>OY390721.1:29596312-30796312 GCA_959613375.1 Heteropelma amictum
ATTTGCTTTTTAAAACCAGATGAGCCCCGTTGATTCTAATACACGATCCTTCGCGAGTCTTTATTTTCCTGCGACTTACCGGTCAAGACTAAATCATCCTTTTTCGAAAAGATATCTTCCACTTAGCTCCAGTCTCCCACCTCGACTTTTACCGGAAAAGGTAACAAAAGGTTGCGTAAATGTGGGTCCGAGGGATTTACAAGGCCGAGAAAAACCCCATGGAAATCCAGTTGGAAAAGCCGAACATCGCGTCGTGTCGTAACAAGAGGCGTATTTTGATGAAATATTGGGCTCATTTGTAGGCTGCGACAGACCGCAATTGCCATTTAAATTGGAGCAACGTATCCGTGCTTGCCACGAGGGTGGACGTAACTCAGTTGTCAACCTTTCCCCATGCAAGAATGACCCGGTTCGTGGACAATGGGAGCACCCTTTTTGTGCGATCCTAGCGGGTAGACAAAAAGCCTCAAGGGCCAGACATTTATATTGCGAGTCCGCCGGATGCGTCCATCCAACTTTCAGGTTCTCGTAGGATCTCGGCCCTCATCGCGAATCCGTTTATTACTCGCTTAACGAAAAGACGAGCAATTTGTTCGGAAATTCCTTCAGCCCCGTTATTGAGAGGAAAAACTGGAGCGCGAACCTTTTTCCAACTCGTAAAACGATTTCCCAAGAAAATATATACGAGAGCAATAAAATCGCCTCTCGACGAATTGTGTGAAATACGAACACCGTTTGCCAAATTGACCGAGAAAAGATGGGTTGTACAAGCTATGGTACAAATAAACGAAATACGATTTTTACACACCAAAAGACTCTTATATTCGTGTGGAAAAATCCCTCTCCGTGTGGTACCCTTTTTGCGAATTTTTATTGGCACCCACAACACTCAAAGTCGCGCAAAACGGCACGGTTCGATGTGCGACGATAAAAAATTGAGGGGTTAGAAAAATTGTTGGATTTGAACCCGAGTGGGAGACCCGTTGACGAAATAACATTCGTCGAGCGCAAAACCGGTGTTGGGATGTTCGCTGCTGGGCCAGTGGGTCCCCCGTTCGGGCGCGTCTCTCGCTCGTCTGTTGGGTATAACAGTCCCAGCCGCTTTGTACCGTTTGCCCTAACGTTATCCGGGACCGTATTCGTCGTATTCCGACTGGAGCCCGTATTTATGCACACTTACATGTACATAAACAGGCGTATACACGCGACGGTATTATGTGGATGTACGAAAGCGAGTACACAGGTGCGGGAGCTCTCTTCCATGGACGAAAGTGAGAAGAAAGTAAGATCGTAGTCTGGAATTGAAATAAATTGAGAATAAAAAGAGAATTAAAAAATGATACATTGAGGCAGGTCGTCGGAGTTTGTTCCATTTTTACACCCGTTTTTTCCTCGTTTTCAATCGACTTTCGACAGCCTGTGGTCGAGTCCGCTTTTAGTTCGATGAATATTACGCGAATTCAAAATGCCATTTGCAATTTTCCTGCTGCAGTTTTGATTTTCTAATTGGCATTGCGATATACATTTGTCTCATTGCGAAGTCAGGTATGGCGAACGCCGCTCGAACGCGCATGGAATTTGGATTAAACGATGTAGAACAAAATTGGTTAACGTTTGGAATTTAATTAGTCCCGACTAAAGTGTCGAAATTAGAAACGAAACTCGCTCAATACGGATTCGATGGATTCCAACGTTTATTTCGATCCTGCATCGACCTTTAGGGAATTCCCTGCGTATTCATCCGAGCACTTTTCAAACCAAGCATTTTATTATGCGCTTAATTGGACGGAATCAATTGGCATCAAATGCTAAGCAGCTAGCGGTCCAAACCTGACGTTTCTTCGCCGAGTTTTGACGCTGGACTGCTGAAAAGTCTACCCTAACGTCAGAGCCGAACGTCTTGCGAATATGTTGGGTCTGTCCATTTGGATCTTTTCCGCCAGGAAACCCTAGCGAAGAACTGGACCAATCTTTGCCATATTACGTTTTTCCACGTTGAAGTCACAGGAATAAAAAAAATTGGTCGATCGCGACGAAAGCATGCTACGAAAAAGGAATAACGAGAAAAAATCGTTGCAAAGTTCCACACAGGAAATTCAATATTTCGAGCCAACCTCGACTTCACCCGCATTATTGGGGGCCAATTGAAGGATGTTCGAGAAATCTGTGGGACAGGGCAAGGGAGCATGATCTTCTTTTCTTTCTTTTCGTGGGGAATGAAGGTCGGTGTTAGCGGGTCGACATCGGTGGATCTCCGATAACGAAAGTCAAGAGAGGCATCTCTCTTTCTCTCTGGCAATTTTCACTCTCCGTGTTTTCGATTATGTAAGCGCGACGTTTCTCGCTGAGCGTATAGCTCGGGCTTACGGTTTATAAAACAGTTACGTTTGCCTACTTATAAAGTCTCGCGGTGGTGGCGGCGGCTGCAGGAAGGCTCTTCTGGCTCGCGGACATGCCGTGTGCTCGCGGATGTTTCTCCACATCTATATATAGATGTGTTATAGCAATACATATAAATACATGGCAATACATATGTATTGCTATATACACGGGAAGCCAAAGCGTTATATCAGCCACTTGGAGAGGAAGTCCCAGTGATCCAGTGTCGGAATCATCCCGTCGTGTCCCGTTTGACCCTCTTCTCTTACACCTCATCCATCCTCCTTTTCGACTCCTTTCGCGAATAAGGCGTCACCTCCCGATTCGCCCTTCCTTTTTTCATTTAATATTCCTCACTTGTGCGTTATAGTATTAATTAAAAATGTCAAATTCTCCAAAGCTCTTTAATGTATTCCGGAATAATCAATTCGGGGCTTTTATCGCAATTACCCACTCTGGCGAATTAATTCTTCGAACGACGGCGGCGAACGGTCTGAATATCAATGGGTCTTTTTTTTCTCGATTATAATATTTATCCGCGAGATTGGGGTAGATTCTGGGAGACGTGGGCGTTCTTACCGATCTGTTTATTATTTCTCTCATTGAAACTCCATTAGATCGCGGTATTGCGGTACGGTTGCGAAACTTATCGGAACTTGGTATTTTTCGTTTATTGCACTTTGAAATTGGAATTTGAAATTCGTGATATTCAAATGTGGATTTATTCGGGAATAATATTAACATGCTTTTTTTTCTCTTTCTTCTTTCGTTTTGTGCGGGTTTTTTTTTTATACTCGTATTTATTTCTCAACGAAAAATACAGTCGACCGCTGAACGTGATGCTGATATATTGCACAAAGCTTCGTTCTTTGCGCAAACGATGATAATAATTCTTATCGATTTACGATTCATTTGAGATTTATACACGTATTCGGGAAACCGGTTCGATATCGCCAGGGAGAGAGAGGAGGAAAAAGACGATCGCAAAGTTCGTTTTTTTCTCGTTGGGATACGCCTGCACTTATATATAGCCTGAAGAGCATTTGGCATATAAATATTCATTCGAGTTGTGTAAATCATTAAAAAATGAAAGAAAAAAGTCATTTTTGCATATCTTTCGCTTCGATATTTCATAGCTCGCGTTTGCTTTATCTCCAGCAGCTTTGCCACACGGAATGCATATTAAAGCCGCTGGTACAAGAGTATCGAGTAGCTTATTATTAAAAAAAGCACGTTTTTCTCCTCTGCAGCTCACCTTATCACAGAGATAAATTGCGAGTTTAGCAATTTTTCAAACAACTCGATCCTTCGCGACAATTTCGGAGTCTCGAGTGGTGAGAACTCGAAATATTTCCAACTGGTCCCTTTTTCAAAATCCTCGAGGAAAAACAATGCATCATCATCGGAATGATACTCTCGAAGGAAAGAATTTCAAAAATTCGATAAAATCTCTGTTATCATGGCTCTCGAAGATCTAACATTCTCTTAATTAATTAATTTTTTTTCCAACAAACGAAAGTTCCCCGAACGATAAATAAAAGTTCCAACGAAGCCGAGGATGACTCTTCTTCCGTTCGAAAATGTTTTGCTCCTCTTTAACCCGAGCATTCTTTTCGATAGAATATTTCGAATGAAAAAAGAAACGAACAAAACAGGCACCGTCAGGAATATTCAAACAGGTAAAATAATGTTTGCAAGAACCGAAGGGTTCTCAAGAGGAGGCAAACACAGGGGTCTTATCGTACATACACTCGCGTCACACGATTTCTCACGTAAGGTAATACCTTTCAGAGTCGAGTTATGGTGTGTACAAAGACGAAAAAAAAAAGAAGACACAAACTCGACGAACGAAAATCTGAAATAACACCTGTAGAGAAAATCCCTCGTGGCGGAGAATCAATAGATTCATCTCGTATGTTGGCTCTGGCGGAGAACATCACGCAAATTTGTCCCTCAAACATGGAGCTGGTCGGTAAGCTTTCTAACGGTTTTTCGCCGCAGTCACGCACGTGTGTGTCCCATTCATATGCATGTGGCATATACACGCATTTTTCTACATATATACATGTATATAAAGACCAATATACAATTACACGTGGGTGAATACTTTGACTAAAGCGTTTCGTCGATTGTTCACCTCCCATATGTAATGAAAGGCTGACGCAATTCTTCGTAACACACGTAACTCTTTTAAAAAAAAAAAGAAAGAGAAGAAAAAAGACGCGAGTATCTTTCGACACGAAAACGAATATACGAAACTTCACCGATGATCTTCTTCGTTCTCCTGGCCTTCGTCTTCTTCCTTTTCAATTCGAGAGTGGATCAATCCAGCGCTGAAATCGTCAGGAGATCGTAAACCTCGTGTTTCTGCACCGAGATGAAAGATACCGAATGTCATGCAGCCTTGACCCACTGAACTCAGCCCCAAGGAACGTCAATCGATTTACAGATCCTCCAGACTCGTGGAATGTCGATTAGAGCGTTTCAATTAAAATTCTTCAAATTCCGCTCAACTACGGCCACGAAATTCACCCGAGAATCTCTCGAGTCTTTTGCGAAAAAGCATGCGTAAACGCATCGATACCGGATACATGGACCGTATTCCGCCGACAAATATCGTTTTGTACGACCCAAAACGAGATCACGAAATTTAACGCGAAATCGAGTATAAAAATTCGACGCAATTGCAAAAGATAATCGCTGTGGATTGAAAAAAAAAATGCCAAAGATTCACGTGTCTGCGCGTTCCTGAAGTCCTCTTGCTGAATTACCTCGTTGCTTGGTAATTTTATTATCGACTTTTATAGGACTATATATACACGGTTGTGCCAGCCTTTCAATTTTATGGCGAAGCGAGAATTTATTACCCTTCATTACCGTTATATTTTTGGTGCTCTCCCCCCTCCCCTTCTTGCGATGGTGTGTACTCAGAAAAAATGTCGATACATTTTTTTTGTCATCGCTCGATAAATCGACGAGATATTCACTGTAAAATGCATCAATGAAAATGAAACAATTTATCCCTGACCGAGAAATCTCGAGGACGCGTGTAACTGCAAACGCCTACCGCGAGAGTCTTTCGGATCCGTGGCATACTAGCAGCGTAAAGAACTGCAGCACCTCGACGGTAACAGTATATCCATACAGTGAGAGCATCGGCCCCGAGAAAACTACGGTGTTACCATCGATGTTATCTAACGCGAGAAAGAAAGTAGTGCAAGGCCGCTTTCTTCTTACTTAACGAATTATTACGAAGAGCCACAGCGCGGTTACAAGCTCATCGAACTCACGGGAGCGAGCGCTCTTCTCTCATCGTTATTATATCTACAATCATCGGCTTTCTAACGCGTGTCTTCGATAACCCCGAGAAAATCCCACCTTAGAGATAAAATCGATCAAAAATTATCAATCGATCATCCGAAAAATTCAAAACTACAATAATTTCACGAAATTTTTAGACCCCGCATTTATCCAACCAACAAAGCGAACATATCTTCCTCGACTAACGATCCAAATGATTTTTTTCAAAGTTCCGTTCATCATCGATGCACAGTGGTTCGATGACTTCCGGTTGCATGAACAATTCGTATTCCCAAAATCGCTGCGACGTTGTACCAAAAAGGAAAACTTGTAAATAACAAAAAAAAACGTTCGCGCGAATAATCACGTTGAGCTTGCCGTGCGTAATAATTTGAAATTTGAAAAAAATCGCAGCCGCATTGGCGGAGAAGAAAACTCGATCCGGCAAAGGAGAAACCGAGTGGGGGATCGATTAAGCGTGATGGAGAGAGAAGAAAAATCGTATTCGGATGGACGATGGTTATTATATCTACAATCATCGGCTTTCTAACGCATATCTTCGATAACCCCGAGAAAATACACTCTCGCTCGCGCATCTTCCTCCCCTCCTCCTTAGAGATAAAATCGCTCAAAAATTATCAATCGATCATCGGAAAAATGCAAAACTACAATAATTTCACGAAATTTTTAGACCCCGCATTTATCCAACCAACAAAGCGACCATATCTTCCTCGACTAACGATCCAAATGATTTTTTTCAACCTTCCGTTCATCATCGATGCACAGTGGTTCAATGACTTCCGGTTGCATGAATAATTCGTATTCCCAAAATCGCTGCGACGTTGTACCAAAAAGGAAAACTTGTAAATAACAAAAAAAAACGTTCGCGCGAATAATCACGTTGAGCTTGCCGTGCGTAATAATTTGAAATTTGAAAAAAATCGCAGCCGCATTGGCGGAGAAGAAAACTCGATCCGGCAAAGGAGAAACCGAGTGGGGGATCGATTAAGCGTGATGGAGAGAGAAGAAAAATCGTATTCGGATGGACGATGGTTATTATATCTACAATCATCGGCTTTCTAACGCATATCTTCGATAACCCCGAGAAAATACACTCTCGCTCGCGCATCTTCCTCCCCTCCTCCTTAGAGATAAAATCGCTCAAAAATTATCAATCGATCATCGGAAAAATGCAAAACTACAATAATTTCACGAAATTTTTAGACCCCGCATTTATCCAACCAACAAAGCGACCATATCTTCCTCGACTAACGATCCAAATGATTTTTTTCAACCTTCCGTTCATCATCGATGCACAGTGGTTCAATGACTTCCGGTTGCATGAATAATTCGTATTCCCAAAATCGCTGCGACGTTGTACCAAAAAGGAAAACTTGTAAATAACAAAAAAAAACGTTCGCGCGAATAATCACGTTGAGCTTGCCGTGCGTAATAATTTAAAATTTGAAAAAAATCGCAGCCGCATTGGCGGAGAAGAAAACTCGATCCGGCAAAGGAGAAACCGAGTGGGGGATCGATTAAGCGTGATGGAGAGAGAAGAAAAATCGTATTCGGATGGACGATGGTTATTATATCTACAATCATCGGCTTTCTAACGCATATCTTCGATAACCCCGAGAAAATACACTCTCGCTCGCGCATCTTCCTCCTCTCCACCTTAGAGATAAAATCGATCAAAAATTATCAATCGATCATCCGAAAAATTCAAAACTACAATAATTTCACGAAATTTTTAGACCCCGCATTTATCCAACCAACAAAGCGACCATATCTTCCTCGACTAACGATCCAAATGATTTTTTTCAACCTTCCGTTCATCATCGATGCACAGTGGTTCAATGACTTCCGGTTGCATGAATAATTCGTATTCCCAAAATCGCTGCGACGTTGTACCAAAAAGGAAAACTTGTAAATAACAAAAAAAAAACGTTCGCGCGAATAATCACGTTGAGCTTGCCGTGCGTAATAATTTGAAATTTGAAAAAAATCGCAGCCGCATTGGCGGAGAAGAAAACTCGATCCGGCAAAGGAGAAACCGAGTGGGGGATCGATTAAGCGTGATGGAGAGAGAAGAAAAATCGTATTCGGATGGACGATGGTTATTATATCTACAATCATCGGCTTTCTAACGCATATCTTCGATAACCCCGAGAAAATACACTCTCGCTCGCGCATCTTCCTCCTCTCCACCTTAGAGATAAAATCGATCAAAAATTATCAATCGATCATCCGAAAAATTCAAAACTACAATAATTTCACGAAATTTTTAGACCCCGCATTTATCCAACCAACAAAGCGAACATATCTTCCTCGACTAACGATCCAAATGATTTTTTTCAACGTTCCGTTCATCATCGATGCACAGTGGTTCGATGACTTCCGGTTGCATGAATAATTGGTATTCCCAAAATCGCTGCGACGTTGTACCAAAAAGGAAAACTTGTAAATAACAAAAAAAAAACGTTCGCGCGAATAATCACGTTGAGCTTGCCGTGCGTAATAATTTGAAGTTTGAAAAAAATCGCAGCCGCATTGGCGGAGAAGAAAACTCGATCCGGCAAAGGAGAAACCGAGTGGGGGATCGATTAAGCGTGATGGAGAGAGAAGAAAAATCGTATCCGGATGGACGAGAGTCTTGAAAAGTGTCGAGACATTGCGCGAGGTGAGTACCCCCCCCCCCCCTCCACCCCCCCGCCCCCTCTTATCCCTCGCGAGTCAACCACGCGGGTAATGTCTTATTATTACACGTGTGTCCCTCGTCGTGAGGTAACGGGACAAGGAAGTCGGCCTACTTACGTACGTAGGAACGCGACGACGCGTCTCGCGTTCCTACGTCGCCTTCCTTGGAGCAGCGCGTCGTTAAAAGCTCTTTTTCTTTATCATTCACTAAACCTGTCGGCGTAAAAAAGCTCGTTCGTCTCGAACAAAAGCCTTCTTCGACCGTCCGCGGTGTCCAGACACGCGCATCGGCATTCCCAGCGAGAGAAACGCCCAGCTCATCCGATTTGACACTCGTGCTCGACTCGCGTTACGTCATCTTGTTTTTTTTGTATTCACGTTCGGTAAATATGTAAGGCTATCCTGTTTCTATGCTATTCATGTAAAAATCCCGCCTGGAGCTCCAAGAAAATCGTCCTTCCTCTCATCTCGCCTAGGAAAATCATCCAGCATCCATCAGATCTTAACGCCGCGGATATGTAATCACTTCCGTCTGACGAGATGGAAGTGCGGAGGTGCCGAGAGAAGAGTCTAGTCCTGGAGGATGAACCTGGAATCTAGAACCCGAACGAAATCTCGTACCGATAATCCACGCAGAAGAGAGCGTTACTTCACCGCTTCTACACTGCCGTCCAAAAGTTTTCGGACATGGATATCTCGTCGGAAAAGATGCGGAGAAATCGGCCATGTGTCGTGCTAAAAATGAAAACGATTCAGTCACCCGCATATCGAGGAAACTCTTCGGCCACATGGAAGCACCTTTCCAGCGCTGTTATTTGAATTTCCGGACACTTTGGGCAGCGGTGTACGCAGAGTGTCCTAAAAGAGGATGCTGATCATTTAACAAAAGTCGCCTTTAAGCGCTTTTTGATCCGACGGACTCCCGCGGAGTTATTAATCGACACAGATGGACCAATAGAACGCGTGCGCTCGCGTCGTCCTCTCTGGAGAGGGGAGTGCGCGCGCAGGCTCGAACTTTGACGATCGATAGCTCATCAGGTTTTGATCGTATAAAAACAAAGTTAAACTCACTTTGATCCGTAATTTCATCCTGAATCTAGCTTCAGGATGCCTCAGGATGCAAGCTTCGTCATCGACATCAAGTTTTGAGACGCCCTGTATACGTATATCGATGTACCGAGCAAGAATACTTTTGTATGTATAAATTTTTTTTTTGTTCATCACTACGTGCTCGAATGTCGCGGAGTAATTGTACACGGACCCGCGCGACCGACGAGGAAACGACGCGACACGCATACGTACGAGCAAACGCGAATAACAAGGCAGGGTCGTTAACGAATGCGGTTTTAGCGTTTTTTCTTTCGGAGATTATGGTGCAAGGAGTCTGATTTTTTTTGGCAGCCTTAGATCCCTTCTTCATTCCTCGCAAACGATGTTACGCTGCAATGTACATATCCTTTTTCGACCATTTTTTTTTATCCGAACCAAAGAAGCAGCAGCCGATTTTTCTAACTAACACATGTATGTTGAAGATGATTAGAGCGTCATTGAGATGAAAAAAGAGTTCATTGATTGGTAAAGACAGTCAATCGCATCTTGAACGAAAATTTTGAAATTCCGAAATTTTCAAATTCCAATGACTCTTTTCACATACACCCAAACGTTTCAATCGTCAATTCATTATTGAAATAATTCGAGAAATGGTACACGAAACGAATGATGCAGGAAAAAAGCCTCGCGGAGGCTTGCTTCTTCGCTGTTGATGAAAAAATCAGCGTGGCAGTTGCGTAATGCACCTTTTGTTTTCCAGCTCAATCACGTTACGAGCGTGATGGAAAATAATTATTACGTTATCCAAGAAGTGGCGTACGCGTGTATATAATAATGGCCGAGGGCCGTGAACGTGGGACCATTCTCGTTCTTATGGTGGATGAACTCTCGCGGAGTTGTACGGCCGAGTGCAGCGAGGGAAGGCGCGCGTGATGTTGCGTACGTGACGAAGCGTGACCCAGTTGGTTTATTCAAGTTCGAGTTCATAGATGTACATGACTTTTTCGTCTCAAGATGGTGCGCGGAGCTGAGGAGAGGAAGAAGGATGATCGCCTCCATCTCGCGATCCGAAGAAGAAAGACGCGCGTTCATCTCAGCCCTGGAAAATTCGCTCTAAACGCCCATCCAGCTTCTGCCGCGGGAGTCAATTTAATCCTATGAAATTGCATCTTCTTATAATATACACGTGTATCCGCTCTCCGGTGTACGAGTTTGGCGCGTTGCTGTTTCTATTACCGTCGGGTTCCCTGCTGCTTCAATTCTGGCGGCGGAAACATTATCCTGTTGAGGAATGATCGCGCGTTCGCCGGCTGTTCACGTTCGACTTGAAAACAACCTCCGTGTCGGCGATCATCAGTCTCGGGTGCTGTACGTGTGTACGCGCCGAGGAATTCGCCATTTTCTCTCGTTACGTGTATACATATATACACTAGACTGATTCAAAAAAAAACTTTTTTTTTTTTTCCTTCGGGATTCTTGTGCTACTGTTGGGCACTAATAAAAGAAAATTTCTCCAAAAAGATGGGCGCGGTCACTCAATTTTTAGAGGTGGCTATCTCGACTTTTTGTTATTTTTTTCATGATTTTATTTATTAAATATGATCATAGTATAGATTACACCGGAAATAGAATAAATGAAGGAAATTTCACAGCTGTTTTGCGACAAAGAAAAGTATATCGCACACACATTGAATCCCTAAAAACCAAAATCGAAAATATTACCGGTAAATAAATTTAGCCCAAACAATATTTTAAACGCTGTTTAATTAAACATAATAACTTATTATTATGACGACTTATTTTATCATCGATAATTCAACAAAAATGGATAATAATAATGAACTAAATAATAAAAATCATATTAACGTAACCATAACGTAACGGTAAGGCTTTTACGCTTCCTATTCATTATTGAACCGAATTTTGAATCGATTGTTTTTTATTGCACTTTGGAAAGCGTTGTCGATGTAGCTGGATCACTTACAGCAAGTACTGCTTTTCATCTTTTTTTTTGTCGAGCTATTATTGAAATTTTCGACAAGAGGTACGCCCTTTCAGCGACATAGTTAATTACTTTTAAATTTTGCACTATTTTTCGTGCATTTTTACTGCGCAGTGGGATGCGCGATGTTATGCACAGTAGCTGGGAAGAAATATGAATGAGTTTGAAGATAATGTAAGTGTAGCATTTTAAAAATGTAAATACATGATTTATGAAGGAAAGCTTATAATTTAATTTTTCGTACAGAGCACGAAATGTTAATGCGTATAAATATATCTATATGAATAACGAGAGTAGTATAGATGCCATTATTGAGCTACCTGGATTAGAATTGTGAATATTGCAATCATTTCGAATTGTAAGAGTTTCTTTTGGTTACGAAATAGAATAGTTACGGTGCTGGATCTGATTTTTATCCGTAATCCGCAGCCATAACTATGGTTAACTGCAATACGTTCATTAAAAAAAATTCAAAACAAAAAAGTCGAGATAGCCACCTCTAAAAATTGAGTGACAACGCCCATCTTTTACGGAAAATTTTCTTTTATTACTGCCCAACAGTAGCACAAGAATCCCGAAGGAAAAAAAAAAAAAGTTTTTTTTTGAATCAGTCTAATATACACGTAGAAGAATATATAATACGGAAGATGTACAAGACAGAAGAAAAGTTTGATGATGCGCGGAACTCTCGCGTTCCGCCGCTGAATCTCTCGAAGGCTTCGCTCCATCGCTTTTCCCCTCGTTCTCGTTCCGACCAATTCGATCTTGGCGAGGAAGACTCGCGTCTCGATTCGCTACCGCAAATCGAGCGAGGAACGGACTCTGCTTTTTCCTACGTGCCACCGCGCGGAGCAATGCAGAAATTCAACGGGTTGAGCGTCGAAGATGGAGAGAAAAGTACGAAGAACGCGCGTAAAGATGAAAAGATCGCTGAGAAGCGTCATGCTGCTGGGGGAATCAAAGATAGATCGCAGAAACTCGAGCTTCTTCGCTCCTCTTTCCTCCTCGTCTTCATCCGCTCTTCATCCTCGCATCTGATGAAATTTCGCAGCCTCCGCGGAAGCTTTGGATGATACTCGCGGCCAGAGTCCCGGGCGCATTATCTCGCGTTTACCTCGAGGATCGTAATAAATCCACTCGGACAATCGAGACTAGACTGTGCGGAAAGCGATTGCTGACGAGAGAAAAACGACGAGAGAGGAGCGCTGCAAAGCGCCAATCGATCTCTGACGTCTGTGACCTTTTTCCTGTGGGATTATTTGTACGTGGAAGAGAGAGAGAGAGAGAGAGAGAGAGAGAGAGATGGAGAATCCATCTTGAAGAAGGAAAGCAGAGTCTGCGACGATAAACCTAATCGGCAAAGATGCTCCTCGAGTTCCGAGTTCACTGGGACCATCTTCTCCGATGCGTTCACGAAGAGAAAGGGTTCTTCGTGTCCCGATTCTCAGTGTTTACTATAAATAGTATACGGTATATACCGGTGAGGAGGAGTTATCTCCCGTGACTCCGCGCATCGACTATACACATCCACCTAGACGAGAGAGTTCGTGGCTCTCGAGGATGAGTTCGTCGACCCCGATGATGAATTTTCGGTCGTCCGGGCGTCAGACTCTTTCGTAAGAGCTGGTATCCTCCGTCTCTCTCTCCCACGAACTTCACCTTTCTCTTTTCTACTTCTCTCGTTTCGGTCTACCCTAGCCTCTTTCCTTTTTCCAACATGACATTTCGATGCGAGGAAGGACGATCTTATTGCCGAGACTCGCGGCTGCGTTGCCATTCCGATACCTCTCTCGTGTGTAGGCGAAAGCTTCGACGCCACTACTCCCTCGATGTGCCTCCCCGTCGGGTTTCAAGTTCATGATCTCCGGACCCCTTACTGAAAAACTTTGACCTAGAAGTAGTTCATTAACGCGTGGACCAGCTACGAGACTATTGTCGGAAAAAGGAACAAATATCCACGCCTGTTTGCACGTTATATGCCTTTTTTCGCAAAATTCTTCCAGCCGGCTCCACCTTCACCGTCTTCGTCCTTTGACCTTCGAGTATCGGGTGTATCCTGCCTTCGGCGTCGTCCAGTCTCGCCCAACACCGAAAACCAAGATCGCTCGGAAAACAACGACGATTTCTTCCCTTGTGAGACAATTCATAGATGGCGCGGTGCACAATCAAGCGAAAAGAGGGCAAAAAAGCCTTTCAAAGTATGGGGAAATGATATTATACCCTCGAGTTGCTTCAGCCGGATTGTTGCACCGATGCGAGATTCGAACCGGAGTGTTCATTGAAGCGAGAATACTGGTTCATCGAAGATATGTCGCTGGAGATAAGCCGCACGACGAAAAGTTACCCGCTGCGGGCTATCGCGCGTATCAACGTTCAATAAAATTTCGATACCCGAGAGACTGCTTCCAACTCGCCGGCTCCTATCGTGAATAAACGAAAACAAAAACCACAGCGCTTTCGGACAAAACCAGCCGGATCTAACGCCAGTTTTCACGGCCTTGGAATCTCGGATCATCCGAAAAGTGGGCAACGTGTATATCGTGTACGAACGATGGGAGCACCGCGCGCTTGGCATCTACGCGCCGCAACATTGGGTACCAAGATGGCCGCCAAAGAACCTGACGGTCTCGGTACTTTTGCCACGACCACGATTGTGTAATGGCCGCCATACAGGCACCGCGGAGCTTCGCCTCGGAAAAGAGGGAGTGAAGAGGGGGGGAGGAGCTATGGTCGGTATACCAACGATGCTAAGTCGAGAGCCAAGAAACTCTCGTGGCGAGGGAACGTTCCCCGCAACGAAAGGTGAACGTCCTGACGTCGCCGCCGCCGCCGCCGCCGCCGCGCGGTGTCTTGTCCTCTCCGCGACTTCTTCGGTTATTCCTCGCGCGTCCCTCGCATCTTGCGCTCCATCGCTCTCCGCGTCTTCCAGCACCGTGTACGACGTCCTTCTCTCGTTGGGTTCCCCTTTATACACCGCACGTTGAAGAGATTGCGCGCCATCACGAGGACGAAGAATAGAACTAGAAGTATCGCCGAGTGCATGCGTGTGTGTTTCTTTTCTTTTTTTTTTTATACCAACGCGTGTACACGCTCTGTTGTATCCGATGAGAGATTCCCTTTCCATATGCGAACCCACACACCACCGGTGCACGCATTTGTACATCCTCTTTCGGTACGAAACTTGTTCGGATGAACCACTCGCTTTCTCACAATTCTTTCGTTCATCAGGCTGATGGACAACGCCAAACCATGGAATTTCACGTGGTCGAGGAAGCTGGGGCAACTGGGTAGCTTCGAGGATGGCTTTTTCCGGCTCCGAGAGCTTTCCGGACCCCTTTTTGGGGCCAAGAACGCTCCGGGATCATTGCCGACTCTGACTGGGACACTCGTAAACTTGGAAATTACCTTTTTCGAAAATGTGCACGAGAAATTTCAGCGTTTTGGACGAAAAAAAGGTGTTCCAAACGAGCTGAATGATCGATATCTCGCGAGGCGATATTTTTAAGATTTTTGTGCCACCGCTGAGTCTTTAGAAATCCCCGCGCTGTCTCGGTTTTGTTGGGGAAAAAATGTTCGATGATATCCGCAAACGGTTTCTCTACCGCCTACGCGTGTCGATTCTGAAAAATCCGGCGAAAATGCTCGACGGAAGAGCCCACACGTCCCATGGATGTTGAATCCGAATCTTCGTACTTTTTTTCGTGGGTGAAGAAATGCCAAGGCGGAAATCGAACCGATCGGAGTCTCGAGAAAGCGAGGACGCCGGGAAAATCATTGGCAACTTGTTTATTGTTGTGCCTACTTCGCGATGTTGGCCGGTGTACGGGTAACATAACCGTGAGAAGTATCGAAACGGGTCGCGCGCAGATCGAACGATCAGAATGACGACGGGGCTTATATATATTATTCTCGACGAGTTTGCGGAGCATGGAGGTTGGACCTGAGAGATCCGCGGCCGCGAGTATCGTTGAAGGTAGAAGGGGTATAGAGAGAAGGTTGAATGCAGGATTTATCTGCGTGTGCGTTCGTATGTGCATATAAAAACCAAGAGAGAAAGAGAGAGAGAGAGAGAGAGAGAGAGAGAGAGAGAGAGAGAAAGAGAAAGAGACGGTGAGTGAAAAAGAAAAATGAAAAGGAGAGAATGGCGGTCTCGTTGCTGGTCGTCAGAGAGGTACGCGCGGAAGAGAAGAGGCGGCCACTGTCACTGCCACGGCTACGAGGATGGTGAGGTAATATCGGATTCCATGCCACGAGGCACTCGCGCTCGAATGCGACCGCCATCTTGGTATCCGCAATGTTCATAGAACGAACGCGAGGCGATCGCACGACCGTATTCTATCCTCGATCACGCGATTCAACATACACAGTTACACACGTGTGTGTACCATCGTCCGTGAGACGAAGAGAATTTAAAACGTCGAAGACGGTTCGGAGTATGGTGACTAAAAACATCGAGAAATTAATGAAGTTTTCAATGTTAAAAACTCATCGGTAAATGTGTTTTACCGCCTTTCGAAATAAGAATGTGCTGAATTTTCAGTCTTTTTCAAATTCACATCGATTTTCCTGCCATTTTTTCGCACGTGAAGGGATTTCGAGTTTTACCGCACGAAATATTGCTCGAAACGCAACATTTTTCTGCTGCACTAAATGACGTACTTTAGGACTTTTATGCTATTGCGAAATGTTACGATTACATGAAAAATCGATGGAGCTCAAATTTAATATAATCGATTCCATGTAATGCAATTTTTTTATTTAAAAAACGCTGTGAAAGAAGAAATAAGGTTTTACGAACGTTATTCTCTTTTATTCAAAAGATTGGCCTCCGTCTATATTTCATTAATGAAATATTTCAGTTTGCATCGATTAATTATTGATCTCACGTGGAACGCTCGTACGAGAGCGTGAATTTTTTTTCAAATCACTCCTGCCATTGATAAATACAAAGGATTCTATTTATATCGCTATATCGCGAGGTTTAAACCAGATTTATTATCGCGACGAAATGTATTATTCATTTCGTCTCGATATTTATATTTTTATAATTAGCCCCGATTTTCGAAAAATACTTGGCAATTTTTCAGAGACGGGATCGTCTGGAGAATAAAATTCGCATAAATTCACCGCGAAGGGACTTTGGACCAGAATGGTTTTGATACCGATCAGCCGATCACCTTGAAAATTTTCGAGTCTAACGGCTCGTCTGACGTTTGAAACGCATTTCGGAATATCGCGATGTGTCAGGATCATTTTTTTCTCGTCAATAAAATAAATTAATAATCCTGACACATCGCGCCAGTTTATGAATAATGTTTGTTTCGCGAGTGTTTGCATTTCAAGTACCAACAGTCTCTTCTTTGATCTTTCCGATGCAGTGGCGATCCCTTGACGTTTCCGTCCAGGCAACGAACCTCGGACGCGATGAATTGCCAGAATCGAGGTTCTAATGCACTTGTATCGTGACGACGGCTCGTTAACCTTTCGTACACAGGTTTTTTCATCTCCATCGTTCCGAGGTGCAAGTGTGTTGCGTGTTGGACTCGGGTACGAAGTGGGTCACATTTATGGATGAGTTGCAGGCATTTCTTCGATCTTCACATTTTCATTGTACATTAAAGTGCCACTGCCGAGCTGAGACTTTTTTCTGCAGATCTTGGCTAGAAGACACATCTCAAGACCGATCTGTCGATGACGAATCGACCTTGGTAAATTTTCATTCGCACCTCGAAAGTACCATCAACTCCCGCATTCTGAAAACTCGACACATTTTTCTGGCATTCGCAAATTACTCGCGAGAAAATATTTACCCGTCAACCGTCGAGTGTGAAGAAGAATTTGGATTGAAAAAGCAAAAAAAAATAGTAATTTCGAACATTTTTTCGACTTTCCCTTCAAACGAAGAGCGTTTTTGAAAAAACCAAAATTATTCCTCTTCTGAAGTACCATACTCTTCAGCTGGGATGTGTTTCTTTCGCTTCGAGATGGCAACACGACACGGTTTTCCGGTTTGGGAAGGAAAATTGTTGGTATTTTGATTTAAGGTGGCCTTTTAAACGTCGAGCATTTCGATGAAAATAAAAATCACGTCACAGCCAAAGTCCGAACGTATTTCACTTTGATCTCCATTGACTTTTCTATTCTCGTTCGCTTTTTATGTTTTCGATCATTGCCTCGATTTAATGCACAAGAGGAAGGATTGATTTACTTCGAATACATTATTCATGCGCGGAGTAATCGAATTTCGTTGTCAAGGCTGCAATAACTCTCGAGCGTCATCGCTCAGAGTGCGTAACTCGTGTCAGAACGTAGGTATATCTCTTTTATTTATCAAAAACGGGTGTGTTAACGTACATAAGGCTATGTACAAGGTTATATATATGCTGTATATAAATAGCAGAAAAATATTAATTCTCAAAGTCAAGAACGATTTCGCGATATGTAATATGACATTTACCGCTCGCAAGTCAGTGTGTCACGTCCGATAACAAAATAGACAACGAGGATTCCGAGCTCGGCCACATTATTCCCAAAGTAATTGAAATCTTCGCGTTTTTCAACGTAAATCAAGTATTTTCATGAGTAATACACTCTGAAAACCTACATTCGAAACGCGTTGGGTGCAGCGTCATGACGTCGATTTTCACTCTTCGTGACTCATTATTCGTCGGCGGTTGAACATATCGAGTGAAACAGATTTTGCGGTCATTTTTCGAATTATTATCGTTTCATCGAATATCCCCATTTTGATTGAAAATCGAGATCGAAAATGGTAGACTTGATTCGACTGGATTGATCGGTTATTCGGTGGTATCGATTAGCAACGAGTGAAATACATCACGTTTTGGTAATTTTGTCGGATTATTATCGTTTTATCGAGTTTTATTTTTCCATCATAGATTTATCGACGATATTATTTAATTTTCCGTATATCCCCGTTAGATACGACATACATGCTGTAAAAAATAAAAAGTACAAGAACAATTAAATAGTCGAGACTGATGGTCCTGATTTTACTCGATTCGACGGTCATTAGGACTCATTAACCTACCGAGCTTCAAGGCCCGATGTGCACGATCGATTATCTCGTACTTTCATCCTGCCGCCGATTGTAAGCCGAACGAAAAGAAGAAACGAAAAATCGTATCGACGAAAGAGCGTGCTCTCGCCTCGAGGATTACCATCGCGCGATTGTTTCGTGATAATTAGCAGCGCGAAACGAAATGAACAATGAATCGCGAAACATACTTCTTCGTGAGTGAGGACGAACGGAGAATTGTTATTATTTTCGGTGTCAAGTCGCAATCAACCGAAGGTGGCCGATGTTTTCAACGTTGGTTAAAAAAAATTCCACACGAATGACGAGCCTCCCATCGTGTCTTTGTTACACGATTCTGGATCATTGCCATTGCCTTTTTTCCTGGCTGACGTCACACATATTCTCCTAACGAATATTATACACGTATGCAAAGAGCTCGAGACGAATGTATTTTTTTTTCATTTTTTTTTTTATTCTTGAACGTTCCCCGAGACGGAAATCACCGTAGATCGAGATTCCCGGTCCAAGATCGCGCGTGGGTATTTGCCGAATGGTCGTGTGCGTAAAAATGTGGGAAACGCGCTTGAAAATAACCGAAATTAATTCGCATCAATGGCGGAGATCTTGAATACATTTGTTTTCGAGAATAAAAATTCGGGTCACGAGTTTGTTCATATTTTTTCGATATTTCTTTTGAATAGAATCAACGATGACGATGATTTTGTGCAATTTGTCGATGACGTTGCGAGGAAAAGTTGTCGAGATTTTTATTACGCGGTGATGATTTATTATTCTCTGTGATGTACGAGGCCTTTATTTTTCGTCTCTGAAAAATAATTTCAGAGAGATATTTGCCAAAAAGAAACATCCATAAAGAGCCTCGAAATATTTTTTTCCATTTGAAGAGAATCCATTTTTAAAAATGATTTCTCATCAATGTTCAGCTCGAATTAGTTGCGCACAGAGCAAATTAACACGCGTATAATAGACTCGAAAAATTTCGACACATGCCTCGAAGCCACTTTCGAATTTTCATATTTTTTTCAAATATTTTTTTCCGATCAAGATACGCGAACAAAAATAGTACAAAGATTGATCGATTTCACGTCGTGCGAGGCTAATTCTAAAAATATTACGATTTCCATTAATGACGATGGAAATTCTCGATGAATATATATAATATTGTCACACTTTCTCTTTTTTCATTTTCATTATTGTGTCATTTTATGCATATTTTCC
This sequence comes from Heteropelma amictum, assembly GCA_959613375.1. Classification (NCBI taxonomy): domain Eukaryota; kingdom Metazoa; phylum Arthropoda; class Insecta; order Hymenoptera; family Ichneumonidae; genus Heteropelma; species Heteropelma amictum. The sequence continues at coordinate 29,616,022 of OY390721.1, forward strand.
TTAGACTCATAAAAAAGCAGCGATAAAACCGAAGTTTGCTGGATTTTATTAATTCAACGACTCGAGCAATATTTTTCGATAAAAAATATTCATCCGACGTGTTCCACTTTGATATACCAATGAGTTATACTTCAGGCAGAATCTTTCCGACCTCTCGAGATTGTAATGCGTACAAAATATATTTTATTCTCCTCCCAGAATTCTCCCATTTTTCTTACATGTACAAGAATTCGATACACTCTTTCATATTCAACTCAACAATCTTTTTTTTTTCGTCAACGAATAATCAATCGAATCTAGTCAATTCAAGGTCGCGATTCTCGACCAATAATTGCTCTCACATCCATTTTTGAGAATATACAACGAAAAACAAAATCATTTCATCTAATCTACAATAGATCATTAAAATAAAAATAAAAAACAAATATTCCTCCAAGTTGTATTTCAGGCAGAATCTCTTCCACCACTCGAGATTGTAATGCGTACGAAGAATAATTTTATTCTCCTCCGAGGATCCCTCGCATCTTCCTGGCATATGTACCAGTATTCGATACACTTGTCCATGTTTTTCATCAATATATTACACTAATTAACGTTATACCTCGAACCTTTCGTTCGTGAAGAATTCAGAGACAAGGATGCTGGGAGAATTGTGCTGGTACAGCAGCGGCAATGTTAGCGAGAGAAGAGAAGGGAGTGAAGAAGGAAGCTGAGCGAATTAGTGTGTAAGGAAGGTGGACGACCGAAAATGGGGCCAAGTTTGTTCGAGTAAACAAGTGTCCTGATGCCCACCACGAAATTCTCGATCGTCATCGTCATTATCGCGAGACTCTTTTTTTTATTTTCATTTTCTTGAATCCTGATATAACTCAAAATGGCGTCGCTGGGCTTCTAAATTTCTTTATCCGGGTTGTAAATTTCCCCAACGTCGCGACGATGACACTATCATTTTTATTTATGTAGATTGTAGCAAAATCATATGCACTCGATTCATCGTGTGCTCTCGAGCATCACGAAGCCAGAGCAGCTAATTCTCGTCTGCCAAGCAGCAGTGAGGACGAAAAAAATGATTCCATCGTGACCGTGAACGCGATATCTTCCTCGATATCTTACACTTTGCACGAATAAAATAATTCACGGTCATCCGGCTGCGGTAATACGCTTATCGAGCTTCGAATTCGAGACCGCGCGGAGAACCAAAAATTATGGAGTATCCGAGGTACTTTAGTACCCTGGAAGATGGCGAGCATGGTTTTTTAAAATTCTGCACGTGTATCATCAAATTTACGAAAGTACGAGAATTACAGTACCTTTTGTTTATTGTTTATTTTGAGAGAAAAAAAGGTTTTTAGGATAAATAATACATTTATAAGGATTACATTGTAATTATATGAATTGATTATTCCATAAAACGGACGAAAAATACTCCAAAATAATAAAAATGTATTTTCAGCTGTAATACGACGATAATCATCGATAATGATTTAAAAATACTTTCATAAATGACAATTTAGAGGCGTGCTTAAAATAGCTGTGGAAATTCCATTTAGATTGTACAAAATTCGAGAGAGCTGTGAACGAAATGGTGAACGTTTGAGATAGTTGGGAAAGATTCGATTGCAGAGTCCACGCAGTAATAAATTCATTTTATTCATTTAATTCATTTTTCGCAGCAATCATTTTAAGATTACAGTAATAAATGTTTTGAATGAAGTGTCAAAACCCACGATCATCCTGTCTGTGATAATACTCTTATCGAGCCGTGGATTCAACACCGCATATTCGATGCAAAATTTATGGGATATGAATTACTCGTACTCGATAAGATAGAGAGTGATTATTTTCAAGAGTCCTGCAAATGTTTGCTCGAATGCAGCATCGAAACAAAATACCTTGCTTTAGTAATCTGAAAATACTCCAAAATACTAAAAATATAATTTAACAATAAATACTACAATAATGAAAAGACACTTTCTCGATTGACAACCGAGACTCCTTGAATTTTAGACTCCTCGAGATAGCTTTGAAAATTTATTTCCCTGGAACGCCAAAATGTAAACTGCAGCTCCATAAATGAACCGAGTGAAAAATGCTTCTAATTGAGTATAGACCTGTGCGAATCAAGACCACATATTAAATTCCAAAATTATGAAATATGAATTACTGGCACTCGGGAGGACAGCAAGCGATTTTTTTCAAGTACAGTACATGTTTTATCACAGTCAATAATATACCGGAATACAATTTTTCATGGACGTAAACGTTTTCGATTTATAAAAAACAGCATTTTTGTATTATTCGTTTCGAGACAAAACTTTTCATTGTAAATTATATATTTATTCGTATCACGTTGTAACTCAGAATTTATTATATACCGTAAGCCATAAATAAACTGAGCAACAAATGCTTAGAATCGAGTATAGCAAAATTTTTTTCAACGACATGGGATAAATAACCAACAAGATGCTGGGCGATAAATCGCGCGATGGATTTTCCTAAAAATCGGAGAACAGATAGTGCATCTGCGTGAATCCCTTTTGAATATAACGAGATAAGAACGTGAGAGCTATGTAAGTTTTCTCGATCGTAATACAGCTCTCTCGCGGGGTATAGATCACTCGTGGCGAACGTGATCTCAAGATCAAGGTTCCCGGCTGCGTAATATTAGCATTATATCGCCAGAAGGTGGAAAACGATCTGGGTTAGAGAAACAGCGGACGATACGTATACGCGTGAATATACGCGATGAGATGCAGTGGATAAAAGTTTTGTTAAGTATATTTCTATTTAACAAATATATTATATACATATGGGACATTCAATACGCTAAATTCGAAAAGGGTCCGAAAAGGTCCGAAAATCAAAAAATCGATAGAATTAATTAAATTTGGACGAACCACACTTTTGAATGTCCGTAAAACTTTGGAAGAAAAATTACGCAAATCCTGCACGGAAAAGCCGATAATTTTCGAAGGACACAATTTTCATTTAATCATTTTTTATAAAATTTCGAAAAATAATAATTTCAATATTCGCAGTGGAAAGTTTCTCGATCCATTACGGACAAAGAAGAGACGATATTTTATTTTTTCGAAAATTCCTTCAGTTTGAAATACGGTATTTTGGAAAAATGTTAAAAAATCGATTTTTCCCGCGATATCGTCTGTCATAATTTTTTTCAAGTTTCAAAGAAGGCGGGAGAGAAAGCCAAACATGTTTTTTTTTCAGGTGGAAGAAGAATACCCGTTGGAGGCTTTGTTGTTGAATTTGCGCGAAATGCCCCGTGTATCTACACCGCGAGTTGGTGACGCGGGTTTTTTGGAAAAAGACTGTCGGCTGGCAGAAGTCGAGCCACGAGTGTCGCCTTATGGTTTGCCGTTGCTCGATTTCTATGTGCAATATACATGCACGGTGTAATTCTTTGCCTTGCTTCGTGGCTTTTATCTTATTTCCATGTGCAAGTTTCCATACATGTATTGTTTACCGATGCTCGCTTCTGCAACAGCCGCGCTGCATTGCATGTGAGTCAGTAAGACGCTTGCACTTGGTGCCACGCCCGTTTTGCATTCCTCCGCACTCTGCATTTGCCCATCGTGTACTCGAGTACCGAAAGATGTAGAGAGAGAGAGAGAGAGAGAGAGAGAGAGAGAGAGGGAGAGAGAGAAGATCCACGCAAGAGTTCGTTGCATAAAACTCGATTTCTGCAAATGCGTTTCTTCGCAGCTCGCTCATATACCCATGAAACTCAAGAAACTCATATACACCGCAAATCAAAGACCACCCGCTCTTCCCCTCGATCGTGCTCCGACATATCGATTTTCTCGATACGCGAGACTCGGAGGGAGATCTGGACCATTTCGGACCAGAATGCCCGGTGAACCATGTTATACCATTCATGGTTTTTTTCGTTTGAAACGATCGACTGTTTCGATCGTTGCGATGCGAAAAAGTTGTACACAAATTTTCACGTGAAAATATGATCAGAAACTGTTTGCAGAAAAATTCTCCGTTGTGACTAATGTTGGTAGAAAGGAAAACAACGGTTTGACCGACATCGATCGAAAATCGTGAAAAAGAAAAAACATTATTTTTCTTTCACGATGTTTCTCTCGACAAATCGGTATTGTGTCTTTCCAACGAGTCCTTGCGAGGTTTCCAATCGTTTTTCGATCGTTGAGAAAAGCCGAACAGTCCCGTCGATATCCCAGAAGGGAACTTCACCGCACTGGCTCGTCTGTACCGCGTTTGACGAATAAGGATTTATGTGGCGATCGACAACGATGTAAACATTATCCGATCGTTCCTCGTAAGCATGCGATTATTTTATAACGAATTCTACAGACGATTCCGGGCTCTTATGGCTTGTAGGACCAAACTTAGCTTTTGTCGTACATGACAAAAAGAAAAATCGCCGCAGAGTTCGCATAGCGGACCTCCTCGCACGTACGTCCGACATTAACAGCGTTGTGTTCGATCATTCGTGCACACACTCAAAGTTTTATAGACGCAAAAGTCGCTCTCCGATCATCAGATGTTCGTATGTGCGATGTTCGTATATGTGTAAATGTACGTACACGTACGTATCCCTGTATCAGCCAGAGAGTTTCTTGGCTAAGAGCCTGGCTGGAGAACGGTCAAGGCCATCGACGATGCGGTGTGCGCGACGCCTCGACGAGTTTTGCTCTTGCTTCTCTCCTCGAAAGCTGTTCTTCTCCTCCCAGAATGCCGAACAAACTCACAGCTATACCCTCGTAAAAACTTATACATATATACACACTTACGATCTTTATCTGCATTATTCAGCATATAAAAGTGGGTATATACGTGTGTACAGCTATTAAAATACAGGGTGTCCCGAAACTGGATGCCGACGATCCAACCCCACATTGGGGATGAAATTCCAAGTCGAAAAGTCCTTGAGCGATTTTTGATACGACCAATTCCCGTTGAGTTACGAGCTGTTGAAGCTCGAGCCAATCGAACGCGAGCCTCACCCATCGTGCGCGCCTCCGATTGGCTCTAACTTTGACGATTGATAACTCGTCGGGTTTTGGTCGCGCGAAAAAATGCCAAAGTACATTTCTGTGCGAAATTTCATTCTGAATCTCTGGCTTTAGGTTGTTAACGTCGACTTTTGCGACACTCTGTATGTACGAAAGTTATAAATACATTGACGCGTATAAAATAGATTCCTCCAAATGGAAATTGCGATAGTGCAAACGTTACGCAAGTACGTACAACGGTTGAGAGCAGATTCCATTTTCATCGCAACGATAAATGTCCCTCTGGTTACGGCTGTGTGTTATTTATCATGGCAATTTTCAAATCAATCTATAAAGGCACGATTATTGAAAATAATTGTCTCTCTATGCTTATATCGTTAATCCTTTCAGCAGCTTTGGATTCTCCGCCATGTGCTGCAGGTACCTCTCAAGATGACACGGGAAACGATAAATTTTTTCGAAACTCTTGTTCGAATTCATTAGCGTATACCTAAAAGTCACGGCTAAATCAATGACTATAATGATCAAATGCTGCTTTTTTTAAGCTACGACTTTTTTTTACATTCTCAAGTTTACCTTGAAGGAGTCTCGAACAGTCTGGTTGAAAAATCGTATTTCGTACCCAAGCCATTTAAATCGAAGAGTGTTTTGAGAAACTTTGTACGATTGTATCAAGTTATTATTCACAAAAAGGCTCATTATTTTGCAATAATTTCTTTTAAATGTGTTAAATGCAATTGACGTCAGCCTCGAGTTTCGTAGATGACTTCTCGACCGTTTTTCTCGTTTCCTCCCCTGGGACTCGAGTGAACCAACAGTTTCCAGTGGTTTTTCGTACCTGTGTGGTTGCAACAGTTCGCAATTGGTCCCGTGACACGGGATTCGAAAGAAAAGTCGAGGAGGAAACGAGCCAAAAGAGGAAGGAGAGAAATGAGGCAGAAGGCAGTTGAGGCATTCCCCGAACGGTAAATCCACGCGCACTTGGCTCACCCTCGACGTAGCCCATCATCGTCTCGTCGATTCGCTTCTTCAACCAACTTGTTCCTCTTCTTCGTCTGCTCTTCTTTCTCATCTCGTTCGAATATAGTCATAGGAGCTGTATTACCGCTGCTCTGGCTGGGAAAGACGAGCATTCAAGCTTCACACCCCTTAATCACATACATATGTATCTACATTGTGCGTGCATTTTTCATTCTATTATCACGATGTCTGAGATTCATATTTTTTAATCGCGATTTGAAATCTTAAAAAAAAACGATGCAAAGTGCAAAAAAAATTCAAATATTGACACTTTTAAATCGAAAACAACCGAAAATTGACATAACGCTTTTCCGGCTATCGAATGTCTCAATGCGGAAAGATTTCTCACTTTTCTTGATTCAATCGAGCAAAAACATCTCTTCAAAAAAATAATAAAATAATCGACACTGTACCACCTCTGCATCGATAAGTTTGCAAATTATTTTGGATACCACGAAACTTTCAAATTTCATTTTCTCACTTTTGATCTCGGAAATATTCGAAAGGTTTTATCCATCAGGTTTATTTCTCTCAAGTTTCAAATCGCATTTCGGGGTGGAATATTTTCGCGACAATTTTCAAGATTTTTTTTCATTTTTTTCCAACGATTTCGCGCACGTACAGTCGACGTGATAATTTTCACGTTGTTGCACTGGCTCCTTCGTATAATTCTACATGCACATAAATCGGAAACTCTCGTTGACTCAAAGACCCTCAAAATTGAAAGCACAAACAATATTGATCTCCGTACAACTTCCCTCGTCTTTCGCGAGCTCAAGCTTCTCTGAGATCGCGTTATTTTCCATTCGCTGTCATCATCTTTTTTCCTCCAATTCTCGATCGCATCCTGCTCTAATTTACCGTCGACCCTTTTTGTGGTAATTCATTTCTCGAGTCTCCATACTGGCTGCTAGAATTTCTCAATTTTAGTCGACCTGCCAATTTTAGTCAACCGATGCAACACTCGCTGGGTTCCTGCGTATTTATATGGTTAGTGGCTTAGTGGATGTATACAAGCAGCGGTCAGTGAAGATACAACTGGAGTAAATCTTCCCACAGTCCACCCGCACGGCAAACCCTTCGAGGTACGAGGGTTGAAGAGACGTTTACCCTGGTGAATATTGCATCGGCTTCCTCTCGTAAATATTTTTTCGTGTAATTGCTTTGCTCCCCGTAGGATTGGAAAATTACGTCCTCTCTCGGTGGACAACGAAGGAGTCATAATTGCAAAGAATCGAGCAACTGCAACGATTTTCAACCGCTGTTATTATACCTTCCGAGAAAAGGGACAAACCTTTTTTTCATTCCTGCTTTAACTGTATCGTCAATTACAGGAACGTCCGAGGTTTTCACGACTTTATTAGTCCAATATACCCTGAAAATGACGAAACTTTCGTCGCTGCCTCGTCAATAACGAACATGGATATTTATCCAAAATATCGATGAAGGATCACTCAAAGCTACGTTAGATCGAACGAAATACTTGCCTCCATCTAAGACCACCCGAAAAAATGATCTTCCATGAAGAAAAATATTAATATACCCGGCATATCCCGAGCTTTCCGAAGGAACTCGACGAACGCTGAATAATCTCTCGAAGCAAAGTCGAGACAAAACGATTTTTGAGCAAACACGCGTGTGACACAGTGTCCTCCTACGTGGCGTGTTCTACAATTTTTTTTTCTCTTCAAACATCCATCGTTCAAGTCACCGTCACCTCCTTGGATAAACCTATGCAAAAACCACACACTCGTGAAGAACAACACGGGAGAGCTTCGTTTCTAACCGTACTTTTTCGAGTGTTTGGTCAATAAACGAAAAAAAATCATATCCTTCGGTGTTTGCCGTCCCCTCGTTTCTAGCTCGGTAATTTCCTCCCAAACTCGCATATTCAACCAAAAAAAAAAAAGTAATGAGAGAAAATTCATCGAAGCGCGACGGCGTTAGTAGTTCGCCAGGCGTGAGGAAAAGTAACTTCGACAAAATTGTCGGATGTAAGAAAAGTGGTCAGGAGCATCAGCAGCAGGAGCAGCAGCAGCAGCAGCAGCAGCGAAGCGTCTCGTTTAGCTGATGCTGCTCTCCAGAGCTGTACATAAAAGCCTGGCAAAGCGAAACGAAGCGAACCGAACCGCGGCAAAGGAAGCGAATGAGCAACAGAAGCAGCAGCAGCAGCAGTAACAGCACCATCAGCAGCAAAAGCGATGATGGCGTCGTCGCTGTTCTCGCTGTGGATATCCAAGTATAAGAATGTTAGGTCATTGACTGCCGGTGGCCGCCGATCCGCGAGCTCCGTCCAAGGACACCCGCTCGACGGCCGACGGTCGCACCTCCACCAGCAACACCGTCTCGGAAGAAGAAAAAAAAAAAAAGAAAGAAAGACACCGCGAGAAAGAAACGGAGAGCACTCGATCTCGCGAATCCACCGTGCCCGACTCCTACGATCCCGCAAATCTCTCCTCTCGCCTTGCGTCGCCTCGCGGGACGCGAAGATCATCGAATCGATTGACGCGATATACAACTCCGTACGACCGAAAGGATTTATTCCCCGCCTTGTCGTTTTTTCTCTCTCGGACCGCGCGAGGAATGTATCTCAACCTCCGGAGTATTATTAACAAAAGATATATACGACAATTAATAATCCAGCGATAAGATCGCTGGTACGTATGACTTACCGCGCGTTAAGAGTCACTGGACCATTCGTGAGATCGGCAAATGATAAGGAATTGGATTTAAAGGATTTCCGATAAGGTTTAATGAAGTTTCGAGATGAACAAAAAGAGAAAAGCTCTCCGGGCGGATAAACATCACCTTTTCAGCTTTCTGATTAATCCGACCGACTGTAATCTTCCTGGAGGATGTTTTTTCTTTCTCTCTCTTGTTTCATCTCGGTTTGGATGTCTCATCATCCTCCGCTTTCGCACTGGTACGGAGCACGTTCTCCGGGCTCCACGTGGGGAAAAACAGGCAATTCGTACGTGTTTACCCGCGATGCTGGAGCGGTTGATGCATCAATCTTACGTGTCTCTGTATTGACGCCACTCGTGCGCGTCTGATATCGTCCGCATTCACTTCAAATCAATTCGTCGGTATCTCGTTTTTTTTTCAGGCAATTCCACGGGTTTCGACAACTAGGGGGATTTTCGTTGATTGAGGATAAGTTCCGTAAAAACTTTCCGGTAAAACACGAATGCGTTGTTTTTTTTTTGCGATTTGATGCTAGCTTTCACGATCTCCCGGACTGTGAAAGGTTATGCCGTGGTATCGATAATTTTGCAGAGAAAAAACGACTTCAAAAATTGGGTTTTCGTCTATGCGCATGTGCGAACGTGACGATTTTTATTTATCGTAAGGAATTTATTGATAGTTGATAGTTAATACATCATTTATGAAAAAAAAAACAAGATTGCCAAAATTAATCATGTCTAAGATACCGACCACAATAATTTTGAATAACGATAGTGAAAAGTTACCGATAAATTTTTGAAAAAGAAAGAAACGAACTCATTTCGCGTGGAAAGGAAAGAAGTTCTTCCACCATTCTTCGATTTTTGTTTCGTTCAATTATCATTTTTGAATCGTCTATTCGAACCAAACGCCACCTTTGATCGCGAATCGGAGCAACGTTGATCGACTTCGGAAAAATCGCCGTTCATGATTTTTCCGCCGGTTTTTTCTCATCCGCAAACGTACGAAACGCACAGATCGAAGCGGGTCATGCGAATACGATACGTTCTCGAGGGAGATATAAAAAAAATTATGGATTACATGGATATATCAGAGAGTATCGTGCTGCACGCATTTCCGTTCTACGATCTTCGTATGTGCATATAAGTGCAGCGTTATTCGAGAGAATAAAGAATGCTAACGGATTGAGGAAGGATCGTGCGACTGCTTAAGGGAAAAAAGGAGAATCTTATTTTCCCGTGGAATGGAAAAACGTTTTCTCGATAGCTCCACGCTTTTCCTCCCTGGATACCGTGTGAAACCGGGCGAAAAGGGTGCGGTCGAGTAACGCGCTCTCGAGGAGGAAAAATAAAAAAATAAAAGGAAGCTGCGGAAGAAAAGGGATCGTGAATATTGAATAGGATCGCTTTGTAAGAGGGCACATGTGTGTATACGGGTATTTCTTCACCCCTTTGCCGTTTTCTAAAGCGAGAATACGTTTACAACGCGGGGGTGTGCACTCGAGTATACACGAGGTTTTTCGAACCTTCGACGATTCATTGCCGATCGTTTTTAAACCCGGATCAGTTTCGTGAGAAACTTTTTGCTTTTTCGTGAAAAAGGACGAAAAATAGTTCGCAGGAAATGTCACATCCGTCGGTGTCTTTCCGCAGTTTTTCAAAAGTAAATTCAAAACCGTATTCCAAACCGTTTCCAAACACCCCGCGCCTGTTCCCGCTTTAGCCTGAATCAACATATTTAAACGTGTTTCAAGCTCGTGTAAACTTGGCCAGTGGGACGAGATTCGGCGTTAAAAAAAAAAAGGTTCGATACATATTTATTCGATCGCAAGCAAATCTCGTTTGGATCGTAACTATATGGCTGTATTATTTTAATGAGGGAGGAATGTTGAATAAAAATCGTCAATGTTGCTCGGGAGGTTGGAGACAAGCTCGCATGAATAAATTCAATAACAATATACATCGCGAATGTTTTCTTTCCCGTATGAAATTTATTCCAGTTTCGTTTCGAAACGCTACACGGGAGAAAGAAGAACGAGCGGTGTTCACAGATTTATTTCGTATAAAATCGCGACGTGAATATTTTATTCCCTCGAGCGAGAGTCAAGGTTTCGGCAGGTAGTTGAACCTGCGAGGTAATTTTAATCAACGATCTCCGAAGACCACCGGCAGGTCGATTATCACCGAAATATATTTTTGCCAACAATCCTTTTATCTTTGGCACACTTGTGGGACCTTTGAGCCCGTCCACAGCATAACTGTACGCGTAATATACCTTGGGCTACCTACAACGAGAATAACCCTTTCCCCTTCGAATGTTGGTCGACACGGCCGTTCACAGAACCATGAAAATATATGGCCGGATCGATGGAGGAAGAGATTACGACACCCGCGGATTAACCCTCCCTCGTAGATTAAGATGGGGTTAACCACAAAAAAAACCACGAGGAAACAATGGAAACCCCGAGTTTCCAAAGACTCTGCTCGTTATTGTTTCATCGTGGATGATTTATGCATCAGGAATAATTTACAGCAGCGTGTCACGATCGTTTCGCCAACAGGTTGATCTCGGTCCAAATAAATTAGCAGAGTAAACAAATAGACCGTTCGACCCAAAGCCGACCCTCGATAATATCGAGAACCAAAAGGGGTTGGACGTATCGTTTTCCTACCCTTTCTTCTGTCACTTGTTTCACATGGAATGCAAAACGTTTCAACTGACGTTTCGGACGATTCTTCCAGTTACAGGCTCTTTCTTCTTGCCTCCATTCATTCTTCAAGTCCTGCACAAAAGGCTCTCTCCGTCTCTTTCTCCAATATCCTTTGGTGCGAATGAAGGATTTTGTACATCAGGACAGCACTGAATGTTCACTTGACAGTTACGAGCTGGTAAACGAAAATTGTCGATGCAGCACCAGATTTTCTTGCGAATGATTGGAAGGCAATTTCCCGAAGAAAAATTTTGGGCTGGTTGGACCGTGGATGCTGAGGATTTTGAGTGGGTGTTGGGAACTTGATTGACACTACGCAGAGCAGGAAGTAGCAAGTTGATAATGATATTACGATCAAATCGCGATACCGTTATTTTCCTGGCGGTGCACGATCCTCCATTCGTCATCGTTTTTTTTTTTCACGGCTGAGAAACGCGTCCATCGATTCTCGGATGCTGCGAAATGACGACGATGACGAGGCTCGTGACGCATTCGACTGAAACGTTCCAACAGAGTTGGACTCGTTTTTTATTTTCCTCCGAGAATCGTGCAAGATAATTATTTTGTCTAAACTCGACGATGAGAAGAAAAGTGATTTTGTTCGAGGGAGATGACGAGTGAAACGTTTTTTCGTCATGCTTTTCAAAATTTTCATTCGAGGGAAATTGTTTTCGAGCAAAAAAAAACGAAGCCCTCGAAGAGCCTAATTAAAGTAAACGCACAATCATGCATGTGACAATAATCGATCCCGTATCAAAGTCCCCCAAAAAGGGAGCACGAAAAAATGGTGAATCTTCAAAGTTGCCTCTCTTTTCACTCCTCATAAATGCCAAACAAAGTTTATCAAGTTCCAACCGAATCCAGGAGAACGACACACATTTGAGAAGTTTTCCATTTCTACCTCGGGAGAATTGGACAGGAAGTGTTTCATTCGTTGATTTTTGGGAGAAAAGTTGGCAACGAGGATGATAAATATCGATCTTTGTTTAGGAACGGATACATTTGTTTTTCGTTCCGAGTTTCAGCATCCGCTTCTGAAGATGCGCGTTTTCCCACAAGGTGTCCTGTACGATCGCAGGCATGCGAAATGGAGAAAAGTCTCCTGTCGTTTAAAAATTATTTATCGAATGTATATAGGATGCGGGGGCAAGGTGCACCATGCTCGAGAGTGAAAAGACGAAGGTGAGAGACCCCATAGGAGAGTCTGGAGTGGGTATAGATCGTCCCACCTGTCCGGCTCTCCCACGCTTATCCCAAAGGACCTTTTAGCCCCGTGCTGCGCCAGGCAGTGGAAAAATGAATCTTCCTCTTCACTTTGTCCCTCCCTCTCTCTCTCTCTCTGTCTCGTTTCTTCCATTGCTTCCACATGCGATATTCTCAACGGTCCAGGACAAAGGTAATCTGGAATAACTGCCGATCCTTTCGTATATCGCGAGATCCCCCACATCGATTGAATTACAATTTTTCTTTTCTTCCTTTTAAAAAACCGGATGCGGTGAAAGTGCTCCCTATAAACGTACGAATTGGAGTAGTCTTCGATGGGACAAATAAAAAAAAAACAAGCAACGCTTTGATGACAATGTTGTTTCAGTCATTATTGCTGAACAATTTTATTGTTTAACATGTGCTTTGCGCTGCGGAATAATGGAGTTTCTGAACGGTGAATAATCGTTTGGTGAATTAAGGGGGAGACAGCATCGACCGAGGGTATTATTGGAACATTGTGACCATCCAGGTATGTTTCCGTTTCTTCCTGCAGAAAATGACGATTTTATAAGTTTCTTCTTTATTTTCTTCGGCAAATGTCGAAACAAATCGCACAAATCCTTTTTGTTGGAATGAAAACGAGAGAACTGTGAAATTCGACGTTTTGTCATATTGCGCCATAAAATACCCATTTCAAGTATAAAAATGTCGAACATCGTGAAAAAGCTTCTTCATAATTCACCTTTTATGAATATTAATATCTGAATAGAGAATTTTCATTTAAACTAACGAAAAACTGAAATGCCAGCTGATTGAGAATTGGAGTGCCTTTTAAACGACTTTCTACGCCACGTGACTCTGATAAATTGTTTCTATGAATTATCGTCAAAGCGATTGTCGTAAATTTTCTTTTTTGAGCATCGAGGAATATCCCTGTTTGATTTATCATGCGCATGTTGCTTCCAGCGAAAAAATCATTTTTTCGAATAATGATCGTTACTCTCTCTCTCTACCCTTTGAAAATTTTTCTTGTATCAATTTTATTGCGACTTCCGGACTTTACGAGAGAGAAGAGAAAAAAAAAAGGTAGCGCACACATTTTTTAGCATTCGAATGAGAAAATCCGGGGTCCAGTTTTCGATTTTGAATTTTACGAGGGCGTCAACTCTTTACCGTATTGTCTGCTCCGCACGAGGTGCCTTCAGACTGCCAGCAACAAAACTTGGAAAAGAGATAATAAAACATTTTTGTCCATTCTTTAACGCGCGGCGCAATAAAGAAAAAAGAGAAGCCGAGCAGCCATCGGTATTTTTTCGTATTTTACCGTGTCGCTTTCCATAAAAACGTTTTTTAAGCCTTGCCTACTGTCCGTAACGGAATCGGCGGTTTTTTTTGGCCAAAGTTTTCTATAGATTTCGGCTAATGCGTACGGCCGGTAATTGCTCCGCGTCTGGCTCTTTGTAAACACGAAGAGAAAAAAAAACCCTTTTTTATGGACTTTTTGTCGCACGTACACGCCCGGTGGAACCGCCAAAAACGGACCAAAAACCGTATTGCCCCGGCATAAAACATTATTGGAGAGCGCGCAGGACAGTTTTCACCACCGAACGCATCGCTCGAACGTTCTTGTTTTCTGACTGACAATAATATATTTTTCAACGACCGCGGCGGTTGGTCCTCGCGTGGTCAATATTCCTTTTACAACCCTCTGCGTTTTGTTCGAACGAACAACGACGGCCAACCCCTTGGAACCATATTTATCCTCTCGCGTTAACTTTCCGATGTCCTGGAAATAAAGTTTTTTTCGCGATGGAAAATCTCTCTTTTTCAACATCGTGGCAATATTATTAGAAAAAAAAAAGTAAAAAATCCATATTTTATGATATCAATGATAGATTCAATTAAATAAAAATGCATATTCATTTTTGAAAGATTGGATAAATATCGATAAGTGAAAGAATTTTCCTTCGGAGCAGAGTAGCCAGGACGAGATTTTTTTCGAAATTATAAAAATGTCCGTCTCAGTCTGATCCGCGGCAGTACTACCTTAAACGATCTTATTGCGGACGATGTAATCGTCGAGAAGAAGAAGCGTTTTATACGCAGACTCGCGAGGAAGTGGGCTGGACAAAATCAGCGAGGGGGGAAGGGGCTTTTGAAAAATTTTTCCCACCTCCATTCTTCTTCTTATTTTTTTGGCCAGTCATTTTTTTATTCACTTCGTACGAGCGGAAACAGGTCTTTGACGATACACGAGGTATGAATGATCCTTGCAGCATTCAACGTGCCTGTCCCTTGTTATCGCAAACGCAAAGAGATCGCAGTCGCTTTAAAATCGCTTTAACACGTGAAAAAAAATTCCACAAGTGTAACACATCAAACTGTATTCGTAAATAATACAATCACGATCTGTTACGTTTTATCGTAAAGCAATAAAATAACTAAAGAGAACTGAAATATTAATCGCAATGATGGAAATCACTTTTTTTTCATTTAAAATTAATCCGAATTATTCAATTTCGATATCAAAATTCCTTTGGAAAAAGACGATATTTATGAACAGTACATATTGAAAATGATGAAATAATTGCACTATTCGGTATAAAAATAATAATATTACCGATACAATTTTCTGAATTATTGGTATTTTGCCTTATAACTTATTGATGAAAAAGTATTTAAACGATTTTCGAAAAACAATATGAATGTAAAAATAATATGTCCAGTGTTGTCCAGTTTTTATTTCGCACAGCCGAGTTCAAAATGCGGACGATCATCGGATCGAAATTGCTTATCGAAAGGTCAACGAAATCACGCGAAATTTTGAAAAAAAAAATGTATACACGATCCGGTATGATAAAAAATTGTCCTGAATATTTCTCTATAATAATTTCCAAGACTCTTTAAAACACTCCTCGTGTTTTAATTGGCCGAGGAATAATCGTGCGGAAATAATCGATCGAATAAATTTTACGATCAGTGACACTCGTCGGTCCAAAGATCGAAGACCAACCAGTCTCGCTCCGAAACGTCGTTGCACATTTTGCAACGTTTAAATGGTCACCGATCGATTATTCGATCACAACCGTATGAATAAATAATGAGTACGGAAATTTGCATCAACGGTCCATTGCCTATTATCAAGATGTACAATTTATATATTCACAATGCACTGTTTAACCGTTTCCCGCTCAAAGACGACGATTTTTCAACGCCATTAACCAACTGGCCCATTTCTCAAATCGAAGTCAAAAAAAAAAAAAACGAAGAAAAACAACCGGTGTATGTATTCCGGCCATTGACTCAAAATCCGTGTATAAAAAATTGCGGTTCTCATCAGCTTAACCCGTTCGCAAAGAAAAAGAATAATCCACCGCAAATCCCAAAATTATGTGGCGCCCATTTTTTTCTTCCCCTCATTTTCGCCTCATTATGAAAAAATAAAGATTGCCAGAAAGAGTTGAAGGTGCGAAAAACGAGAAAAAAAAATGTGACTTCGTTTACGAGGAAGCTTAAAGGGTTAAGCGAGTCGATCAACGAGCCGATTAACTTTCAACTCGAGTCTCGGCGTGAAAAACGTTGTTGAAAAAAAGTTTCGGGAAAAACCAAACGGAGGAGAAAAACGTGTTTTTTTTGCCATCCTCGAGTCATAATCCTTTGGTGGAAGGTTTTTTTTTTATAGAGCGGATGAAAGGCTTAAGTCCCTTGGGGAGGGCAATTATGGGAATTATCGAAAGGTTAGGGGCATGTACGGTCGTCGTTGTTTGGAGCTTGAGGCGGAAATATTTCTCGCATTTTCGTGCTTTGGTAATTGGCTTTCGGGAGTTTACGGAGGAGTGAAGTTTGGAGGAAACTTGACTCTGGAAAACATTTCGTGCGAAAAAGACCGAAGCTAGGGGATATACCTTGTAGTCAAAGGATTAAGAAGCGAAACGTTTAAAGGTGTATTACTCTCGGTCTTTATGCGCTATGAGCCTCGCGGTTCATTGTAGAATCCTTCATGGATGTTGGCTCTGTTTATGGTGCCCGAAGGGTTGAGCCATCTATGAAAATCCTTCAAGTGTACGGATTAACTTTCGAAAGGATCGGAGAATCTTCGTCGCGTCCGAAGATCGAATCGCGTCGTTCTCCGTCAATTGCCATCGTCGACGATAGCCACCCTTTCCTTCCCCTTTTGACTTTTTCGAAAAAAAAAATCATTTCCAAAGTCGAAAGCGAAAAAAAAACCATCCCTGCTGTTCTTACCGCCCTAACGGGAATTCTACGTCGTGAACGGTTTTTATTATTGTTTTTATTTTACTTTTTTTTTTTTATTAACGTCCGCGAGCTTCGCCGAGAGTTATAGCAGCTCGTAGATTATCGGTCGTTTAACGACGAGCTGGGATTTTTTCGAAGGGAGAATCAAAAGTGCGTGGAGCGTATACACGGGCGGAAAAAACGTCGAGGTACCCCGTGGAACGAGTCATTTAATTATCTCCGGTAAATGGATTAATTATATTGCATCGGTGAATTACAGAGTGGCTCCAAAGTGGAACACGTCCGTAGGATTTTACGCTCGTAATAAAAAATTTTATATCATTGCATCTATCGGTTTTTTTCTCGATATTCGACCGATTGAAAAATCAATGTTTCTCTTCATTTTCTTTTTCACAATCTTCTCAACGAAAATTCTGAAAATGTTCGGAAAATCTGTCTCCCTTCATCGTCAAGTTGAGTTTTTAATGTTCTTTTCATAAACTTGAATTTTCTGCAATTTTTTTGCCATCTTCTTTGCACTTGCAATAAATTTCAAAAAGAACAGCGAATTGTTCGTTATTTTTAGAACACAAAGGCTTGTCTTTGCTCGTGCAAGAGTTCCGATCTGCTTGACGACGAAATTTTGGCGAAATAAAATACGAAATAAAAAAAACCCCAATGAAGAAAATCGAATTAAATCGGTACGAGAAGAAAAGAATTTTTCCGATTACTTTCAGAGTTTGTCTTCCTGAACGATTCGATTCTTCATTGTTACTCTTCGTAAAACGTTCGCGAGATGAAATCTCGAGCAGATTTTTCTCGAAAAAGAATCTCTTGCGTGACAAAATGGAATGACGATATTTTTTGCTCCTCTCGCCGAGCAACAGTTTGCAGCTTTGTGGCATTTACGTTTCCATCGACGTTCATAATTCCCTCCGTTCTCTCGTATAAATCTCTCGCTCGTGCAAGAGTTCCGATCTGCTTGACGACGAAATTTTGGCGAAATAAAATACGAAATAAAAAAAAATCCCAATGAAGAAAATCGAATTAAGTCGGTACGAGAAGAAAAGAATTTTTCCGATTACTTTCAGAATTTGTCTTCCTGAACGATTCGATTCTTCATTGTTACTCTTCGTAAAACGTTCGCGAGATGAAATCTCGAGCAGATTTTTCTCGAAAAAGAATCTCTTGCGTGACAAAATGGAATGACGATATTTTTTGCTCCTCTCGCCGAGCAACAGTTTGCAGCTTTGTGGCATTTACGTTTCCATCGACGTTCATAATTCCCTCCGTTCTCTCGTATAAATCTCTCGCTGATGAAACGCCGAGAAAGGTCTCTTGGTTCATTGACATTTGCAGCATCATCAGGCAAATATGATGGAGCCACGAGCTGCTCTGTCAAGGTCCGCCGGTTCTTCTCAATGGCATCTGCTACCGCACACTGTTGTCGATCGCCATTCCATATACCTACCGAGCAATTTACCAGCTGTGATTAAAACGTCTGGCCTCGATCGCGGTGTGTATCCATCGCGACCAATCAGTAGTCCCAGTTAAATATACACACACACACATATATATATATATATATATATATATACAAATAAAAATATAAAACTCCAAATGATTCCTTCCAGCATAATATGCTCACCACTTTTATCGCCTTCGTAAATTGTCATGAGACCAAACATGGAAATGACTTGGGAGAGAACGCGAGTACGCGAAACGTCAATTATCATAAAAACACTCGTATTTTCATTTGTCGTATTTCCAAGGGCTTCAAAGCTCAAAAAATCGGAATCACCGAATCCCGAAGCAAACGATCGTGGCGAATCACTTGAAACGTTATTGCCAGATGAAAAAAAAATTGTCGACATGTCGATCGTACCAACGTCAAGCGTTCGGACTAAAATTTTTCGATTTTTTTTAGATCGTGATCGAATCTCCCCTTCCTCGATAAATCTTTCTTCTTCAGACTACGCTCTTCTGCTGTTCGTTCCAACATTTGTCCCCTTGGAAAAAAAAGACGACACGTGGCTCTCATAAAACTTTCTCGGAATCACATTTAAGGTGGGTTCTCTCTGAAATTATCAGGGTTCGGCAGTTTCGCGGTGTGTCAAAACGCGCGAGGGATTGAAAAGGAAGCATCGCACCCCCGTTCTCCATATGGCGCAACCCCACGCTCGACGAGCCAAGAATCAATCGCCGCGAGGTCCAAAAAAAATGCGAAGCCGCGCTCTACTTTTCGAAACCTCAAATTAAAATCCACCGAGCCGTCTCTTGAGATTCCAAATTTGCGAATACTCGCAGCCATCTTCCTCGTTGTTTCCTCGACGAAAAGATATTTTGGCTACCCACGAAGCTCGAATCACAACATTTATTTTCGACGTAATACGAGAACAAAAGTTGCCTTGATTTGTTTTTGCTCTGATGGAATTTGATGTTCTTCAGATAAAAAGCAAATTTTCTATTTCGTAGGACCTTGAAGGAGCTTGAAGAATGAAAAATCTATATTCAGGGAAAGAGGTCAGAATTTTTGTACATTTTATACTTTGGTTTGATTGATTTTTGGAGCAAAAGTGTTGAACGCTTTGCTTCTGGCATTGGAAAAATGAAATTCGTCGAAATATTTATCGGTTACGAAAAATATTGAATTCAACCTATATTTATTGTTGCACAAACAAAACCGTGCAAAAAAATGAACGTTTTTCTCACAAAAACAAATGGACCACGTTTTAACCACACAACGACCCTCCAAAAGGTCGATTGTTCAATTTGGTACAGGAAAATTGTACTAAAAAAAAAAGAGAAAATATTCAATACCAATGGGGAGCAAAGGGGATCAAAGCCTGCTGACTTTCAGGCGAAAAATGAAAAAAAACGAGAGATTTCATCCCGTGTGGACGAGTCGGAGCATCGAGAAGCATTCTCGTTTGGTTCGCCATGTGTACCGTAATGCAATTCTCCTTTCTCTGCTCTCGAAAAATGTCTTAATCCCCCGCGCACTCGTCGGACACCCCGCAATCGAGAGTCTTTCTCCTCTCTCACTCTCTGTGCGTATGTAACGCCGTTTTCTCGTGCCTCGGTCAACACATCGCGGATCCTGAACGCCCGCAAGTCCTTTGTTGGCATCCTACACACGGTCATATAAAGAGATGGTCCACATAAGGTATATGCATATACATAGTATATATAATATATATATATATACACACATATATACATATATATATACATGCATATGGGATGTAAGAGCGTTATACAGATGTGAGGGTACCGCAAGCTCCAGAGACACAACCGAGTTCACTTTTGCTCGTAACGGTAGATCCGTCAGGAGTCAGTGAGTCAACGTGGTCGAGAGCACAAACGCATACGTGTACAATTGCACAACATGTACGTATATACGAGTTTGTTACTCTTGCCAGCAAATTTCTCAGAGCCCAGCGGTACGAGGAATGGTGCAGCATCACCCTCTTCCGCCTCTTGCCCCCTTTTTATCCACTCTCGCAATCGATCGATTCTTCGATCATTCGACCTCAGCGCCACGGAGCGGCCATCACCACGGTCTCGAAAGAAGAACATCGGTTTTTGTTCGTCATCGCGATGACGGGACCGACTTTGACGCGATCGTTTTCCAAAATCCGCTGTTACTCTCTTGATGACATTTTTGGGATTTGAAAGATTATTTTTTTTGAGAAATACCGGGGTAAACTGGACGGAGAAACGATGGGAAAGCTCGGCGGCGAGAGCTGAAAATTTTGGATGGACATTTTTTCTATGAAAGATTTGTGAAAAATCTCAGTTTCACCTGAGAGTTTAAGGAATTCATGCTTTTTTGTCATCGAAGTAAATAGGGGAAAATTGCGAGATGGAATTTTTTATTTTTTTTTGTCGAATTCAAATGAGAATCACACGAATCTCGAGAATGTACGTGAATATATCGATGCGTTTTAAATTGTCATAATAATTCTCCATCTAGGAAACGATATTCCTTAATGAAAAACGAATTATTCTCAGCAATTCTTACGAGGCTTTTTTGAAAAAGGCAATCCGCTAAAAATCGTGTATGTCATACATAAAAATGACTGACCATCGATTACCCATCATGGGTTGTACATAAAAATCATATATATTTTTACATACAAGGTTTATAAATTAATGAAAAAAATTCGCCATATCGTGTCGGTTAAATTTTATTCGAAAATAAAAAGTATTCACGTGCGTTTTATCGAAGAGAATAAAGAGAGAGAGAGAGGCGCGTCAATTTGCACGAATAATATCCCGGAACTGCGTAGCTGTCTAATTGAAAATTGTAATAGGCGAAGCCTCTAAATCAATCATCAGAGGATTTCTTCAGCCTTCGTGAGCCAGCGAAGTATGTGCACGCGGTTACAAGTAAATTCCATTTCTCGTATAAAAGTCGCGAGCGCAGGAGCTTTTAATCGTCGCCGATGAATTCCTCTTTCCCTCTCTTTCATCCTCTGCATCTGTCTCGTCATTGTTGGCTCGTTGCAAACATCGCACATTTAAAGACAGGCATGCACACGATCGTTCCTTTTTTTTCTCCACAATCGAGCCTGTACGCAGAGGCAGTAAAATGCCACAGTGAAAAATCTCTCGATTCCGACTTGCTCCTGAGAGATAATTGTTTATTCAAGGAAAATAAAGTGACGTTGGGAGTGGTCGAAGCGTTTGATTATCATCGATTCTCCTGGGAATTACCGTACGGAAAAGAGGAGATACGTTTAATAACAAGCTGCGCGATAAAACATGAATTTCCCTCCAATTAATTTATATTTTATGCAAATTCCGATCGATAAATCTCTCATTTTCCGCATTCAACCACATCAACGACGAGATCACGACGCTTTCACGATCATCGAGCCTTTTTTTCACCAACCAAGAAAATTCATTTCCCTCCACGAACGTTTCGTCGCGAGCAAATTTATTATTTACTCCTCGATGTAATATTCTTCAGCGTCATACACGAGTATTCAAATACACGAAGCGAATGGAGAATGCACTCCAAAAAGATGAAAAAAAATGTGCAAGTTTCGAATAAACCGATTTTATCAAATTATAAGAAATTTCATCCAACGATCGATACGTAACGATAATATCGGTAATAATTGTATTTCGACGACGTCCCCGATCTTCCTTTGAGCTCGAAACAAATGACCAATTAATCGATTGTTTCGTTTATTTCGTGTTTTCTCCCGAGAGCGACGTAAAATTTCGTTCTCTCTCGAATGAGATTCGTTCCAATGGAATATAAATCAATTTTTTTTTCCTGCCTCGAAGATAAATATACAATGATAAATATGCGATGTAAAACCCGATTCTCGGTATGGAAGTCAGCCGGTCGCGAGAACAGCCAGTCGAACAACTTCGGCCATAAGCTGTTTGTTATTCCTGGGCTCTTTTGCTCCTTCTTCATCTTGCTCTTGGTCTTGGTGTTATTGCTTTTGCGCCGCTGCTCTCCGAGATACCGGGAGCCCATACAACGGCTTTGAATCTCGAGGATCACGCGGTATATTACAACGACCAACACAGAAGCAAGAAACTTACCGAGAACGAGAGATAACTGTATTCTGCCTCCACCATTTCTTGCCATCCCTCTCATTACCCGAGCCCCCATCTCGTTCTTCTTCATCTTCTTCTTCTCTCCTCTCCCAACACGCCGTATTCCACCTTCCTTCTTCCCCGATCTTCTCTCAGCACATATTGCTCAACCACGTTCGCCATTGCCGTTCTTCGACTCTCCTCCGATCTTGATCCGATCGAGTTTTTTTTTTCTTCATCCTTCCACAACATTGTTTCCACTAATTAGTCATTTTCAATTCAATGGCGGCTTTAATTGGAACTCGAAAAAAAAAACGTCCATCTTTTTTTCATTGAATATTCTTTGAGAATATTCCCGAGAGTTTTCATCTTTTCACGAGATTCCATCGAGTCACGCGAATGTCGTAACGCGAAGAATATCAGAGTTGAAAATTGTCGAGGAGAATTCGAGAAAAAAAAATGGTGCACATCGCGTTAACTTTTTGTTGGCTGAAATTCGGTCGTTGGGAGGCGAGTTGCGATCGATCGCGGAGGGTATCGATTGGAACTGGAGGCTCACGTTTTGTCGATTTGTCGATTCTTCGGGCGTGTTTATTGCCTCCACGAGGATCGACCATTTTGTTCGATTTTATCCGTCGTAATTCCACTCTCGAACGCCGGAGAGATAATAAAATCAAAACCTATCGAGTCTCGACGATAAGTCGACGTTCGTGGAGAGCAAATGCATCTGTATACATTTGTGAGTGTACCGTGTGCAGAGCTGTATTTTAATTGCGCAACTCACCTCAGCAGAAATCCTGAATTCAGACTTTTATCTTGCGCAATCTTGTTTATCCTTTAGGCTTTTATCTTTCATCTTGATTCCGATCTAACGTTAATAACGACAATATAATGTATCAAAGGAAATATCACGAACCGAGTTGAAAAAAAATTGCACGAAAATATTGCCGATTTTGAATCGTATAATTAGCGTTTTTGAACGTTCATTTCGTCAATGAAGAAAACGAGTATTTCACAATTGTTGAATATTTTCAACATACGACAGACGTCTCATAGTTAATCCGCACGCTGTTTTATACAATCTGTTTTTTTTCGTACGTTTAAATTTATTGAAAAAAGTTTCTGTACGATGAGCAAAAAAATTTGCCGAACGATTTTTGGTCTTTTTCAAAACAGCGGGACTCTTCGAAATTAGCATGCTTATAGCGTCGGTTTTCTTTTTTTTTATAAAAAGCTTTGTAATGTCATTCGATACGGAAAAAAAAGTGAGCGAATGAGAATTTTTGCAGGAAATTTAACGCTCTGCAAAATCGCTCGGAAGCTCCACGCGTTGCCCAGTTTTTTATTTTGAAAAAAAAAACTCATGTCATTAGCATGGAAATTTCAAAGATCGATCGTCGCGCCGAGATATTTTATTCGATACGTGGAACCTTTTTTTCACAACCGGCGAGAAAAAAAATATATCCGTTATTTTTGGAACTCGATGTATGAAAAAATCGTGATCGTATCGATTGCAGAAACGCAGAGATTGTCGATTCTAGTGTCTCTTCTCGATCGAAGAGAACTAATCATTTGACTTCCAGATTCAAATACTGAGAATCTCGACGTTTCGATTTCACCCAGCCGAATGTTAATGGATTGAACTTGCGCGTAAGAATTTCACTAGTTTCTGTTCGCTCTTTCCGCTGACTTCGTAACATACTCTGTTACGTTTGAGAAAAACGCATTTTTATTTTTGAATCGACAATTCGACGACGAATAATCTTCGATGAATACTTTTCAAAGTCAATTTCAATTTACACAGCCACGAGTGTTGCTTTCCTATTTCTAAATTTCGGTCCCTCGTGTTGTCGATGATTTGAAAAAAAATACACGAGCTGGCGATCCCGGATGAATCTTTCCAACGGCGTTTCACTTGGAAATTTTCAAAACATTATTTTCAAAGAGGAAAAATCTCTTTTCTTTCTCCAATGACGTCATTCCCATGCTCATTTTCATCTCTGGACCGTCGGACAAAAAGTGCGACAAACTCGTTTGAAATATTTTCGTCAAAAATTCCGAAAAAATACGTCGACTTTCATCGAAATTCAAAAAACAAAAATTGTTTGTGCACGAGCGTCGAAGGATGAGGCAGTGGGTCGTAATTTCGAGAATTCAAACGCGCACACACGCTTAGAGCGTCGAGCCTTCGAATTCAAAATCCTTGAAAGAGCCACGACCCAGTTTCAGGCTGGTGATCTTGCCTGCCGATGACGCAATCCTCTCCCGCCTCCTCTCCTCCAAGATCTCTCGGCGTTCCTTCTCTTACCCACAACGAAGGGTCCCCGCCCAATAGCGATAAATTTTTCGAGCTTCCCACCTGTGGGGAATCCCCGTAGCATAGAAAATCAAAATCGTGTACGCGCCTAGATGCGTCCTAAGAATTCCAGTCTGTACCAAAAAGAGGAGGCAAAGCCGCGCAGCGGAAAAATCAAGTTTTGATCGACGTATTCAAAACGATCTTCCATCGAGAAGAATCATGATTAATCAATGGAAAGGTACATTAGAATTTATTCGACGGAAAATAAGTGTTTTGGAGTATCAAAAACAAAACATAATTCATCACAAGGCTTAGGGCCATCCATGATCGGACTTTTTGTTTTTGGCTCGAAAGTCATCGCGATGATTACTCAACGCGATAAGAAGACGACATTTTCAAAATCCTCAGATCCCCCCGCAAGGTCCTCCGACTTAAATTCATCGTCAAAGATGAAAATTCCAATGGAAGCTGGGAGCCCCGCGTCCTGGACCAGGATTTTTCCATTCCGAACCTTCGTCACGCGTCCACATTCTTGGATTCAACCACGACGCAGTTTCGTTTTTGTTTTTTACGTCATGAGTCACTTTGTAGATCCGTCGACGACGAGATCACGATGCCATCTTTAGCTCGGAGCGTAAACGTGTATGGAATCATATTTGTGCGCGTGTGTGCGTGGTGGCGTTTGCGTCGGTGTGATGGCTCTTTCCCGAGGTGGAGAGTGGGTTCATTGGACGCCAGCGGCCGCGGATTTACCGTTACATCTCTTCTCCTGGCGAAACACAACGAGAGAGGGCCCCGACATTGAAATATATATCTCGCGAGCCAGAAAGAGAGAGAGGAAAAGATGGAGAAAGAGAGGGAGAAAAGCAATCTGGTGTAATATAGTCGATGATGCGGCTCCACCAATCTGGGACTCGAGGCCCCTCTTCGTGTCCTCTGCGTACGAAATTTCAACTCCGGGGATTTTACCGACGCAGATGGAGACTACGGGATACCGCCAACCGGAAGAGGAAGTGGAAAAGAACCTTACCCGCGATACCAGGCGAACGCACTTGAAGAAAGAACACGAAGAACACTCGAAGAGTCGGATAAAAAGTAATGTTTAAAGCTGCTGAGATAGCGGCTCGCGTTGCCTCTGTGAATTTCACGTTTCGTGAAAAAAAAGATACAAGTTCCGGATGGAGGAGAAAACGACGAAGAGGCTGGTTGGGAACCGGGGGATTATTGTGATATTCGAAAAATGCAGATTTCTCAAATGTTTATTATTACAGGAATTTGTCGTAATTATTAGTGACGCGCGGATTTTTTTTCTTCAGGAACTGACATTTTTTTCGACCGACCAAATGTTACCTGCGGAGTTTGTGGGGGAATTTATTTTGGAAAATTCACGCAAACAGCCAATTCGAAATAAAAATTGAGATCTCAGCGATGTTTTTTTTAGCGTTTTTCGAAATTATTCCTGCTTTTCTCCTGGTTGCCGATTTCTCGTAGATACGAACGGTATGCCGAAGATTCGAACCAAAGTGGAGGAAAAAGTGAGGCGAAGATGCAAATAAAAATTGGAAAAGTAATCCACGAGGCCTCCATGCGGGTTTCTGCTCTACCGTTTTCCCACGCTGCCGAATTCTTTCTCCTTCGCCTTCGCGTAAAAGTTTAGCCAGCATGAGATGAGTTCGGACCCGAAGCGATCGCGGAATAACGACGAAGACCCTTGGCCCTGTTGGAAATGTTTTACGGCGTAAAAGATCGTTCTGGCGTGCGTTTTCCCGAGGTGCTTTGGGAAAATGATGAGAAAGAAACGGAGGAAGATGCTGAGAGAACCGAGAAGATTGTAAAATCAGCCCGAGAGCGTGTCAATTCTCGCCTCGTCACTTCCTGGTGGAACTTCGAGGAAACTACGTCGATTCTTGACTGTGAAAACATCACTCCACATCGCAGTTTCAAGTAACACATACGAACATCCAGAATTAATTCACAATTTTCAGAGACTTTTGAATTACCGTAAAAAAAAAACACTTTTCGAATTAAACGAGTTAAATTAATTAAACTTTCGAATTTATCGTCCAACGCGAGTGTACGCAGCTTGACCCTCGACATTATTATTATTTCAACTGTAATATGTAATAATAATAAGCGTAATAACGATGAAATAGCAATCGAAAAAATATCATCGGAATATCGACACTGGTTTTTTTATTTCGAATATATAGTTAATAAATAATAATGTCTTGATTATATTATTTGTATTTACAGAACGGTTATTATCAATGGAAATGAATTATTGGCTTTATCGTTGAATGCAACCCTAATTTTGCAATAATTTTCCAACGATATAGTGTCAGGCACGTCAGTGAGAAAAAGAATGACGATTTTGCGTCTCAAACCGCACTGCTTGGGCATCCATTGCTGCACGACAGTTTCTTCTGCGGTTTCTCCTCTAAAACACCGAGAGAAGTGACGTTATCGTACCGCGGAGATGAAAAGACGTTTCCTGTTGTCTAACTGATCTTACATGCGGTGGAAGACTCGAGATGATGGCCCAAGGAAGGGCAACGAATTCACCAGCGTGCAGGTGCTCGCTTTCCTCAAGCGATCGAGAAAGATCTTCAATAGTCTCACACCGATGGCGCTCTCCTGCAATGAGAGTGAAACCGGTCGTTCTGATTTCGATCGAATTCTTTCGCATCCGTCTCGCTTCTGCGAGGCCTCGTTCGTGCGTTCCAAAAAATGGAGGAATTAATGGACAGAAAAAGAGTTTTCCTACTGTTTGGAGACTTTTTATTTTCTTTCAAGTTTGCCAGTAATTTTTTCATATCGTTATTATTCAAAATTGCTCCACAAAGTACCTGAAATTCTCTTTATAATCTACGATTAGATACCGGAATAATTTCCACTGTCAAAGTCTCCAATTTCCAAGCCTCGTAAGCATTTTTTCCCCACAAGAAAAAACCGCAAGTAAAAATATATTTGCACGTGATAATTCCAGAGTATTCCTACCCCGTAAAAAGAGCATGCGAAGAAGAGAACAAGGAAGAAAAAAAATAAAACGATAAAAACAAAAAATATCAAACGCTGGCAGTTGATAGAGTTCGAGGGAGATCGTTTCACGGTTATTCGTCTTGTAGAATGCTACGCGATGTCCTTCGTTCCCCAGAGCGATTTTTCTCGTCTCCTTCGTCCTCGAAGTCAACCAAGAACGACGAGCACGATAGCCCAGTAATTTTGCCTCGGTCTGGAAGGAAGAAAGGGCGTTCTTCGTGCCCCGGTGCGAAGAAATCGGTATAAAGGTATAAAAACATCGATGCCGGTCTCTTCGAAGCATCTTGCACAAGGCGCGCGAGCAGGCGACGTCCATGAACCTGTTTACCGTGACTTTGTCGCGCATGAGCGCTGACCGTAACGATCGAGTTCTCCAGTGCCCACGCCGAAGAGAATAAGTATATTATTATGGGTCCATTTGTGTGTATTGACTATATATCGATGATTAAAGTCGATCACGGTGTTAAAGATATACGCGTATGAGATGTAATAATAATAATAAAGGAGAAAGACGATCGATCGATCTCTCGATAGATAAACGATCCAAGCAGGACTCGCAAACGGCTGGAATCCACTGCAAACGAATCCATTATAGTTGCGGTCTTATTTTCGACATTCATTAGGCGTTACGATAATAAAGGATTACGATTTAACGAGGCCAAGTACGAACGTCCGAGTAGCACAAAGAAATCAAGAGATATGGAGAAAATTCATCCATCCTACGACTTTCTGGTTGACCCAAAAGTGATAAGGAATCGGAAGAGCCTGAATCAAGCAATACGAAATTCGATCATCCAAAGTTACGATGTTAATAGAACAAAGTTGGATTCAGAATGAAATTTCGAGTCGAAATGTATTTTAGTATTTTTTTATACGATCAAAACCTAACGAGTTATCGACCGTCAAAGTTTGAGCCAATCGGACGCGCGTCCCTCTCTCTTCTCCCGCTGGTACCGCGCGAGTGCCTGCGTCCTATTGGTCCAACTGCATTAATCAATAACTCAGTGGGGATTGGTCGGATCGAAAAGTGCTCAAGGACTTTTCGACTCGGAATTTCATCCCCAATGTAGCATGAAATTACAAATATCGAATTTCGGAATACCGCGTGTATGAATAAAGATGAATAAATCGATAAGAAAAAATATATATATACCAAGTTCGAAGAGGATCATCCCGTTTCAAAAAAAAATAAAAAGAGACCGAACATGGCGATCTTAAACATTTCACGACATGGCACAGGATCTCTCGAACGAAAAAAGGAACATGAAACAAAAAGAACATGCGAACAGGAGTACGAGTACCGTATTCGAATTTCGTTCGCTTTCGGTAGTCAGAAGGACGAAGAAAACGAAGAAGAGGACCGGAGGAAGAATAAGAATCGGCGAACATTGAGATGGGGGGGGATATCCGTTGGTTCTGGCCCACGGTCAGAACCCTAACCTGACGTAAGCTGACCTCCGGCACTCGAATTCGCAAAATCCGTTCTCTCTCCTCCGTCCTCATCCTTTTAGTTTTCATTTTTTATCTTTTTTTTTCTTCGCGCTCTTTTTTAACGGAACCGCGATGAAAGTAAATTAGTATAAAGCGGAATTCTTCCCGATACCCGTCTATACCGTAATGCATCGTGCAAAATGCACTTGTTCCATTTACACATATTTTACATCATAAGCGAAACTATATTTCCTCGATTTACACTTTTCTTATCACCGAACGAAAAATTTCGTGAATTCTCGAATTTTTCTTACAAATATTTATTACGATAACGCTAATAACAATAATACAAAGTAGTTTCGTTATATTTTCCTCTAAATTGTATTTACAACAAAGAAAATAAAACGCTCGCCTGAAAAGTGATGTAACATGATTATTTATAGTATAACGCGTAAATACGCGTTTTTAATTGCCAATCAGCAAACACTAATTGACAAACGGGGAAGATTTATTTTTTGTTTACGAGGCTACGATATTTCCCGGCAATTTGTTTTCCAAAGTCTCGAGGAAACTTTTGCACAAATAATACATAATTTCCGACCGTATTTACCGAGATTGATGCACCGGAGGATGAAGAAAAATTCTTCCGTTGCGTTTTTATCGCGGATTTATCGTCCCGAAAGCATCCTGCGAGCGATCGTACGGGGATTCAGAACGAGGCGCTTAAAATTTTATTCAAATAACGTACGCGTCTGGAAGTGTCCGACAAATCGCGCAAGTTTATTCTGACGCAAAAGCGTCGAGCGGGATACAGCATCGACGAGCGATAAAACTCGAATTCCGTGACGGTGGATGCGTTCGCGCCAGCCGTGCGCGAAAAGCCAAGATGCAAAAAGGCCCAGACGAGAGAGGTAGTAAAAACTGCGATAAAAACAAAATAAATGGAAACAACCTCCGAGAGATTTCGGCGAAATTCTAAAGCCCGAAAGAGGAACCCCGTAACGGTGCACGTCGTTTTGCAAAAGCATCTCCGGGACCAGGAACATCTCGAGACATTTTAGCCCAGCGCCCATTTTGTTTCATTCTCATTTTAATCCTCCATTTTTCTTTTCAATATTTCGCTGATTCTCTCGGTGTTTCGAGACACCATATCGCGACTCGTGTGTTTGACAAGCTTTGAGAGAACGAAAAAAGGGCCCCGTATGCAGGTACCCGCTCATTCGACTCCTCGACGCTTTCCTGTATCGTTGTCCGACTCTCCTCTTATCAAAGTCGACGCGCAAAAGTCGCATGCTGGTTTCAGGGGTCGATTTAATCTTCGCCTTGTATCGATCGTTCGACACCCACATTCTTCATAAAACCTCTTTATCACGATGTTCCTGAAACCTCTGTACTCTCGTTTCAACGCTTTTCGCCTCACTCGAACTCGTCGGCTGGCTCGACGAAGAACAAACGATTTTCACGATTTCCTTTCATTTTCCACGTCCTTTACATCGAAAGTGCGTTCAACAAACTTTTCGAGCATGGCTTCCCTCGATGCCGTCTCTTTCGCGCCATCGTAAATTTCCTCGTCGCGTATTTAACCTCGATCGGCAGGACTGCGAGAGACAAAGATGGTCGTCATGGGAAACGATCGTTAAAACGCGACTTCCTTCAGCGGCGAACGAGACGACGGGCAAGAAAAACGATGGTCGAGTTCGTCCATGGCGTAAACATATACAGAGTGTCTCAGAATTAAATAGGGGATGAAATTCCGAGTCGAAAAGTCCTTGGACACTTTCCTGTCCGACGAAGTGCCGTCGAGTTATTGATCGTTGCAGTTCCGCCAATAGAACGCGCGCATGGAGTCTCTTACGGTGCGCCGGAGAGGGGATTGCGCGCGTCCGATTGGCCCGGATTTGGGGAAGCGATAACTCAGCGAGTTTTGGTCGTACGAAAAAGTACCAAAGCACTTTTCGTCTCGAATTTTCTCCATAAAAGTAGCTTTGAATTATCAGCATCGAGTTCCACGACACCTTGTACATATACATGGATAGACTTTTACGTATTGTATAAATATACCCACATCGTATGTAGTCGCGATTTTTCATGGCTAATACACCATGGACGAGGGACGTACGTGTATACTCAGGGAG
Organism: Heteropelma amictum; assembly: GCA_959613375.1. Lineage (NCBI taxonomy): Eukaryota > Metazoa > Arthropoda > Insecta > Hymenoptera > Ichneumonidae > Heteropelma > Heteropelma amictum. The sequence goes on from OY390721.1 coordinate 29,647,345, forward strand.
GAGACCAAAGGACGGCTCTTCGTCGTCATTGCCGAGCACGAAGTAACAGCGTTCCCGTGTTACCGGTCCGTTGCCACGGTAATTTATTCGATGTATGCTCGCTCCTCGATGTCTTTTAAGGACTGTATATATATGTGCATGTGCATGTGCAGTACATTGTTTTTTCTTTTTTTTTGTTTTGCTACACGTATATATAAGTAAATCCTTGAATCAATGAGAAAAGTCTCCACCTAGACCTTATATACCCTCTTCCACTTTGAGTCTCTACTCACCTTGAGGTCTTTACGTCTTTCGTTCCATCGCGTGTCAATATACACGTTCCATGGCTGCCCGTAAAAGTGCAACGAAACTGCAGAGAAAGTGCATATACGCGGAGACAAAAACACGCTGTATGATTATACGTTTTCACAGGCTGGTCCCAATTACAACAGCGATAATGAATAAATGTACAGTCGGTTGTTATTGAAGTGGAACACTTTTATTTTCACGGTTTTCGAAAAAAAGAAATCCTGACGAAGTTATTGGACTAGAAAGCGAAATCCATTTATCTACAATATGGTTTAAGGATACAGATCCATGAAAAAAAAATCTTTGAAAGGATACCCCGGAAGACTGTCGTTCAAGTGAAAATGATCGTCTAAAAAGTTCCCTTGAGAATCCTCGTCCTTTGCAAAGAGTATACCCGAAATGAATTTTTTTTTTTCACATCCTTTCAATTGTTTCGACTCCATTTTATGTTTATCCGTCCCTTCAATTATTACTGCACTTTTGGTTCATGGTTTTGATTGTTACAGAATCTAAGCCCTATTACTGGATTGCGTCTCTATTGTATATCCATGATAATAATTTTTTCAAAATTGCATCCCATTTTTTCGGGAATTTAATCAAGTAAATTCAAGTTGAAAAAAAACAGTAACTTTCCTCGTGAAAAATGCGTCTGCAACGAATCGAAATACACGATTTACGAGATGCGTAACGACACCTCGAAGGGTCCAGATGGAAGATTCTTGTGTTCGTGATTGGTATCCGAGAAGTCAGCGGAGTATCGATAGAGCTCGGAGAGGTATTGAAAAAACGTCAGAGGGGGAAAGAAATCCATGAATAAGGTATGGTATACACGTGAAAAACGACGAAGGAGAAATAACGAGAGGAAGATTGCGTTCGCGGGTGGAAGAGACGCGTTACACACAGCATCCCGGTGGTCGTCTCTCGAGGAGAATCTCCCTGGGTTTTGCTCTTGCGCTGCGCCCCTGCTGGCAAGGGCATCTCACCGTCGAGTGTACAATCTCGAGGAGAGTCGAGCAACGAGAGTTTTCGCTCGTATATGCACCGTACACACTGTATATACGAGAGACTCCATCTTTGAACGCTTTGCGACTTACTCGCGAGAGAGAAAGACAGAGAGGGAGATAAAATCATGGTCCAGAGAGTCTTGCGGAGAGACCGGTCCCTCAGCAAGTTCTTCTTGAGGTCAGAAGCGCAAGAGCGCGAGGGAATCGAGATTGCTGCCTGCTTCCACAGCCGGTCTTTTGCGGCTGCTGATGGTCCTCTTGCGCACTCTGATCTTGCTGCCCCTCTTTTACCCGCCTCTCCTTCACACGCGCGCATTCATTAGCCTCCCGACCGAGACGTCTACTCCAAACTCTTCTCGAGGCTAGCCACGTTCTTTCGTCTGCACACTCTCGGTCGCAGGTATTAATACAGATTCCGCAGGTACATTTATACCACGAGCGGTATTTATCCATAGGGATGCTGTGCGCAGCACGAGAAAATCTCCACGAAATCAAGCGTTACAGTTATCGGCGAGCTCTCAACGCGTCAGAGAGGCAAGAAGTTTATCGAAAATTTTCACTATTTTCCAATATTTTCGGAATAATCGACTGCCACATGCATCAATTTCCTCTTGGCTGCCTCAAAAAAGTTATCGATTTCCACCGTTTAATCAAGCTCGAAAGAAGCTTAATAAAATTTAAATCGTAAAACCCTCAAATTGACGAACCTTTGGCATTTTTTTTCACGATTTTCATATTCTTCAGGAACGAAACGAAGATTTCGTTTACGACAAAACTGTCTCTTTGGGTGCCGTTAAATTCCGCAAGGTCGTTTGTATCCTTGCAACGCGAATTATTTCGGAAAAATATTCAATCGAGATCGAAGCAATTACAGTAAGATTTCACAGCGTTTTAACAATCGGAAATGAATAACTCGTATAAATTCAAAGAGAGGATAAATTATCCAATCATCGCGAATCAACTTGCCGTTTATCCGACGAGCGAACAAATGAGCAAATTGCACAGATCCCGAGTATACCTGAGAAAAATCAACAAACATATCGGTAAATTAAAAACGGACGCGGTAACGAGGTTTCCCTGCGAAGTAAATATTATATTTCCCCCGAGTACGTTCTTTGGTTCTTGAAAAACGCTCGTGTGTAAAACCAAAGTGCATCGACGAGTATTTTCGAAAAAATTCATATTCCGCTGGAAGGATCGTTCGAGATGAGCTCCATCTACTCTCCTCCGATCTTCCCTCTCTCTCTCTCTCTCTCAAGAGAGAAGAGTTAGTCGTAATCGAGCTCTTCCTCCGAGATCGATGCTTAATTAGTGCTTCGAAAGCTCGAAACATTTATTTTGTATTTATTTAACGAGCTTCGTTTTTGTTTTTTTCGATTTTAATGCAACAGCAGGTTGCATGCAATGATGTAATATTATGCAGAGAGAAAAGTGGTCTTTGCGACGTACGTATAGTGTTTATCGCGTACAGAAATACAGCAAAGTACAGTAGAAAGAGAAGAGGCAGAAAAAAAGGGAAAAGAAGGAGCGAGAAGGAAGGAAAAAAATGTCCAGCAACGACGACGTCCTCGCCATCGTCGTCGTCGTCGTGGTCGTCACGATCCATGCACGAGTGGTCGCGGTCTGCTCGCGAGTGTTCGAGCCACAGCACACGTTCCTCTCTCGAAGAGGCCCTTAATTGGTCAAGCCTTCGTGGCGTTGCGTATTACTATGTATACGCATGTATATATATATATGTATATATATTTATCTGCATATATATAAAAGTCTGAGGGACACGGGAAGTATACGGGACTGAGGACGTGTCTCTTCTACTAGTACGAAAGCCAGGACAGAGCCTGTTGCATTTTTCTTTCGTTTTACCGTCCCCTGCTCTCCAGTTCTGACTGCAACTCTTTTATACCGCAGCTATGCTATACATATACGGGGTATTCACAGCTGAATCGGTCCATCTTCCGAATTTTGCCGACAAAATCTTTGACGAGGTTCACGCCGAAAATTCCAACTTTATCGAAGGGTGCAATGTCACATTATATTACGTATATATTTTATCTTGTATGCGCATGGTACAATTTTTTTTTTTCCCCACATTTTTCATCTCATCACCGATATTACAGCGCTCAAAATCTGACGGGAAAAAGACTCGAGAACAGTCGTGACCGCAAAAAAAGTTGAGTTTTCCTAGATTTTTGCAAAACAGCCTATCCAAAATGTTTCGTAAAGGATATTTTTTAAATTAATCTTCCGAATATGCTCTGCGAATTTTATCCGATACCTAAAAAAACGCTTTTGACGAGACGACCAATTTTTTTTCTCTCTCTCTCTCCGGCTTCCCATTGTCACAACTCGTACAGTCCGCAGAGAGCTCAATGAATTCGACGATCGCTATTGATGAGCGCGCACGATCTATGAATTAAAAGGTACATTGATCTACGATTGGTAATGATGACCTGAAAATTCGTTGAGTCAACGTAAACGTGCCGGTAATTTAAATAACGAACGCGCGTGTCAGCATCATTGTTATTATTTTATTGTTGTACGAACGTTTTTGTCATTCATTGAACGATCGCGTGAAAAACGCTTTTAGCTAGCTCGTCGCGTACGAACGTACTTCCTGCTACGAAAAATAATTTATTCCTTTCCTAATGAACGAGCCGTCTAGCCCGGAAGCCACGAGACGTCACTCGACGATATATTGCAAAATTATAACGTGTCCTGTTTCCTAGTAGTAATCATCGACGATGGTACACATTGATCAGGAACTGTACGAATGAAAAAAATTATTAATGTTCCCTCTTTTGATTTCGAAAATCAATTTTCCATGCTTCTTTCCAGTGGGAAAAAAAACGAACGTGCATACATATTTTTAAAAAGTTTTTAGAACGATGATGATAATAATCATGCAGAAGTAATTGAGTGGATATCGGATGAATTTTTCAAAATTTTTCATTTTGTCGTATGCACTTTTATCCCCCTTTGTTGAATGAGAATCGTGCAAATAAAGATGAAACAAATTTCCCAAAGGATTTGCGTGCGTTTATGGCCATTTTTTTTATATTTCCACGAGCTCGCGCGAGAGACCGAGGTCGATTCCCTTCTCGGCTCTCTCCGAGCTGGGTGCAACGAGCGCAACTGTTGCACTAGCGATACACACCCGTTTTATCTTAGCGGTATTTTCCGACTTTGGCGTTGCTCGGGCTGTACCTGGAAAAGCTCGTCGTGTTTTTCTCGTCGGATGAAAAACTGCGAAGCGTCACTCAATTTATTGAGTAACACTTATTATCAAACCGCCGCGAGAATGACGATTTTTTCGTCAAATGTCTGAGCGTAATTGAGCAAGTTTTTCAAGAGCCATCGGAAACGTCGAGTTGCTCCAATTTCTCGTAAATATGGCTTTAAATATTTTCCAAACGAACTCATTCGCACTTTTGAATTCCAAAGTGTTATTTCCACTATTATTATGCAATAAACTATATTTTCAAGCCTGAAACTCCTCATCCATAAATTCGATTTCATTCGCGATTCAATTGTAACGATATGACGTGTACATCACTCCGGAACTACCCTTGCTTACGACGCGGAGGCAGGACAACCCCTACTGCCTCGCGAACGCGTACGAAAAACAGTTAAAGGATTACCCCTCGATACACCGATCGTTCCTCCTTCCTGGTAGCATTGAAACGCTTTAATAACAATGATTATTAAAAAAAAATGGCTCTTTGAGTTGCCTCCGATGGTTCCGAGCTGTAAGGGTTTTTTTCCTAATGTATATATTCTACGTAATCCAAGCATAGAATATTCTCTCGGGCAAGTGAAAAAAAAAAAAAGAATTATCGTGAGATTCTCCAGAGTCATGCTGGACGAGGGGAAAATGCTCGTGATGGAAATTCACGTGACTCGTTGCGTAACAAGCACGTGTATGTGCGAGCATCAAACATTTTTTCTGACGAGGACAATGGAACGGACATGTACTTACACTCACATACACACATATTACATATATATATGTGTGTGTTATAGTGGGCTCAACGACCGGAACTCGGTTCGTGTTTAGAAATAGTGCCAGAGGTACAGAAGGAAGCTAAAAGAACCGAATGAATGCCGACAATGGCAGTGAACTCGTTGAAGAAGATATCCGAGGTACGATGACGATAATGACGAGGACGCTCGTGTGTACGTATATATATATGTACAAGATTGCAACAACGACGATTGCTTTTATTCGTCGAAATGAAAAAAAAGAGGAAAAAAGCCACCGGGGGGAAGAAAAAAAAAATAATTGGAACGCGAATGAAAAAACAAGGAGGAGAAACTGTCCTAGGAAGAGGAAGGTCGCAAAGACGACGATGACGAAGCTGACTTTTAACATAGTAGTAAAACCATGGCTTCCGTGACTAATAACCAAGGGGCCCATCCATTCTAGCAATTTCACGATTCGCGCAAACTGTATTACACCGCGGAGACAAAGATCTTATATCCGAACTTAGTGACAGTCGACGGTATTTTTTTTCACAGGTTTCAGACGCGAATAAAAATAATACGAAATTGATGACGAACTTCGGAGTCGGAATGATTCCTCAAAGTCGAGAATTTCAAGTGGACTTTTAGGGTGAAACTGCATCTGTATGTCTCGAGTGAAAAAGAAACGGCAGCGTGTGTATCATCGATTTTATCCACTCAAATCCTACGGAATTAAAAAAAACCTGTCATTTCGATCTTTTCACCCATTATTTATCACGATATTGCCGGCAATGATGCGCAAAAATTCGCAATTACTTCATTATTTCTAATAACTCTGGGGTCGAATTATGTTCAACGACGTTTCGCCGGAACGCGAGGCATCATCATCGGTGGGGAAATTGGAAAGAACAAAAAATATGATAGGATCCAGCGTTCCTCTCGATCTAATCGAGTTTGCTAGCCGATCAGCAGGTGTGACGCGCACTCGAGCCACAAACCAATTACCGAGATTGCTATTATGTATAGCATATACACTTTGAAATCATGTACACATATATATATATATGAAAAACTATGTATGTATATAATAAAATACATACATAGGAATCGTGATAGAAGCTTCAAAGATTCAGCAGAGGGACTATATTTACCGCGAGAGATTCGAGATAACGAGAGACTTTAACCGATCTAGGATCAGCCGTATATAACAGCACGCCAGTTCGCCATATATTCGCCATTTTCATACCATGTTATATATTTGTTTCGTACGTTTATATACATTGTTTATATACATATATAATGGAGCATTCGCACTGCCCGTAGTTGGAAGGTGCGAACAGGTGTACGAGATTTCCCGACCTCGACCGGCGTGCGACACAATTCGCTTCCATATGGTCGAAGCTCGAGGCGACATATCCGATGGACGGACCCGCACGACGCGTTCCTCTCAATTATGGTCATTCATTCGAGCCACGCATGGATATTCCTTCGGTATATGTATATTAGAACGGATTAAAAAAAAGACTCCTTTTTTTTCCTCTCGATTTACTCAAAAATTGATCGCTCTACGCAGATCGATCGAGAACGACGGATTCAAAGATGCGCGGTTTAAATGAATATTAACAGCTCCCGCATCGCAATCTTCCATTTCTCCTCCGAATAGTAAATTGTAAATCGCCATTTTTCAAGCCTCAGAAGATTTCTCAAACAGACACGAGAAGCCTTTTTTGTGGAACGTTGAATTACCTGTAAAAATATGTTTTCAAATTTTTCCTCGGTATCACGGTCGGCGATTTGTAAAATTTCAAAGTATAATAACACATTTGGTCACGTGATTTTAATGGGAATTGAAAAATTATTACGAGGAACGTCTCAAGGTTAAATCGAAGGGCTCTTGATTGGACTTCTTGAGGTACCAAGCGCTGAATTTTGCGGTAGATAAACGCGAAAGATGGTGAAATTATTTAGTCCCATTAGTTTTAGGCTGCTGACGTTGAAACTCGCGATTCGATCGTTTTGCACGAGGAACGGAGAGCGTCCGGCCATCGCGAAGCTTTGACGTTTCGTCGGGACGACATCGTTCTCCACTCGCGCGGTGCGATTGCACAGCGTGTCCGCGAGTCTTGGCAGCAGACTTCTCCGTTTCGTTTTCACGACGTAGCGCCAACATTCGCGTTTCTTAACTCGAAAGATACCTTGGCTGATTGGTATGTTGGTTAATCTAATCGTAACCGGAATTACGCGTTGCGACTAATGCATCGGTCAATGATGTACAGTTACGTCAAAGGCATACTTCTTTCAAACGTTCTCCTTCGCCAGCATTTCTCGAAGCAATCTGGATGTTGATCCTTGCTACACATGAAAAAAGGATTTTCCTGTGTACAGAAAAAAAGGATTTTCCTGCGTAGGCCAAGGATGAACGATAAAAAAAGATCAATTCCAGCGCCATCTGCCGGTAGCGTCCCTGAACCATAACACGAGCCTCCCAGCGATGATGTAAAAATTGACAAAAAATGATTAACGTCGAAGGTACCAAGGACATTGATTTCCGGTTAACGTCGTTTTGAAAGTTGCTTCGTAAATTTTGAAAACCTCACAAAAATGATCCATTATCGTCTCTCGTCTTTGACGTTGCCTAGGGAACTATAAGATCCTTGACCTTGATTTGAAATGAATACAGATCGATTATCGATTATTCTTTTCAGCAAAGAAAAGAAGCGTAAAAGTCTGCTCTCCGCTTTGGCTGCTGCGGGCATTTTCTTATCTCGCTAAAGCGATGCAAAAAAGCTCCTCTCCTCGAAAGATGCAGACTCCGTTCCACTTTAATTTTCATCCGGTGTATGTAACTCTACCTCGCGGTAAACTGCCATGTGTGATGACTGTCGAACCCTCGCTCGTCGTCGTTATCGTTGCTATTATTGCACATCTTTAAGACGCTGGTCCTGCAACTCACGACGAGTGGTAATTGCACGTGGAGACACATGGATACGTGATGATTATCCATGTTGTTGCTTCTGGGGAACTCGAGGTAGCGCTCGCAGATTCCTCGTGCTCGGGACGATTAATCACGAAACTATCTGTATAATTCGCTGGCTGATTCGATCGTACCGCGATCCGGTGTGTGGGGTATAGCGGCACATCGGTATAAACACGTGCAGCGGCATGTATCATATCCCAGAAGTCACATTCACTTATAATACGCGAGCTCGGATGAAATGCATGCAGTTTGAGAGAGAATTGCCGGCCATATTCCTATTTCTGTCATTATATATATACTGCTGTATACATGTATGTATGTATGTATGTATGTATATACATGACTTGTGACTATAAAGACATTGCTCATTGCTTCGACTCTACACGAGAGATCGTTGCATAAGAGCTTTACCTCGTGGCCTTGACTTTGGCTCTTGGTTACGACGACAAATGATTTCACAAACCTCTCTCTCTCTCTCTCTCTCTCTCACTCATTCGATCTTTTTCATCATATATGTATATACGTGTGAATATATGCATATTTATATATGAATCCAATGCAATAAATAAGATGCTCTTTGTAATTTACAGCGATGAGGCTGCTGAGACATTGGACGTTGCGTTCCTGTCCGTCCGGGGTACCCCACCATTCCGAGACGAAAAGAGATCTACTCTCACTGTCAATGTTGCATTTCCGGATGTTAAATATTGATGAAGATGAAATTAACATTTCGATAATACGTTCCGTTTGTAAACAGTGGGAAAAAAACGATTATGCACAGTCTATATATTTTTTCCAATCTCGGATAATGAGATGATTCATATTGCGCGGGCATTTTCAACGAAAATTAATGCAAATGTGGATGACTCGACGGTTAATTTACTTCTTTTCGCCGTGACTTTTTTTCTCAGGGTTTGTTTATTCGTTACAGTTTATTCGCCGTACAAACGAAGAATTTCAAAGCTCGACGTTGACATCTACGACGATTTCAACGTGGTCAAATTTTGGTTTTTAATGGACAATTAACGTTTTCATTAAATATTCGTCGATTTTTTCGGGAAACCCCCTTAACGGTATCGAAATTCGTATCGCTGTAATGACTCCTCGATACTTTGTCATTTGCTCTCCACTTTATTCTACTTTGTCGAGAAATGTTCACGAAAAAGAAGGACGAATTTTCAAATGAAAAAAAAAAGAAACTAATAATTGCAATGCGATGAATGCTCTCCGTGTATCGGAATCGCTCGGGCAAACACGTAATCGTTATTTCATATCTCGCGATCCTGAGGCAATCCGCGTCTCGGTATGTGAGAGTCGAAGAGGTGAAATGAATTTCTGTGGAGGTGCATCGAGGATGTGTGTGCACGTGGCAAGATGAAGAAAAAAGAGAGAGATAGAGAGAGAGAGAGAGAGAACGAGAACTAGACTGGGAATAAACGATGCGCTCGCGTAGAGGAGAAAGTAGGCTCTCTCTGCTTGCTGGACCACTTTTGATGGGAATACACATACCACGTTCGTTCACCTTACAGAAACCAACACACAATTTAAACCCAACCGTGAAACCCCATAACAGAATACACTATGAAAGTACATTTCGTGCACTCACACACACACACATGCCACAAAATTTATGTATCCTGCATAAAAACGTACACGATCGTAGTGGAATTCATGGGATGAACGACCAGTGATACGAGAAACACATCGACGCTCTTTTGATCCTCGGATGCTTCTAATCGCGTGGAAAGCATCGTTTTGACTCAAGGCCTCATTCCACAGTGTCGTAATACCTGACTCGAGCAATAATTACAGCTCGATCATAATTTAATCGACTTCCTCGAGACGCGCAAAACTATTCAGCGAATAATTCAACATCCGGACATCGAAACTCATAGCGAAAAACGAGAGTCGCCATTCCCGATGATTCTGCAATTTTTTCAGTCAAAAGTGTCCGAACTTGCGTTCTCATCGAATTTCACAAAGATCCCGGTTCATCCAACATGGATTCGCCATGCTCGGGAGTCATTTTCCGCATCCGTCAAATCATTTTTTCATCTCCTCACCTCCTTCCTCCCCTGCGGAGATCGATGCTTTTATTCGAGCTGGAAACCGCTGGAAGAAATGCGGAAGTAGGCGAATGCAGGTAACACGCACAATGAGGAAAGGAACGAAGCGACTTTGAGAATAAAAAGAATACAAAGATGGAAGATTTACAATTGCGCACACCGGCTGTGAGAGTTTTCGCTCGTGCGTTTTATGTACCTGCCAAGTTCTTTCAAGTACCATCAGCTTTCGGTTGACGCTATGGTCATATATATACATATATATACATATATATTATGTATATAAGCGGTAATACATAAAGACAGCGGCAAATCAACGCTCCTCTTGAACTGGAAGAACCTATATACATGCTGGATGAAGAACGTGTGTTCTCCGCGTTCGCCACATGCCGTGACGAGTCGCGTTATGCTTTTTCCTTCTTCCTGCCTACCCTGGGCTCGTTTCATCTCGTCTTATTGTCTTCTTCCTCTCGATCATTCTCTCTAACCGCACTCTTCTTGGACGAATGACTGTGTCTGTATGTACCGCTCTCTCGCGGAGATTGCTCGTTAATGGCGGCCACGCTTCTTCTGAATTATCTTCGTCATACACGCGTGTACGTGTATACATCGGCGGTTTCATGCAAAATCGCAGTTTTTGGAACTTTCAAATTCGCACGAAAATATATTGAATAATATTTCGTATTATTACTTATAGATCATTGAAATTGAATAATATCCTCGAAATATGGAGAAATTTTTTATTTATCGTGAGGATATTGTCGGGGTCGACAAAATAGCCGGACGTGTACATTTTGCGTGGGAGGAAATGGCGATTTTGGAAAAAAAACCACTATTCAACCGCGAAAATTGAAAAATCGTTATGGAGACGCGCGAAAAAATTATTTTCATGTCATTTTTCAGGAAGTACAGTCAAAATACAATATTTCGGAGGACAATGCGGGAAAACATTTTCTTGCGGATGCGAAAACATCAAAGTTCCAAAACTGTCGGATTGTTCGTTGAATGCCCCATGTATAAATGAATCCGACTACCACCGTACTTATCCCGTAGGAAATAATACGTATTAGCAGCGCTGATTGTGAGAAGTGAATAATAAAAACAAAAAGGGTACGCAAAATCATCGATACGAGGGAAGAAAAAGAATGATTTGATAAAATTGACCGTGGCGCAATGTGGCAATAACGAAATTGATTTTTAATCGTCTCTGTATATTACATCTTTGCAACATTGTGTGTAATGACAAAGTACGGATTATTGCACGATGTGAGGAGACCTTTTTTTTGTTTTGAAAGCATCACTTTGACGTAATATATCGTTAATCCATACTCGTTTGGCGTTCGAATGGGAAACAAGAGGATAAAACAACGGTGTGCGAAGGAGCATATGGTAGCCTTACGAGTAATTGGATATTATAATTTGTACCGAAAATTCGCAGCGCTTCTCGTTTCTCATCCTCTTCTCCTTCTTCGACTGCGATAAAATGTGTGTAATTTCGTTGCTTTTTTTGGCACAGATTGCTAGCTCCCCAGGCGGAACTACGTGTATTATCATGGCACAGAGTCACAACCGCGGTAGAAGAAAAAAGACGATTAAGCCTGCAAAATATCTCCGCGAAAGATGAATTAAAATTTTTTTTTCCGACTGCTCTTTTGTAAATTGAAATTCGCTTCGATATTTTCGATATTCAATATTTCTTCACGTATCTTATTCATCATCTTTCAGCCATCATTTCCTGTAAATCGAACCACTTGTTACTTGGGTACACCTTTTTGGAAAACGACGTTTGTTTTTCTTCAATTTTTCTCCCACGAAGCCCAAAGGCCATAATCGTTTCGATCGATTCTCTTGGAACAAAGTCGTCAAATCGAATCTTCGGTAAACGGACGCGCCGAGAAATACTTTCTCGTGTATGCCCAGGTATTTTTTCTGGACCCCTGCGATGCCGGAGAAAAGTCAGGAGGCAGGAAGATGGTGTTTTTTCGGCGCCAGTCCAGTTGAAATTCCCCCATTCTCGAACTTACCTAGAGAGATCCCTTTTCACGTGAAAAAGATCGAAAAAGCTTCGAACCGATTTCGTCTCGAAACTCCCTCGCTGCTGGTACCGTCGAATGGACCCTTCCGTGAAATCTCTTTCGCTGAGATCAGCTGAAGATATTTTCCTCGTGGATCCTGCCGGGGGACACAAAAACTCGAACCATAGCCATCCGAACAAGTGTATCTACGCACGTTTTCCTTCACCAATTTATTCTGGACCAGGGATGCTGCCTCGAATGATCCTCCGAGAACGATTACAAAGTTTTTTATTCTTCTCTTCAAGAGAAAACAACGAAAGGACGCAAAATCATTGGCTCGATTGACAAATACCAAAATAAAAACCTGCGACAAATATGACGAAAGTATCAAATATTTCGATTTAAATTGATGCAATTTCAGGGATAATTGTAATAATTTCGATTTATTGATGAATAAAACGTCATAATGGCAAAGAAATCGCGCTCAGCCGCATCATTCGTTTTTCTCTGCTTCTTCGCGGTGACTTCGATGCCCGCAACCAGCGGAATTCCCGCGGTGCAGCGTTGAAACGCGTATAAACAACCGTCCTATCAGGACGCCATAGTTGAGCAATACCAACACATTGAATCCCAAAGAATCATCGATTCGATTCGTCGAACGACATCGTTCTCATCGCCTTATTCATCTTTCCTTTTCGCGCTGAGTGGAGAACCATATTTCAATAGAAATTGAACGATTCTTCGTGAAACGTTCGCGAGTAAAACGATTACACCTCGTCCAGAAGGCGCTCATTCTTTATACGTGTTGCTCGCGATTTTACACTCCTCTTTTTCCTGTTTCCTTCGTTTCGTGCATCGGAATCCGTTCACACGAGAAACTCCTCGAGTCACGTTGTTGTCTCGCATTTTGGCGCTTCACGCTCGCCGAATAAACAATCATAACAATGATAACAACAACAAGAAACATAATAATAATAATAAAAGCTACTCGCTCGAGCGAAATCTCCGGCAGCCATCTCGTCCGCGGCGAGGGTTTTTCATTCTTTTCGTCTTCCTCTCGGCGCTGTCCCTCTCATCGTGAACCCACGCCGACTTTTGAAGGCCAACCGCGGAGTTCTACACGTCACGAGCATACGCGAGTGTACACGCGCATACATTTCCAAATGTACTCGAGTACCACGAAGGTACATCCAGCACGTCGGAAATATCACGCCCCGCGATATGGGAATCGATTTGGAAAAAAAAGAAAAACACAAAAAGCTCGAGTGGGTAAAGTACCCGCACAATCGTTTTTCTCGTACAATCTGTACGCGACTCGTGTCTCGAACTATCGAACGAGGGCTTTGTTCTCCGGCGTGGAATAAAAATGACGACTCGTGGCACGTCAAGCCGCGACGATTGAAAAAAAAGGTTGATTTTTGAAAATTCCATTCAGCTTCGATTCGCGATCACACTTGGATCTTAATGTACCGCCGTTTTTGTTGGGACAAAAACGTTTGACGAAGGATTGGAAAAAAATAAAATACCCGACGTGGAGCTGCGAGATTAATAAGAATTTGATCGATCGACTTTACGTTGCAGGTATAAATTGCCCCATCGGACCATTGAATTATAATGAAAAATGATCGATGTTTCTAACGCGAATACATTGAGCGAAGGTCAAAATCGTCGAATCGCAATTGATTATCGAGTTCCGAGCTGCCTCGAGTGTCTAAATTCGTCTCAGAAATGTCAGATTAGTTCATTTTCTCGATCGCGTCGATGGAACCTCGTCTATCAGGGACTTTCTCGAAATCGACGAGTCTCCTCCTAATCGGGATCTAAAAATTGGACCAGTGACCATGGCCGTGCAGCGACATCTACACTTTTTATATTTACATCTTTTTTCACATCTCTGCGTTGAATTAACTGTTTTTCTCAATATTGCAAGATCGCAGCAGCGTTTTTCTGCGATTTTCGTTTTTTTCTAAAGACGAAAGGGAGAAGAAAAAATGCAACGAACAACCCCAACGTTATCCACGTACTCTCGACGTGCAGAGTTTCGTCAGGCCGGCAGGCATATACCGGTCCTCGCAGAACGACTGTTCTTGCCTTCGCGCTCCTTCGTTCCTTCTCTCGTTCCTCCTGGACCGGACATTACCATACACATGTACATGCAACTAGATTCCCAGAGGTAAAATGCAACCTTGCTGTACTCCAGGGCTCCTCTTGCTGCACACGATGCATGCTGCACGCGAGAATCGTGAACAGGAACTGAAGCAGCGAGAGCTCGGCGCAGAAATCTCGTGTACGCGTTTAGCAACAAAAAAAACACAAAAAAAAACAAAAACCAAACGTCATCGACACTCGGAGAGGCGCACAAGCGTGAGATGAGATAGAGACATCCGAAAGCTTGTTCCTAGATGCCTTGGGAACTGAGAAAATGTCTATGGACAATTTCTCCCTCGCTCTTACCGATCTTCCACTTTTGCATGTAACGTTTGCAAATAACACATCGCAATCGTTTTCAGCCTACTCTCTCCTGTACCAAAAGGGAATGTTGAGCGTGTTATTGCGTTTTCGCACGTTCTATACTCGCCTACATTGCATTTTCATGTGCACAGCATATACCGCAGGATCGGTAATAGGTATAGAAAGCACACAAGCTGAACACGAAGGGTTTTAGCAGCACGACAACGAAGGGATTCACCTTCGTGCTGCGACTACCAAGACACGCTGTGTGTAACCCGAGAATCGCAAGAGGCCTCGAAGTAAACATCCCCTCGATGGTAGTGCATTTTTGCCAAAGAGCCTCTCTCTGGTGCACGAAGACACTTTAATGCACGGGTTATTTCGTGTAACTTTGGGGTTATGTATCCAGCAGTGTGTGCAGGCTCATAGCGCGAGTCTGGAAATCCTGGACATGAATTTACAGAGTCATCTTCCGTATACGAGCATCGACGAGGCCAACGCTCCGATCTCGCGCTTCCCCTTCGTGCGAATCCGATCCTTCCCTTTTTTTTCGATCTTTTTTTTCACTTGCCCGTAATTACAAACGTGACCATCCACGATCGCGACCTGCCGCTAATAAGTTTCGATAATTAGGCTCAACTCCGTGTACAATCTCCGACGTTACCGGCTTTGCAATCGCAATTAGCCCTGTCCGATTATTCGTTAAAAATGGGAATTGGAGTATCCATGAGACACCGAAGCTTTAAACATTTCCGTCAATGTTTTTCACTCGTGATCACTCGAATACTTTATTTCGAGTCGCTCCGAGTTTGGATCTGATTTTTCGCCGCTCGTGTGTATAAAAAAAGAGAAATATTACGGCACGAGAATGACGAAATCTTGGCGAATACACGTTTCTGCATATCCTTCCGTCCCCTCCCCCGTCTCGTCCGGACACAGCCGCGAGTGCGAATCTCGTTTGCTCCAGCAGGAGGAAAATCCTGTACGATCTTGTGTTTCTCCGTTCTCCGTTAAATGCGCATGCGTTTTGCAAAAGGAAAGAGAGTATTCGCGCGTCTGTGTGAGTGATCGAGGGGCAAAGAAGCAGAAGAAGAAGAAGAAGAGGAAAAAGTAGTGAGAAAACAGGAACCACCACTACCAAGTACGAAGAAGAGAACTTGGATGCCGGTAGAAACGCGTACGTGTATATAGCACATGTATAATACATTAACAGCAAAAAGGAGAAATGCATGCTCCGTTGCCGGTGGAACGCAGAAGGTACAGTACAAGCGGTGTTATGTACAGTATAAGAATATCCAAGCAGAGCATATAGCGGAGCTCGGTTATAATATGGTGGGAATGGAGGGGAGGAAACGGCAGGGCCCGAGGCAGACAGTACGGTGTTATAAGAGCGTTGAGTCGGATTCACGGGGACGGTGGAGGAGGAAGAAGGAGGAGAAGAAGAAAGAGAGAAGAGTGGGGGGAGGATGACGAGCGTGGGTCCCCGCCGCAGGTAGAGGGCCCTCGCGTGAGTCTCGTGGTCCGCCGAGTGGGGGTAACTCACGGTCGGGGCCCGGGGTCCCGTCCGAGATACCAACGAAGCCCCAGTTGCTCGCGAGAGACCAATACGATCGCGAGTGCCACGCAAACTTCGTCGTTTTCCACAGATACTCCCGGTGTATACAGTACAGTGAATCTATACGTGTTTGCGCACCGTAGCACCGTATAGATATATTATACGTATACATATATAAATGTATATATTAGTATACACGACAGACGGGACCACACGACCTCCGGTTCGAGGTCCCTCGCTCTTGCACAGTCGATAACTGTAAAACGAGGTGGACGCTTCGTGACGTTTCTCGTGCCGGTTCTTTATTATCATTTCTTTTCGTTTTTTTTTCATCCATTTTCATCGTTTCCCATCGTTTCAATCTCCGAAGACAAGTTACGAATAAACAATTTCCACATTCGACAGATCGAATAAAAGCCACGATCTTCACGTCGGAGTGATGTGAATGACGTACAAACACATCGCACACACTTTTGTTTCCACGTGAGTGAAAGATCCCAGTGTTGATTGCGGTGATGATCTTCGACGATTATTGACGGGGAAAAAGGAGCAATTTTTGCACTGTGCGTTCGCGAATGGATTTGCGGAACCTCGTGACCTAGACGAGGTTGACGGTTCGAGTGCCACGGAATTTTGGACAACTTTTACGTGTTCCAGAGTTCGATATAACATTTATTCAGAGGAACAAACGTGACGAGTCGGGGAGTTTATTCTCGTTTTTTTTTTTGTGAGGATATTGCCGCGGTACCGAACCGACTTCCGGTTGCGCTCGGGATTCGGACTTTTTCCGGCAGGCTCGTCCTCGTAGGAGGAAGTGATCGCGGTTTTGATTTGCTCAAATCGAGACTATAAATGTTCGCTGCTAGAAAATCATAAGGAACACAAAGAATTCGAAGAGATTCACCAATGGTGGCGCGAGATAAATCGGTGTAGTGACATCGTTGACGTGACAAGTAATATCGATTATCGTTATAAACTGACGGAAAAATGCCGAAGATTTTCCTACTCAAGAACAGACTGCATCAGCAGCAACAGAGGCTCCTCGAGGCTCAACACCTCAGCAAGAGTCCACCGCCCGGTAGTGGCAAGGATAGCCCCCTAGGAGGTTCGGAACCGCTCAGCCTCATCGTAAACAAGCATCAATGTAAGTCATCGTGGAATTTTCATCGCGACTGTTATTTCAGGGATCAGGCCATGTCCGTTTTTCGACTTTTCGAATTTTGATAGAAAATTGATTTTTTACCACTTGTTGTTCCTCGCAATTCGAGAGAACAGAGCTGACATGTAAATGGATTCGCTGAACATCTTGGCAACTTTTTCACGAGACACGTCCGGAAGAGGCTGAATGACGTCTTTAAAGTCCAATTATATTTAGCTCGCTTTTGCGCTAAAACTCCGAGCAGGACATCGATTTATCTCTTCCCTTTTTCTCTTCCACCTCTGTCCCCAATCTGTCTAGATGCCAATCTTCCCCAGTTTCGTGTTATCGAACAAAAGGGTCAATTTCGAAATGGAATAAAAATACTGGCTAAACCACTCTCTCGGAAGACACTTGATCTTGGGAGATAAAAAACCTTGATTTGACGAAGAAATTAGCCTCCTGTTTTAGAAGAAAGCTAAACCCATCGTTCCCTCGCGATTCTTTAATGACGACCTAAAAGTCGCGGCGAGCTGATGAACGCGCAGGTGCAGACACCTGTGCGCAGGTGTCGCACGATCGAGGAACTAGATCCATGTTTCGCGGTCTCGCGAGAACGCTGCTATTAGAACTTGGGATTGTTCGTTGTACTCGCATCCAACCGCGGAACGCTGAAATTTATTTCAAAGTGCGATACGATGTTGGAACCTTGAAAAAAAAGATCCTCGGCCAATTTCGAGTCTCCCAACACGCATTTTTCCAACGATTCCACGTGTATTTTTAAAGATACACGAGGACTCTTCTTCTTCCGCTTCCTTCTATCGCCTCGCACATCTCAATTACAAAATAAATTATCTCTCCGCGATGATGCAAAGCATCGATTGCTCATAAAAACTATCGCAATTTACGTCGATTTACAAGATTGTTACGTCGAGGTAGTCTTGAAAGCACTTCCTCGACGTCTCGAGAAAAATCATTTTCGTTTCCAACATCGAAGAGTTTCGATGGACCTTTCGTGTCTGTAGGCTGATTCAATCGACCCTCAACATCCCGTTATTCGCAAGTCCTCGCCGTCTCAGAAATGAATTCGTTCATGGACCAACGGACTTTTAACACCCCCATCTATCCCGCGGACCGTTGGAGGCATTTTTCGTGCCGAAGGGACTTTACGGCACTTGATCGTCTCACAGTCATCTTTTACACGGAGCTTCCTGGTCTTCGTCATTGCCTGTGCCGTTTTCTGTTTGTTTTTTTTTTTTTTTTTTTCAATCACGTAACCCGTCTCTAGGCCTCTCGTTCTCGCGCTAGAACCGAGCGCCGTGCGTTTGAATCTCGATTCTGGAAGCTGCGCGAGTGCCGAGACAACGGTACATTGAGTATCACAAGAGAAACGACTCGGGGATGCTGCTCGGAGCTCGTCGATGATCCTGGAATCGTTCGGGATTCACCCACCTTTGCCTGCGCCTCCTCAGCCTTTCTCGACTTGACCCAAAACTGGTTTGAGTCGAAAAAAAAAAGTTAAAAAGGCACTCGCCCTCTTTGGGTCTCGACTACATCTCCCTTCTGCTCATCTCTCTTTCTCACCCTCGTTCACCGCGTCTCTCGACGATTTCGAAAGATTTTCGAAAATTCATTCACTGAGAATTTTCGTTATATCCTGCACCGAGGAAAAGCTTTACGCGATTAATCATCGATCATTAAGGCCACGGACGATACTTTTTAATGCCAAAAAAAAATCACGATTTCATACCACTCGTTTGATTCGTTATAAATTGCTTCGGTTAATAATGAGAAATCCAGAGATTGAAGAATGAATGCAGGTCTAAAAACAGCCGGTATAATATAATAATAATAGTAATAATAATTCTGTGCAGCGTCACGTTTTAACTCGATGTCGCGAATGTATGCTCGCGCTAATAACCGGTCCTGTCGCTCCATGTCTCTCGTTGAGAAAATATAAAGAATCGCGAAATCATGATCAAAGACGATTATCAAGGCCGACGATTTTATCCCATGGGTTTCCATCCAATGTTTTCCGTTGGGGACCGTTGTTAAAATGTTCCTTCCGCACGCTGAACCACACGGGAAAATTCGAGACGATGAAAGCTAAGAGCTAAAGCTTATAAAATTTTTACAAGAATTATCAAGAATTTTCAATCGTACATCCACATCGGAGAAACGTGAACAAAATTATTTCTCCAGTTTCGATAGAATTATTCTCGGAACTCGATTGCATCTTCGATAAAAAAAGACAAGCGACAAAAGCAGCTCTTCATTCTTCGGCTTTTAATTTCAAACGAGATATTTTCCAAGCTTACGCAATTTCCAGCGTCATTTTTTCGATTTTTTTTTCAATCAAAATTCTTCCCGCATCGGCAACGCGAAAATAAAAGCGAGCGAGCCCGTCGCGCGATGTTTCCCCGAGATTAATCGATTGAATTTCACTTTTACAAACGGCTCGACTTTGCGGAATTTTTATTATTCATTTTTCGTTTTGTCTTAACTGTCCACCGTTTATATATAGACAACACGCATGACGAGTTTGTCCGTTATGTGCGTATGGCCTTAAGTTATGCCGACTTGTATCGTCGCGCACTTACCGAGAGAATAAAGTACTCCATAGAGAGAAATAAAGAGAGAGAGGGAGAGACATCGATGCGTTGCACAAGCGAGACGAGTCTCCCGCAAGGCGGACTCTCATGAGAGGAGAAAAACGGCATCGCGGATAAAACGCGTTATTGATGTTGCCAGCAAAGAGGCGCGTGACGAATTAATTCCTCGCGATTTTTCCTCTAAAACGCACTTTTTTCTCTATTCACGAGACGGACGCGAATGGCGCGCGGTGTTTGTGACATCGCGACCATGATTCGTGACACACGAACGATCGGATGAATTTGATATCATATGGGCGCGCTTGAAAAAGCGAGAGAGTAAATTCATGCGGAATTGGTTGTGCTTTTTTCTTCCTCGTATTCTCTGTACGCGATTATTAAAATCGTCGTAACGAGGGAGGCATTTCCCACCGGTCTGACGGGTAAAATAACAGGACGAACCGCGCGGAGACTCGTAACTGTAAACGGGAAAAAGAAAAACGTGTTTTTTGTTGATTTTCAAGCGCAAGAACGCATTAAGGACCTCGGGTTTTCTTTCTTTCATCTTTTTTTCCTCAAATATGTATATTTCATCGATTATACACCCACGATTAACCGTACATCGATTAGCTTACAAGTCGATCCTACAAGGGTTCGTAATACGATTTATGGACAACGGGTATGCCCTCCTATGGATTCCGCGTGAGTGTATGCATGCTCGTGCGTACGTGTACGTTCGTATTATATGCAAGAAACGAGCACCGTTCCCACGGAATTCTTGAGGACCGGTTTTTTCGTTCGAGACCTGTTGAATCTCGACACTGCAGAGCCGAATATCGCTCCGGCCTCTCGCGCTTATTTGCCTCAAAAACACCCCGTAACGTGTCCACGAATTCTCCGAAATCTCGCTGCTTCCCACTTTATCATCGGATTAACCGATATCGGATAATTAACAATTCTCTCGTTCACTCAAATTTGCCCTTTTTTTAAATTAACCGAACACCGAATGACCGATCCTGGCCGAGGAGGTCATTGTCCGAAAGATCGTCGAACGACGATCAATGACGTCCGATGAGTCATTCGAGGTGCCTTTATATAAGCCAGTCTATAAAAATCGTAAAAAAAATCGTAAAAATGACGAAGAAAAAAATCGCCCGGCAGATTCACGCTCGATCGAGATAAATGAGCAGCGTGACATCTCTTGGTCGAAAAAAAAACAAAAAGTGTGCGTCGACGTGAAATTTTCGCTCGTCAACCACATTTTAATCACGTTTGGGTCATGAATTTGTTTATTTATTTCTACAGCATTGTTTTCTTCTCGCGATTCTCGTAATAAAAAATATGTTACTGCTGTTGGTTGCTTATTTTTTGTATTTTTTATCTTCGTTAAAGTTACGTTGTATATGATTCGAGAAAAAAAAAATGGTGATCATCGCCATCTCTCGTCGATAATTACCACCGAGGAAACCAACGTTTCCAATGACGACGAGGTCGAGAGATCTGCAGACAACGATATTACACATGGCGATTCATTTTGATGAAAAGGAGGAAAGGAGATAAATCGTGAAAAGTATCGGAACAATGAATACAATAGCGTTACCGAGACCGAGTACAGCCGGGAGAATCATTTCATCATCAACAAACATCTCCCATCGCGAATCGAATGGAGAGAAAACACAGTCGACATAGACAGAGACGTGGAAGTTTTTTAATCGATCGATCGGACCTTGGAGAACGCCGAGAAGATTTTTGAACAGGTGTCAAGGCGTGTGGCTGCCGATTTTCGGAATTTTTCAAAATGTATTTAAAAAAAAACACTCTCTGACATTTTCCACCAAAAAACTCGCACATTTCAACGATTTTTTTCCATTCTACTTCACAAAGATCATTGTTTTCGTGTCTTGAGTAAAACAGTCGTGGGAAAATTTCAAATTATAGGACATCGCTAAACAGCTATTTGTGCAACCGATATTTCGTAAACCATCTGACGCAGACTCCGGCCCATCTGGATCGATTTCGATCTTTTTTTTTCCGTGTTTCTTCGTAAACTACTTTTCTCGTCAACCAGCCCCGTTTCTCGGTGCTTCCATCTTGCTCGCTGGCACTGTTCCGCTCGCCACCATTTTAACAGAGCACCGAGCTGCATTCCTTCGCGTTCCTTTTTTTTCAAATGGATGTTGGACATCGAACCCCGCGTACGCGATCGTGACCGGTGAACCTCTTCATTCCGGCTTGTTATTGTAACTCGAAATGTTATTACGTCTGTATTAGTGATGACGCGTATCGTACGTGCATGTAAAAGCCGAGAACACGCGCGCGAGATTCTTTGAACGGCTCGTGAAAAACCGCGATTGAAAATTCCGTGCACGCGCATTCCAGTTAGCCTCAACAGGTCCGAGGATATCGATCTTCCTCCCTCTCCTAACTTTATTCCATTCTACATTTTTTATTCATAAACGCGAGTATCTTTTTTCTCGTCAATGTAACCTCCGGAAAGAAACTTTGAGGCGTTAAATCGCATTAATCTGATTACGAAAAAGTAAAAAAAAAATGCAACCATTGTATCCTCCCTGGCTCTGGCTCCGTATGACGTGGAATATCTTTTTTTATTCCAAAAAATAAATCTACAAAACGATTTCAACCTGTGCGGCTTGGTAATAACGGCTGTGAACGTTCCGCTTAAGGTAGTCCCCTCGGAAAATACTTTAGATAAAAATCGGTTCTGAATCACGAGAATCTGGGGAACTTTGGGAGGTCAAAAGAAACCGGTAAATTTTCATGGCTTTCCCGCGTACGTGGAAGCATGTGTGTGTAAGAAAAACTTGTTTTTCCTCTTTTCCATGACGCTTGTAAGTGTGTGTGTGGCTCATGGTGCCACACTGATATTAAGGTTCCTTTTGAGAGTGAATATACGATGTGCTCAGCACTCGCATGGACGTACAAACGAAATGGTCGGACCTGCACACATCGTTGACACATAGAAATAATCCCATATGGTTATGGTTATAGTCATCGCTCGGATGTGATCCCCCTGGTATCCTCGGTATGTGTGGACTCGCGCACCTGTGCCAAAGGCCACTATACCAGGATGCGTTCAGTCATTGTGACGAATTACAATGCATTCGACTGCGATGAGCCTCACGAGGATACTCACGTACACACACATAACACACATATACAGGGGGATTCACACGAAGCATCGAAACTAGGAACTAAGGATTCTGGATGACAGTCCCGGAAAATCCACTCCAGGCGTTTTTCAAAAGTATTTTTCAAACGAGGAGCGAAGGAATTGAAAGATTGCCGGTACAAGACTACTTTTTTCTCCCAAAAAAGGCCCTCATTTTGTATACTATCGGAAATTAGAACGAGCGAAACTGCCTGCGAAGCGAAGACGCTTTTTACATTGTAATTCACGATACGTATATGTTTAAAAAAAAATATACGGGTGTACAGGAAGAAGGAAAGGGGAAAAAATGGGAAATGGATATGCAGGTACCTTAGAACATAATGTACATTAGAAAACAATGTACGTACGTTTATGTGCTCAACCTCGGTCTACGGACATTTATTACACTCGGTACCGCTCCTACGTCAAGCTCAAAGAAAAACTCCCCTTGTTTCGTTTCCTTCATTCATCATCCTCCTTCACCACCCACGCTCTCATTCTCCCCCTGCGAAGTTCTCCATTTTGCTCACTCGGAAACTTTTGTCCTCTCGCGTCATACCCCCTTTTTACATCTTCGTTTATCTTCGATTTATATAATACACTCTATTTACATATGTACGTACGTAAATGTATATAAACTCGTTCGATCTTTCCTCCTCACTCGCAGACCCCAATTTATTCGCGAATGCATTAAAATGACAAGCAAACCGAGATTACGTGCAATGCATTCCCCGGGATGTCATGGATGTAAAAGTCGAAGAGGAAAAAAAAAACGAGTCGTACCTGTTGGCAGGCCCAACGAACTTTATCCCGCGCCTCATATTTCGTCCTTTTTCTCTCAATCCCTCGCGCCCTATCTCTTTCTCGCTCTCGATCGGTGGTCCCTGTTCGCGTAGGAACAACTTTAATGGCGCAAGAAAGGCCCTGACCGAAATTCCGTTCCAGCAAGGGGGCCAAGTGCAGAAAAATGCCCCTTCATCGTTCTCCCCTTTGATTACACACGTTATATATGTGGATATACGTACAGACGATATTACACGTGTGCTCTGCATAAAATGAAACGAAGTAACGCTGAATAACGTCTTGGAGGGTCCAGTGAAACTCTCTCGGATTACCAGTCACGAAAATCACGATGTGAGATTATTTTCAGACGTTTGTTTAATCGATTTTATCTCTGTCATTGTATACGTTGATGGGATTACATTAATTCCATTATGGAGTACCTGTGCACATGGGCGAATGTTTTTTTCGACATTACCTGTTAATACGCACTGGCACAGAGACAAAAGTTCATATACAAATTGTTTGTTTTTTTTCTCAGACTTGCCTCGCGTCGTTATTAATTAACTACCCAATTTATCACGGTCCCTTAAGCCCTTGAGCTATCGCCTCACGAATCTTCCTACAAACCGTGAACTCGAAGGAAAAACCTTGTGGGCTCTCGGCGATCCCCGCCTTCGTATCTCTTCCGTCCAATCTTTTCCCATTATTCAAACACACTCGTACAAAGCAATTTGTAACAGTCTAGTCGTTTATGGGTGAAATCCTCGATTGTTTTGGATCGCGCAAGCTCAAATGTGCCAGGTTTTCTCACGCCGATGAACCTCCCTCGCGCCTCCTCGCCATCAAGAAGTTTCATGGTGGGAAAGAAAAATGGCGAAAAGCAGGGTTTTCAATGACACGCGAGAACGAAAAAATAATTCATGGTCCTGATTGAAGGGGAAAAACTCATGCAAATCCATCGGGCTGTCAAATGGCTTTTAAAACGCTGTTATCCGCGAAACGATACTAGATACGAAAAAAAAGTATCCCAAACTTTATGCAGAAAATTAAATTCCCTACAAAACGTTCGGTAAGCACTTTCGCCGAAAAGTCATTATTTACGGAGTTACCGGCCGTCAAAGTCCAAGAACACAACTGCGGATCCTCGAGTGTCACGGACGATCGTGATAAATTACGAAATTCGATTTCGAGTGCCTTTTTCATATGAAGCAATCATTTTTGAAAAAAAAGTCATGCATCATCTTGTGTATTTATATTGTATAAGCAGAGCAAATTGAAGGAGTGGACAAACGCGATTTCGAATTACGTAAGCAAACGTCTTACGCTCTTCGACGTGAGAGAGTATCGCACGTATCGCCCCCACCTAAACCTTCCACCTCCAGCGTCGCACCGGGGAACGGGGCAGAAAACACACCGTAAAGTTTCTCGCTACGTCGCACACACCTTGGCGCGAATCACAGTGTCACCTTGCCACTGCCAACCCACGCACGATACCGCTACATAAATGGCGGATGACGATTTATATATACATATATACATACACACACATATATATATTATACATACATATACAAATATATATATACATACCATATATATACGGGGCATTACGAGTTAGGAAACAAAAGAGCAATTGTGGCTTATTCGTGAACGTTTTACGCGTGCATGGATTATTTCAAGGGGAAATGGTGGTCACGTAAAAACCTGAGGACGAAAACGTTGAGTGTCGAAATTATCAAAGTTGACATTGGTTTTTTTTAAGGGTTGAAAGGATCGATGGGAAAAGATTTTGGATTGCCTACACGTGTCTAAAACCCTTGTCCCATTTGACTTTGTTTCAATATTGGGTCACAGCGATGTCCTTTGGAAACTATTACATACTCGCTTATTCATTAAACCCTGACTAACGATAGCACGATGCGTTTTACCTCGATTTATAGAGTCACGCTCTTACAGTTCTATCATACTAATTAAAGCTGATGCAGAGAATTTTTGTAACGGATTCTCCAGTCGTCGAGGCTCGTAAACATCGTAACAAAGTGCGATAACTTTACGCGATGACTTGAGCGCGGATGAAAGGAGAGTACGTGGGAATTAATGTTTCGTTTTTAATTCAACGAAAGGGCAAATTGTAACAACGATTAGAGTGAAATGGGGGAATATTTTAATGAAAATTGCATGTGGGAATGTAATTGGCGAGTCGAGAGAGGATCGAAGATGTCGTGGTTACTCGCGCCATTTTTTTCACGTCGATGTTCGTTTTTAAATGCGTAACCTGCTCATTGTCTTTAATTTGCTTCAAGTAACTTTAGCGTATGAGAATCAAGATCGGAATCTACCCCTCGGGAGAGTTTCCCCTAGCTCTATATCGAAGGACTCTTCGGGATGTTTATTTGCACGGGGGAGCCTCGATCTTGATGCACCTTGCATCGCCAAGAGTCCTTATAAAACGCTTCCCCTCGTCAAAGGATGGCGCGATCGTCGACGAACTCACACGTACTCACGTGTGGTATTCTATGTAAAATGCTCCCATTAAAAGCGCAAGGTCGACGTTTCTGGCGACCTTGGATTTTAAATTTGCCAAACTGTGCTCATTCATTCTTCCAAAGATCAAAATCTATAAATAAAATGATAATTTATCAGCTTCAAAACGCGAAAAATATCGAAAACGATGTAATTACAAACGTCAACGAAATTTAGCGACAATATCGTCGTTTTTTTTTCCATTTTCAGCATATATCTCTGGTTTCTATATGTATCACAGTTGGCATTGGATGAATAAACATTGTGTCAATGCGCTACAATTTAATTTAATTTATCTTTTATTTTTTGATAATAAAATGATTTATTTTTTCGGTAAACAAAAAAATTCCGCGTCAATGAAGAATGCCACGGATTAGAGAAAAACTGACAGCTGTTGTTGACTCGATCAGTCGGGCTCTTTTTTTTTTTAGAGATTATCGTTGAGTTATGGCCGACTAATCTGACGTGAAATAGCCTCTATAACAGTCTGCTGTATGATATTATACTACATGCTTGAAGATAGACCGCTGAGAGATCGGCAGGTTGTCTTTTCCGTTCATTCTTCGAGGTTTAAATAGTCGAACCAGTCGACGAGGCTCGTAATGTATTCACCCTTTTACCAAACTCGCCTGTGACGCCCCGGTGTTCGGGTTCTCCTCTTGTTGGATCACTTGGATCATCTTCTTTTTGCTCCTCCTTCGTCTCCTTCTTCTTCAGGTTTTTCTTCTTCCTTATAGCTCTCGTAAACGGTGCGCGGTGGCGTCGCTGCAGGTGCAAAGGACGTATAACGTAACCGAGAGATACACGCTCGCTCAGCAGCCTTCACCCCCTTTTTAATTCAGCCCCTCGTTTTCTTTTCACGTTTAAACGACGCGTGTTCTATTATTCCTCCGCAAACGGAATAGAAAAGACCTTCGTGATTCTAATATCGTGTTCCTCAAAAAAAAAGAAGAAAGAAGACGAAAAAAAACGAGGAAAAAAATCATTTTTGAATATGGAACTTTCATCGATGCTCATTTTATTATTTATATCTGCTTTTATGAATGGAAGCCTTGAAAATCTTCACTGCCCGACAAAGAGAAATCCGCTACGATGTGTATGGAGTTAGATAACCGTTAGGCTCTGAAGAAAGAATGTCTAGGAGGCTCTCCATGTGCAATCGTTTTTTTTCAACGGATTCTTTGCGATGCCCGGTTTTTTTTTTATTTTTAAATTTCCCGATCATTTATCATTATTATTTTTCTACAGCCATTATTCGCCAACGAATTTACAAAAACATTCCCATATATTCGAGTAGGTGATTTTCCGAAAATGTCAATTCTTTCATCGAAACACGATTCTTCCAACCTGAAAGTGTACTTGAGAAGAATCTTTCAAAATCAGAGAAGCAATGTTGAAAAGAGACAATTTTTCGGAGGGTCATTCCACGTGGAGTGCCTCGTATATATCGTGGGAGGTTCGTCGTTTTCTCAAACGATCGTATTTTGTAATACTTTTCGTGCGCGCCGCAGACAGATTTTATTTAACGCTCTCAAGGCTTTCGCCAGCGCAATCTCGGCTATGTTCTTTATAAATTAAAAATGGATGACTCCTTTCCCCCTATCGTTCTTGAAGGAATCGATCTTTGGCAATCGCTGGTCTCATTTTCAACACACAAAACTCTCCGGTCAACGATAAATATCACTTTGAGGCATATTATTCGTGTGTATGTAATGGAGTACTCGATGCACCGTTTGTTTATTACTCAACGTGCTGTCTCGCGCGTCAGAGATTAGTTAATAAAACCGATCGTCGAGATCACGACGATCGCTAGTTTCCTTTTTCAATCGAGCGAGGAGGGAAGAGATGCAAAATACCACACGGAGATAGTGTGCCGGCAAATGATAAATGCATGTACTATATCGAAGCAAAGGTTCTCGAGGGAGTGGTCCGTTCTTTGCACGTGGTCCGGGTAGAACGCAAGTAGGTCAAATAAAGCTGAAAATACGGGTTGCGGAGAGACCGGATCCGTCGCAAAAAAAGCCAACGGCGTTGCTGATCAGCACCCTTTATCCGTAGACTACATATTTTTTGAACTATAATACCCCCTTAATAAAATAGTTTCAAGTAAAATCATAGCGCTGTGGAATTACACTAAAATCCTGAGAATTTCGTATTTAATACTCGATGCCGAATGCGTTTATGATGACAATCAATTTGAAAAATTGTCGAATTTCTCCGAAATTTCTCGAATTTGCGAATTCGAATTTTTCAAATCTCACGCTTCGTAATCGGCGTTTTCGATAGACACAACTTTTTGATTGCGTGTAAAAAACGATCCTCGTGATTACTCGCTGAATTAATTATGCGGCCTTGCCCCTTAAGAATCACAAAGAGTCCAGAGTCTCGAGGCAAGCTCGTCGAAAATTGATACTCGATTTAATACTCCGGTGGTAGAAAAATCTGCAATTGCTCATTTTCTTACAATCGTCCGGAACGTTGCTGGCACTCTACTTTTTTTTCATAAACAATCGGCTAAAGAATGATAAATTCTCGATAAATAAAGAGATTAAACGAGAAACAAAGATACAGAAGCAATAAGGCAGAACTCGGTAAACGCTCGAGTGTGTCTGCGGTCACGTGTTCAGCGGGGATCGCCGAACGTTCAAAGAGATATATTCGCTCGTGCGGTTGGCACTGACCCGAATTTTCTCTCTCGCGCATTATCCGCTCTCGTCCTCGCGAGTTTTGCTCTTTAACGTATACGTATCCCCTCATTATCCGAATCACGTCGTCGCTCGTCGTGCCATGAAAACCTTGCCCTGCACCTGACCTTCCTTTCGGACCCGAGACCCCTGAGAATGGCTACCATTGTCGACGGCGGAGCTTCGAGACTCTTATCGCTGCGAAAACGTACAAAACCGCGAGTTTCCACGACGAGTCTTTCATTACATATTCCGACGACCCGCGCGAGTACGCGAGAGAAGAGATGAAACATGGAGAACATACAGCATCGAAATCACCGAGTATTTTATTACTCATTCTCTGCAACCACTCGTTAAAGTCTCCGCGCGCGCGGGACTTTCGGAGTTACCTTTGTTCGTCGTTCTCTCCGCGTATCTTTCGACCATTTTTTTTTCTTCTTCACTCCGTGCTCGCACATTCACCGTCATAAAATACCTCGTGCTATCAATACACATGATATATGTATATACTTTATACATACATAGACATATTTCGTGGACTTTGCCTCACCCGAGACACTCGACGTCTCGAAGTACCGGTTCCCCATTTCTTTTGTCGATCTCCGAGACTTCTCTTTCATCTCGCTCTCTCTCATCCCTTCTCGACATCTTTCCTCTCGTCTCTCACGCGCTGTACCTGGCTATATTTTTCTCCATCTCACGTACGAAATGCGCTGTATATTCTTGTATGTATAAGCCATTAGCTCTGTTCTCCGTTCCGAGTAACCGGCAGCGGAATATCGGCACACACCGCTTGGTACACCGGTCACGAGGAGGCCCCGTTCATATTTATAGCTTCTATGCATATGTATGCAGATTTTTACGTGTACAAATGTGTGTGCAAAGCATTCGAGCACATTCGGAGCTGACTCGCGAGACCAGTTAGGAGATTTAGTCAAAGTGTATTATGTATTCATGTGCATATTATGTATATGTATGTACATATGTACATTTGCGCTGGAGAGACTAAAAGACGAGTCGGCTTTGCCGAAGGTTGCTCAACGACATCTTCGATGCGTTTGCCGTTCGCTGCTACCACTACCAGGCTTTCCCGCTATCGCGCGGTCGCCATTTTGGATCTATCGGTAGCGTCGCAAAGGACGCTCATTTACGGATCTCCTCCGTACTCGTTTTCTCGAAATTACGCAATACCTCGATCTTGCGCAAAAGGCAAATTGGGAAAACGAACTCTGCGTTGTTACACACACACATACACAAACACACACAAAGGATTCGTTCCATATATCATTTGAGTGTGTATACAGGGCGTTCCAAAACCGGATGGTTCTCGATCCGACGAATCCCCGTTGAGTTATCGATGAATGAAGCTGCTGATTGATTAAGGGTCAATTCGTGTATCGTCGAATTTTGACGATCAACGATTCATCAGGTTTTCGTGGTACAAAAAAATACGAAAATACATTCCGGCGTGAAATTTTGATCTCGAATTCAACTCTGCATCATTAAGGAGCGAGTTTTGGGTCACCCTGTATGATATGTAATTCATGACGGTGCCCACCGCGGAGCACCGAAATTAATCATCTTCAAACTTCTCGGAACTTTGGACAAACGAGGTTGATGTACGTTTTATTCCTCGTGGCCGCGTACTTAACTTCTCACGAACGAGCGGCCGATACGGCTACTGCGACTGGTCCGTATTATAGTTATTAATTTTGCACTCCTCCGAGTTTTTCTCCGCGCGACCTTCGACCGTGAAGAAAGAGCGAACGAGTTTTTTTTTCACACACAGTCAGATCTTGCTATGAATATTGATGTGTCGAGAGGCGATCGGGAAATTGATAAATTTGCATAATAATCTTTTATTGCTCGTACGAAGGATTGTAGGAATACTTTCTTCGCATTCCGACGTCATTTTTTTTCAATTAATTTCACTAGATAAGCCGGTACAGAGCGTAGAACGTTATCGCTAATAAACGCGGTTATTTATTGCTCCTCGACCGTTATTTATTTTCCTGAATAATTGCTCAGGCGACACACAGATAAGAAGCGTCATTGCCGCAATTGAAAAGCGCCTAAGGCATGCCTCTATCTTTCAAAATCCGCGCCAAGTGGTGTAGAAATGAAAACGCCAAGAATTTCCACAAATTTTCGAAAATTAAGACCGCACGCCGTGAAAAAATCGATTTTTTTCACTCGTTCTTCATTCTTCGATGAAAACTTCCGTGAATCGAGAGTATATTTGTGTTATTTACCGTGTAATTAATTATTGATCGAATTACTTCGATGTTTGCGCGAGACGAAAAAAACCACCGACGAGTCCTTGATGAGTCGACGGGGCTTCCTGGTTTCCCCTGCGACAACGGCAGCGATATCGCGAGCACGGAATCACGCCTGTGTTGTATATGTCCTCGTGCTCTATTCTAGTTAGCGAAACGTGCTAACACACCGGTGCGCGCGCGCTCACGATGTCAAAGTCAAGAGAACGACGTTGCGTCGACTTCAAGATTATTCGCTCTGTCGCGAGGCCTTACCACTCGCGTTCTATATATCACAAAAGTCGAGTACCGTAAAACGATCACCAGCAGGGATTTTCCTAGCTCGATCGTTCAAACTCGTTTTTAGATACCATTTTTTCACGACCTCATTATCACAGACAACCGGAGCCAACCGAGACATTGTATACTCGCTGACGTTTTAATTTGCCCCACGATTTTACATCACATTATCATGTACCAATTACCGATAATCACTCTCTCTCGTATCGTAATGCTCGGAAGATAAAAGGCTGGGAAAAGGAGCAAAGCACGACGGTGGTACCTTGAAAAACGAATCAAGAACTTTCGACTCTCGTCGATACTTGACAATTCCATTCCGTAAGTCTCTCGTCTGGACTCATTTGGAGTAAAATCTTTTGGGATTTTCAAACGCGATAAAAAGAGGATTCGATTCGTTGCAAAAATCGGAAAAATTGAACGAAAGATTTCTCGGGATATCTCAAAGATAATCACATGTTTCCGGGTCACTGGCTTTCCCCGGCGTGCAAACAATCTTGTGATATTTCCGATCTGAGCTCGACCATTATTCCTCGCTCGAGAAACATCGCGATAAATTAGTCGAGGAGTAGCTTGAGAGGGCTTTTTCTTTTCTCTTTTATTTTTCATCCGAGACCGAGTGAGCAAACGGTGTCGAGGACCCGCGGAAACGATCGCTCGTTTATTGAAATTGGCGCTAGGTACGCAGCGCGAATTTAAATTTTGCAAAATGTCGTCACGGTCGCGCCTCTGACCGAACGGACAAAAACTTCCTTCCAATGACAATTCTTCGCACTTGGTTGCTTCGCGAATGTTTCGTTACGTTGCCCGATCTTTTATCCATTATACGCGACTCCCGAAAACGTACTTAACGTTCGAGGCGAAAACTCGATCGAATAAAATCCCGCGACGATCTGTATACACGAGGAGAGTGGAGGGAAGATCAACGACCCGCGCGTCTCTCTCGCCTCTTTGAAATTCAAGGCTGACACCCGCTCTTTTTCCGTATGCGCACGTATTTGAATTGCCATTATCAACTTCTCGTTGCCCGCGGGTACGCGACGCTCGTTCGAACATCGACGGATTAAAAAAAATCCGATTCTCCGTTCGAACGGTAAACTATCGTCGATTTTCAAGGACAATCGATCCAACGTGCCGCTGTTTCAGTGATCACACTCCGGAACAAACAAAATCAAGGATCGGTCGTCGTTATTCTCGTGCCAGGTGTTTTCCAGCATGAGAGTCTCGAATTAAGGTAGTCCGCGCACGAATCGGTAGATAAATATCTCGGTTTTTCGATATGACACGGCGAAGGTTACGGGGATAACGTGTGTGAAATTTCAAAAGGTGTTATCGGTTAGTTGAGATTGATGATTGTCCGTTTATGCTTTACGTTCGGAAAATATAAATATTCTCCATTTTTTTTGTCCAATCTTACATCTTGATTTTTTATTCGCTATTATTGTTCGTTGATTATCAGATCGCGATAGAACGGAGGATGATCGAGCAACGACGCCGGAATCATTGCGGAGCAGCAGTCCAGCGAATTCACCGCCCCCTCAATGGCAGCCCTCGACACCGACGAATACCCCCCCGCGACGTTTTATCTCGAGTATCCTGGGTGGCGATGTGCCATACGGCAGTCGAGGTCACGTTTTGACAAGAGCGGAACGGAAAGAATACAGCAGTCCGCCGATCGCACCGACAAACGATAAAACTTTGCCCGGAAAATCCGAGAGACTGGAATTACCGAGACCACCGACACCCCCTAAAACCCCGAGGGTAGAACCGCCGACCAGAGTTTCCGTCATACAAAGGGTTCCACCCCAGACTCAACCACCGAGGAAAGAACACACGAAGATCGAGCTGCCTCGAACGCAAGAGCCCGAACAGGTAAGTCAACGTCGCAGAGTTGGTTGCCGGTTCAAAAGAATCCCGAAGCCTAAATAATTATCCAATTTTGAACCTATAAACTTGTCGATCCAGGATCAACCGATAGATTACGCGGTGCCGAAGAGGAAGGAGGATGCCGACGAGGAGCGAGGAGGTCGGGAGGGTGCGAAAGCATCCCGAACGATTGGAAATTCAATCGCGAGACCAATGCTGGCAATGCGGTTGTCGGGTCCTCAGACGGTTAACGCCGCAGCTGGCCACGGTAGAACAACGAATTCCGGCAACGGCGGAGGCGGCTCCAGCGGTGGTAACAACAGCGGTTCTTCCGGAAACGGCGGAAGTACCGGGAGCGGCGGAGGCGGCGGTATCGGGTTCACGAGCGGCGGAGGTGGCGGTGGCGGAGGCGGCGGTACCGTCGGCGGTGGTGCCGGAGGTGGTGGAATGAATCCGGGTGGTAACGGCGGTCGCGGTAATTACGGACCGAGCTCGCCACCAACAGGCTCACTGCCACCGTTTTACGAATCCCTCAAAGGTGGCAACAACCTTGCCAACTTTGCCAACCAGTACAACGGGACTCAAGGTAAGGCTGACTGACATCTTCAAAGCAGACTCCAACTACCTCAGCAGATATGATACGACCGGTCGAACTTCCGTTTCAGGCAATGGTTTTCTCACGCCATCTAGCGCGGTCGGCATGGAATGTGACACGGGCCAGCAAGACATCAATTCTCAACATTCGCAATACAGCGCCCAAGAGGGCAAGCAGTACTCTCTTCTGCAAAATGTCTGCGCC
Organism: Heteropelma amictum; assembly: GCA_959613375.1. NCBI lineage: Eukaryota > Metazoa > Arthropoda > Insecta > Hymenoptera > Ichneumonidae > Heteropelma > Heteropelma amictum. The sequence goes on from OY390721.1 coordinate 29,681,763, forward strand.
TCCTACGGCATCACACTGAAAGAGGAGGAGGAGGATTTGGCGGCTTACAAGATACAGCCGAATGACCTGTTGTCGGGTCAGTACGGGGCGTACGACGTCACGGATTCGGGAATGATGGTCGACATGGTAACGGGAGCCGTGGTCGACCCGCTGCAGTTCACCGCGACCTTGACCTTCAGTTCGCCATCGGACCACACGGCTTTGCTCGAGAGCCTCAGCGACGCAGCTGACCTTTTCCTACCGAGACTTCCGGCCGAGGAAGGAGGCAACGATTTGCTCGAGGATTCGCTTCATTCGCCGGCTTCGGCGGGAAGTGGAATCGGCCAGGATGGCCAAATGACGACACCCGTCGAACCCAGCGTCGATCCGTTCCCCGAGCACAGTATGGCCTTGACGCGTGGCTTCGATGCATCGAGGCACTACACAAACGCACCGCAACACTTTGCCACTACAAAACTAACCAGCATGTCGTACAACAGTGCGGAATCGAGTTATCAGCCGTTGCCCAAAGAACGACCGGAATTGGCGCTACATTTAAATCAAAATCAACATCAGAACGAGCCGCAGCTTCAGCAGCTGCAGATACAAGTTCAGATGCAGCATCAGCAGCAGCAGCAACAGAATTCTGCCAATTCGCCGCATCAGCAGCATCATCAGGGTCTCCTGAGTCCCGGACTGAGCTTCACCGGGAGTGGTAAGTTTCTTTGTCTCGCCAGTCTCGCGCGAAACTGCCTCGGAAAAGTCTCATTCTTTTCCATCTTCGTACGATCTCTCTCTCTCTCGACTCTGCGATCTTTCGTCAAATTTCCGTTCATGTTTTCGCGATCAACAGGTTTGGAGCTCGATTCCGGAAGCAGCGCGGGCGGTAGTCTTCCGAGTCCCGGGGCAGCGAGCTGCTCCCTCGACGCCACGTCGACGAGTACGTCACCAGCCTGCGGACTGATGGAACACGCGCCGAGTCCATCGGGCGTTCCGGCAACAGTGAGTGCAACATCATCATCGAACGGAGAAACATCCGTCAATTCGACGCGATCCGGTGTACTTCAGCACAGGGTAAGGCACCCCGGATTGATTCAGGCAAAAGCATATTACGAACGATTCAGCGTTTTCGCGAGATTCTTCTCCGTGAAAACATCCGAAATATTCTCAAAGATGTTGAAACTTCCGTTTTGCAAATAAACCCTCAACACCGTAGCGACAAATCGAATCTACGATTTTCGTTACAAAGATCACCAAAAAGGTTGACCTTGGACTAGCGGAATATCGACCTTCGGATCCACTTGGAACGGTTCCAAGGTCGATATATATCTCAAGGTCAAGCTCGTTCTCGTTGCTCGACCACTTTCGAGACACTTGCCCCCTTAATTTTCCTCTTACTATGCGATGCCGATCAACTTGAGTGCTTGATCCTTCTTCTGACAGTCATTCGTTTATTTTCAACTCTTTTCCTTCGACGCGTCCAACATTTCATTTGTTTTTTTTTTTGCCTCCTCGCAGTTGGGTCTGCCCGGCGATTGCCAGTTGGAATTCGTAAACGGTGGTCACGGTATTAAAAATCCTCTGGCCATCGACGGCCAGAGGCAAACGTCCGTCGGTCGCGACGAGGAGCGGACCGCCCGACCTCCACCGGGAAAGGTCATTATTTTTCAGTCAATTTTGTCGTTTATCCTCCTTCAAATTTTCAATCCTCAATGTTTCGTTGAAATTCCACTTTTCTCTTGTCTTCGAAACCAACGTATGTCTTCTTCTCCTCATCCATTCAGGACGACGATCCAAATCGTTTTACCTGTCGCGTGTGCAGCAAAAACTTCAGTCTTCAGCGATTATTGAACCGCCATATGAAGTGTCACAGCGACGTTAAACGTTATCTCTGCACGTTCTGCGGCAAAGGCTTCAACGACACCTTCGACCTCAAGAGGCACACGAGAACGCACACGGGTGTGAGACCGTACAAGTGCAATCTCTGCGAGAAAAGCTTCACCCAACGATGCTCCCTCGAGAGCCATTGCCTCAAGGTCCACGGTGTTCAACATCAGTACGCTTACAAAGAGAGGCGCACAAAGGTAAGAATCATTTGCGAAAATTCTCCCACATGTCCACGATGTTTTTTCAAAAAAATCAATTTTTTTATTGATAATACAATTCTTGGAATAATAACAACATTCAAAAGTCCCGAACGAAACGTCGAGAAAGAAGTACCCAAAAGTCGTCGGGAAACTTATTTTTTGATGCCCTTGAATTTTTTTCAAAATTCAAGTGCATCAAGAAACGAAGAGTCTCTCGAAAAAGTAAAAAATAAAGTAACGACCGAAATGAACCCCGATTATTTTCGTGTTAAGGTTTACGTGTGCGAGGAATGCGGCCACACGACGCAAGAGCCGGAAGTTCATTATCTTCATCTCAAGGACAAGCACCCGTACAGCCCGGCGTTACTAAAATTTTACGACAAGCGACACTTCAAATTTACAAACAGTAACTTCGCCAACATGTTGCTACAGGTGCGCACGTAGAACCAAAAAAGCAAAAAACAAATGCACAAAATCATATTACTTAAATCATTCGTTGGTTCGCTTTGTTTTTCTTTTCTTTTTCTCTTCTTATTTGCCGCTAACGAAAATGCTTGAAATCTCGATACGGACGCGTTCAGGATTGAACAAAGAGATTCGCAGCATTTATAGAGCGTCCCGGCGATTGGATGAACACGCCGATAGAATTTTACACACTCTCCGCAAGATAAACAAAACCCGAAGAGAATATCATTGCCGAATGAGATCGAAGAAAAAAGAAAAGAGCGCAATATACGTGAAAAAAAGTGACAAAAAAAACACACACACGCAATTCGGCAGAACGAGTAACGAAGAAACTTCGAAAAACCAAAAAAAAAACACACAAAATTCGTCTAAATCTGCAGGGTGGAGTTTTGCAACGCGATTCAAGGGACACGGACCTCAGAAGCGTTAAAACCGCTTCGAAAATTCACGAGGCGAAGAGCTCTTTTCAACTCGATCGGGCATCGACTTATTGATCATTTCCGCTTGAGATCCGACCTCGCGAAACGTCCATTTTTCAAGAAGGAAGAGCGATAATTCGAGAAGACGAAAAAAAAACCAATACGCATGACGAGAGCGAAAAGAAATGAACAGCAGCAACAAAAAAAAATGAACAAAAATGGCAAAGAACAAAAATACTCTACTCGTCGTTTAATATATAATATTAATCATAAGGATGTAGATGTAAATCGTAAAAAGAGGGATAATTAGCGCGAGAATCGTCCTCCCCAAGAACTCGGATCGAACGTTAAAAGGGACCGCTTCCCGCTCACCGTTGGAATAAAAGAATTGCGCGAAAAAAAAAACACGAAAGAATCGACAAATATTTATTCCAGGGTCTCGTAGAGGATATATATTTTTTTTTAGACAATTTTCACTCGGCAAATTATTAAATCGGTGAGTTACGTTGATTTCTGACTTTGCGGGGCTTCGTCAAGAGTTCCTTGGAGTTTTGCCGCGGAGAAATTTTGATTTCTTTGTTTTTTTTTGTTTCTCAAGACATCAAGGATCTCTTGAAACGTTGAACCTTTTTTTTTTCTTCTCGAGATTCCGCTCCGGAGATCTCTCGCAACGACTGACTCGAACGAAAATGAAATGAGATCCACGTGCAGGAATAATATGATATAAAACGAATTTCAATCGCACCTCCAAAAGCGACGAACTTGAATTTCGAAGGTCTGACGCTTTACGGGATTTTTCTTTCCTTTTTTTTTTTATTTTCTTTCGTACAATAAAAAAAGAAGGTAATCGATAATTATTAAAGTAAACTCTGCGCTAGGATAACCTGTGATATAGGGAGAAGGGATATTTACACGTTTTTCTCAACACACACACACACACACACACACACGAAGGCACATCATTTTTTAATTATTTCAATCAAAGCTAAAAAGTTTCCAAATGAAAAAAAAAAACAAATCATTCATCAGGCATAAACGGGTTCACGATTGTTGATAAATTCGGCCTGATCCTGCGTGAATTTTCCGAAAAAGAATGTGCTTTTTATTTCGAACATACGAATAATGCAGCTGTAGCTTGGCTCGGCAATTTTCAAAATTTTTGAAAATCTTGCAAATCAAGAAACAAAGAAAGGCAAGCCTCGAGTTTATTGCTGATATGTTTTTTCATGGAAATGAGAATCGGTTTGCAGAAATTTTGTGGCAAACGAAGTTTGAAATTCGCACAAGTTGATCTTTTTATGCACCAATTTTATCGAAAAAAGAAAATCGTTTTTGACGTTACTTCAAACTCGTGGGAGCTCTCGTGAGACACTCAAATAGAATTTGTTGGGTCTGAAAATTCGCTATTTCAATATTGAAAAAGAAAATCCGGTATTATATTTATTCACTCAACGATCACAGTCGAAAATCGTGCTGACCAAAAATTAAAAAATCAGAACCATTCCGAGGAAATGGATAAAAACATTTTCACGATCGACAATTGATAGCTCCATTTTTGTTGGACAAGGAAAAGCCAAACCGTCGAAAAAACAAATCATTGAATTTCATCCGCCATAAACTTTCGTCGAATAATCGATCACATTGATTTAAAAGGAGGAACGATCGGTTTTTTCTTCTTTTTTTTAATTTCAATCGCCTCATCTTCTTTTTCTACACCAACGACACGATTTCATGTCTCACACAAAAACGTAAACACAAACGGGGTTTCGTGCAATCTTTGCGGTGGTAGGAAAAACAAATTAGGGTTAAATAAAATGAGACCGGAAAATGTCACGCGTTATTATTGCGAGAGGCGAGCAATACACGGGAACGTTTTGATTTGTAATTCTTTTTTTTTCTTCGTATTTTCAAATCCCCGAGTATTGTTCGCGATTAATTAAAGAGATTGAAAAAATTGTATAAAGTATTGAAAAATAATATTGTACAGTTGAAAGATAATCGTAGGAATTTTATAAATATATTTATAGATAGATTCAAGAACACCCATATGTATAAGAGAGATTGGAAAAAAAAAAGATTACAAGAGATTAGCGTCGATTCGATCTCGATCGTGCGGGTGCTGAAAAGACATTTATCATATTTATCGAATGAATTAATAAACGAAAAAACCATTTTTCTCTTTTTTTTTTGTAAATTTCGTAAATAGAAATTGGCGGAGCGTGACGGAGACGCGGTGCTTATTTCCTAATGGACCGGAACTTCCGGTTGCTCGGTAAAGTACGTAATAAAAATTGTATATAGTGATAGAATAATTTCTCTCTTTTGTTTCAATTTTTCCAACGTCGTTAATGTAAAATGGTCGATTTCGCGAACCGACCTCGAGTTGTACCTTAAAGACTGTAAATACAAAAGTACATTTATACACAATTACGCGATATTACATTATCGAAATTCACGAAAAGAAGGTAAAAAAAACCGGTTTAACGATTCGAGGGATTTTCGGAAGAGAAAAGGGTGACGGAACTGTTTTTCGTCGACAATCGTTGGTACCTTGCGATCCGAGAGGGGAATAAATTATTTATAATTTATACAGCATAAACGAATGAAAAAAATCGCGATGAAACGACGTAATATTCGGGGCGTTGAAATACGTGCCTAAAGCAATACTCAAGCATACGAAAGATTGTTATATCTCATAATGGTATTGAATATATATGTAATCTTTGAATATCTCTCGTAGGATTTTACAAGAGGAAGGAAAAATCGTGAAAAAAAAAGAAACGCGAAAATAACGACTACGATGATTTCACGATGAAAAAATTCGTCATATTCTCGCTGTATAATTTACGTCCAGTATTGTATCATATGTGGAATTTTCTCTTCTTTCTAATATTATATTTTATTGACAAAAATATATATATCTATGTATAATAGAAATATGAATTACTTTAAATTTGCTATGACCATACTATTACCACGAGGTAACGCTGATGCATTACGATTATATCACACTATACTAGATTTGCTATGATATATTATTATTAATATTATTTCACACTATTATTATTATTATTATTATTATTATTGTATTAGTCGGCAATCAGTTTATGGCTATCGCCTCTATCAATATTATTATCATTATTAATATTATTGTGAAAAAGAGTATTTATCATCGTTGACTCTCAGTTTTTTCTTTTTTTTTTTTTCGGGCTTCACTTTTTCGATTTCACCGGAGAATTTCGAACTCGATCGAATTCGGGAGAATTTCCTCTCAGAATTTTATTTGTGGATAAGCGCGAGCGTGCAACGAGCGTCAGAGAAACAAACGAGTGGATTTTGCGGAAGGATTTCCGGTTTTTTTTTTCTTCTTCTTATCGTTCGAAGAACTCGCGAGGAATGAATGAATATAAAACGCTATACTGGCGAATGCCCATAAGCTCGTGGGATATCGTTTTTCTTCTATGTTTTTTTTTTGGATATTCGATAGCTCTTAAGCGTGAAACATTAATCGATTTTTCGACGGTAAAACGTGGTTGCGCACTTTTGTGTATGTAGGTAAAAGAAAAAAAAACAATTAACTGAAGACACAATAAAAGTAAAGTTACTTTAAGCGGGGGAGAAATTATTTCATTTCCTCGAATATTCCTGAAAAGAATTAGCGATACATCGGAGGCAGTTTTTTTTTCATTCTTTCTGATTTTTCTTGCAGTTGATGCATAAATGGTTTTCTCGAAATTAATTAAATCTGTCAAAATTCGGTAACTGTCAGATTCAAGCAAAAACAAAACAAGAAGTGATGAATCTTTTTTTTTCTTCCGATTTACAATATCTCAGAGCCCATCGGATCGGAAATATCTCGCTGACCGCGAATTACGAGTTTTTTTGGAATTTTGGATTTAATTGTCAAGTTTTTGATTGAATATCGGCGTGTTGCGTAATCAGAGGGCGAAAATACATCGATATAGACCGTTGAAATGGATTTTAAAGATCGAAAAATTTTCGCCATTTTTTGTCAGATTGGTTCAAATCACTAAATCGATCGCCATTTTTTTCCTGATTGAGGTAGACGCTTCAGCTAGTGCTCATTCTTTGGGCAATCGTTGAAGCTTCGAAATGCCGCTTGGTTCATCGCGATATCTTTATTGTTCGATTTTTGGCAGATTTTTCAAGTCTGACCATCGATTTTCGCCAGTTTTCCCATACATACCCCTTTGCCTTTTTTTCGCGGATTTTTGACATCGATTTTGAGGGGGAAGAAATTTAGCGATCGACATTTAACTTTCACCGTTTTTTAAGTCTACTCCAGGGCTATCCAAAACACCCCTCGTAGATCTATGTAGAGTGATTTGAAACGTAGTTATGGTCACTTGAAATTTCGGCTTTTCGACGATTCGGGAAAAGTGGCCAAAAATGCCGAAAACATGTTTCATTCGAATTTTCGCTAGTTCAACAGCTTGTTCCATCGCAAATTTTCCGCCAATCACAAAACTCGCCGAGTTTTTCGCGAAAACTCGAAATTTCCCTGATAAAAACCCAAATTTCATTTCTGAAATTCTTATTCGCGCTCCGCGAAAAAATCATTAATTCTCAATTTCTTTTCGACGACGAAGGGAGCGAGAAATTGACTTGCTCCACCAGCTCGTGGAAGGAGAATCGAGGGAAGTGGATGCAAAATGAAAAATTGTGTATCAAAAGTTTGAAAAGGCACTTTTTCACTCTTTATTCGATCAGTAGAAACGATAACAAAATAACGGAAGCTTGGAAATCGCAATATTGAAATCACGCTTATAATCTCGGATCGAGTGACGGATCGAATGAAGAAAAAACGAATTATAAGCGTGAAAAAAACGCGTTTCGCGCTGATGAAAATAATTTTCGATCGGAATATAACCGCTATTAAACAACTACGCCTGGATGGGTTTTATCTGCAACAGAGAACGTTGTGATAGCCACGATTAAAAAGGGGCTTTTCTCAACAAATATTTTCCAACTTTTCTCTCGTCGAATTTCTCATTTTTCTTTTTTTTTAATTCCCTCGTTCCGATTTTCTACTCACTACTGATGACGGAGCTGAAAGGCATCTGACGACCTTGCTTCGGTTTCGCCGGAACGTCCGGAGCTTTTTTACGCGACGTCGTCGACGATTTTCCATCCCCCAAACGTTTCAACTGCCGATGGAACGCGAATGAAAAATTTCACCCCAATCATTTCCAACAAAATTCCATCAAATTTCAGAATTTAAAAAAGAAAAAGTATCGATCGAATGAAAATAACGCTGTTCGAAAAAAAAAAAGCAAATTTGCAAATTCCAGAGAAAAAAGACACATTTTTCTCCCAAATTCAAAATTGAAAATCTTGGATCTCGCTTCGGACTTTTTTTCGGGAAAATTCGTCAAAAATGTATTCTGATTTTGTCGGATTTTGCGAGTGGTAAATATCCTCGCAGTGAAAAAGTTTAAATTCATGTTTTCCCTTACGAAAATTCAATTGTTCAAATGAAGCGAAAAAAAATATGAAAATTAACGAAAGTCGGGATGCTCACACTGTCGTCGATCGCGTTGAATTGCCACTTCCACGTGTGATTGTAAAGGAACGGACGATGATCGTTTCTCTTGTCCTCGGGTGTGTATTGCTCCACGTAACACGAGGGAGTCGCGACCGTCATTTTGTGACGATTTATCGCGTAACACCGATAAAAATGTTTCACTTTATCGGCTACCTGGTAAAACATAAAAGAAAAAGGAAAGTTTTTAATTAAAATTCCGCAATATCGCAAGGAATAATGATGCAGCAAAAATTGAAGATAAAACGCAATTTATTCTTGATTTTCCTTCGAATCTCGCTCGGATTACTCGTGCGAGACGCGCTAAAAATATACATTTCAATTTGTTTTTCGTTTTGGTTTTGCAGAGCACAAGCCAATTATGGTGGATAACATTTTTTTCAGAAACTTTTTCCCCCACTTTTTCGTTTCGAATCCATCGAAAAATTGACGTATTTTCGAAATCGACGGGATCAAAGATTTCACGCGAGTGGGCGAGCGGAATTTGACCGTATCCTCGTCTTAACGTAGTTTTATCATTTTATTCAAATCGAAAAATAGTTTTTCAGTTTTTATCACATACAAAATGGTTTGCGGTGTACTTAATTCCAAAATTGAGTACACACGTACATATGACATCAAAGAAAATGTATCCAAATTTTCAACAAAGCCTTAAGAAAACGATAAAACGGTAGAACTACCTTAAAACGGGTCAAATCGTCTTTTAGCGATATTTACCTCCTGCGGAGTGCAGTCCCACGTGCTGACGAGTTTGCAGAACATCGAATAGGGTCCGGAATGACTGTTTTTTCGCAATCGGCCGTAAACTCCGAGCTCTTTGTAGGTCATGCCCATGTCGACCTCGTCGAGCTGCGCCAATTGTCCACCCTGGAGAGGCTCGAGTTCGGCCGTCGGTGGAGCTTCGAGAATCTTTTGCAACGATGTTATACCGTGCTTAGGACCGAAATACCTGAGAAATCTCTTGAGATCGTCCTTGGCGATGCCGCCGATTGGATTGATATCGGCGCTGCTGCAGTCGTACTTTGTGAAGTACCCTCGGAGGGCCTCGTCGACGTTGCTGCTGCCGAGAACCAGGAGGCCACCCGGACGACCTCTCACCCACAGCATCAATTGGGCAAAAAGATACGAGATGACCATGCGAAGACGAGCCTTGAAAAACACTGATTTTATCGATCTTTGCGCTTGACGAAATATCGCTGAAATAATAATCATTTTCCGATATCTATCGAAAATCCTTTCACAGGGAAATGGACATTTTTTATGGAATTTTTTTTTTCATTATTCATTTTCAAATTCAGATGTAATCCATTAAATTAATGATTTATTTATTGTTATCATTCGTAGTTTAATCTAGTAATTTTTAACATTTTATTTAAATTCGAGTTTTTTCGATTCGGAAATGTATTTTTCGCGGTATACAATTTTTAGCAAAGAACAATTTTTCGTCGTGTATTTCATGAATTTTTGTCCGGCAGCGTCGTTGGAAAAATTCATAAAAATCAGCCACTCGTTTGCGTAAAAATTAACGATTGTAAATTATTTTCTTTCTTTTTCGTTATAGTCGTCGTCAAAATTCAATCAGCCACTCGTTTGCGTAAAAATTAACGATTGTAAATTATTTTCTTTTTTTTCCGTTATAGTCGTCGTTCCATATGCGGAGAAGTACCGTGATATACTATGTTAGCTTACGATTTACGTTCGCACGATTGTTTAGGCAAAAAATATTTTTAAAGAAATAAGCGCGCACCTGGACATTTTGTAGAGCCAAATTTTCCCGCGGTGAACCACCGTGAGCCTTGAATCTCGGTGTCAGGGTCGAAATTTGTTTGAAAATGGCGAGAATCGCCGTGACTGCGGCATCGATGACGATGCTGTGATGATAAGATCCTATCTGAGATGCAAATTCGGCGGCTCGGGATTTCGTCTCCGAGGACGAGTTTTCCGTGGCCATGTAACAAGTGACGAGGAGGGTGTTGCACAATTGTTTAGGATCGGTCGGCACGTATTCCGAATCGCCAACGATTTTTTGAACGTCCATCAGTGTTTGAGCATCTGTTTATTATTATTGTTGCTGTTATCCTCATTATTGAAGTTAAAATTTATAAATTTGTCAAAATTTTAATTTAAATATCCCCGGAATTATTAATTCCAAATAATTTATGATGCAAGAATATAATTATAAGAATTATTACTATTATTTTTATTATTTGAAGAAAAATTGGGATAAAATTAATTTTTTTTTTGAGAAACGTTACCTCCCGCCTTCACCGCGTCTACGACGATCGTGCACATCGAGTAGACTATGCACGCCGTCGAGGAGGAATCCACGCCACCGCTGAGAGGCAGGAAAAATCCACCTTGGCAGGAACGTCTTTTCATTCGGAAACAAAAATATTTTCAGCGACGAACGTGAAATAAAATAAAATATCATTTTTCAGTATTTCATTATTGCGAAATAATTTTTTTTTGTCCTTTGAATTTTCGTCTACGGATTTTCTTTTATTTCGCTTTATTTTGTCATTTCGAGATTCGAGGTTTTGATCGTGAGATGAATGATTATTTGCCTGAGATAATCCCAGAGCCAACAGGCCGGCGCCATTGCGATTTCCTCTTCCGGTGTATGATACAAAAGTGTCGTGGAGGACGGCGAGTTTTCCGGATCGTTGGAAAAATCACAGTCGATCGGTTCATCAGGGGAATTCAAGGCGTCGGAAGTGAGCGCAAAGTCGACTTTGACTCTTGGATAAGGTTGCGATCTTGCCGCCAATGTACATCGCGATTTTATCGAGTTTCTCGCCGATCTGCATAGAGAGTCGAAAGAAGAATAAAGCTTCAGAAGAAAAAAGGATTTTCCCATAATCCCGTACGAAAAATCGGATAATTACTATTATTATTATTATTATTTTATATTATATTATTCATGAGTATGATATCCAAAACGAAGCGACCACAATTCCCGCAAAGATTAGTGTCAAAATTCAGTCGCAATTCAGAGTGGACATTTTCTTTTTTCTTTTCAATTTTCAATTTCGAATTTTTCAAATGATCGTGTATTGATGATTTTTCTGTAGCGGGATTCTTTAACGCTTTCGCGACGATTATCGGTACCATTACCGACGGATTTAACTTTTCTACATAACGATAACGATAATCGTCGTTAATGCGTTTGAGAATGCCGCTATTGAGCTTGCCCCAAGAGATGCGTCGCAGTTTATTTTCAGCAGGAAAACGCTTTTGGCTGGACGACTGTCGTAACAAAATTCGATCGATCTATCGATCGTTATACCTGACGTCCTCGAGGTCGAATGTCCCCGTCGTAACTTCGACTTCCTCGAGGGAAAATTGTTTACCCCGACTGATGATCCTTCCGTTTACGGTGACCGACGAAGATCCATTGAAAAACATCATGCCGCCGTCGCAGCCACGAAAATTGCTGTACATGTAACAGCCGCCGCATCGAAAAGTTGCCGATTTCACGAGATCGACGATCGTATAAGCTTTTCGCAATTCGAAAAGCGACCCGCTTCCTAAAAACACACGATTCGCCCAAAATTGCATTTTTCTCTCATGGATTCTCCCCATTTTCTCGACCATTTGAGTTCCTGACCGTAAAATGTTTTTCTTTTTCTTATAATAAAAAAAATAATTACGAGCTCAGGATATTTATCATCATACAACGTTCTTATATTTGTTTTTTATTGATATTTATCGACCGAATAAAAAAAAAATATTGACAACCGATTTTCTCTTCATCTGAAATAAAATCGTTGATTTTTCCGAAGAGGCGTGAATGTTTTCCGAATTTATTTTTGAAATTCCTGTCGTTTCCATTTGTCCTGAGGACTTTTTCCAGAACTTTGCCGTTTTCCATCGATTCTTTTCTCTTTTTCACTTTTCCGATCGAAAAGTCATTTCTCGTAATTTCGAAAACAAAGATAAGGCAGTAATATTCGTTATTATTACCGTTTGATGTTCGAGTCTTTTTTGAACTCGCGTCATTCGGGGAAGGAAAAATTGGACGAGTGAGATCAACGATCGGAATCAGTGGAGATTTTTTTTTTCATTTTTTGGAATGAATTTTCGAGATGATATTTTTGATCGAGGGACGAAAAATGCTCACCGTTCGAAATAATTTCTATTCCATCGAGGGACAGTGGCACGTGCGTGTTCGAGCCGGACCAGAGTTCCTCGCAGATCTCGAAGCCGACGCAAGTGTCTCTCGTGGCTATGACGGCATCACCGAAAGGCACAACCGTCTGTCCGGTTATTTGACCGATGATTCTCGGCAAAAAATGGTCCTCGACCGTGCGCTCCTTGACCCACGCGGTGAACCATCGGCTCTCGCGATAAGGGCCGGTGTCGCACATTTGCAGCTTCGGTCTTATCAGCAATATTCGACGATTGAGAAAAATCACGCGACAATTGTAAATGACGTTTTTGTGCATTACTGGCATTCCGACGTCGATCAAAATATCCTCGCATATCGAACTGCGAAGCAGAGCTGCGAGCACCTCCCAGCTGTGAAGAATCGTGTCGGGCTCGTGGAAATGATCCTCGCAGGTGTAACCGCTGCGGGAACGAGATGAAAAGACGCTAATTGCCATGAAATTGCAAAGTTTGGTTTTTTTGGAAGATTTCTTTGGCAAAAAAAAAATTATTCCATCTCGGGGGAAAATCCCACGGGTTCCCCAAAATCCGTGATTCGAAAACGCAATTTGTACCATTTCCGAATTTTCGTACTGAATAGTAAATAATTTTATATTTCACGGTGTGTACGATCCAAATGGGAGAAACGAGCATAATTTTTATCGGCAAGGTTTGGTACGTGGTTACAAGAAAATTCGCTGTTTTTTTTTGTTTTTCTTTTTTTGGAAATTTGCTTCTGTAAAAATAATTACGTTCTAATGGCAAAACTGACTCACTTCGAGGAGCGCTCGGAACATTTCGAAAATGTAAATGACACCGTATTTCCAAATTTTTGGTAACGATCTTTTAATAATTAACCACTTTGTGAGGTTTCCGTGGTCGGAAAAGCTTTACGGACCGACATTTTTCGAAAATTCATCGAAGAATCATCAACCGACGGAAATGACAATGCCAAAATGGATGATGATTTTTGGATCGCGATGTTACCAAATTTCTAGCTCAGGCCCGCTGCGAAACGTGGCACCAGCAGCTTTAGCTTCGTGTATGCTTTGAAGAATCCTCTTGTAATTGCCATCAAAGTCCATAGCCCATTGATTTAGGGTACAAACAGCCACGGTCACGGTACGATTCATCTTTGCTCGTTGCAAAAAAAAAAAAAAAAAAAACAATCACCCTGCTATTCTGCAACAAAAAGTCCGACAATTCTTGTTTGAAATCGATAGTTTCTATAATAAGAAAATTGATCACATCGCGTATGGATAATCCAGACGTTTTTTTTTTTTCGTATACCGAAGATAGCGTAAAAAATGAGGAAAAAGAAAAAGAGTGAACGGCGGTGAAACGAGCCACGTTTAGCAAAAATTTCCTGACTTTTGGTCTCGCTAACCATATTTGATTGATCAATAATCGCCGAGACTCGACCTCGCGCGATTACTCCCAGCAAATTCTCCGTACCCTTGCAACCGTTAATTACAGAGAGCCATTCACTGCAATTTTAACGATTTTTTTTTATTTTATTCGAAAAAATGCCTTTTGAGTACTCGATATATTTTAATAAAATTACGTCTACGGGAAAGATTGTGACAGTTGGTTATTCATTAAGCTGTAGGGAGAAACAGCTTTTTCTACAAATGAATTTAGAAATTTCAATTAAATCGATCATGGATGTTTTATGGATTCCTCACGCGTTTTCCACGAAAAAATATCCTTTGTCAAATTTTGCAGAACCAAAAAAAAGGAATCGTCGAGGAAATTTTGAAAAAAATGCATTAATCAAAATGATGAACGGATCGATAAATCGCGACAAGAAGGGAAAGAAACTTTTTGCGTATTTACTTCGTTCTTAACAATTTTTTAATAAGATTCTGATATTTTTCAGATATTTTTCAGATTTTCACAGCATCACTGGGAGTACTTACCGAGGTAAAAAAAGATACGTTCGAGAAATAACGTAAACAGATGAAATTCAATCGAATATTTTCTTTTCCAAATATCCGTATTTTCGAAATGATGGTGGAGAGGAAAAATAATTTTGATAGCTTCGATTGAAAATATCACGATACTCGGCTGCGGCTTCTGTTTCTTCGTGAATCTTCGTCCACGATCGTAGGAAAAAGGAAAAATAACAATCACCACGTGCGGGGGATATCAATCCACGCAGTTTTCGTGCATCAGCGATACGAGGATGAAATATTTTTTTTTTAAATGGATAACAGGATGAGCACCGCCCACAATCGACCTCCGTTGTCAGGCAATCACCAGGGGCAAGGGAAGCTACACGAACTGGTATCGTCAATCGACGATTCACGGACTATGGACAATTTTATTTCCAGACAGAGTGAAGCCTCCCTTCGAATAAATTCAATCTCTCTTTCTCTCTACGACGTTTAATTTTTGTGTTTCACCACAATTTCTTTCGTCTTTTTTCTGCCTCGAAATTCGATACCCAAGAACGGTCTGACAATCGTGAGAAATTACACGTTGCATCTCGCCGAACGATCCAATCGTGATTGAAACGAAAAATAAAAAAGAAGCTCAAAAAAAGAACAAAACAAGTTTGACAGTAAAGCAGTTCGTGGGAGAAATTAAACGAAATCTCGCATGAATCAAACGTCCCTGAAGCTGGCGATTTCTTTCGAGGGAAAAAGAGGGCAAGGTAAAACGTATGAAAAATGAAAGGCCAAAAAAAAAAAAATCTCGTTAATTTACATGTCGTTTATTGTACGGTGATAAGATAATCAGTCTATGAGGATTACGGTTTACGATGACGAATGAAGAATTTACGATGCTGATAAAATTCAACGACAATTACGACCGTACGTATGAACGTCCTCGAGACATCGTGGAAAATGGAGCAATTTATCACGAGCAGCAGAGTCAGAGAATTGCAGGCAGTTCTATTTCCGGTTCAGCCGATACCAGGTGGGGAAAACGTCGAATTTTTATCGTTAAAAATCGACTTTTGCGATGAAATTCTTTTTTTTTAATTCACGTCAATTTCTGGCGGAGAAAATTTCGTTGGCAAATTTAGTACGATTTCATTTCAATTATATCTCATTTGAGAACGGGACAGGGCACTCGTGAGATTAAGGGGTCGCACCGGAGATAACGCCAAGTTTTTCCTGCACCAAGTTCGGTGACCCGGAGCAACTTTCACGCTCAAGGGGTTTCCCTCCATCGATTCATGAGATTGTATATATAACTCATCCGTGTTCTCAAAGCTCTCTCGAGGCAACACATTCTGTAACGTACGTTGCACCTATCGCTGCACATTTACCCCTGATTCACCTGCCCTTGTGCACCTCGATCGAGCAGCTTAACAAAGTTTTTCTTTTCGATAAAATCAACGTTGATAACGGAAATATTTCGACAACAATAAAAAAGTCGTAAAAGTTTGTTTTTCTCCGTTAATGTATCGGTAATTGTTTCACGTACTTTTCTAACGTATTATTTTTGTTCGACTGGACGATAATTACCTCGAGGAGGTTCACGCCTTGATTTATAACTCAACGGAATTTTAGGCTTCCAAGATGTGTAATTATTTTTTTTTTCCTTTCAATAAAGAAGATACTCCGACGTAGCGATATTAACGTATCAGAGGCGAACTATCGTATGCTCACGGAAATATCTTCGTTATCCTGCCGCCTTTTTACTCGAACGAAAATATAAATTCAAAAAACAATTAAATTATTAATTGTGCAGGACATTATCGTATGATTTTAATTACTCAACTTAAAATCTCCCACGAAAAAAATTATCGCAATCTCCACTCCAATTCGTTCATGACGATAGATAATTTGTCAAAAATTCGCAAAAAAACAACGCAAAAGTTTGCCCAAGTTTGGCCATCATCCAAACCGATGCAATATCAATACCACAAAAATAGAGGGAATTCAGCGATTGTTCGAGAAAACTTTATGACTCAACGTGTAATTACAGCGAGCATAGAAAGCCACGTGACGAGGCGATTGAGCGATACACTCTGATTCTGAGATCGGAAACGTCTTTCACTCGTCATGAAACCGGATGTTGTATATCGATACTTGAAAATTCCAGTGAAAAGTTGAACACAAAAGTTTCGATGGTTCTAGTTTTCCGACTCGTGGCAATCCCGACGTTGATATCGACCAATCTTTGCGTGCATAGTCTCACTGGGATTTCCGGTCGTTTCTCATGGCGCCTACATTCCATGCTTCGAATAATATAACCGTATATTTTGCGATGAAAATATATCAGGTGTCCGAAAAGTCGACTTTAATAATTACAAGTCGATTCAGAGTGAAATTCCGAGTCGAAATGTACTTTAGTGTTTTTTGATACCGACAAAACCTGACGAGATATCGACGCTCAAAGTTTGAGCCAATCGGACGCGCATCCCCCTCCCTACTCCCACTGGCGTCGCGCGAGCGCATGCGTACTACTGGCGCAACTTCATTAATTCATAACTCATCGAGGACTCGTCGGATCAAAAAGTACTCAAAGACTTTTCGACTTGGAATTTCATCCCCGATGTAGCATTAAATCGACGGCATCCAGTTTCGGGACACTCTGTATATTTGCTTGTTTTATTGCATAACTGCGCGGTGTAACTTGCAAAGCCGAGCTTCCCTCGCGCTCGCCCACTCGTTCTCGCGTACTACGAGCCACACGTAGTACCAGCTTATACGACCCTGGAGGTCGTTGCCGCCGACTCTTTATCGTCCGATCGTTCATTAAGCCATATTTTCGATTATGCTCGTCTCTGATCCGTAATTTTAATAGACTTTACAGTGCAAATGGTACGTGAATTTAAGATCGGTATTTTCAAGCATATGTTCGTTAAAATTTCTCGTGTCAGTGACCAAAAGATTTGAAACTTGTGTCAAAAGAGGATGTTCGACGATTTTATCTTTTTTTAATCACGTTTCGAATTACGCGTTAATGGGATTGCTAGAATTGTGAAAGAAAAAGTTTCCCGAGAGCACATCGATTTCGAAAAAAAATCATGATAATTGTAACACATTTCGGTGGACGCAATCACGGGCACAATTTATCGAAAAAATAATGCTATTTGGGAGGGACGTTTCGAAGGTAGATCGTTTGAGAAATATAAAAAAAAACAAACATTCACTCAATTGCCAAACAAAAATACTTTCAGTACATTTGTTCAATCGTTTTTCCACTATATAGGATTGAATTATTGCCGAGCCAAAGTTTCCGTACGAACGTTTTTTGTATTTATGTATTTCAATTTTTAAATTGCAAAATCCTCGATCGTGAAGAAAACAGTGAAATTAAATCAAACGTTATTTATTTATTTTTTTAATTGTCAAATTAAAAAATCGATCAAAAGAATAATTCGGGCATTATTCTCGTATTATAAGCACGCTGGGAAGATTCGAACGTTGAGGGAAAAGATTTATTTAAGAGGGTGATAAATCACGTGATACAATATATGTGTATAAATAGTGTGCAAAGATGAATTTTTCCAGCGTCTTGTTTAAGTAACATTTCGTCGTCGGATCTCGACATTATGCCGGAGTATCGTGAACCGATGTCCGAGAACACCGATAGCATTGGTGAATATTTATTACAAAAAATAATAATAATAATATACA
Organism: Heteropelma amictum; assembly: GCA_959613375.1. Lineage (NCBI taxonomy): Eukaryota > Metazoa > Arthropoda > Insecta > Hymenoptera > Ichneumonidae > Heteropelma > Heteropelma amictum. The sequence continues at coordinate 29,700,019 of OY390721.1, forward strand.
TACGAAACTGTAAATGACATTTTTTTTCCTCGATATTTTACAAAATCCTCGCAATAATTTGCACCGATTATTAGCATCGCGTACGACTTTTTTTTTCTCGTTTCTCCGCAACATTCACGCATCGCGGGAACAAAAAAGCGTCATCGCGCAGTTTAGGCATCATAATCATCGATCTCATCGTCATTTGCAAAATGAATAAATCTTACAGTTATTAAAAAAAAAACAAGAAACACAATTCCCCAATCAAATTTTTGTAAATTTCCCATCGCAGCGCACTTCCGCTTGTCACTTTGGATTTCGGCTATTTTCGTATCGTATACAAATTCGGGCGATAGAGGAATAATGGGATTGGCTTGTAAATTAATTGAACAAATCGAGACACTTTTTTTTTTCAACAGCCATAGGAATTTTTCTCATCGCAATTTTGTTGCGAGACAGCGTATCTGGAAATGGAGTATTTTTTTGTTTTTGACTCATTTTATAGGCAGTTTATTGACGACTCAATGCCTCCAAAATCGCTTCGGCTTTTCGAGACGAGACGTCGACGCGATATTGCCAATCACTTCCGGTATTCTAAGATATCGCGAGTCCAGAGAAGGCTGTCAGTTCGATGGACAAAATGGACTCGATTCCATTAATCAAGAACCAAGGTGGCCCACCGAGTGCAAGGTTAACTCGTCATTTTCCACAAAAAAAATTTTACATTAAATTCGAGATTTCGAAAATAACTCGATTTTTCATAATCGTCCATTTTACACTCAGTAAAAAAAAAAGATTGACTCTGCAATGAAATTTTCTGAAAAAATTAGTACGAAATCAAACGACGAACGTTAAAATGATCGTAAAGATCGTAAATATCGAGTTTACATTTTTGAAAAAATCGTACGGAAAAAAGGGGCAAAATTATTGAATCAATTTATTTCTCATGATTTTCAATATCACGTTTTCTCAACGAAATTACGCGATAACAATTTGCAAAACTCGAATAAATCGTGAAATCTTCGTTATTCAGGTGATAGACGAAAAAATTCGTCACATCGACTATTCACCGGCGACACCGGAGCCCTATTACGCGCCGACGGGGAAAGAACCAAGGCCGAAACCCGTTGGCGAAGATTTGGGCACTGTGATATACAATTATTGTCCAATCAGCGCCACCAATTACGTGAGTAATTAGCATGTATCGCGGTTGACCGAGGACACTCGGGATTAATTTCTCTCTCGCTGTAAATCGTTTTACATCGACCAGAAATATTTTTAAAAAACAAGAAAAAAAAACGCCATTATCGGAGTGTTAAATTGAATAAATTGAAAAAAACCATTGTTTCATTCTTTTCGACAGTTCAGCAGATCTTGCATCGGAGGAAGCTCGGTGACGTCAGATTGGCCAAACAACCCGGACGATTCCGCGGAAAGTTGCGATCACATCGATTTTTCAAGCACCAACGAAAACCAAACAGACTTGCGCTTCGAGTCGAGATTCGAGTCGGGAAATTTGGGCAAAGTCATCAAAATTACCGACACTTATTATCAGCTGCATTTGCGAAAAGATTTGTACACTCAGCGCCATATGCAGTGGTACTACTTCAGGATATCGAACACAAAGAGCAGAACGATTTACAGGTGAATCAAGTGCGAATCGTGTGTTTGAATCGTCCGATTAATTTATTGGAATTTCCATGCCAATTCCAGACTTTCCATTGTAAATTTCTGCAAAGAAGACAGCCTCTACAACGAGGGACTCAGGCCACTTTTGTACTCGACGAAAGACGCCAGTTTGCACGCGGTTGGTTGGAGAAGATGCGGAGATAACATAACGTACTACAGAAACGATTCGTCGTGAGTAGAATCGTCCCTGTTTCGTGTTCATCCTATCTGCCTCTCAAAGATGATGAGAAGAATGATTTTGTGATGTACAGAGACGAGGAGAAGGAAAAACACACCCTCACGTTCAACATAACGTTTCCGCATGATCAGGACGAGGTTTATCTCGCTCACTGTTATCCCTACACCTACAGCGATCTTCAAGAGTACCTGAGAAGAATTTCCAGCGATCCTGTGAAAACAAAGTTCACCAAACTGCGATTGCTCTGCCGCACACTCGCCGGAAACAGCGTTTATTATTTGACGATAACCGCGCCGAATTACAACGACGAGGGCAAGAAGAAGAAGGGTATAGTCATCACCGCCAGGGTCCATCCTGGCGAGACACCCTCCAGCTGGATGATGAAAGGAATCATCGATTTTCTCACCGGAGAATCCAACCAGGCGAGAGTGAGTGGGGAAAATTCGTTAAAAATTGAAGATAGACGATGAAAACAAAATGCGTGTTTCATGAACTTATGCATGATGACCCGAAAAGGATCAATGGCTTTTTTGGAAATTTCACTTTTTTGGAAAATTTTTCGAGGGTTTTTGATCTTTTCCTGCTTCTTTCGTGGTTTCCGGTGGTTAAACGTCCGCGAATAGCGCAGTTTCGAGGAAAGTTGACGAGTTCCGGTTGGATCTGATCAGTGTTGCCTAAAATGGTCCAGATGGGTAAACAGCCAAAAAGAAAAGGGGTAAAATTCGTTAGAAATTGAAAATAGACGATGAAAACAAAATGCGTGTTTCAAGAACTTATGCATGATGACCCGAAAAGGATCAATGGCTTTTTTGGAAATTTCGCTTTTTTGGATAATTTTTCAAGGGTTTTTGATCTTTTCCTGCTTCTTTCGTGGTTTCCGGTGGTTAAACGTCCGCGAATAGCGCAGTTTCGAGGAAAGTTGACGAGTTCCGGTTGGATCTGATCAGTGTTGCCTAAAATGGTCCAGATGGGTAAACAGCCAAAAAGAAAAGGGGTAAAATTCGTTAGAAATTGAAAATAGACGATGAAAACAAAATGCGTGTTTCAAGAACTTATGCATGATGACCCGAAAAGGATCAATGGCTTTTTTGGAAATTTCACTTTTTTGGAAAATTTTTCGAGGGTTTTTGATCTTTTCCTGCTTCTTTCGTGGTTTCCGGTAGTTAAACGTCCGCGAATAGCGCAGTTTCGAGGAAAGTTGACGAGTTCCGGTTGGATCTGATCAGTGTTGCCTAAAATGGTCCAGATGGGTAAACAGCCAAAAAGAAAAGGGGTAAAATTCGTTAGAAATTGAAAATAGACGATGAAAACAAAATGCGTGTTTCAAGAACTTATGCATGATGACCCGAAAAGGATCAATGGCTTTTTTGGAAATTTCGCTTTTTTGGATAATTTTTCAAGGGTTTTTGATCTTTTCCTGCTTCTTTCGTGGTTTCCGGTGGTTAAACGTCCGCGAATAGCGCAGTTTCGAGGAAAGTTGACGAGTTCCGGTTGGATCTGATCAGTGTTGCCTAAAATGGTCCAGATGGGTAAACAGCCAAAAAGAAAAGGGGTAAAATTCGTTAGAAATTGAAAATAGACGATGAAAACAAAATGCGTGTTTCAAGAACTTATGCATGATGACCCGAAAAGGATCAATGGCTTTTTTGGAAATTTCACTTTTTTGGAAAATTTTTCGAGGGTTTTTGATCTTTTCCTGCTTCTTTCGTGGTTTCCGGTAGTTAAACGTCCGCGAATAGCGCAGTTTCGAGGAAAGTTGACGAATTCCGGTTGGATCTGATCAGTGTTGCCTAAAATGGTCCAGATGGGTAAACAGCCAAAAAGAAAAGGGGTAAAATTCGTTAGAAATTGAAAATAGACGATGAAAACAAAATGCGTGTTTCATGAACTTATGCATGATGACCCGAAAAGGATCAATCGCTTTTTTGGAAATTTCGCTTTTTTGGATAATTTTTCAAGGGTTTTTGATCTTTTCCTGCTTCTTTCGTGGTTTCCGGTGGTTAAACGTCCGCGAATAGCGTAGTTTCGAGGAAAGTTGACGAATTCCGGTTGGATCTGATCAGTGTTGCCTAAAATGGTCCAGATGGGTAAGCAGCCAGAAAGAAAAGCTTTAATCGCGACGTTTGTCCATCTTAGGAGCTCCGTGAAAGATTTATCTTCAAGCTCGTGCCTATGCTGAACCCCGACGGTGTTATAGTCGGCAACAACCGTTGCTCGCTGTCGGGCAAGGATCTGAATCGTCAATACAGGACCGTTATGCGCGAGAGTTATCCCTCAGTCTGGCACACGAAATTAATGATACGAAGATTGATGGAGGAATGCGGCATCGCGATTTACTGCGATCTTCACGCGCACTCGAGGAAGCACAACATATTTATTTACGGTTGCGAGAGCAAGAGAGCCGGCTGTTATGGAAAATTGACCGAACAAGTGTTCCCACTGATGCTGCACAAAAACGCCGCTGACAAGGTGACGAATCCACCGCCAGAATCATGCAGACTCTCGTCTCATCCCGAAAAATCCATTCTAGTTCTCCTTCGAGAATTGCAAGTTCCACATCGAAAAGGGCAAAGAGGGAACCAGCAGGGTCGTCGTTTGGCTCATGGGGGTGCAAAACAGCTACACGATGGAAGCGTCAATGGGCGGCTCGAGACTCGGCTCAAGGTCAGCAACTCATTTTTCCGCCCAAGATTACGAGCAGATTGGCAAAGCTTTTTGCGAAACTCTGCTCGACTTTTCCGACGAGGATCCCGGCAAGGTAAGATCGAATGACATTGCGCATCCCTCTTGTTCGATTGCCTTTTTTTAATCGACCAATTTCTGACGGATTTTGGCTTTTTTTTTTCTGCACGTATCGTGGATCTTTATTGCTGGTAAGCTCGTGGGGGAGGGGGGAGGGTTGCTCAGGGTTTATCGTTGGACTCACGAGTTGCCCTTCTTTCGATGTTTCGACCGGCAGGACGATATAATCGATTGCGAATGCAGGAGAGACTTCGAAATAAAATTCTGGTTCGGCTTATGAAGGAAGGTTCGAGCGCCGACGAGCCGACCAACATCAATCTAACCGACTATTCGAGGTATCGTTTATATCGTAAGAAACTTCATGACCTTGAGACTTCCGGCACTATACGGACTCCTGAGAAAGGGTTTTTCGAGTTTTTCGAGTTTTTCATCAATCTATATGACATATTTCGTAATTCTCAAACAGGCAATTTGAAATTGCAAAGATCTGGTAACTGGTTGATAATCATCTTCCATGATCTGTTCCGATTTTTTTTTTTCACGTGAGACTTCATCTCGAGAACGTACTCGAGTATTTCCTTGCTTAATGGACAATATGTCGAAATTCGTAATCAGCGACGAGGGCGACACCTCGGAAAGTTCATCGGAGGACGAAAAGATCAGAGCTAGTGCGGGAATCGATCGGGAAAGCGGCGATTTCCGGTCTCAATATTTGTCGGTTCCTCCGCCCTCGCCCTTACTCCCAAGGTCCAGGACGGCGAATCGGTTGAAGAAAACTAAGAAGAAAGTGACCCTTCGCGAGTCACGCACCGCGCGAAGGATTTACCTGGTTGTAGGAATTTACGGAGCGTCAAACGGATGTAGATTTAATTCGATAAAACTTTGTGCGTTTTCTTAATCGATCTCTCGCTCTCGTGGCTGTAACAGACTCGCAGAACCGCGATGGACCTTCCAGCCACGGACCCCGGAAGCGACTTGTGCGACCCGAGCGACACGGAAGACGACAACTTTCGCGATTCAACGAAGGGTACTCGTTTCTTTCAATTTTTTTTCGATTAAATTTCGTCCCTTCGATTTCGTCGACTTCTCTGAAGCGACAAACGGCAATTCGATGCACTAAACGACTGAAAAAAGTCCCTCATCGATGAGGGACTGCCTCATTCGCCGATTGCTAATCAACTTGACCTTGCAGAGGTCACATTTTTGAAATCTCGACGTTTACCCACTTTTCAAATTGTTTGCATTGTTTTTTGAATCGTTTTTTTTTTTCGAGACTTTTTTTTGTCGCCTGTCGCCTTTTTCTGATCTGATTTCGACGAATCTGTAAAATTGTTTTTTACGAATGCAAAGATCGGTCCACCATTCGCGATGACGAAGACGCCGGAAGAAAAGACTCGAGCAACGAGACTCTGTCTCTGCCGACCTTGATCAGACCGCGTAGCCTATCGTTCACCGAGGAACCAGCGAATTCCACGGCACCACGCGGGAATATCGCCCGTTCACGCCGCACTCAGCCACCCAGGTGATACAACGAATCCGCCCGTACCCGCGCTGTCGAAATTTGCATCGTTGGGACTCAACGAAAACTCAAATCTTCCCGATCTTCTCGGACAAATTTTTCGCAATTTTCGCGACATTTTTTTCGTCAAGTATCAAACGAAAATTCGATTTTCATTTATCGTCAACATTTTGCACGGTGCCAAATGTCTTTTGGCAATTTTCAAAATTGCGATACTTCAGAATCGTCTATAATATCGAGGATACTCGAAGTCTGCACAAACAGCCTTGAAAACTGCTTGAATCAGAATTTTGAGGCATCGAACTAGTATGTTTTTTCTGATTTTCAGCGTTGAAACGTTTTTGGTATAAAAATACGTGTATCGAGTGAAAATAATTCGCGCTATTTGAATAATAATAAACTCTGCTAATGTGTAAACGAATAAATAAATAGTTCCGAACGATTTTTTGGAAACGATATTATTATCGTCGGAAACTAACGAAAATTCGATTTTCATTTATCGTCAACATTTTGCGCGGTGCCAAATGTCTTTTGGCAATTTTCAAAATTGCGATACTTCAGCATCGTCTATAATATCGAGGCTACTCGAAGTCTGCACAAACAGCCTTGAAAACTGCTTGAATGAGAATTTTGAGGCATCGAACTAGTATGTTTTTTTCTCATTTTCAGCGTTGAAACGTTTTTGGTATAAAAATACGTGTATCGAGTGAAAATAATTCGCGCTATTTGAATAATAATAAACTCTGATATTGTGTAAATGAATAAATAAATAATTCCGAACGATTTTTTGAAAACGATATTATTATCGTCGGAAACTAACGAAAATTCGATTTTCATTTATCGTCAACATTTTGCGCGGTGCCAAATGTCTTTTGGCAATTTTCAAAATTGCGATACTTCAGAATCGTCTATAATATCGAGGATACTCGAAGTCTGCACAAACAGCCTTGAAAACTGCTTGAATCAGAATTTTGAGGCATCGAACTAGTATGTTTTTTTCTCATTTTCGGCGTTGAAACGTTTTTGGTATAAAAATACGTGTATCGAGTGAAAATAATTCGCGCTATTTGAATAATAATAAACTCTGCTAATGTGTAAACGAATAAATAAATAGTTCCGAACGATTTTTTGGAAACGATATTATTATCGTCGGAAACTAACGAAAATTCGATTTTCATTTATCGTCAACATTTTGCGCGGTGCCAAATGTCTTTTGGCAATTTTCAAAATTGCGATACTTCAGAATCGTCTATAATATCGAGGATACTCGAAGTCTGCACAAACAGCCTTGAAAACTGCTTGAATGAGAATTTTGAGGCATCGAACTAGTATGTTTTTTTCTCATTTTCAGCGTTGAAGCGTTTTTGGTATAAAAATACGTGTATCGAGTGAAATTAATTCGCGCTATTTGAATAATAATAAACTCTGATATTGTGTAAATGAATAAATAAATAATTCCGAACGATTTTTTGGAAACGATATTATTATCGTCGGAAACTAACGAAAATTCGATTTTCATTTATCGTCAACATTTTGCGCGGTGCCAAATGTCTTTTGGCAATTTTCAAAATTGCGATACTTCAGAATCGTCTATAATATCGAGGATACTCGAAGTCTGCACAAACAGCCTTGAAAACTGCTTGAATCAGAATTTTGAGGCATCGAACTAGTATGTTTTTTTCTCATTTTCAGCGTTGAAACGTTTTTGGTATAAAAATACGTGTATCGAGTGAAAATAATTCGCGCTATTTGAATAATAATAAACTCTGATATTGTGTAAATGAATAAATAAATAATTAAATGAATAAATAAATAATAAATTGCGCGGTGCCAAATGTCTTTTGGCAATTTTCAAAATTGCGATACTTCAGAATCGTCTATAATATCGAGGCTACTCGAAGTCTGCACAAACAGCCTTGAAAACTGCTTAAATCAGAATTTTGAGGCATCGAACTAGGATGTTTTTTTCTCATTTTCAGCGTTGAAGCGTTTTTGGTATAAAAATACGTGTATCGAGTGAAAATAATTCGCGCTATTTGAATAATAATAAACTCTGATATTGTGTAAATGAATAAATAAATAATTCCGAACGATTTTTTGGAAACGATATTATTATAATTGCTGTCGTTGCAAAAAGAGTGATAAATTTTATGTTTTTTAGGCTCGTGAGAAATTTATCGCCCTTACCGCCGCAAAATCAGGACTTGCAGATAAAACTGACTTCCCTGAGACCCCGGATATGGACGGGAGTTTCAGTGGATGATCGAAACGGCAGCTGGGAAAGTTGTTTCGCGAAAAGTGCGCTAAATTGGGGCGCATCGAGCTTGGCACTCACGTATCGCACAGGCAGCGAAGCCTTGCTCAAGTTAGTACAGATACAAGCGTAATTGAAACACGAAAATTAAGAAAAATTGTTTTGTTTCTTCGACCTTCGACAATTACGCCGGAAACTCCCGATCGGAGCGACAGCGGCGAGTAATTGTCAATATTCATTTTACTTTTTCATTTTTCAAAATTTTTCCACGAATTTTGATCAATTTTGAAGGAGAAATCGGAAATTTAAAAAAAAAGTCAAAATCACCCTGTGCGATGTCGAAATTTTGGGTTTTTTCAGGTCCTGTTCGAAAAAGTTGGAGGCCCTCGATCACAAGGGGAAAGGAGAGGCGAGAAAGCTGAGGAAAAATTGCAAAAAATTGTCGAAGGCCAGTGCGAGGATGCCGAGCGAGGAAACACCGGAGGACGAGTCGCTGAATATCAAAGCGACGAGGAAAAAACGTTCCCGTCTCAAGAGGCAAAAAGCGGTGAATGCAAATTTGAGCAACGCCGAGGCGGAAGTCACGGTCGAGAAGATTCACGGCTTGAAGCTTTTTGGCGTCGCGAAAGTTCCGAAATCGCTGGGGAGGGAAAAAACCGAAGCGAAAAAAAAATTGCGCAGAGGAAGCCTCGTTCCATCGACGGCCGCGAGCATCACGAAGACGAGAAGCGATAAAAATATCGTCGAGGCATCGATCAGCGAATGCTCGAGCTCGGAGGATCTTCTGGCTGCTCCGACGAGGTCGAGGATGAAAGGAAAAACGAAAAAAAATTCCGGGGTCAAAAGCAACGGCAGAGCTTCGAGCGCCAATGTTTTGTTACGGAATTCGAAAAATTCACGATGAATAGACGCTCATTTTTCACTCTGTTAGAATTTTCGTTGCAAATTGCACTGCCACTGTTGATATTTGTAGAGAAAAAAAAACTGGCCGTTTCGTTTTACACGTATGGCTTGGAGATGCTGTTTTACGACTCGTCATTGAATATTGTACGAAAGATTATATGTAATCACGTTTGCGATGAATAAAAGATTATTGCAATTTTCGTGTACGAGAAACTTTAGACGTTGACGATCCTAAAAAAAAGAACGCGAGGGAAAAAAGATCGAACGTACTTCCGCAAGTCACGTACACGCGAATATTTATTTGTATGTACGTATAATTGCAGACGTTGATTAATTCATACGATAATTCACGTGCTTCATAGAAAAAAATCTGCTATAATTCGATCCACTTTCGATTTCAGCGCACGAAACCTTTTTTTTTATGTATTATGCTTCTTAAAAATGCATTTACAGTTTTTGACCCCTTCTATATCTTTTACGAATCCGAATATCCGAATTATGACTCGTATATTCCATAGAAAGAATTTTATGTTGTTATAAAATGCACTTGTAGTCTTTTACCTTCGCTACATCGCTTATATACGAAAAGTGTAGCAGACGACGCGTACCATAAACGCAGAAAAGTGTAACGAATACCTGCTCGCCGTTTAAAGTTTTTTTTACGCACAGGATGAAGGGGAAAGTTTTGTGGCACGTTGTAATTAACGAGAGCACAACTTAACCCTCTTTTCTGCACGATTTAAAAATGAATATCTCAAGGAGAGAACGGTGGGAAAAAACATGTATTCCAGACGTTCGAACGACCAATTCTATTTATTATCTCTTTTTTTAATAAAATTATAACATTATGGAAAATTGGAAACTTACTGTTTGAAAATCGTCTTTTCCTGGAAATTTTGCAATTCGCACGCACTTCTGCCTTGTATAGAATGATAATTATCAATTGTGAGAACGTAGAAACATTGAAAACTGTCGAATTGTATGACACAGAAAAAACCCGAATTGCGGCTTTTACGGGAAACAAAAATCATCAATGGGACGACAACAAACCAAAGATAACAGATTATAGGAGGGACGCGAAATACTATGTTTTCGCGTAACCACGCACGATCATTGATAGAATCAGTGATAGAGAAACTCGTACGTTGTTCAAGGAAATTCTCATTTACGGCATTGCGCAGTCCCACCCTCTAGGACCGCAAGGCTGAACCACTTTTTTCTACAAAACGATTTTACCATCAGATATATGAAAGAAATATGTATACATCGAAAAAAAAATCGACTGACGCAAGGAATGATGGTAATGTCAAATTGTCATGAATATTTGACAGACATTCGAAAAAAATGTTCACAATTTGTTTTATAAATTTTCCATTAATATTTTTCACGTCTGCTTCGAACACGAAGGAGCGTTAGGATTTTGCAAGTTTTTTACTTTTACGGTGAAAGTAGGATTTTTCAGGTTAATGATGTTTAATATTCGACGAGCAAGAATATTTATTCTAATTTAAATAAAGCTGAATTTTGGAAATTCGAATTTGATGGAACGTTTCAAATTTTGTATTCGCCCGCATGGACCCGCCAGTACAGCTGATTTCTGACGTGTGCGTATAAAAAGTATGCCACAAAGTATATGTATACAGTCGTCTTTCGATCGCACCTCTCTTGCAGCAGATAAATCATCGATCGATCATTAATTGTAAAGCATATTAATTTTATACAATGAATAACACGATAAGCGTTGGTTAATTAGTTGGTAAGATAACGAAAAAATATATATTTCGCAATTTCGAGGTTAACCACTTGGAATGACACTATCATCGATGTAACGAAACATCAATAATATACCCTCGCGTTTTCGTGCGTTACAACTTGCGTGATTATTGTTCATAAAATCTGGCGTCATCGTTATTTTTTGCTGTCAACCAAATCAATTTCGCCAAAACATGAATAATAACCACACGATCTGCATTAGTATGACATTTGCAAACAATTCTACAAAAATTCTGTTGCGTCACGCAATTCGCGCTATCGACGCGCAATGGCGTAGCTTCGGTCGCTCGGGAGAACAGACTCGCAGCGCCATCTATCCGCTCGAAAGCGCGACTATCATCGTCCTCGGTACTTTTCGAGTATTTATCTCATTCGCGGCGGCTTCTATCGATACTCGGCCCTCAATAAGCAATCATTACTCAATCACCGTCAAAATTACCGCGTACTTGTGACGTATTCTTATTTCTACTCCCTGTTTCGTTCGTCTCCAACCATAAACGATCCTTCGAGCGTCATCTCGGTTTTTTCTACTCATTTCCCCATCTAGGTTAAATCACGCGATGCTACTAACATCACGGTCGTAAAAACGGCAACAATGATGGCGGTGGTGAAGCAAGTAGTCGCGAGTGTTCGTTTTTAATGGGTGCTAATAGTAGAGGACCCGCGACCAACGAACGGGTACGGCGTTCGGTCGTTAATGTCGGTGCTTCAAAAGTGTTGAATATATTTTCTCTCTTCGCGCGTATAAGGCCGAATTAATAATCGAAAACTGAGAGTACAAACAAACGGAAAACGAATAACTCGAGATTGAGAAAGGGCGACAAGAGAGCGCGTGAACGAGAAGGAAGGAGGGAAAGAAAGAAAGAAAGGAGAGAAAAAGAAATATGCGTTTGATCGATCGTGCGACATGAGTGAGGGTGTTAACGAGACAACGGTGAGTCTCGTGGACTCGTCGATCGCGACAACCGCGACCGAGACGAACGCGACGACGATTACCGCGATAGCAAAGTTAGAAACGACCTTGGAACCGCCCGAACCACCACCGCCACCACCATCGTCATCGTCACCACCTTCGCTCTTGCCGATTGATTCGCCGATGACAAAGAACGATCACAATATTAAAAATTATCGGAAATTCACGAAAAACAACATTACGTTTTATCTCATCGATGGTAAAAAAATTCGCAGTGCGCTTACACACAGGAAATGGCCGCCGCAAAAGAGAAGAGTCAGCTTTCCGACCAGCGACAACGAACTGGTCACGGGTTATCTCGAGCCCGCGAATCCGTGGGAGCATGGTAAGTCCGAAATCCCCAAACAATTCTCAACCATTTTTTCACTCACTTCTCATATTAACGAGGTATCACGAAGAAAATTGTCACGCACGTCGAGATAAAGTGGAAAATTTTGAAAATTCGAATATTTTTCGTCGCAAATTATCATCACAATAATCCTTGAATCATTATCGATGAATAAAATCCATGTGTCTTGAACCTACGCAACAAATCCTATTTATTTATTCACTCTCCCTCCGACATTCCCGCAGCGATGTTTACCGCAGCATTTCTTCCCGCAAACAGTGAGATAAAAGTCGTTTTCGTTGAATTCCGCTCGGTATTCTTCCGTTGGCATTTGTGAGATTCGTCGAGTTTTTTTTTTTTTCAATATCTCGTTCTCCATCATGGGTGCAAAGTAGGAGGCTTTCGCAGATCGATTAGTAATGACATTCTCGTTCCTGAAAATGTCACGGGATGACGTCGAGGAGCATCAGCTCGAGTCGACGTCAAGGGCGTCGTAAAACTGTGAAATTATTGAGCAGAAAGAATCTTTTGTAATTAACGAATAACGCCGTCGGTCGCACCGATAAGTTCAATAAATATCGCAAGAAGAAGAAAAGAAGAAACAAAACGCTTGGACAATCTTTGCCACGGGGAATGTACGACGTCGAGGCTCCTCGGAGAGCAAATTTTTATAATTACACGGCAATCAGAAACGACAAAGCGTTGATGAACCTTTTCCTTCTGTTCAAATACATCTAGATACATATAACTCTCGTCTATCATCGTACGTTATTCATTTATGCAAGTCGATTAGAGTTGTTACCGATAGCCAAATACCGCAAACGACATCGTGCCGCCGTCATCGCACCGTCGGGGGATTTTTTTATAGATCGTAGTGGCGCAAAAGAATGTCCGAGAGATTTCGCAATCAAGCCTGTATACTAATTTTAAGTACGCTCGCCGCTTGTATCTCCGAAAGAATAAAGCGCACGTGCTGTATTCGTCCGTCCGTTTCTTTTGAAAAACATTTCTGTTGTTTTATTTCTCTTCTTCTCTATTTTCTCAATGATTTTTTCATCGTCATGGAAATTTTTCGTTTTTTGCAAAAGCGAGTCTACGTCGCAGGAGGATTCTTTACACGCAGGCTGCCAGCTCCCCTATTTTCCATTAACGTTGGGTTTCTACGCAAGACTCATCGGCGTCTGCATTTGTTTGTAATTGTTTCTCCGAGATCTGTTTTGCGCTACGCTCCTTCCTTCGTACTTCCAATTTTTCCCCCATCTAAGTTTAACGCAAGCCGGATAGAACTATCATCGTCCTAAACTGCATTTCACGATTCGCCGTAGTGCGCCGATGTCAGAAATATTATTTGCGTTTGAAAGGCTGGATTTGAATCCTGCGCTTCGATACTTTTATCAACGACGAGCAAAGGACAAAAGGATCAGAGAAAATTTGAGAGAGAGAGAGAGAGTGAGAGAGAGCGAGCGAGCGAGAGAAAAAAAAAGAAAAAGGAGAGAATGACGAGGCAGAAAGTTGGACCGCTCGACATTGGCGATACCGAAGCATTATTTGTTAGCTTGTAATCTGTTCATTCATTCATAACCGTGTTGTTATAATAATATTAAAATATATGGAAATACAAATAAAAATGAATAAAAAAGGAAAGAGAGAGAGAGAGAGAGAAAAAAAAACCAGAAGATGAGAAAAAGAAAGATCACTGTACAGAAATCGATAACATGGATTTGAAATACATTATTTTTGCCTGATATCTGCACTGTATTTTCATATGTATCCCACTAATCCTCCCAATTTTCATCAACGTTATCGGCCTCTCACCTCCGACTCCATTCATGCAACGTGTGTAAAAAAAAAACAAACGAAAAGGTCAAATAAACGATTAATAAAATGAGTATCATTGTCGACGCGAATTGTTACGGTATTTTCTTCGCTTTTGTTTTCTTTTCTTTTTTTTTTTTGGTTTCATCAAAGCATTTATCGTTTCGTCGATTGATGAGCAGAGTGGGAAGATTTGAAAAAAAAAAAACAAAATAAAAACATCTGTATTAAACAAGCACGTTAATGAGAGATAACTGTTCACAGCCGACAATGTGAACATCGATGACTTGATTTCGTCGTACAAGGTATCCTGTCAGCGACATGGTGTCGAGCCAGTGGAAAATCTCATAGCTCAACTCGAGGTAAAATTAATCAAAAGAAGAAAAACAAAAAACAAATGAAAAACACTGAAAGAAACAAAAGAAAACAGTCGTACCGGTGAAGTACGCGTCAAGATTTCACGATTGCTTCTCGTTCCATGTTTTCTCCTCTATTTTTTTGTCTTTTTTGGAAATGTAGGGAAAAACAGAATGACGAAAGTAGCGGGTAATCTTGCGAGAGAGAGAGAGAGAGAAAAGACGAGTAAGGGGGAGAGAGGGAAAAGGAGAAAATGTTGTATAACAATGTTATTCGTTGTCCTTTAGAAATTGGATATTTCTGATGATGAACGTTGTCCGGAACTTAGCTTGAAGAACGAATGTTTAGACGCGCCGCACTGCGAGCCCCTCGAGGAATTGCTAAAGAGAATACAATTTGAGAAAATTGATGTTGAATCATCGTCGTTGGATGATGAGGTAACGTGTTTTGCCAGCATAAGTGAGACGATAGAAAAGAATGTAAAACCAAAGAGGAAAAAGAAACAAAAAACAGAAGAAACTCGTCGCTTTGTATAATGAAAATTCTTATCTTTGTTTTGCAGAGCGCAACTATATTGTTCGACATGTTGGAGTATTATCAGTCCGCGAGACATTTAAATATGTCGAGTAATCGTAACATCGGATCGCGAGGCTGGCAGGCTTGCGCTCAAATGATCAAGAGGGTATTTTGATTTTTTCAAAATTATTCTACATCAAACGTATCGTCATTGTACCTACTATTATTTCCCGTGAAAATGACAATCTCGAGTATTTTTCAGACGCTACACGAGTTTTTACGAAATTTTCAAAGAGCTGTGGAAATTTTTGGAAAATTCCAGAGTCCGAAAATAGTCTATGGATTTTTTGTACTTTGATCATGAATTTCATCATAAATTGTCGACGATTCGTTTTTTTTTTATCGACAATCCCACTATGATTTTAAATCGATATTGTTGACATTTTTTCGAGATTCTTTATCAGTCGTTCTTATCTCACTGGAATGTACCGAGTAAACACAATTTATTAAATAATCTCTTGCAACGATAATGAAAACGTTAACCGTGGACATGACGATTGTGATCGCAGGAGGAACAGTTCGCCTGGAAATGTAACGTTGATTTCGTCAATTTTCTCGTTTTTCAGACAACCTGTCTCGAGCAATTCGAAGCCAGAGACATAACGCTGACGCAGCAGCACATGAACATTCTGAAACGACCGATCCAGTTGGTGTCGCACTTGCACGTCCTGAAGTTGGAAAACTGCGGTCTTGCCGGACGGGCATTCGTCGTATTAGGTACTTGTGAAAAATGTTACATGAGCGAAGTGACGTAGAGAAAAAAATAACAAACCCAAAAAGTCAAAAATGGTCAATTTAAAAAAATGCTATTTCTTGAGAAATCCATGAATAAGAAAAATTCGAATTTTCTAAATGCAATTTCACGAATTCTCCTTTATTCCGGTAAAAATACGGTACGAGTACAAAAACGCGAGGCAAAGCATTTCCGCTGGTTTTTTTTTCTGTTTCGATCGTCCGCACGAAACGGGCACTCCAAGACAAAACGAAACAGTCGTAGAATCAAAGACTAAAAAGAAAAATGTTTTTCCGGACGTGAACCCTGCCACTCGAATCACCCGAGAGAAAAAAATCGACTTTGAAACGATTTCGAACGAAAATTCACCAAAAGCCCACAGTTGTACGAAACAAATAACGGACCATTTTCCATCGTTTTATCGACAGTTTCAGCGTTGAAAATGAACACGGGATTGAAGGAATTGTATCTAGCGGACAACGGTTTCGAGCAGGAGGACGCGATACAGCTTGGTGCGCTTTTGAGGGTTAATAATCACTTGCAGCTGCTAGATATTAGGTGCGTGCGTTTAGAGAAAATAGCCAAAGAAAAAACAAATAGGCATCGTTCATTAAAAACCTCGATATTTCTCTCAAAGTCGTGTTTGAACTGAAAACAAACAAAACAAAAAAAATTCATCAGTATTTCAGCGTGAGCTTCGTAAATGTATGACAATCTTTGCGATTTCATTTACATTTTTCTTTCATCCACGATACGACGTGCAATTTGTGTGTGTTGATCTTTGTGTTTTTTTTTCCGTATTTTTCGTTCCAACGAATTATTTTCGGCATTCGTATGGATGTTTTTTTTTGTGTCTCTCTCTTCATCCAGTAACAATCACATCGCGGACGCGGGTGTTCGTGATTTATTGGACGGACTCATCGCTCAGTCTGGCGAGCAAACAAATGACAAAGGTCTTAGTATCCTTGTCTTGTGGAATAATGATCTCACAAGGAGCTCGTCGACATATTTCTCTGAAGCTATAGTGCGTAAATTGTCTGCATAATTATGCAAATATTATCAATAATACTCCTCCCGCTTATCCTTCTTTTTCCTCCTTTCCTCTTTGCTCTTCTATTCATTATTCATCTTAGAAAATTCGTATCGCTGTACGCCTTTTAAATTAGCCGAGTTATCGTTTCTTTTTCTACTTTTTTTCGTACTCCAGTCGCAATCAGAGGTAAATCATTGTTTAAATTTCTGCGTTTCTCGATTTGAATGATGAAGAACAAAAGACTGAAAATATTTTCCGTGCTGAAGAAAAAAAAACAGAGGAACTAGCGCTACGATATTTTCGACCAAAATTTGGATTTTTATTCTCAATCAATTTAACGGTAGAATCGTTGATCAAAAATATTGCGGCGATGCGGACCCAACGAAACGAAAATAGAGCGCGAATTTCGCGTACTCGGCGATTATATATAAATCCAGAAAAATACATCAATCGCGGACGAAATTTCGAGATTTTTTAAAGTAAAGAGCATTTTTCAACGATGCGGGAATTCTGAAAAAAAAATCGAGAAGTAATTAAAAAAATGAATTACGTTACTAGATATGAAAAAAGGTGGTTTGGATGTTTTTGATTTTTTTCAAACAGTTTGTTGGCAATTTTTTGATTATCGTTGTTACTAAAAATCAAAGTACTTTGCATGTTCCGTAGGTTCGATGTTTCTCTCATTTTTATAACGTCGCTGAGCACCGAAAATTCGCATTTCATTTTCCGATTTTGTTGAGATTCCACTTCCGGAACTTTCCCGAGTTGCTTCTGATTGCGATTTTTCTT
Organism: Heteropelma amictum; assembly: GCA_959613375.1. Lineage (NCBI taxonomy): Eukaryota > Metazoa > Arthropoda > Insecta > Hymenoptera > Ichneumonidae > Heteropelma > Heteropelma amictum. The sequence goes on from OY390721.1 coordinate 29,717,660, forward strand.
GACACTCTCTAACGACTAAAAGCACGAAGAAACTTCGATCTTCCGTCAGATATCTTTAAATCGCTTTTTCCCAAATTCGCCAGGCACAGTCCAGCACGCTCGAGACGCTGAACATCGGCAAGAACGCAATCGGCAACGAATTCTTAGAGCTAGCACAGGATACATTGACCACCAGCCGAACCCTGCTGCAGCTTGGCATCCAGTCGACTAATATTACGTGCAAGGGAGCCCTCCTGTTGGCCGGAATCATCGAGAGAAATCGATCATTGCAGGTACGAACTACAGGACATTTTTAAAACACCGTGAAACTCGACGCTCCAAAATTTCTAGACTTTTAAATTCGGAAATATATCTCATCAAACCTACCGCACTTTTACGCAGTTTTCTTACGCAGGGCGATGGACATTGAACACAGTTTTCGCGATGATTTTTCAACGATTTAGCCGAATTTTTTGGAAATCGTATCTCCTAGTTCCGGAGCTCCTCGTTTAACTATCTTCCTCCCTCCCCATTTCCGCTATCACTTTTCAGCACTCGCGTACGCGTGCTATTTTCCGCCTTTTTCCCCCATGGCCGGAATTTTTTTACACAACGGGGTAAATATTTCGAATCGCGACTTTTCCGAAAAACGTCGGTCACTTTTTTCCAACGATTCCATCACCTACCAGGCATCTCCAATAACGATGATCAATCGGGGTAGCGTGAAACTTTTCATCAGAAGATTTTTTTTGAGAAAAAATTTCATTAGAAATTGTAATTTTAGAAAACCGCGATTCTAAATGGGTTCTAAATAATATAATATACTGCGATATAATATAATATATTATATATTATATAATTATTAATTAATAATTCATGAATTATTTTATTAATTATTTAATATATAGTATAATATATAATAATATAATATAATTCTGAAGAGGCAGTGGCCTAGTGGTAACGCGCCCGGCTCACACCCGGTGGGTCCGGGTTCGATTCCCGCCGCCGACACCAACGGATTTTTCTAAGTGTCTTAAACTGTTCTCTCGTGGTTCGGAACCCATGTAAAAAAGTAGGTCTATTGGAGGAAATCCACCCACCCAGAAAAACAGAGGAGGTACGAGGAGATGATACAGAATGGGTAGTAGTTGGGTGGGTGGCTTGTAAAAACCCGTAAAGGTTGTGCAAGTAAAACTCCCCAATTAATTAATTATAATATAATTCTAAATAATAAATGGATAGACAAAACATTATACCCTCGAGATTTTCTCCAACGATTTCACGAAATACGCGAGTTTCGGCTCGTTGGTCAGTGAGACAACTTTTCGCCATGGCTCTTTCGAGAAAGGCACCTTAACGAACGTCGCTTCTTTTCTCAGAGGATAGATCTGCGCGACAATAACATTCAGATGGAGGGACTGGCCGCCCTGTCGTTCGCGATGAAGAGAAATCCCTGCGTGACCCAGTTGGATCTGGACCCAACGCCCTGGAGCAGCAAGCCAGCCTCGATGAATCAGTATCTCGATCTCGTAGCCGAGATAAGATCGAATTGCGCGAGAAACGAGGAGCCTGGCTCGACGGACGAGAGCACCGAGGAGTCCGGGAGTCCCCAGCATCGCAGCAGATTATCAAGCGTCAGCTCCCGTAAGATCTCGCTGACATGTCAGACACTGCCGCGTTCGCCGTCTTCGTCGTTGGCGCAAAACGCGATCAACGACATAACAGCGAGAACAATGCTGGAACCAAAGCGCACGAGCGGCGGACGTTTACGTTCGCCGGCCCCATCACCAATTCCATCACCCGTTGCAAGCCCAATCCCCAGTCCGTCACGTGGTCGTTTCGTCGTTTCGCGTGTATGTGAAAGCTCATTGAGTTCGACTAATTCATCAGCATCATCATCACCGGCAACGCCGTCATCTTTAGGTTCATCACCGACCTGTTTTTTCCCACCCACCTCGGTCGTATCCTCGCGTTTCCGCGTGACCGTCGTCGGGCCGACGGAGACGTCCGACAGCGAGGACAAACACGTCGTGACCCCGGCGAATACCAACATAACGATCGGCTTCAACTACAAGATACAAAGGCCGGACAGTAGCCTGGACTCGGACGATTCCGACAGTGTTTTTCGTTCGGACGTCGAGGACGAGCATCGCGAGCCCGTCGGCGCCAACGACTCCAGTCCGAGTATCGACATAAGCATGGACGATGAGTTCAAGGTCACGCCGATGGAGGAGAGCAACGGAGAATGGTCGCTGAATACCGCGACGGGCGACGAAAAATCGACGGAAGATCGCGTCCTCGGGGATATCGCGCGAAACGTTGTACCTGCTGTTAGCGAAAATAATCAAACGGTGAAAAGCCTCGAGGAGCTTCCCCGAGGAGAGGAGAAGACGGAGAGCCGCGACGTCAGCTCCGTCGCTACGGGGAAGATCGCCGGGAGTAAGGACGACGATCGAAGCTCGACACACCCGGAGGCCAGGGTGGACTCCTCGAGGAGGAACGACGAGTTCGACCGCGACGAGATAATCGCTCGTTGCGAGGCGGAATCGAGGAAACCGGAAGTGCCGCCGAGACAAACGACGAGCTTGAAGAGACTGCTCGGGCTCTTTCAGCATCCCGGAAGTTTGTTCTCGCCGAGCGCGTACGTCGAGAAAACCGAGACGAACACCCTCCAGGATCGCGTCAACAGTATGATAGCGCTCGGCGATAAGTTTCAACAATATTTGCGCGACGGAAGAACCTCCATGAGAAACACGACGACGGAGGATTCGACGAGTCATCCGACGCTCCAGCGCAGCGTTTCCGACGCGTCGAGGTCGTGCGTCAAGAGCGATCCCGTCAAGTCGCTGAGCGCGCAACATTTGCCGTCCCTGGAGACGACGTGCGCGAGGGACTCGAGCGAAAAGTCTCCGGGAGCGCAGAAAGCCCCGAAGGACAAGCTCCAAGAGGTGGAGGCGTTGGAGAGAAACGTCGCCGTCGACGGGGGCGAAAGAGCGACGGAGGAGCGAGTTTGTAGGATAAGCGAGGATTCAACGTTACCTGAAAAAGTGCAGACTGCGGAGACGATGAACGATCTCGTCTCGACGGAGAGCAACGCGAAATCGTCCGTGTCCGATCGACGCGACGATTCACCGGAAGTCAACGGTGATACGTCGTCGTCGTCGGCGTCGTCGCACGTAAACGAGAGAAAAACGAGCGTTTGCCCGAAATTAACGGACATCGAGGAACACTCGATTCTCGAAACGGTCGTCGGCGACGGCGCCTCGTCGAGGAACGGGAGGATCGACGTGGACAACGAGACGAAGATCCGCGAGAGAATCAAATGTGATAGCAGCAGTAGCACGACGGACAGTATTAACGAGCCTAGTTTTAAGATTTCTTCCCAATGTAAATTAACGTGTGATATAATAAGCGGCGATAAGTGCGTACGTTATTTAAGCGAAATCGGCGATGTACATAATTTTTTTACGAAACGAACGAGAAGAGACGAGACGACGATTACGGAGAAGGAGGACGGCGGGATTGTCTCGAATTCCCCGCGCGAGGATGAGGAAAATGCCTCTCGCGGGAACATCGACGAGAGCGAGACGAAAACACCGGAAATGACGGGTAACGTCGATCCCGGGTCACCCGGGTACGAAGAAACTTGCGCCGAGCGCGGCGACGAGGTTGATCCGCGAGACGGCGGTGTCCGCGCGGTGGAAACGATTTTTCCCGTAGAGGATGTCCCTCTGGCTGACACCATCGAGGAGTTTTTACCGCTCGAGCTGTCACCCGGGTTGTCCATCGAAACGGAGAGCTCGTTCATCGGTGAAACGAACGAGGAGGTCGGAAGTGAGTCCCCCGCGGTGAAAACGTACAACGCCGACGAATTCGGCATCGTCCGGGTCGGATACGCGGTGAAAGCCACCGAGGAGGACGAGAAAATCTCGAGGAGCGATGACGAACTCTCGGATGTCCGGGTGTCCGAATTCTTCGTCCGGGAGTCGAGCTCCGCCGCGTTGAAGAACGAACTAGAGAGAACGAGAACGACCATCGACTCGATCGACGACGATAATGACCCGGCCGCGACGATGATCGAGCAGTTCTCGTCGTCGCTGTCCGACGATTCCGGCTACTCGGGGAAGCTCTCGGTCGACGAGACGAGGAACCTCGAAATGTCCATCAACGACGCGACGAAAGTACCGGCGGACACATCGATTATGGATAATCACCTGGAATCGCCAAATTCCTCCTCGTCCGCGATGATGAAAGATCCCGGTGACTCGTCGAGCGTCGAGGAACGCGTCTCTTTCGCTCGACCGATCGACGTCGACGCGACCTTGGAGACGTTTCTCGGCGTCGAGTCGCGCCTCGATTCCGCCGAAGCGATGAGCAGCGAATCCAGCGAGGATCTCATCTTCAAAATGACCGACATCGAGGTCGCGACCTTACCGAAGGAAATCGCGATAGCAGCGGTCACGAGGATCCAGATTTGCGAGGACGATACGACGAGCATGATCGAGTGTTATTACGAGAGCGGACAGACGTCGAGCGGCAATCTGTTCATCGACAAGTCGCGCAACGTTCATCGAAACAGTCAGGATTCGGGGATCGAGGAGACAACGGCGTCGTCCATGTCCGACGAGAATTGCTTGGAGGGGATGATCAGCCAGCCTTCGGAGAACTTTCAGGAGAGTCTCGATTCCGGCATCGACTCGGAATGCTCCTCCGTCTGTGCCAGAGTCGACGCGATTCACGATCCGCCGAAAGAAATTACCGCAAGCTCGGACAAACTCGTTAATACAGCCGCTGGCATGGTCGAACGCGAGATGGCGCGATTGGCCGAACGCGCCGCGAGCATCGATGAGATCCGCGTGACGAAGGACATCAGCAACGCTTACGACGATTCCTCGGGGATCGTCAGAATCGATGATGACAAAAGTGTCAATAACATTAACAATGTCGTTGGATCTCTGCAGGGAACTTAACGAAATTCGTATTTCGATAGCTTCGTAGATCGCTGAAACGAGGTAAGTCGTCGAAGAGACGAATATCAATTAAAAACAAAATCTATCGACGCTCGTCGCGCTTTCACGCTTGAATGTTTCTCCTCGGGTGAATTTGCCGCCGAGCGGGAAGAGAAAAAAGCTTCCTTGCGCATCGTTCGTCCCGGGGCTTTGACGAACTCCCCTGCTCTCGTACTTCCGTTTTCTTTGCTTTCTCGCAAAAAAAAACCAATGCTGGAACAATTTGCAAAGTGACCATTGCTTCGTGCGCTTTCGCTCCCGACCTTTTGTTTTTGGATTTCGACGAGGTGCTGCGGCGAATACCTCGGAATACGTCGGAAGTGCAATTTCAGACTACCGATTCCGCCCCGGAGATTCGAACGAACGAATTTCCGGGCGAGAGACAAAAGAGAGGATTTCTTCGAGTATCTTGGAAAAAGTATCTTGATTTTTTGCTCCCTCCTTTCACGTGGAGAGAACCGTCGAGAAACCGTCGATTTTTCGTGACAATTTCGATCGTCGTTTTTTTTTGTTCATTGTTTCATTCGTGCTGTCAATTTCATGCGTGTTTTTGACAAATTTCCTTTTATTCGTACTCGAGAAGCGCGTGATTAAACAACGAATCGTCTGGCCAATTTTTTCTCAACGATGCGCGGTGGGTACATTTTTCAGATTCCAAAAAAACGATTCATCTCGCCTGTGAAAAGATTGCCCAGGCGATGATTTTTCTTTTTTTATTTCAAACGCCCATTAACGTACCAAAAAAAACGTTTTTAATCGTCTCTTTTGTCTTGCCGATCGCATCAAACTGAACAGTCTCTAACGCTGCTACCCTCCTCCCCCTTGCACAGCCAAAACTTTGATCGACCGTACTAACGCGTGTCGTTTTTTGTCAAACCCAAGCACAACGTTTCTCGTCGTTTATCTTTCCCAGTGTAAAAGCCCAACGAATAATTCAATTGGTTCCAGCGACTGGTGACTGGAAATTCTGAGCGCTGACGTTGCCTTCTTTCTCTCCACCACGGAAGCCTCTTTGTTTTTCTCTCATTGTTTCTCTCTTTTTTTTCTCCTTTTTGTACGCAACTATTGTACGCTTTATGGGTGAAACGTCACAAAAAGGCAAAAAAAAACCAAAAAAAACAACATCAGCGAGAAAATAAAAGCGAGAATCAAAGTCCCTTCGATTTTCCATCTCGTTTTCTCTCTTCATTCACAGGGTGCTCCGAGTTTCCAATTTCCATGCAAATTTTTCTCTTTCTCTCTCTCTCTCTCTCTCTCTTTCTTTCTTTCTTGAGAATGACGCGGTTTTGCGCGATTGAAATTTCACCAAAAAAAAAAAGAAAAAAAACAATACTAAATAGCACAAAACCAAGAAAAGAAGGACGATAACATTGTGACTTTTCTCAGTCCGGAATAACGTCAAAGCCGAGGACAGCGAGGACAGTAGCGAGGATGAGGAAGAAGGAGATGACGAAGAGACGGAGAAAGAGGACCACTTGCACCGCAATCAGTACAAGGGGATTGTTGATCTTAACGATGTCAAGATGCAGCTGGATTCCAAGTATCATCGCTACGTTAACTGGCGTATATGAACCGAAAATAATATCGCGCTGCGCAAAGATCCTTGGATCAGCATGAGCGTAAACTTAAAATAACGGAAAGAAAGAAAACGAAAAACAAACAAAAAAAAAAAACAAGCAAACAAAAATCACCGAAGCACGAGATGACGAATATTCGGAGAGCTACTTTGGTGTTATTAGAAGAATCGGCGAGAAACAAAGAAGCTGCTGGCCGGACGGTCCAATTGTCACAGCATCCGGCACTCCTTTTTTTTTTCTCGCCCCGTAGAAGCTCGTAGATCGTGTTTATTCGGTTTTTAGCGCCGAGAATGAAGCATCATGTCCACTGCGCGATAGAGAATAATTTCTTCTTTTTTTTTTTCTCCCATCAACGTACTCGTCGCGTTTCGACGAGGTTGTTTCTCGAGGCGAGGCGACTTTTAGCGAAATAACAAACAAGAGAGAGAGACGGAAAAACCGAGCAACGACGAGACAAAAATCGCGAAGCTCGCGTCGTTGACTGGGGATTTCGTCGAACTAACGCGCATCAGTCATTGATCGTATTTCACACGATCGATAAAGCCATAAAAAGAAAAGGGGGGGGGTGGGGGGGAAGGGGTTGAAGAAAAGAAAAAAAAGATAAATATACATAAGGTATATATGTATATGATTGTAAATATGATATTTTTTACTACGCATGGATAATATAATCGGGCACGAATGATAATGATAAGGGAACACTCGAGAATGATGATACGAATTGTTTTTTTTTTTTTGCGATTTTTTACGAATCCATATTCTTTTCTTTTCTCTTTTAATTTAAAGACTGAAAGATTTCTTTTTTTTTTCTTTCGTTTTTCAATAACTACGAAAGATGGAGAAGAAAAACGCAGCCTCATCTTGCCGATAAACCGCGTGTTAGACAATCGCCGAGCGAATCCTCAGTCAACTTGTAAAACGCCAGTTTTTCCGTTTTATTTCACGAACGAATTTTTGTCTTTTTTCATTTTCCGGTAATAAGCGAGTTTTTCGCGTAATTCGGCAATTTTTCGATCGGATCTTGCCTCATTGGTGACTCTGTTTTTTTAATCACACTGGGACAACATTTTACGACACGCGGAAAGCGAAAAAAAAAAGTACTTCCCTCGATCGATCGCCAGATTTATTTGTCTCTTTTTTATTACCGGAGGCTTTCCGAATTTTTGCACCACAATGCGGAATTTCCGCCAACACCGGAAGATCTTAACGAATTCCCCCCAAAAATTTGTTGATCAAAGTCGATCTTGAACTTTGCTTTTTTTTTTTGGGTTTTTGGAACATCGCTGAGTACTCGAAATTCGGATTCTATGTTGATTTTATTGAGATTGTATCTCCGGGCTGATCCTTGAATTTCGATCGAAGATCTTGGATTCCCGTCTGGAAACTTTTTTTTCAAGAATATTTCTACAAAATTTTAACTCTCGGACTTTGCCGAAATTCAGTTGGTTTTTTAACACTTTTTTTTGTCGCAACAGCCCTCGCGATAATGTCCGAATTTTTGGTTTTGCGATGCCCTTTATCTCGATTTAAAAAAAAAGTTTAAAGAACGGAAAACGATCTTTTTTTGAAAATCGAATAAAGTCACATTTCGATACATCGCTGATAAATCATTCGTCCCGAATTTTACCAATTTTTTTTTCGCAAGTGGCTGTACTTCTATCGATTCTATTTTTTCTTTAATCGCACAACGTTGTCTCCGGTGTCACGGATTCGACAATTGCTGTAGAAAGTTTCTCCAACCGTGAGCTTTTTGAAATTTATTATTTTTCTTGATGCGGATAACAATCGGATTTTCGACGAACGACTCTCGCCGACGGAAATCCGGTAACGATTTTTTTTCGCCCAAACAGACAATTATTCGCGTCCAAACACGAGATAACGAAAAATTGTCGCTCTCGCGATCTACTTTTTCGCTCGAAACTCGAATAAAGCAAAACAAAAAACGTTAAAGCTTTTCGAAAAAGTACTTCGCGTCGAAAGTTTTGGTCGCGAGATCCGATTGTCATCGAAGCGAGGAGAACACATTTCTGCGGTCGAAATGCACTCGTATTTCTTTTTTGTTTTTTGTCTGGTCGAGAAACAAAAAAAAATATGGTGAATAATAAATTTCGGATGAGTCACGATTTTTTTCTCTCTGCAGCAATTGTCATTGCCCGTTGAAGATCTCGCGATCTCTCGAGATCCAGATCTTGCTCTCGCGTTGAAACGCGAGACGGGGAAAAGGAGCGTGAAAAAAAAACCTGATCAAAGACGAGATCGAAGTCGGCCATTTGACGGGAGGACTTTCGGTATTTCGTGAAATATCAGGCGCGAAAGAAATATTCATCTTGACGAAAAAGTTCGTGAGACAAGCTCAGAAAAATCATGGGTTCGCCGTCTGATTCGACGGCGAATGTTATTTGCTGCTAAGCGCGAAATCGTTAAATTAGATTTGTAGTAAACTAGAAAAATGAGCTTTTCGAGTACTTTCGAGGTATATACATATATATTTCGATGAAAATATCGATTACGGAGAATACTGAATAACAAGGAACCGCAAGATCGAAGGACTAATTTATCGCATAAAACAAACGAAAAAAAAAAAGAAGAAAAACCAAGATTTACGTTTGATGTATTAAAACGTTGCGACACGGAAAACGCGCATATAAGATATTATAATAATCGATCTACGAGTACATGTCACACATCGATAATGACGATAACTTATTGGCTCATTGTTCTATTAAAGTTAATAATTCGTAAGAAGCAAAAAAAAAAAAACTTTCGCCAAAATCGTGCAACGAGGCTTGGTCAAAATCTTCACGAACGTAAAAAGTTCTTTGAATTTATTATTTTTTGTAATTGCGATAATTCTATATGAAAAAAAAAAAAACATATTAAACTCTATACTCTATGATTTTTTCTCCTCCAATTGGCGTCGAAAATCATGGCTTCGCGTGGAATGCCAACGATGCTCCGCTCGATATACACGATTTTTCCGGAAATTTTTTTTTTCGCCCATCCCCTGCACTTGTACAGAGTGTCGAGAGAATTTTTGAGAATTTTCCTGCATTTTTTCCGAAAACGGTACGACCTTTTTTTCGTCTCACAATCGTCGAGTTTACATTTTGGAGTATTTTTCCAACACTTTTTTTTTCCTTTATTTTCCCCTGAAAAAAATGTGCTCAAAAACGTGGATTCTCCTTTCGCTCTCATTTTAGAATTTCACAATGGCAAAAAATAAAAATTTTCATTTTATTCTCTCGGAAGAATGAAATTCGTTTCAAAACTCTTTTTTTTTTCAAAAGTTCGCGCAGAGGCACAAAGTGCATGAAAAGTCGAAGGAAAATGTGTGAAAATTTCAAGGAGGATCTCGATACTTTGAGAAAATTCGACGAAAGCGACGAGGAAAATCGTCAAATTTTTGAGTCAGTTGGCGCGAAGCATCTCGCAAATAAATCTATATGTGTATGTATGAGAAACGCGATGTTATCATCGTGATTTCGGCGGGAGACTGCACGTGCTTGTGAGGTCCGTAATTCGATGAGTCATGTGTCGTTAAAGTTTAAGAATAATCAATGACACATCGTTCTTTTAAAAGTTAACCGTACTGCACATTAGGGTGTCGGTTGTTTCCCAACTTGACTTTTTCCACTTGGGAATGAGTCAAATCATTAGTTTACAGCCTGAAAACAACGTTGGACATTTTTTCGATATTCCCAAATGCCATCAACACCTGCCTAAATCACGACACTCTTCCCATTCGAATAATACGGGATTTTTGTACTTTTTAGATTATCATTCTCCTCTCGCTTTATTATATTCACAAAATTTCAAAAACTTCTCGCTTCTCCGTCAACTATGATCCTTTTAGATCGACAAATTTGAATATCACTGACAAAAAGTTGAAGGAGAATCGACAATTTTTTGAAATTTTGTGAATACAATAAAGCGAGAGGAAAATGATAATCTAAAAGTACAAAAATCCCGTGTTATTTGAATGGGAGAAGTATCGTAATTTAGGCAGGTGTTGATGGCATTTGAAAATATCGAAAAAATGTCCAATGTTGCTTTCAGGCTATAAATTAATGATTTGGCGCATTCCCAAGTGGAAAAAGTCGACTTGGGAAATAACGGACACCCTACTGCATGTGTGTATTTACGCGTAGTGGCGTGACAACACTGTTGCCCGGATCGATCTAATTGATGTCGCGGTCGAGTGTTTTAATTATAAAAAAAAAAAAAAGAAAATTAAAAAAAACAAACGAAACAGAGACACGGAGATTTGCAGATACGAGAGAAGCTGCGAGGTGAAAAGGATGCGTTCCATATTGAGAAATGCGAAATGAAAATTTGAGTAAACTCGATGCACGACGAGGGTAGCGCGAGATTACGAATGGCATCCGAGAAGCTCCATAAATTTAACAAGTGGCATAATCGATGATCAAACGAGAGAAAGAAAAAAGGCTCGTACGCGAGCTTGGAAGCCTCGCGGTTGATTCGAAGCAGGCTCTTTTCTCAAACTTTATTTTCTCGTGAATCGAATCGTGTCTCTTCAAGATCGATTATTGTAAAATCGATACTGAAAAATGCGAGATTCGAAAAAGAGGAGGATACGGGTAGACATAATAACTTCAAACGTAGAACGAGCGTGGAGCTTCGAGAATGAAGATTGTATACGCGAAGGGAAGATTCTTTCGAACCGAATGAATTTTTTTCCAAATCAATGAAAATTTTGAAAAAAAAAACTGAAAAAAAAATGATAAAAAACAAGAAAGAGGAGGAATTATCCTACTTTTGGAAATTGGCACAATTTTTGTATATTCGTCTAATTATTTATTGGATATGAAATATGAAACGAGAAATAATACAATCTTAAAAAAAAACAACAACAAACGAGCAAACGACAAATTATGTTCGAAACGTGAATACTTCGAGACCGGTCCATCCTGTCCTTCCGTTGTTCGAAGTCGTCACGATACTTCTTATGTTTATGATCCTTTATTATTGTTTCAAAAGACTCCCCCCCCCCCCTCTTCGTCTCTTTTTCTTTCGAAATGTTTTCGTGGTGATTCGATGTTTTTTTCAAAACCGTTTTTAAGGGCCAAACCCCTTTCCGTTTTTCCAAAAGGATTCTTCTCTCTTCCGAGGTTCGATCGACAGTTTTTCGATCCAAACTGCCGCAAAATTGCGTTTTGGAATTGAATCAAATTCGTTTCAGCGAGTGTGGAATCGTGGCGAGAAGCGGACGACTATAAAACTTTGCTGAAAATAACGTGAATCATTGAGAAAATGCAGATCGCGTTTCGGAATTAACTTCTCGCTCTCGCGTAAAAAATTCATACTTTTTTTCCACAATTTTTGTGTACCATTGTCATCGGAAGGACAGGATAAGAATTTACCGCAATTTTTACGGTCTTTGATATCAACATTTTAGTAATTCGTATTTTTCGTTTTCTCGGAGAACAATATTTTATTTGGAAGATTGATGAATTTTAATTACGAAAAACTGCAGCGAAATAAAGTACTCAAGGATTCGGTGCACTCCCGCGAGCTCACGAGAAAATAATACGATTTTTGAGAGTCTTCGTTTATCAACAAACGGGTCGAAATGTTGATTTGTACTTAAAAATTGGGTCGCTGAAAATTTTCACAGAATGACCGGTGAATACGGTTTCGACGACAAGATATCATTGATTACGCATTTTTTTGTACTTACTCTTTCTCGCCTCTACGTCGTCGGTATCGCAGATTGTTCAAAAATTATTTCTAATTTTCGTCACTCTAGATTATTCTTATTGTTCCATGCTGAAAGTCGATTTTATCGATAGTCGAGTCCCTTGCAAAGAAAGAAAACCGAATATCTCAAGCAGATTATGCATAATATCCGTAAGGAAGGAAGAAAAAATAAATATACAGGGTGTCCCGAAAAACTCGATGTCAACGATTGAAAATTGGATTCAGGATGAAATTCCGAGTCGAATTGTGTCTTGGCATTTTTCTGTACGACCAAAACCCCGCGAGTTATCGATTGTCAAACTTTGTGCCAACGGGACGCACGTGCGTCCCCCAGTCGTGCAACTTCATTAGCAAATAACTCAGCGACACTTCGTCGGATCAAAAAGTTCTCAAAGACTTTTCGACTTGGAATTTCGCCCCGAATTCAGCACTCAATTATTGGTATCGAATTTTGGGAACACACCGTATAAATTCCAAAACTGCGTACCTATCGTCGATACAATTTGATCGTTCGAAAATTGAGACTTTAAATTCGCTCACTGGCTCAATAATCGTATCATCGAGGACTTTGCGAATTATGAGGAAGGAAGAAACGAGAGAATAACAAACACTCTGTACATATTATTTTCAGTATTTTGTTGACAATGTTTAAGAGAGAGTTTATAGATGTTATTGACACATTTGAGAGTAATTTATTTGTAAATATAATAATACACGCGGGCTTGTTGGACGCGAAGGAGAAAAATAGCGAGAGCTCTGTGAAGAATTCAACGGGATGTTTGCTGTTTATTTTTTTTTGTAACTTCGATTCAACCACTCGTAGCCTCGAGATTGCGAGAAACAGTGGGAAGGAAAAAACCATAATATCACAAACGAGACATAAATTCGCGACGACTGAGAAAATTTTTGTTTTCATCGCTTGTTCGAAAAAACGTAAGTTTTACATCGATTAAGGTAATAAGAGTAAATAATGAGCACACCGATCGTTGATTAGCCGTCTTTGATCAAACTCGAATTAAAATGTACTTACTCGATTGTCCGATGCGTACCATTTTTTTTCACGCGCCAATGGATGACTGAATTTCACGCTCGAAAAACTCGACAATTTACCGCAATAAGAGCATCACCGAGAGCGAATTTCTTTTTCTTTGCAAAGATGAAGATTAATCTCGTGAGAAAGCAGTGAAAAAATAATGGAATATTCATAAGCGATCGTACCATAATCGAGGGAAACTTCGTTTGAATTCGCGACCGTTTCCTTTTTTCCTTTTTTTTTCTTCAGCTTTTCGGGACTCGCTCGTTAATTACAGTCGAAACGAGACGAAACTTTGTACGTTCGATGAAGGAAAAGAGAAATAAAAAAGGCAAAACGAAAAAGTGGAGTGGAAAATTCGTTGCGCGAAACTGGTCGTTCGCGAGGCAATGAAAAATAATGATCGGTCCTCGAATTGGCTTCGAGACTAACTGCAGTATCGTGGATTATCGGCGAGTTCGTTATATTGTAACAAGCTGAAAAACGACGAATAATTTTCTTTTTTTTTTTTTTGCGAAAAGAAGAAAGGAAGAAAAACCATTTTTTCTGTCATTTTACAATTGTAACTGAGAGAGTGTGCTTGTGTGTGTGTGTGTGTGTGACTGTGTGTGTGTGTGTGTGAATCGATTAAAATTATACGAGCACGTTATTATTGATGGTAGTACAATCGATTACGCGTTTGGGCGGACTTGCGTGGGCACGATCACAAATTATTAACACAAGTGCATGTAATTGGCAGTTTGAAAAAGCACACACACACACACTTATGGCTTTTCCTTCATACATGGTTGGGATAATTTTTTCTCACGGCGAAAAATGACTTTCTCGAAGGGATGGAATTGAAAAAAAAAGTTTCGTTGATAATCAAACTTTTTTTCTCACCAATTTGTCAATTTTTCCTTTTTCAAAATTTACAAAGAAAACGGAATTCAGATCGAAAAAATGTTTTTTTTTTTAGATTTTCGTACCATCGGTGAGTGCTTCTTTAAATGGAACCGAAACATCGGAGAATTGAGTTTAAAAAATACTGCATCGATCTCTAATTCTTTCACTCTGTTTCTTTTTTTTTCAAGTTTCAAAACAAATTTTTTCTACAAGATTCGTACTAAAATTCCGAGGTTTTCTTTTCCAGCGTCGACTTTTTGATATCGTTGTCATTCAAAATTGCTCTCCTCGGCATCTTACGTATGATTTACTGACAAGTACCGGAAATTGTCATTTTATCAAAAACGACGCCTCTCGTAGGTCCTTAAAAAACTAAACGAAGCCAAACTTCGAAAAGTGCGTCCTGAGATCGCCAGTAATTTTCCTGCTGCAAGAGAGAGAGAAAGAGAGAGAGATATTTTTAATGAGAGGAAAACAGTGAAAAAAAATAAAAACGAAATTGAAAACTCGAGCCTCCCTCGCATTAAATCTCTTTGAGTTTTTCAGTCCGGTAATTACCGCATATTCGCGCAAGAATATATTTTTCTTATTACGTTGTACGAAAACCGTGTTATTGAACAAACATCAGCTCGGAAGATTTGCTCTGCAGATCCAACTGCAAAAGGAAGAGAGTAAAAAAAAAGCAAAGCATTACACCTCGTAGTGAAAAAACGTGCTCCAAAGAGGGTACGCGATTCTGCGAGTTGTTCGGTAAGATGCGCGCTCGTTTTCGACTAATCAAGTGTGGCGGACGAATAATGACAAAATTGCGAAAATTATGATCGGAAAGAAAAAAAGCAAAACGAGGAAAAACGAGAAATGTACCATTAACGTTATTAATATATCATTCATTATATTAATACACGAATATTACAAATAGATTGTACGAATATACACTTATGTACGTATAGGTGTAAATTATACAAACACAACACATAAATATACATATATATATAAATATAAATATATATAAATATATACATATAACGTTTCCGCGTACTTTCCTGCGCGGATTACCGTGAAATATCGCGGAATAATTTATTATATAAAAGAGAAAACTGAAATACAAACAAAAAAGCATAAAAATTGCCAATAATCGGCGATGGGAAAAAATAAATAAACGAATAATATAACCGTGGGTACAAAAACATCGTTTTGCGTCGCCTTGACCTTATAATATACTATTATTATTATTATTATTATTATTATTATCGTTATTATTATTATTTCTATTATCATTAATATTATTATTATTATTATTATTACCGAAAAGGAGAAGAAACAAGCAACCAACGATTAACAGTGTCATAAATCTTCGTACAATTGCACACCGAAAAACCACTTCGTTATTCTTCGTGTATAGCAATTTATTATATTTCCTACGTACAAAAATGAAAGAAGACAAATATTAAAAATGAAAGAACGTTTGATTTTTTGAGTTTTTCTCTTGTTGTTGATTTTTTAAAATATTCCGTTAATTTTTTTAATCCTTTTTCCCTGTGACTCTGTACGTTTGGATCGGAAATCGATGACCAATCGGTCTGCAACTCCGCTTGTGTCGTTCAGTGCCGATGGACGAGAGTAATGTCAACTTTTCTGTGTTTAAACGCGGATTTCCGCGATATTCCCGACGATGATTTCAACTGGTCGCAGCATTCGTAGGACGATGAGGGGAATTGAATTTTCTCTCTCGCTCGCTCTGACCTCGATTTGAATTCTGAGCCCTCAAAATTCTCTCGGAACGACTCGGCGTTCAAGATATTTCGATATATTTGCTTTGACGTACATATGTCTCTATCTATGGGGCTTTCCATGCTGCTGGGCTGGATCAAAAAAGGACTTTTTTTTTCTTCTTGATATACCGATCGCTTTGCACCTCGAGCAACATTGAGAGGTCCCTCATGGCAATTTTTCATTCCGGATTTAAAAAACATGGGTAAATTTGTTTTTAAAATTTGGAGTTTTTCAAGTCGCTCACCATGAAGGTTAAATTAAATAAAAATTCTGCAATGTATTTTTATAGGAAATTTGACGCTCTACGAAAAAGGTCGAACATCCATGAATGCATCTCGTTTGATTTTTTTTTTTAACACGTCAGGAATGGATATTCATGGCTACGAAGGTAATGAACTGCTTATCAATTATTTCGAATCATCCGGCGAAGGATTTAGGGGGAGAAATGCTTTTAGAAAATCCTGCGAGTCATCAATCTCGAGTAAGGTATCAGAGACAGATTGCTCGTATCGCACGATAAATTTCGCGGTCTTTGCCTAAATTTGCGAGTATATTGACTCACACGGAAATTCGAATTCTATTTGTTCTGCTGTTCGATGATGATGAATATGAAAAACGTGGAGAATCTTTTTCAGAGTCGCAGATGTGATTAATATTGATAAAATTCATTAATATTTCATTACACGAGGAAGAAAAAATGTTTGAAAATCGAAAAATTCTTGTTAACGTTAATATCA
Organism: Heteropelma amictum; assembly: GCA_959613375.1. Classification (NCBI taxonomy): domain Eukaryota; kingdom Metazoa; phylum Arthropoda; class Insecta; order Hymenoptera; family Ichneumonidae; genus Heteropelma; species Heteropelma amictum. The sequence goes on from OY390721.1 coordinate 29,734,371, forward strand.
AAATTGCGAGCGATTATTCATAAAAAAATATAAACACCAACACGATTACTCTGGAGCGACATATTGCACTTTAATTACCTCACGAATCAATGTTAAATTAATAATAATAAACGTAATAAACGTACGTTAAATATCAAGTTATTCCTCGCATCAGTAAAATTTATCTGCTCGTGTCATTTTAAGATGCTGGATAATTAATTTACGAGCGTTACATAACGTTAAACATCCAACCTTTAACTGATTAACGAAACGGTATTCGCGATATACCGTAAAAATCCTGAAGCACGAAAACATCACTGTGATATTCACGCCAAGTTGATTTGACAAAAAAAACAAATTAATTTCGCACGATAAGTGTCGAATTTCGGAGCAATAATGATGTTCAATTTTTGCATTCGTCGTTTTCCTGAAATATCCCGACGTTCTCGAAACACAAATACCTACGAAAAATGTAAAAATACAAAAACGGTGAATATTAATATTCTCGTTATCGTAAAAATTCCCAAGGACCGAAATATTACTCAGTGATATTTACATCGTATTAATTTCATGTGAATTACCCTGTACATCTCACTGGCATTCCCTATACGCGTTCACGCAAGCGTCACCCTATACCCTCGCCGAAACAACCCTCCTACAAGGGTGAGGGTTGACGGCGTCAACGGTAGCAAAAACGGAGATGGTGGTAGTGGTATTTCTCTTCTCGCTGATATCGTCGACGAACGTACTCACGCAGTCGCGTTTTGCACAACGGGGCTCGAGGCCACTGGGCGACCGTGCTCTCTCTCTCGATTTTATTATTATTGTTATTGTTGTTGTTATTATTATTATTGTCATCATTATTATTACTATTACGAAGCTCGTTCATCTCGTCGCGTCGATTTTCTCATCCTAGCATTTCGCGAAAACTACTCGCGGTGTGAGCTCGACACGCGCCTTTTTGTGCGACGCTCAGAGTGTTTTTGACGTTCGAAAACAAGAGGTACGTACTCATATTCGTCACTGAAACTTTCGCGAACGATAATACATTAATATCGTCCGGCCAATATGGGGTGAGAGTTCGAAATGTTTTTTTACGGATTTTCCCATCTTGCACGTTAGCGAAAAATTGTCTAAAGTCGCTTTGCGACTAATCGAGGGAAAATATTCTTTTCGCTTCAGAGTTAATCGAGGAATCGTTCTTTGCGGTCAATCTTGCTTTTTCTCTGTCAAATCAGTGATCCCTTGCGGTTGGAATTTTATTCGAAATGATTTTGGAATAATCTTCGTAAAAATCGTTGATCTTTTGTGCGAAAAATGACAGGTGAGCTCGAAGTTTGTTGCACCAGTTTTTTTTTGTTTTAGTACAGTTGTGGAGCTTGAAACAAAAGTGCGAGATTTTTTCTTGACGAATGATTAGATGCGATGGTTTTGCTTTCGTCGGGGAATTATCGTTGTGGCTTTTCTCAAATTCCCTGACGTTAGATTAATACTCATGTTCTTTTCAAAAAATTTGTTTCACCTTTTTTCGATATATATTCACGTAAATCCATACTCGAATTTGTACAAATTGTGCAGATAAGGATATTTTTTCCGTACCGATGAATTTTGGAACGAAAAATTATTCGTTACTGTCGAAAAAACGTGTTTTGTATTAATAAGAGGTAAAGTATATTTTTTGAGAAATGCAAATGAAATTATAATCACAAAATTGGAAATTATCAGTACGGTTGTAACACAACACCATAACGGCAGTAATGTAATTGACTTCGATGCTCATCATCGAGTCCATATTTTTCGTACGATGGTGCTACGAATTTTCTTTTCTAAATAATCGAAGAAAGTACATTAATTTTTTTGATGCATTCGTGAAAAAACTTGGCGAGCCAGGGAAGACCTTATTAATTGATTTTGAAAATTTGACGGTTTTATTCCATAAAAAATGAGGAAAAAGGAAAAAAATTGTAAAAAAATTACCAATATCGAAAACTTTTAATTTCTCGATAAAAGTTCGTCAAAATCGTTCGATCATCGATATGTACGTTTTCCCGCCAAAACTTGAAATTTACCTTCACAGCTCCAGGATGAGAGAATTTTTTAAATGAGTTTTTAAATGAGTTATTAAAAGAATTTGTTTCCATTGCTCCGAAAAACGAAATGTTGGAAAAGCACACAGAGATTACGTTAATTAACGCCGTTAAATATCTAAAGTAAAGATCAGAAAAACTGCGATTAAAATTCCGAAGAACGGTGTTTTAAAAATAAAGTATCCGAAATAATTCCTATAAGGTTTCATTTTAAATAAACTCCAAATCTACTCGTGAAACGTTTCTCTCCAATCTTCAACGTTTCACAAATTTTGCATACGATTTCAGACACGTGTGTGCAAATGTAAAATCGGCTTATCGCAGTTGGAAATATGTCGGGCGTAATGAAGAGGGGGTGGAAAAAATCCGAAGAAAAAAGAACGGAGAGGATTGCTCGTATAGTGATTTGCGAAATTGGCGGGACAAATGACAGTATGGAGAAAGCACGTGTTTAATTTACCGCGACAACCACCTTTTTTTCTTCTCTTTTATTGCTCCATTCCCCCATGGGAAGTTCAATCCACGCGCGTTAAGGCGACATGGAATAATATATCTCTCACGAGAATAAAAGCAGACAAACAAAACTGCGTGCCTTTTATCTCTGTTTCATTTTCATCCCTTATTCGAAATTCTGCCTCCCTCTCTTTCGGTATTATCATCATCCCCTTTCCCTCTCGAGCTTCCAGCAATGGCGAAATGACGGATTAATTTCCGTTTTCATCCGTGTGTCGTCCTTTTCACGGAAAATGCTATACTACACCAACCGGAAGTTCGTTCGACGAATCATCGTTTAATTTCCCTCGGTCACGATTTTATTCCGTTCGGCGATCACCCCTCGTGCTCTCTCATTCACTTTTCAAACGACACACACACATACACACACACACACACGGCAATTTCGCGTCCGCGTAATTCTGCTCGCCTAAAAATAAAAGCATGAACAAGAAACACAGATACATCCCACACAAACGTTGCAATTTTCGGCATGCCGGAAGTGGACCAACCTCGAGGTCATTTCCGCCACCGCCCAAAGCAAAAGTTCGAAAGTTCATCTCCCACAATTTCAACGTCGTATCTCTGACCCCCAACTCCGTTTTTTTTTTTACCATTCCATTCACAAATTTTTCCATTAATTCGACAACTTTGCCGGAAACTTTGAGTTTTTCGAAAGTTTCTTCTTTTTTTTCGCTTCACTCGGTACTTAATTGCAAATAGAGGCAAAAATTTGCAAACGAGAATATGGAAATATAAGGAGAATGTGAAATAATTTTGCTTCGTACGAGATGGTAATAATAATTATTTATTTCGCTATCATTCGCGATTATTTCCATTAATGCGCCAACTTGCCGCGAAGCTTCAGGATTTGCTTTATTTAATCTTCGATCTTATTGTGTTTTTTCATAATTTCTCGAAACAACTTTGCTTCGTACGAGATCGTGATAATAATTATTTACTTCGCTACAAGCATGTGCAATCAAAACGACCGAAGCCTTGGGTGTCTTTGAAGATGTCTTTTTGTAATTGCACTTTTTTCAAAATAATTATCATTCGCGATTATTTCCATTAATGCTTCAAAGTTTATCACTTTTATCTTGTTGTATTTTTCTACAGCATTCGAGACAAAAATTTATTCCCTGGACATTTTAATTTACCCCATTTGCCTCGCGTTTTTTAGAAGCAAATTTCATCAAATATTCATCACAATCTTTATTTAATTCGTTGGATGAAATCTCCCACGATCTCACAGTTAAATTTGTGAAGAATAAAAAAATACATCACTCTTAGTGGTGAAAAGAAAATTACAGCCATGCAAATTCAATCCCCTATCCTATTCGACGAATGGCTTTTCTTTTCCTGCGTAAAATAAAGATTTTCAAGATTTTTTTCTTTGAGGATATTTTTAATGCATATGCATATTATTAAGAAGAAAAAAGACGAAGAGCAAGTGTCAAGTGTAGACGGATTTAGCATTGAATACCACGTTATAGGTATATCCAATGAAGCACGAGAAAGAAATTGGATAATCTCGGGCTCGATGATTATGCGATAATCCGCTCAAATTTCCATTTCGGAGCAAATTTCGTTTCATTTTTCAACCGTTCGTCTTCCTTCTTATTTTTGCGCCTCGAAGTAATGCAAGTCGATACAGCGCTCGTTGCAAATTCTGTCTCTCGTTGTTTAAGGGAGAAAAGAAAAAAACCGAACGCCCTCCGAGAGTTAAATCTTCCAACGGACAAATACACGAAGGGTTTGGCGATAGAAAAGATCGAAGAGAATATATAAAGCAAAGAATAATGACGAATCCGATGGCTTCGTGTACGTGATTCGTCCTCCACTGAAAAGATATACACGCGAAACTTTGGCGTATCATCCAGCTTACTTTCTTTCGTTTAACGAGGTGAGTCTTCCCCTTATCCGGCGGCGATTCGATTTACTTCTAATTTTTAGGGTAGGTAAAAAGATAAAGAGACAGGGAGAGGGAGAGGAGAAAAAATGATTGTGGAGAATAAACGAGTTGGAACGAAATTTATCAATAAGACAAAAAAATTCAAACTGTTTTTTTTTTCATTTAAAAAAATGTTAAATAATCAGCACATTGAGGCGAAGTAAATTCCAGTGTCATTTTCGAGCGATTTATCAACGACGTTTTTGATAAAAATAAAATTTTGTATCGAATTCAGTCAAGCAAAATAAATTTCACACTTCGGAAACATTCGTATGGGTATTCCTCTCGGTGATAATGAAATATTTCATGGCTATTTGATGGGAAGTGGCTGGTTCGAATATATGTTTCGGATAAACACGATTTGTGGAGGTATTATTAATACACGTAAGAATTTATGATTATTTCTGTCGTCGAATGAAATTTCGTCGAAGAATTATGGGGAAAAAAGTGTATGGCTGGCACAGTGTTTATAAATAGAACTGAGGAAAGCAGAGGCGAGAGCAATTTCCTCCCTTCGATCGAATTGCTTTCTTACTCTTTCTTTCTCCCAAGCATCGTTACAGTCTGAAACTTCTGTCTCTATCTCTCTTTCCCTCGGCCCTAGTCAAAACGATTATTCGAATTATGACGTCAGTCGTCGTTCGCGTGTTGAGTTGTGCAATTTGTCGTCTATACAGCCTTCTATCACCTAATACCACACACAACCACGTACTCTGCGTATTACACGAACTACGAGTACCAATAGGGCGCGCCAGGGGTTGGTCCGACCTGAAAATTACTTTTTCCTTCAACCCTTTCTTACTCCTGGGTTCATACAGAGTTCTCTCTTCATTTTTTCCCCCTTTGAACGTATGGCATATACAGGGTTGTCCAAAACTCGATGTTGACAATCCAAAGTTAGATTCCGGATGAAATTTCGAGTCAAAATGTGTTTTGGTATTTTTCAATACGACCAAAACCTTAGGAGATACAAATTGTCAAAGTTTGAGCCAATCGGACGCGTGCTCTCCCTTCTCCTCAAAATATATTAGTCGATAACTCGACGGGCATTCGTCGGATCGAAAAGCCCTTAATGACTTTTCGTCTTGAAATTTTCTCTCCGATGTAGCATTAAATTGTCATCTTGTGTTTTTATGAAACACCCTGTATATAACAGCTATACGCAAAACCTTTCGGAAAAAATCACTCGATGCCAGAAAACGTCGACGGCCAATCGTGTGGGAAAACTTCTCACGTGGCTCGTCTACATAAATTTGCCTAATCGTTTTCCCGCAACGTTAAATTCTTGCTTCTGGCGATTTTTTTCTATTTTTATTATTTGCGATAACAGCGAAGAGAGGGCTCGCGTGGGAAGACCATATACACGCGCTAAAAATATTGTTACAGCAAGGACAATTAACTCCCACTCCTTGCTCTTATTTAATCTTTACTCGAAACTTTCATGCTGCAGCAGATTCTTAAGATAATTCATAACTGACTCGAGACATGCTTTTTTTCAATCTCGTGTGGGGGATTATCGTGATCCGAAAAATTAGAAAAAAGAACCCACAGCTGGTTGAAAAAAACAGCGAAATGATCTCTGTTCTTCAGTTTAACAGTTTTATTCAATTTTTTCGTACCCGGCTGAATTTTTTCAAAGTATTCGAAAAAACGAGAAAACCCAACCGTCTGACTAAAAAAATGCCATTTATCCCATCTTGCGGCGGCAATTTGTTTGCAAAAAATGGTAACGTTCCAGAGAAACTGCCGCTCCAGAGATTTCCCGAGAAATAAATAAATCAGCGATTAATGTGTGGCGATAAAATTTGTTGCTTATCGTGAAAACGAAAAACGAGTAATCTTATATCGGATATTATAAACAAACGGCAGGGAAAACAATTAAAATAATATTACGGGGGAGAAAAGATGCTCCTATTGGCCACATCCGGATATACCACTCGTTTTGGGGCAACATATATTGCAATAAAATTAAGTGCTTTTCCCAATATTGATATGGGTATTGATAGATGAAGGATAAGGAGGATCCTGCATCCCCTTCTCTCCGGCAAAGTTTGCAGTTATAAGGGAAACGTGTAAGCAAAAGTGTGTGGAAAACCGAGAGAGCAGGGAAGGAAATAAAAGATTCTCATTCACGATGAGGGGTTGGAATAATATATTTCATTCTACGAGCATACAGGGAAGACGTTCTCTTTCCGGTATCTCGCAGCCTGGAATCCCGAATATATCTCCCACGTATAATACATTCTTTATTCCCTCTCGGAGACTCCCTCTCGTGACCTTCCCTCTGTAAGTGCGCGTAATAATTCATTAATGCATATCCACCTACGTGGAAGGTCAGCGGAGATTCCGCAAGTTCACTTTCGCCAAAAAGATTCGAATTAACCGCAAACTTTCCCAGACGTAAACATATACGAGCGTAGAATCGACCGTCGTATTTACGACGCTGAAAGTAAATATTTCCGACAAACGGGGAACATTTGAGTGAATTGGGGGGTTCACCAGAACCTCGATTATCGATTAACGGAATTAACAGTTCATCGACCCTCCGAATTAAATGGAATTAACGTGTATTTACGTAAAACACGATGATTTTTTGTTTAAAAACTATCGTTACGAGAAAATATTAGACCGATCCGAAAAAATCGATGTTTTCTTTTCTCAGTCGGTGTGAAAGAAGCTTTCATATTTTGAATAAAAGGTGGCGCTCGCTCTTTGAAATTGCCGTGCTGATGGCACGGGAAATTTTTTTTTTTTTAAGGGCTGAAACTCGACAGGGAGAAAGAATATTCAAATAAGTAATTTTGCAGGGAATTGTATGCTCTACAAAATTGCTCGGAAGCTTCAATTTTGAGAGTTGGACGAGTTGAAAGTTGATTACGAATATCAACGTTGATGGACTCTGAACTCGAAACTTTTGAGACGCGTTGCGGAGGATAAAATTTCTGGCAAAAATGCTCGTTCGCAATTTCTTTTTTCCGTGTCGAGTAGCACCTCACAAAGCTTTTCATAAAAGAAAAAACGAAAACTCCATGGCTAGCAGAATGAAAATTTTAGAGAAATACGCTTGTAAAATTGAAATAAATTTTGTCCGTTTGGCAAGATTTTTTATGCAATACACACTTCCCGTTTCGTAAAAGTCAAGAAAAAAAGCATCTTTCGTTTTCGGAGCAGTCTAATAAATATACAGTTTCGCGAATCAACTCTTGCATCGACGTACGAATATCCGTATCTTATCCGTAGATAAAAAATGATGAGAAAAAAGGAAACGCTCATTAAAATCTTTTTGCCGCGTTGAACATTCCTCAGACGTCACCCGACGGATTTAAAGGACTCCTCGTTTCTCTCATTTGTGAGACGCCCGCATACTCGCATATAAAAATACGCTAAGGGGTAAATATTTCCCTTTTATGAAAATGATAAGACGAAGAGAGAAAAAACCGTGCCATCGGGGCTGCCGCTTGCCGGGGTGAAAAGCGCGATCGAGAAAGAGCCCCGAAGGTTTCGAGTCAATGTCACTCCTTCGTCTCTTCTCTCCTTCTGTGATTTTTCTTGCCAGTTTTGCAGCGTTGCATATCGCAGGACAAAATATTCTATTCACGTAGATGAAGGGTGTATACGCGAGTGCGTGCAAAAAAAAACAAGAAGGAAAGAAAAAATCGTGACACGGATCTCGGGTATCGCAGACACGAGGTGGAGGAGAATTTTTGCTGGAAAGTGATGGGTAGCCTCGCGTAAAATCGTTGGGGGCTCGAACGGAAGGCGGCACACGGGGTTGCTCGAACGCTGTACAGTAGATACCTCCTCGTGATACATCAGTGTGTATACCGTTCGGGTGTATCGCGTTTTTTCGCGATATAGGTTGAGCAAAAACTTGAAAAAAAAAAAAAAAACATCGCGAGAGAAAAGATTCGCACGATCGTACGCGGCAGCGGGCTCCTGTCGCCGTACAGCAGATTTTTTACTCCATTTATCTTATTTTTTATCCTGTACGAGTCGACACGAAAAATTAGCGTCACGGTTCTTTTTCACGATTCGGACATTTTTGTGATTCTTTTCTTTTTTAATTAAAGGCCCGACTCGGATTTTGAAAAAAAAGGGAGAAAAAATGCTGATCTGGCATTTCGGAGCAGGGATGCTTGATTTTTCTTCTCATTAAATCATACTTCTTGATTTCACATTAATGATCTTTCGCGAGTTTTTTTCGACCGGCTGGCACTCGAGGAAATAATTTTTGTTCAAGGCGTGATCGGAATTTATCTACCGAAATCTGCAGATCATCGGATGTTTCCGGAAAATGCCTTGAATACGAAATATGCAGAGCGGTGTATTAAATATATTGATTTTATGTGTAAAAAACTATTTGATTCGCCGGATAGATGCTTCTTTTTTCGTTTTTATCTACATTTTTTCGAGGGACCGGCATCTGACACTCACAGCTGTCGAAGATGAATTTTTTTCGATATTCTTTATTCAACGTTTTTTTTCCGTACACCGGAGGTCACCCCGTCCTGCGGAATTCGCTTTTTTTATATTCAATATTCCACTTTCGGGATGTGCGACATGGCTGTGTTCATCGGAACACGCTTTCACCATTTCCTGTCACTGTCAGTGCATATTTCTTGTTCTTTTCGTCTTCAGCTGGCAGTTTTTTCAGTTTTTTTTTGCTCTAAAATTAATAAACATTTCACCTTGAATCGTTGTGTCGTTTTTAATGACTTTTTTTTACGACTAGTTTCAAAATCCTCCAGGACTATGAATAACTCAAATTTTCAAGGATTTTCTGCAGTACGTAATCTGCTTTAATAATCACTTCCGGAATCTAATTACTATGCACGTATACACATGTAGACGTGAAACCGTTAACAACCTGAAAATATAATTATTATTGCATTTCCGATATAAAAACATCTTTTTTATAATGAAAAAGAGTTTTTATCGAACAATGCAATTATTTATTTTGAGTAACATTTTTTGCGCAATTTTCCCGAAATTCTGTAGCATGATCGTCATTGAAAAAAGATAAAAATAAGCATTTTTCATAATGATAAACGTTCGTTAATATCCTCATCCGATTCGCACGTCTGTAAACGAAAATAAAATGAAAAAAATTGACATTTCCCCTTTTATTCTTCTCTTGAGCAAAGACCACTCCATACTTTTTTCCACACTCGTTGTCGAATGAAATTTCATTCGTTATTTCAATTACACGAACTTCGATCTAATGGTCACAGCTTTTTCGCACCCTTTCCAGACGAGAGGAGACAAGATGGACGGAGACAGAATGAAACATACATATATTCATGAAGATGAGTGCAGACTCGAAACTAGCGTGTGCCCATCGTATCGTGTATTTCAACCGCATCACTCAAAGTTTCTTCCGCCTGCTCTACAGCGTACGGAATGCAATTGCATTAGTGCATCTGGATGATATACGTGTGTACGATGTGCATACGTCTACTATAACCTTACGTACACATATACAGATGTATAATTTATGCAAGACCCTTATATTCCTCTCGAAAATCCTCGTTATATTATTCATATACATATCGCGCGGCGTTCCGCTCCGGCCCACCGTAAGGCGAGGCGCTTTGACGGCGCACCGCTAGGTGGCTCTTGGCAGAATCTCACTCGCGCGAGAAGCGTTGCTCCCCCAGCACTACACAAGAAGCCCTCGCTAGTCCTCATCATGCATATATTCTTATTTCTACCTGTGAATGGACATCAAAGTAAGAAATACGATTTAACGTCGTCATTGCGTTTTATTCCTCGCAGCTCCACAATTTTATTTCAATTGGAATTTTTTGTGAAATAAATTTCACTCGGCGCGACTCATCCCGATATTTGAAAAAATCATATTTCGCGTAAACTCCCCGACCTATGTTGAATGTTTCCTGTGGAATATGTTTGCGCTGTGATAAAAAAGATAATATTCTTGTCTGTGGATGCACTGTCCGAAACAAAAAGAATTCTGGCATGATAATACGCGAGAGCATATTCTCGCCTTTTCTCTCTCTCTCTCTCTCTCGCTCTTTCTTTCCCGCTGGATTCTCTCGTGAATTTCAAAGGCACAGTGAGAATCATACATAGGGCTGCAACGGCACATCACCGCGCGTACTCGGAGCGAATCTTATCATTAGCCCGTCGTGTGTGTGTGTGATTTCCTGGAGCATGTCTTCCGTCGACTCACATTGTGCATCTGTCTGTTTATACGTACTCTGCACGTATTCCACATAATTGTACGTGTTTCGAGTGCCAGCGAGAAGAGAAGGCTCCCACGTTGCTCAGCACACGGGGTTGCTCGAGTTACGCCTTTTTATCAATCAAAACTTTGTATATGTATATACATACATACGTGAGATTCCGACGCTCGATCTTGCTCTTCCTCTCGTATTCCATTGTGTGTATTTGTGTCTTCGCACATGGAATTATAAAATAGCGGAGAGGAAAATTAAAGTGCTGAATAAACTAAACATCCACTGCGAGAACAACCCCGGTAATACACCTTCATCCCCCTCGAGGGATTAAGCACAAGTACCGGAATGATTATCCCCTCTTGGGGACCACGTTTTCCCCCAGAAAACGATACAAAACCGTCGTCCTCTAGACAAAGACGGAAAAATCAAAGATTTTTATGCTCCCATATTCTCGCTGGTTCCGCTAAATATAAATGTGTCATTTAAACAATATTCCGTGAGAATTGAAAAAAAAAAAAATACGAGCAAATCGGAGTAAAAGTAGCTGAGAAATTTGCGTCTGGTATCTGAAAACGAGGACCAATTCCTTCGCGTCAAGAATCCTGAATATTCACACTGCGTTTTACAGCATCCTTTGCATAGCAATAGCGAGGTTAAGTAAAAATGCAAACGGTGAAACACTCGAAGAGCGGTACACTCTCGAAGCTTTGGACGTTTTCTGCGTTGCGTCCCTGGTGAATTCACCAGATCCTCGGTCTTTTGCTTTTATTTTATGCAATGAACATCGTACAGAAAGAAACGTTTTTCGTTTCTCTTACCTGCCTCGTGTCTGTACATATAGTGCTTGCGATGCACGGTAGGAGAACGCGAGCACGATGCATATGCATGCTGGACCTGTAGCACAACGCGAGACGGAGCTCGCGGAGGAAATAACCTCCGGTATTTTATTTCTCCGCACCTTTCGTCTCAGTCTTTCCCTCCCTTCCTCTCATCCTTGCAGTAGTATTCCAGAGGAGAAAACTCACGAAAGAGAAGAGACTAGGAAGGAATAAAGGATGAGGAAACACTGACAAAGAGCAAGCTTGGAACACTCTGCGATAGCGAGGCAAAGATCGTAAAATAGAGAAAGGAGAAAGAAAGATGAGGGAGAGCAAAGGGAAGCGATAATCATTCTTGGTTCGTGGGACAAGTTTCCTCGAGGGGAAGAGCGACCGATGGAGCCGGAACGGAATACAAAGATGAGAGAAAGGGAAAGAAACTGGAGTGGATGTGTAGGTTCGAGTGAATGAGCAAAAAAGTCCAGGAGAAGAAAGATAGGGGAATATTAAGGAGGGATAAGGTGAGCTGGTGCGAGCGGAAAAAACGCGAGGGAAGCGGAGACTCGCGGAGAAAATGGAGTAAGGATGAAATAAAATTTACAAAAAAAAACACGAGAAAAAGAAGAGAGTGAGGATAAAAAGAGAGCGGTGTGTATCAGGGTACAAAAATCGGTACCATCGCAGGTAGGATCGAAGAGAGATCGAGAGAGAGAAAGAGGGAGAAGGGAGAGAGGAGAGGAGGAGAAACACGAGGTCGTGGTAGCGAAAGAAAGACGAGGATGTCAATACGTCAAAGGACCGAGAGAGCAAATGAGTCGGAGAGAGAGACGATTAACTACAAAGAAAAAGACCGATGGAAGGAGAGCTCAATAAGGGAACAAAAAGATTGGTGAAGCCGTACGAGGAAGGATGGGATGCTGTGACCGGAGAAGAGGAGATCTGTATATGAAAATCGTGAGAGCGAGAGAGAGACAGAGGGATGAGATTTAAGGGGAGGGGGGACGACCAAAGATGGATACAGAGGGAGAAAGATACAGAGTGGGGCCATTACAGGCCCACTCTCTCGTCCGGGTATGGCCACGATGGGTTGAGCTGTATGCGAGTCACCGCAATATCGGCAGTTTAACGCGAAGGCGTCGGGCATGGTCGGCATGTGTGCCTCGTGATGCAAACCACGCTCCGTTAGTGCACGAATTTATACACTCGTTATTTTATACTCCAATGTGCTCTCGTCGTCAGCATCGTGTTGTTTATCCCACCATTCAATTAAGCCCTCCTTTACCCCTTGCCGCTCCTTCAGTTATTCGACCACGTATATCGATTACCAATTTTCCCTCTCCTTCGTACATGCTATCTGCATGCATATAAGTGAAAAGATATATAGACATAAAAAATTCCTCCAATTTATGGTGCAAATATCGTGATGAATAAAGATTAAGCTGTAATCGATGAATGGACCAATCTCTCGCGACAAATATCAGCGAGTTTCGTAACTGGATAAAAACGAGCAAACACGATTATATTCTGCGTGGTTCGAGTACCGTGGAAGAAAAACAAAAAGCGTTTGCGATCGGATATGTTTGACAGAACTTTGTCGTTCGACGATAATCGTGGATTTTATGCGCCGTTATTGGAAACACACCGGTAGGCTTTGTCATCGAGTTGTTCGACTATTTTTATTCATGAATTATTCTTTTATCTGCTGGCAAAATATCGACAAATATCGGAACTGCGGAGGCTATATTATAAGGGGATTGGAAGAGCCATTAAACGAGAGTTACAATTATTCAAATTAGCGAGATACATTTCGATTAAATAGAATAGAAAATTAGAAAGAAATAATTTCTAATAACTCTTGATAGAAGCAAGAAAAAAATGCTTATTTTCAACATTTTTTAAGGTGTCTGTCGTTCCAAAGACTTCCTAGACTCTGAGCAGACTGCTTTGAAAACTGTTGAAAGAAGCCCATTCAACGAAAATGATGCATGTCTGTGTGTATATAAATATACATGTATATATGGTCAAGGCGAACCCAGGTCAAGGGAAAACATGTTAAACGTGAAATTTTCATGGAACTTTTGAGCCACTGGAGCTCGTTGATTTCCATCTAACGAAGGAGAAAAAAGGGAACGAGAGAAAGAGGAGGAAAGAGAGAAAAAGAGAGATGCAGAGAGAGTAACGAAGCTTACGGTCCATGTGCCCATGATCACGCTCGATTTCTCTGCGAGCTCGCTGAACACCGCGTCCGGACGTTCGACAACGACGATTTAATTAGTGTCGCGGAGAGGCATCGAGAGCAAGCCCCGAGGGGCGAGGGGATAGTGGTTATCGTGCCAGTGGTCGCTGACCAACAGAACCAGCAGCGATGTATATGGGATTTAACCAAGCCGGACGTTTCCAGCACTGAGTTTTCCACCATTGATGCGACGCAGCATCCCAAAGCTGTGTTCATCCCTGTCTCTTCTCTCTCTTTCTCTCTTTTGGTCCATCTCGTTCTTGCCAAGTAACGAGGAATGTAACGGCATTATAATCACAGCTGGGATTCCACGACCCTTGCACCCGCAGCCGCCATATTGATGCGCAGAGCCACATGGGAAAGAGAGAAAATCCTCGTCCATGTCGGGACAAAACTAATTCAATGTGCAAAGTTTAAATATAAAGATGAGCTACGGTATTATTCACAGCAAAACGTTTAAAAGACCCAATTTTGCGCAAACCTTCGCCAGGGATGTCACATCACGTTGTGTCGTGATATTTCCTCGTGTACTCAAAAATTGGCTGTGGCAGGTGAAAATTTCCCTCGGAAATTGGAGCGAGACCGCACACGTTGAAAAAGCAATTTTTCATTCAGTTAAAACGGAATCGTCACGAGAGATTCTTTTTCGACCGACTCTGCGACGGATTCCCCCCATTTTGTTCTTTTCTTTTCTCTCAATTTGACAGTTCAGTGCAATTTTTTTTTTCATCGCGTCACTCTGCCATTTTTCATTTTTCTCCTATATTTTGTGTCTAAAGACTTTCCTCGAAAATGCGTTCGAGTTACATCAGTACAATTTTTTAAATCATGGAAAAACACAAAGTTGCGATAAAAAGAGATATAATCAAGAATTTAATATAAAAATGCAATTTTCAAAAGAGACCTGTTGAAACGGTAAATATTCAGGGGGGATCGAATTACTTTGTTCTGACCAATTTATTGGAAAATTTCAGTACCAACGACGCATTTATCGGAGAAAAAAAAACCTTGCAATAGAAACGATACAAAATTTAAACGAGGATACGAAATATTTCGAAATAACAATTTGGAATTCGTGAATTATCGATGTGGAGTCAGTTTCTCCTACGGGTATTTTCCGTCGCTCAAAAAAAAACTGAAAATATCAAAGAAACGCAGTTTTCGAGAGTCGAAACGGGATCTGGAGCGAACACTCGCCTCGCGGTCGTTTTCAACCGCCTCGTGTGTGCATACGCGGAGTCTAAAGGGAGCCTTGATAAGCGAGAGAAAGAGGCAAAGGAAAAGGTAAAGGAGCGAGAAGGAGAGGGTTGTTGCTTGGTTGTGGCAAAAGTCAATAACGGAGGAAAAAAAAAGAAAAAAGAAAACTTAAATAACAGGGCGACACCAGGGGACCCGTATATGTAAAAATGACGAGGCACCAGCACGTCGACGTTGATTCGATAAACTTGCTGGAATAAAAAAGGAGACTTTATTCCCCTTCGCGCAGACACGTAAAAGTAAAGCAGGAAGAGGTAAACCTTTTTTTTTATTCCACGTGTTTGAAGAGATGAACCCATGCTCCATTGATGCACACACCTGCCATCTGTGATAAATAATATAAACATACATAAACAATTTGTTTCCCATAAAACATTAATAAAACTGCATGGCGCATTGAGGTTCAGGTGAATGTGATGGAAACGAAAATTCCAACTTTCCGGCTAGAATTTCTACCCTGTGGTAGAAAAATTGATAAAAAAACTACCCTCGGAATTATTTGCGGATCCATCCTCTAGTTATTGAGAAAAAAATTCGTCAAAATTTCATTTCTGAAACTCTTTTGCATACACGTTTCTACAAGGCGGAAGCACTCTTGCGGTCTATTTTTAATATCGATTTTTCCAACTTTGAGCAATCAAAAACGAACATCAGAGAATATAATACGCATGCTTGGAGTAATATATGATTTTTCAGACATGGTAGTTGAATGCAAAAATTTATAAAAAAGGTATAATGGTCGATTCGACGAACTCGTAAAACGCGGTGATAAACATTTTCGTCGTCGTATTGAAAAATGAGATGTCGTCGATTTAAATGTCATTCGACGCCGCATTCGTCTTGATATTTTTCTCGTTTCTCATCTCGAACTCCAAGCACGCGTTGTCACGGAGTTCGGTCACGCTCGTGATACTCTTAGCGAAATATCGAATGTATCCTCAGGATAAAAGATAATCGAGAGACGATTTTTTTTACCGCGTTTTCGAACGATAACTATTCCAGCAGCGAAGGCTTCCTGCCCCCGATGATAGCTTTCTTTGACGAAACATGGCGAAAGTCCGAGAAAAAAAAATTTTTCACATCCGACCAATAAATTTCACATTGCTCGTACGAGATTAATTGCAATAGAATTAATATAAAATTTGTTCAAATTTTTTGATCCAACACCTCCGGTCAAATATCATTAATAAAAATAATGATAATAGTAGGAATAGTCATAATAATAATAATAAGAATAATAAGAGGTAAAAACGTGAGTGCGTGCAGTATTATAAGATCGATAGCACGCGTTCTACGACTGTGCAATCAGCTTTTTTTTCTCCTTTCCTTTCTATCGTCTTGGACTTTGAATCGATGCACGTTTTTCTATGTTCTCGGTGTCGTATGTCTTTTTTTTATTTTCTCACCGTATTCCAGTATACCTTTCCGCATCAGCCGAGTATTATGAATCATGAAGAAGTTTTTCTCCGTCCCGTACTCGCATGCACACCTACACAGTCTGTCGAATAAATAAAAAGCGATAAATCGTTGGTAATCATCATTATGATTGATGGTTCCAATAACACACGTTTCTGTCTTCATATCGCCAACGTATTTCCTCAAATTGAAATCGATTTGCACGCTCTTTTCACACCTCACCCTCTCGCTTCTTTTTCTCTCCAAGGGTTGCGTACGGATGCTCGTCTCCTTCATCCCTCCGCGAACTCCGTATGACCGAGCTTGAATCTTTCGTCGAAACATCGCGATCTTTTTTTGAAAAATTTGTTTTTCAGCGAAAAAAAAGTCTGGTTAATTTCAACCCTTGAATTTCTCATGAAACCCCTAAAACAGCAGAAATAACGATGACACGAATTTCCGCGGGCTCTGTGCGAAAATGACAGAGTATTTTTCACCGAGGAATATTTAATTCATGCATTATTCAATATATCCCACGGTAAAACTAATTAAACATCGCGATCTTTTTTCGAAAAATTTGTTTTTCAGCGAAAAAAAAAATCTGGTTATTTTCATCGCTTGAATTTCTCATGATACGTCTATAACAGCAGAAACCATGACACGAATTTCCGCGGGCTCTGTTTGAAAATGACCGAGGAATATTCAATTCATGTATGATTCAATTTATACGAATTCCGTATGACCGAGCTTGAATCTTTCGTCAAAACATCGCTATCTTTTTTTGAAAAATTTGTTTTTCAGCAAAAAAAAAAAGTCTGGTTAATTTCATCCCTTGAATTTCTCATGAAACCCCTAAAACAGCAGAACCGATGACACGAATTTCTGCGGGCTCTGTGCGAAAATGACAGAGTAATTTTCCCCGAGGAATATTCAATTCATGCATTATTCAATATATCCCACGGTAAAACTGAAACTATATACGGTTTGCAAAGTTGCAGAGAAGCCAAAAGTTCGGCTAATTTTGAAACCGCGTGAATCACGAGGTATTTCGTGATGTATTATAATATCGGAGGGGTTGGAGAAGGTGGAAAAGTGAACTGAAAATAAACCGGCAATGCAACGATGCAAAATAATTCGCAATGATTCGTCAACGGGACCGTAATTCATGACTTTTTCCCAATTCAATGAAAATTGTGAACGTGACAATTATCGTCGACGAAAATTCGAATGCAATTAGAAAAAGTTTGTGAAGGGTCGGAAACTTTTTCAAAAATCTTCGGAATATTCGAGCGACGGCTTCCGAGGCTTGAGAATAATTCATTCGATTGGCACAATTGGTTTTTTTCTCTTGCTAAAAGATTCCAGCAGATATATTCGATAATTCCAACGAACGTCCGTGAAAGTCCGAGTGGAGGAGAGGAAGAATTCGAGGCTCCTTCGGCACCAAAGTTACTTCTGTCTACATTCAATTGCACAAACTTTTCCGTTCTCTGATTGCAGAAAACCTGACGCGAATACTCGGCCAGAAACTTTATTGTTTTTACAATTTTTAACACCGCCGAAGCTGCAACGATACTTTATTTTCGATAAACACCACGATTTCAAAAGGGCTCAAAACGTAGAACGTGAGATTGTGAGAAAAATACGAAAAAACAAAAACCATACAAACCAAAACCTCTCGACAATATTTGCATCGAATAGCTCCTTAATTTTCGGCAGGAAAATAGCATTTGACAAGACTCGCAAATTTCGCCAAAAAGGAATATCGAGTTTGTCGAAAATCTGCGTTTGATTCAAACATATCTCGTCTTTTCGGCAATCTCATATCACAATTTTATGGAAAAATTGCCAGAGCTCGTAGTCCCAAACGTTTCCGGTGATAAGGCCTAGTATATACGTTTGAAAAAATTTTCAAAATTTATCTCGAAACATTTTCCTCATGCAGATGGATCCTGGATGCCCTTAAGATAAGACGGAGATAAAAAAGAACGGAGGGGATAACTCTCGACGAGTTTACGAGGGTTTCTGTTTATTTGGATTTGATTAACCCATGTATACATACCTACGTATATATATACACAAATATAGATAAATATAGCATCCTCTCGGGTATATCTTTCGCAGCATCCAGGTACGAAACTTTTTCGTGTGTCTACAGTTATGCTCATCGTGTGTTACCCGATAGCAACACCGTTGAGAGAAGATACACCTTTCCATCGACCCAATTATGAGTTATTGCCTCGTGAAGCTACCGCAAACTGCACATCCTACTCTCTCTCTCTCTCCCATTTCATTTCTCTTCTATTTCATCTCTTTTTCCCCGTCAAGTACGGAGAGAGCACACTTCGAGTCTCGTTCGAGCGAGTGCCATCTCAAGTGTCGGTGATAACGCGTGATGGTTCCGATCAATTGGTGTTTCGGCCTATCTCCCTCGTCGTGTACATATATACGTATGTACATAGCCGTCACCTCGTCCCCGTGACGTTCAAAAAGTCGTCAATGGCCCTTCAAAACGTCACTTCCCTTTTGATCTCCTTTTTTTTGGTGCAGTTCGAAACAAACGAAGTGAACAGACGAGACACTCGCCAGAGATGAACAAATGGCACGTCTCTTTCCTTTTTTTTCATCAAACGAATCTCCGTGCTCGAGAATCTATTTATATAAAATACTTTTATTTTATCCTAACAAAACATAGTTCGTCCATCGAGCGTCAAAATTTTGAAAAAATATTATTGACAATTAAGATTTCCACGATGTTGTGCTTGCGTGAAAAAAAAAAAGTACAGTAAGCCCTTTTCGTGATGAAGGAATGAGTGAAATGCAAAATGCATTGCGGGTAAAATACCGCAAAGAAATGAATATAAAATATGTGGAAGCAGCAGATCGAAGGTCGGATCGGAGCTCGATGCGGTCCATTCTGAAAATCGTGTCTAAAATTGGAAATGAGAGAACGGTGCGCGCATTATTATGCATTTTCGAGAGAGCAACAGCTCGGAGGCGTGCATGAATAACGATGACTAATCGCGTTCAATCCGTTAATCAATAAAGCTTTTCCGACGACGAGTCCTCGATACGTACGTGCGATCGCGAGCCAAGGTTTCCAACAAAATTTCACAGTCAAACTGACAGCAAGAGCAAATCAACGACTCTCCGGAAGTTGCACCGTTAAACAAAATTGTCAATGATTCGTCAGTGTCAAAAGTAGTCAAACACGTCAAAGCGTCAAATTTTCAAATCCAATACAATCTCGTGCTTTTACTCACTTGATTGTTCGAGGACTTGATGATTCGTCAGTATTACAATTCCTGCGAATGGAAGCTGTCAAGGACTACAAATTCGAAATGACGAAAAGTTTGTTGCTTTTACGAAAAAAATGATAACACCGATAATCAACGATTCCGGATCTCCCAACTTGAAAAATAATATCTCTCGGCGTAATTAACCGTCTCGTTATCATCCCAGGAATAGATCGATCGATAAAATTCGATATATCCTCGAAGAGAAACGGGAATGATTATTGCTCCTCTCCGTAACTTCGGGTACGATAACTATCAAAAGTTTTTCTATAAATATAAAAGTATCAATTCGCGAAGCATTCCCACGATTCTCCTCTACCATCTCCACTGGTTTATTCAATCATAACGATCTCTATCAAGTCAGACTCTAGGGTCCTCCCGATTAACGATGTTGTAAAAAAATTCAGCCGTTAATTATCAGCAGAATCATGGAGGAAGTCGAGAAAGGACTGAGAGACTTTCGGAGCTTGTTTGCAATTCCGCAAAGCCCTAGAATTAAAAGAGGAATAATAATGAAAAGTTACCTTCGCAATGACGCGACCTGTTGAAGCTATATAGACACGTGAATGTTGAAACAAAAGAGTGATATATATCGATTGGAATTCTATTCGTTCCTTTTCAGTGGCTTCCACTCAATTAATGCCACTTCGTATCTGTCATTAATTGCTCCAGGGCGTTCGTTCCATGTACATTCGGACCAACTGTCCCCGTAAATTCCAATGACAAACGGACAACGCGATTGACCGCACAAAACTCGAGAGAAAAGGTCTTTGAAACGAAGATAGCGCAATATCCGTCGTGGATCTTTCCACCAAACGCGATATACATGGACATTCACTCACACGTGTATATGGGCTGTTCGAGTAAAATCGATTTTCCCTCAACCCTCGGCGTTCGCAGATTTACCATCTTACATTTCCAGTCTCATTAACAGCGAGCCGGAAATAACAATTTCGATTTCAGTCATTGTATCTACTTTTTCAAAAGCCTCTTCATCATCGAATCAACCCATCCGACATCATTAATAACCAATCGTCGAATATTCACCGTCCCCTCCTTGACGGACTCGTCACCCTCGTGAGTTTGCCTCGCGGTGAGGAAAAAGCGATCGAATCGTGTAAAAACACCGGAACAAACCCTCCGCCAGTGTCCTGCAGAGGGAAGTTATCGCGAAGAGAGGGAAGAAAAAAAACGTCGTGCCTAAAAGTTCCATCAATTTATCCATGAATAATACCCCACGTGGTAGCTCCTACGGACGGAACTTACGAGTTTTATCCGCGAAATTCATTGTTATCCAAGGCTGCGTACACATGCATGTACACGTCTTTTATACATGCATACCTATACACAGTCTCCATATGTATCCTGGTGAAATACGCGAGTTTGGAGTCCGAAGGTAGAAAGAATTACCGAGGGGGAAACTACAGGTGGCTCTGTGTGCACATGCACATGCAAGGAAAGACTCCTGTACACGTCAAAGTTTTCCACAGCACGCATGTACCAACACCGGTGATACAGCAGAAGGGTAAGGTACAAGACATATATATCTGCGCGTATAACGGTAATAGCCAAGGGCTGGAAGGAGAATTTGCAGTGAAACTCGGGGTAGGGTTTGTTCCGGAGACAGACGGAGAAGAAAAGCGATGAGCTAAAGAAATAGACGAGGAGAAAAAGTGAATACACATGCGGGAGTATATGATCGTTAAATCGTTTGCCGGTGGACGTATTATTTCTATATACCTTTGTCGGATACGCGTCCTGGTGAGACAAACAAAACGGCGCCGACCCACAGCCTGTTATTCGCTGGATTTCGTGGCTCTTACGCCCTTCTCATCGAAAACTGAGCGAGCAACCACAGCGAACCGATGCACTATCATATATCCATATTTATATACCTACGTACATATGTACGTATGTATATAAGTACATATGTATGTATATAACAGTAAAAGGCTGGTCCGCTACTGCTGCTGGAGGGTTGGTAATCAATACTCATCGCTTCATCTCGCTCCCGCGCTTTCCAGACTGGATCACTCCATTTCGCTCTCTGGATTTTTACCCCTCGTCGCTGTCCTAGACTCCAGGTGTATTTCGCCATTGAAATATGCCTCTTTCCAACCCCCCTCCCTCAAACACTATATTTCGATGTCTATTTTTCTAAGATATCGCCGTGTGCGAGATGTGAGATCACTTTGAATGATCCTCGCATTGATATAGACTCGTCTGGGGAGACATTCTCAAAGAAATATGATACGAGAAGCGAAACGGAAAATTCTCGGTTTTATAGGTACTTTGTGACAATGTGTGTGTGTATCCGCTCTTGTTTGTGTGTGTGTGTTTTTTTTCATGTGGGTGGAAAAAAGATGCGGAATAATCAAGGGAGCGCTCCAGCGATTTCAGTCTCGTATTAAAGGAATAATTGAAACGAGTACTGGGATGATTCTTCAAACGGTAATCATACGCACTGGGATATACTCCTGAATCTGTTGTTAAACGTGAAAACTTCCGTCGTTGCCTTTTAATTCGCGAATGTGGCTTTTCCCGAGATTTACAGGATTCTGTTTCGAATTTCAAATCGAAATTGCCTGGGGAAGAAACGAAATTTACGCGAGAGCTCGCGTTCGTTGCTGGAGAAAAGTGCATTTTGCTCGGTCGATAATCGGGAGGTATCGCTGAAAGAAATTAAATCTTATTTATTGCGGGTGATTCATTTTTTCAAGGAAAACTCATGAATTTTTTTTTATGGAAAGGAGAATTGTTTACAATCGAATTTCTCCGCTTCTTTATTATTCTCTATTATTCGCCTTCGATGAATAACAAAAAAAAGTGGTTCGGTTATTTTCCTTCATCGCTGCTAAAGTATCAATGTAAGATTGCTCGCTCTTTTCTTTTAATTAAAAGATTAATTATTTTTTAAAATTATTTTTTAAAATTATTTTTCTCCTTTCTCGAGTCTTTAATGATCGCACGATTTCTTCATCCGTGAATTTCGTACGTTTTATTTGTTTTCTGTTGACAATTAAATGAAAGTAAGTGTGACGACTCTTCTGTCCAACATAAAACAGCATCGATTCTTCTTCCGATAGTTCTCTCTCCTCTTTGCAACTCCTCTCAATTCTACGAGACAAAATGATGTCGTAGAAGTGGAATATATGGTCATCGGTACATGAAATACACATTATTTATTAGAATGCGAGGCATCGATGCACTCGTTTACGGATATTAAGAGAGATTGGATTTCTGGTGAACCAAGAGAGTCGTTGAAATTGTTGAATCGATTTTACAACGACCTCCTGTGGATGCAATGTGTCCTCAACATTCCTCAACATATCCATTCTCTCCTCTGTCCATTATTATCTCAATGAACATTTTCCATACACCATACCCAGTGGACAAAAAAAACAGTCCTGCCATAAAAGAATGACAATTTCCAGAAAAAACTCGGCGAAGGTTGGAATAAATATCTTTTTACAACAGCGAATTAAAAAATGTCCTCTTGCTGCAACAACAATGTAAATTTAATATTGACTACCATTCAATTTCTCTTTTTACACAGTTAAAGACACTCGTTTATTATTCCTCCATCCGAATTTCTGTGTGAAATATCATTCAAGATAAAGGGCGAAGCTCAAACGATACTTGAGATTCAACCATCATATTACCAAAAAAAAAATTAGCCTTTCCAGAGAAAACTTGACGAGGGCCAATGTCGATTAATCTTTATATATATATTTCTTCTGTGCGTGTGTTTGTCACTGAACTCCTCCTAAACGGCTGAACCGATTTTAATGAAATTTGTTGTGTGTGTTCAAGGGGATTCGAGAATGGTTTAGATGTACAATTCGATCCAATTCAATTTATTTATTCAATTAATTTTCGAATTATAAAGACGTGTGTACGGGACAACGTCCGACGGGTCCTCTCGTATTTCAATAAAAATTAGCCTTTCCAGAGAAAACTTGACGAGGGCCAATGTCGATTGATATTTCAATGTACAATCGCGACGTTACGTTACACGTTTTAAATAATATATTTTTATCGCGCGAGTGCAGTTTTAACCGTCGCGTTTTCTCGAATTTCCCCGCATATGCAGTTCCACAGTGGAATCGTGTTACTCATCGTTGTCATTTTAACGTGACTGACTCGAGGATCGAGCAAGCTTTGGAGTAGAAAATCTGCTCACAACGGGAACGCTTAGTGGTTTGCACCAAAAGATCAGTCTCGATCGATCCCACATGTACTTTGCTAACCTTTAATACGTGTCTGATACACGTGTCATATATCGTATATATGCAATCCATATACACTCATATATACAAATATATGTATATAACGATACGTCGTACACACAGACGGTGAGCTTCTCGTCGAGCAGCCTAGAGTTGTCGAGTCTCCACAGTGAGAGGATCAAAGGGTCCTCGAAAACAAAGCGAGCGTGGTTTACCCTGTCTTATTTTTTTGCTGCTGCTGCATAACCACCACTTTATCGCTATCATAGTCTATAAAACATGTACACATACATACAGGGTGACATGTTAAGGGTGGCCACCCCCTTTTATTTCGCCCCCCGTAAAGTTAATCGGATGGGTCGCTGGTGATTTTTGAAGGAAATTTTCTGAACTTTCCGATAGAAAATACGGCGTTCATCGGAAAATGATAGGTTTTGCAGTACAAAAGTGACCACTACGAAAATAATGTAAAAACACATTTTTTTCTGATAGGAATAAAATAGACTTTATTCCGAATACGGGACACACGCGAACATTTTTTTTTGAGTATCGCATCATTAAGAAAAGTTATGTCAAAATTGGGTGTTATAATACCAATTCAAACTTATTTGAACGCAACGATGGAATCGAATGAACAGGGCTGTAGTGTTTTGTCTCAAAGTCGGTTTGTCTTTTGCGCTCAAGTTCATTCTCCCAATGTTAATTTTGTATCTGTCAGTGTGAAATGCCAAAAAGGTTATTTAGAAAATGTCAGGTTATTGAAAAATATGTCGTCAACAAGCAGACGACGCAGCAAATCACTCTCGTACCGCTGGTTCAATTCCGTTGTTTCGTTCAGTCAAATTCAAATTTATTCGATAACGCACATTTTTTATATAACTTTTCTGAATGATGCAATACTCAAAAAAAAATTTCGCGTGTGTCCCGTATTCGGAATAAAGTCTACTTTATTCCTATCTGAAAAAAATATGTTTTCACATTATTTTCGTAGCAGTCACTTTTGTGCTGCAAAATATATCACTTTCCGATGAACGCCGTATTTTTTATTGAAAAGTTCAGAAAATTTCCTTCAAAAATCATCCGTGACCCGTCCGATTATCTTTACGGGGGGCGAAATAAAAGGGGGTGGCCACCCTTAACATGTCACCCTGTATATACGTGTAATATATTTTTTCCCTCGCACGAAATGCCATCGTGATTGATGCGACGGATATTGTTTTTTACGAGAATAAATAAAATGAAATTTCACGAGCACGCGAAATCCACTCGCGTTTTCCATTAAAGAGCCACGAGAAATTATAGCCATTCGCCTGGCGTAAATACACATGTCCCAATTTTGTTTGGATAACGCGTGTGGCCCTCGGTCCTTCCAGCAAACTTTTGCCCTTCGTCTTTTAATAAAATGCCGCCACGGTGATCTCGCGGGACCAAAGTCCTGCCAGACTCGGAGGTAAGTTTTCAAAGAGATGGAGAACGGGGAGAAATAGGGGAAGAAAAAAAAAACTTGTGATGTACATATAAGGACAAGTTCAAAGTTACTTCGAGAAGGAATTTCGGCTGTTCTCGACACTCGGACGAGGGACTCTCGTCCGTTTTTTTTTGAAAATCAAATTTCGTTACGCCGACGAACGGCTGGTTTTGACGTACCAGAAAAAAAATGTTTCTCCCCGAGAATAACACACCGGGTGTGTTAGCGATCTGTACGATAATTGGGAGCGATGCTGACAAAGTTCATCTCGGTGAGAAAAAGTTTCGAGTTCTTTTTCGCTTTCCCCGAGAATTGACAACTTTTGCCGTCGAGTATTCGCGCTCGGGCGTTTTAGCCGAGGCTAAAATGGTCCGGGTGGAAACTTTTCATCCCTGTCGCGGAGTGCATTTGTCTATGGGAGAATAATTCGTCCAGGGTCTGCACGATGTACCTGCACGCGTTGCCTACGCGTTGAAAGACGTACGATTTTTTTTTCGCCAATATTTTTCCATCGTCCATACGTGTATGGGGCATTCCGCGTCAAATCAGGCAGTTTTTGATCTCCGCCCTTTCAAATTGCCTGGCAATGTTTCCTGCACTCTGGGCGGTCCAAAATGTCAACGTTAATCATTCGCAGCTCGAAATCCCAGGAGGAATATTTTATTCTCTCGTCGGTTATCGAAGTTTGTTTATCGAGACTTCGGATCGAAGTGTGCTTTTCTCTCGAGAAATTTATTATTTATTCCCAACGTCACAGCATCCACTTTTGAGGCATCCTGTAGACATAAAACCGCAGCAACAACCAGCGCGCACGAGACTTTGAGTTTTTTCAAGAACCCAGAAACAGAGATGGATAAAGAGTTTTCCAGGGGGCTTTTTTCCAACGGGGAAAACTGTTAAATATTCAGAAGCGTTTACGGTAAGCCTTCGGGCGACCGTAGTATTATACACGAAACTTCGACTTTTAGCTGGCTCTAGTCGCAACGAGACGAAACTAGTGAGAAATTTCTACTGGTATCGTAATGTGTATATATATATATATATATATATATATACCTATATATCTATATACCTATATACCTATATATCAAACTACCCCATAGATATATGTATGTATATTATTACGAAGGAGGATGGAACTGAGGGAAGATCTCCTCTCGAAAAGTCTGATGGAGTACACGGAAGTTGGTGCTCGCGCATATTACGCAGCTTCGGTGTATTCGGGGCGTGAAAATTCATCTCTTTATGCACCCACATACACCCTTGTTTCAGGTACATCCTCGTCGAATACATCGGCAAATTTGGCGCGAAGAAAACGACGTCGAACGCACGGGGAGTTTCGAGTGATATGCCTTCCAGAGGCGACAACTGCGAATGTATTCTCAAACTTTCGATAACAGCGCAATCTTCGAGCTTTATAACGAAAAAGCTCGAGGCGAAAACCGGGAGTCGAAACATTTTCTCCACAGGAACCCACGAATTTCGTAGGAGAATTTATACATAGCTTCATTGTTCACTCAAAATTCTATTTCGCGACAAGTTTTGTCTATCTTCTCGGTAACTTTGGGAAGTCTGAAACGCGAGAGAGTGTGCAAATAACGAAAATTTGACGCTGCCCTTTTGCACAAAAAAGTCAAGGATTTTCATGGAATTTTTTCAGTCCTCTTGCTGGGATTATCAATGAATCTCGTTGTTCGTCAAAGACACGAGAAAAACGAAAATTTGACTCTGCCCTTTTGCACAAAAAAGTCAAGGATTTTCATGGAATTTTTTCAGTCCTCTTGCTGGGATTATCGATGAATCTCGTTGTTCGTCAAAGGTACGAGAAAAACGAAAATTTGACTCTCGCCTTTTGCACAAAAAAGTCAAGGGTTTTCATGGAATTTTTTCAGTCCTCTTTCTGGGACTATCGATGAATCTCGTTGTTCGTCAACGGTACGAGAAAAACGAAAATTTGACTCTCGCCTTTTGCACAAAAAAGTCAAGGATTTTCATGGAATTTTTTCAGTCCTCTTGCTGGGACTATCGATGAATCTCGTTGTTCCTCAAAGACACGAGAAAAACGAAAATTTGACTCTCGCCTTTTGCACAAAAAAGTCAAGGATTTTCATGGAATTTTTTCAGTCCTCTTGCTGGGACTATCGATGAATCTCGTTGTTCCTCAAAGACACGAGAAAAAGTTGTTTTTTCCGTGTCTGTCGATTGAATTATGCTTGGTGGGATCGATTATTGTCAAAATGAATATATATATTATTTTAATTATGTTTTATCGTTCGATTCGAGAGAATTGCAGTGCCGAGCTGGACATTTTGATGAAATGGTCCTTGGGACTGATCAACTTTCTCTCGTTCATTCAATACTATTTCCCCAACTGCGAGGAAAATATTTCATTCATCGTTTTATTCGCTGTATATACATGTACACTTGTGTAAACTGTATAGACATAGCACACAATATGACAAATCTCACAGACTGGATGCTGCATCTGGGAAGCGCGTCGCCAAAGTGCGTCATCTCCGGATTCGAGATAATTAAAGCCTTCGTCTTCGTCTGCTCGTTTCCTTTCTCGTCTCTCGCTCCTTTTGCCCTCCCGGGCAATCTTCATCCTCGTCTAATTTTAATAGAAGCAATAAAAGACAGAGAGAAAGCTAGAGAGAGAGAGAGAGAGAGAGAGAAGAAGAGACAGAGAATTGATGGTAGAAGCTCGACAAAAAGCTTGTCCTTCTCCTTCGTCATTTCAAGGCTCCACTTTAGACTATATCTGCATTTACGTCAGAACCAAGAACCAGAATGGTTGTTTCCAGTGTCTTTGCTCTTAACTAATGAGAATTCAAATGTTTGTCATTCGACACACGAAAATCCAAGGAATCCAAGCTTCGATTTTGCAACGGAATTATTTCGGAAATCGTTACTGAGATTACTTGGAACGTCATTGACACTTTAGCGAGATTATCTCGTTAACAAAATGTGCGCGAAGCTCAGGAGGGAGAAACAGGGCGGAAATGGAGTCGAATGCCCCAAAAGTCACCGGTCTTTGGATGGAAAAAGGTACCAAATAAAAATAACATGTGTATAAAAGGAGAATCTGCGGAAATGATATTCCACTGAAGTAGAAGCGCCTCCCAGGTGTAAAACACTGCTTCTGTGCCTGATACATCTCGAGAATCCCAAAAGGCAAGAGGGAATTCCATAATTCCTCGCTGAGTGGAAGAAATGGGGAAAAGCTGCTCCACTTCTCACGAAGACTTCATTTCTATTTCTATGCCCTTATACCAATCCCACAGACGCCCGCAACTTTTTCTCCCTTTTTCGCCTGGAAAGTAATCATAGCGCGCAGAAACGATCAAGAGTCCACCTCGCCATCTCGGTACATCGCTGAGCTCTCGATATAAAAAAGGAAAAAAAGTCAAACGACCAATGCGAACGTTAAAATCCCTTTTTAATATCGCCGTCGCGAATTCCCTCGCATAAAACGAGAAAACATCGATTTTGACCTCGAAGAATATGAACAAATTTTATCGACAGCCACGACGAATTATCAATTTCAGTCAGAAATTCTCACGAGCATGTTTAACTCGGCGAATTGTCGAACTTTTACGAGAGCGTTTTGCTCGGTGGAATAAAATATTTAAAAAAACGAAAAATACATAGAAATTTACTAGACAAGTAGAATTTTTTTGTTTTTTTTTCAAAATTCTGGAATCTCAACGATTCATCGATCAATATTATTATTTTGATCGATTTTCTAGTCTGAATAAATAGGTGAATAAACGGTTCAAGGGACACGTTCATTTATTTCGTTTGTTTTTTTTAATATTTTCCAGGAGGGCGATGGTGCACCTCCCTTAGCGTGGATATGGTAACCATGAGCTCCGAAAAGTCCGCCTGCCGGCGAAAGCCGGCGGAGAGTAACAGCTCCAAGGGCGCGAGTGACAGGAGCACCACGATCGGCAAAGGAAAAAGCCTCATCCAGAAGATCAAAAAAGACGAGGATGGTACGACGACAACGTCGATCGGTGATAAACCAAACGCTTCGCCAAACGCCACGGCCACCTGCGCCGAGGACAGTCCTAATTATCTCGTGTACAAAAAGGTATTAAAAAAAAAAACAAAAAAATTGCACGAACATTCTCAGCCTCAACGTAGGAAACTTGAGTACACCGGAAACACGCTGTGCGATAAAAATTGGTGTATCTTTAGATCGAAAACAAAAAATTCGATCTCAAGGAAAATCGCAAATTCGAATCATGCAATTTTGCATGCATCGTGGAGTTGTTGGTTTTTTACTGAAAAAAAAAACATACTCAAAAGTGTATACCAAAATCATATAAAAACGAAAGAATTGATTGTTACAGAAAGAAAAAAAAATGTAAGTTATAATCGCAAAAAGCAGAAAAACTAATGTTCAGAAACGTGTCCAAAAGAATGTCATTTTTGAGTAGAAAAAAAAAGTGCGATCGATCATTCGCATTTATTTGAAAAAAAAACATCGAGGGATGGTAAACGATCGATGGAACATATCTCGCGAGTGTGACAAAAGTTTCGAGACATTTGGGGGAAAAAATGGGCGACCGTTGCAAAGCCGAGATAGAGGGAGGAGAGTGTCAATAGCATTGGCGAAAGGATCCCTTGTTTGTCAACCATCAATGGCATTCGAAAACACGAGGAAATGAAAGAGACCGGAGATCCAGTCACGTGTTCTGTTCTGTATGTGTAACGACGACTAGATGAAACATTCGCGAAGCGACGAGACTATTTGTCAGATTTACGCGAGATTTCGCAGCTATACAGAAAGAAAGATAGAAAAGAGAGAGGGAGAGAGAATTTTCAAACCATTCCCAGCACACGTTTCATCTATTTGGAATACGGCCAGCTATCAGCCTGGAGCGATTTTCACCGCACGAGTTTCTCCTCGTTTTCGCGCTACGGGGATGAATATTCCTTCCGCTTTCGTCACCACTTTACGTCGACGATTTTCTCTCCTTCTCTTTCACCTTTTGTTTTCATTCATAGCAAAAATAGCGCGACCAAACGACGACACGATCTTGTTTTTTTTTTCGCTCCTTTTTTTTTTGTTAATCTAGGATTCATCGATAACACTCGCTCTCCGTTCTATGGCGAATCGACATTTCGCGAATAGAGCGAACGGTGAGAGAACTTTTGTTCGGCAGTCGATTGTCATGGAGGTCAAAAGTTCAGTATTTAATAGCATGCACATTCAGTCCCATCTTCGTTCACGCAATCCCAATTATTTTATGGCAAGGATAATGCTTTTTTTAACGCTCGAGGTAATCGTCTCGCGACAGTCACGATAGAATGTCAGTTTGCCAGCCAATGTGCGAGAAAAAACGTACAACTTGCGGAATATTCGAAACATATTAGGCGTAGTGTTGAATTTATATCGTTCTTTATTATTTCAAGTTTTTCACGGTATAGAGAGATTACAAAAAATTATATTCGCGATAATCAAGCTTCCTGAAAACGAAGAGGAATTCAATTAGCTTTATTTACTATTTCGCCCTACGTTCGACGAAAATATCAAGTAGGAAAAGAAAAATCAGGGAAAAAGGGACACGCCGGTGTTATTCGTCGATGAAAAAAACGACCCTTTTTTTTTATACATATTCTGCTTTCTGAAGCATCATCGTCAGTTTTTTTACTCGGCCATCGTGCTTTTACTCTTTTTCCCTGTGCTTTTGTGTCTCTCAGTCGCATTTGTTTTTCACACACAACCAGTCGTCGGATTTACACGTCTAAACAGATAGATTCGCTGCAGGGAGTGTCGCACTTTGACGTCAAAAAAAAAGTGCTCCCGATCTTTTATGCGTCGTGTCTTCTCAGCCTCGCATTCAGCACTTTGCGATCTCGTGTCCTCGATTTGGATTTACGCAATACTCTCGTATTCATTGGAAATATTTCGTTGTGTAACGAATAACAAAACGAAAATAAGGGCCACCGCTTCGGGGGTTGCACGAATATGCTTACAGTCGAGTCTCGTTAGCGCGACAAAGCTTGCCGTGAATTGCCCCCACTCTGCCGCACGTTCGCATTTCGATAGAGCGCATGCGCCGAGCGCGGTGTATGATGGGAAGAGCAGCCTCCTTAGCGACGAAAAAGACGCTCTTTGCGATGAAATTCGTCGATTGCGAGCAAATATCGGGTTTTACATAACGATTCGAAGCGATTGTTACTCAATAGTCAATAAAAAATAATAAAAATTAGAACCCTTAAAATATTTTACATTTTCTTATAAATTTGCGGGAGGAAACGACTTTTCTCCTCACCTATAATTTTTTCTCGTTATAAATAAACCTTTTGAGACTTTTTACTAATTACTTACTCATTTTTCCGATGTGTTGTAAACTATAAATACGATTAGATCTTTGACTCTTTGAGAATTTTGTCATTCGCAACTTTAAAAGCTTCTTAATAATCCACCCCTCGAAGCTTATTGGAAAAATGCAATTCAAGCGCAAATCTCAATCCCCTCATTTTGATGCAGTTTATATTCAACCGAGTCTATTGCATTCGACAAAAAATGGTGCAAATTTTCCCTACGTCTTGTGAACTATAAATACGTTCAGATTTTAATTCTTCGAGCATTAAACCATCGCAAACTGAACGATAAATATCCCCGTATGGATTATCAAGCTTCGAATGTTATCTCGCGAAACCCCGTGACTCCTCATTAGCATACGGAAATCCGGAGCGGGCGTCACTAACGAGAATTTATTGTATCACGATCGAACCGAAGAAAACGGATGAAAAAACTTGACGCTTTTCTGTAGTTTTTCATTTTGCCGTTATCGCGTGTTTCTACATTCTCTAACGCACTTTTCCCACGTTATCTCGACCTCAGCACTAATGGGAGAAAAATCGGGTCATCAGCCATTTGTGGCTACCCGCAGCTGTCAATCTTCTGGAAAACTCTCCCTCTCTCTCTCTCTCTCTCTTCCTCTCGAGATAGCCTTTTTTTCTACATAGCTGTGCGTATTGAATGCACGTACATACATTGCACGCGCGTATGATCTCTTTACAACGGAGTCTGCGAGAGAAGAAGCTGCGTGTAAGAAAACGAACGACGTAGGGATATTTGCGAAGGGAAGACGCTAACCGCGTCGCGCTTTTATAGTGTCATCTTACGTCCAAGGCAAGATCGATCTTTGCAAAGTCTTGTTCATCTTCTGTCCTCTTTCAATAAGGTTGTAGACGCACCTCGACCTTTGAGGGAAAGGCGAAGGTTGGCAAGATCACGTATTCGCAAGGTTCGATGTGTTCGCGTGTGTGTACAAATACAGGGTGTCCTAAAACCGGATGCTGATAATTTGAAGCAACGTAGGGGATGGAATTTCGAGTCGACAAGTCCTTGAGCATTTTTTGATCCGACGAATCCTCGTTGAGTTATTAGATAATGTAATCGAACCAATAGGACAGCCGCGCTCGCGCAGCGCCCTCTGGAGGAGGCAGGGCGCGCGTCCAACTGGCTGGAGCTTTGACAGCTAATAACTCATCGGGTTTTGGTCGTGTAAAAAAATTCCAAAATACATTTCCACTTGGAATTTCATGCTGAATGTAGTGCGCAAATGTGCCAACATCGAATTCTGGGCCACCCTGTGTATTCATACGCTATATCGGCCTTCAGAATTGGCGGTCTGTCTTTGGTCAACTCGATCACCTTCCCTGTCTATGGTTTGGTCTGTTTCCTAACGTCCTTATCGACAAACAAACCGCAAGCTTATGCTCTGCAAATGGCCCTCATTATACACATAACTGCGTATGTATAGAGATCGAATTTATGGGTATATTGTATATATACTGTGGATTTATACGTTGTACGATGCAGCTTTTATCGGTCGGACAATTAATGGCCATTAGTCGAACGCATTACGATAGCATGTTTTTTTTTCTTCCTTCTTCCAGATGGAGTCAATAGTGGAGAAAATGTTGGACGAATTCAGCGGAGTTCCCGTCAGAACAGTCAAGACTTTTATGACTAAGATCCCCTCGGTTTTCACAGGTAATTGGAGGCTCCATGTATATTACGTTTCTACATTAATCATCGAGGATTTATGATACGTCGGTCTTCGGAGATTTATTTTTTTCCGCGATGGTCGTGGCGCCATCTGCAGGGCTGCTGTGGCACCGGCTTGCGCCGGTGATTTAATGAGCCAGAAATACATTTCAAACATTCGGTTTCACTTTACGCGGAATTTTTTTTTTTTTTAATACTTTCGACATCGTTTTATTTTCTCCAATTATTATCGAAGGAATAATGGCATATTTTTTTCATTAAAAAATCGATTATTTCATCGTAACAACGTAAAGAAATGTTTAAAAAATTATCTCTCTTCTTCTCACACAAATACTCAAGAATCTCATTGATTCGGTTTTTTTCGAAAATTCGTAATTTGATATAATCGTCGATTTTCGTAATCGAAAAATCCGTTCTTTTACTTTTCAACGTATAACATTTGAATACATTTTTTTCTTTTCTGCTGATAGAAATACACAAAAATCATTGGAATCATTTTTCTTCGCACCTCGATTTTTGTGGCGTTTTGAATTCTATTATTATTATTTTTTCCTTCTCACCAGGCACCGATCTCATCGCATGGATGATGAAAAACATGGAGATCGACGATCTGGAAGCTCTTCACGTAGCTCATTTAATGGCGTCACATGGATATTTCTTTCCAATCGACGATCACTGCCTCACTGTAAAAAATGACAACACGTTTTATCGATTTCAAACGCCATATTTCTGGCCGTCCAATTGTTGGGAGCCGGAAAACACGGATTACGGTAAAGAATTATTTCGACAGTCGCTGTTTCGTAATTCTTCTTTTTTTTCATTAAATTCTTCGTTCGTCGCATCCTACATTCGAACGCACTGGTGGCAATTTTCCGAGACTATTTATCGTATCTCGCGAGAGAGCGCGACGAGCGTTTCAAACGTCGCGAAAATTTACCGAGTTTGTACAACTTTTCACAGCTGTTTACTTGTGCAAACGAACGATGCAGAACAAAACGCGTCTGGAATTGGCCGACTACGAGGCGGAAAACCTCGCGAGGCTGCAAAAGATGTTTTCTCGAAAGTGGGAATTTATATTCATGCAGGCCGAGGCCCAGAGCAAAGTCGACAAAAAGAGGGACAAGCTCGAGAGAAAAGTTTTGGACAGTCAAGAACGAGCATTTTGGGACGTTCATCGGCCAATGGTAATCAAGTTTATTTCACGAGGAGGGAGAGTAAAAAAAAAGAAACAAATTTGGACAATCGTCGTTGAATCTGGCAAAAGTTTTAGCAGGAATGTTATTTATTTCGAGTTGTAAAATATTTTATGAACATATTTAAACACGTAATTATAAATTCAAATAATAGTCACTGAATTTCTCAATAAAATAATAATAACATTAATAATCGATATTACTACAAGTTCAAAATAAAAACAAGGAGGAATAATGAATTTGGACGATGAGGAGGATCCTAATTATTCAATTTTTTACTGAAACGTACGTGCAGAACCAGTCGACAGAAACGACCAGTCTTTGGCATCCGAGAGCCTCGAAAACATATAGATTTTTCAAAATTTTCTCGCAATTTTTATTCCAGGACAATTTCCCACCCTTGATCCTTGTGTATTTTACCTTCTGAATTGATCGATAATCAAATTTATCCCCTCCGCAAAGCGGTAATAATTCGTTGCGGTCAAGACTCTCGCGGTTCTTTTTTCCCGTTTAACCGATTTTGTTTTTATCGACTGTCACAGCCCGGCTGTGTAAATACCACTGAAATGGACATAAAAAAAGCTTGCAGAAGCAACAAACCGATAATAAAAGCTAGTCGACATTTGCAACTCGGAGTGGCGGGTGGGAGAATATCACCGACACACGCGGATCAAAATCCAAGCCCATCGATCGAGAGTGTACGGAGAGAGATCGACATGCTCAAACAAAGACTGGACAGACGAAACATCAAAGTATCCAAAGTGGCGGAAGCGTGAGAAACATTTTATTTTTCTCGATATTTCGATCCCTTTTTCTTTTTCAACGTTCCATTTTTTTTTGCCACTCGGTTTTTCACGATTTTTTCTTCGCTCGAGTTGAAAATTATCGAGAAACGTATTTTGCAACAGGCTGATCGGTTATTTCGAGCAGTACGTCGAGTACGATCCAGCGTTTACGCAACCGGAATTCGGCAATCCGTGGATAACGGACAGCCCGGAAATGTGGGAGCAGGAGAAATTAGCGTGAGTTGAAATTATTGAGAATCCTTTTTTTTTTTCGATTTCTTTTCACCGAAAATTTCATGCGGAAAAAATTGTTTTCGCGTGTTTCAGAAAAGAAATATCCGTCAGAAGGGTGAAAAGGTGGGCTTTCAGCCTGCAGGAACTCTTGCAGGATCCCGTGGGACGTGAACAATTCGTGCGTTTCCTCGACAAGGAATTTAGCGGCGAGAATCTCAAGTGAGGATTTTCTTCTTCGTAAAAAAAAAAACGTCGTTTAATAGTAAATCGAATTGAATTGTCGATACATCGTCATTGTGTTCCAAATTTTTCATTTTTTTCCACCGATAACCATTTATTATTATTTATTATTATTTATTATTATAATAGAAAGCGCGATAAACGATATTTCTGCAAAAAAAAAAAGTTGTTTAACGAAATTTAATAAAAACTGTCACTGAAAATTCGATCAGCAGCCGTATCTTTGAATGTTTACGGTTTTGCTCTCGGTGACGATTGAAAAATGACGATTCTTCCGCACGTCGCGATTATCAATTGCAGATTTTGGGAAGCCGTGCAAAATTTGAAGACCTTGCCGCAAAGAGACGTACAGACGAAGGTCGAGGAGATATG
Source organism: Heteropelma amictum (assembly GCA_959613375.1). Lineage (NCBI taxonomy): Eukaryota > Metazoa > Arthropoda > Insecta > Hymenoptera > Ichneumonidae > Heteropelma > Heteropelma amictum. The sequence continues at coordinate 29,770,635 of OY390721.1, forward strand.
GAATGAATTTTTAGGCCCAGACGCGAGTTGCCCGATAAACGTGGACTCGCGTTCCTTCGAGATGACCAAGAGAAATCTCGATAAACCGGATCGATGGTCCTTCGACGTTGCTGCTGTACGTATCGCTCGAAATTTAGCAAAAAAAATCGGAAAAAATGGAAAAAACTTCGTTTTTAATTAATTTTCGTCCTTCAAGGCTCACGTTTATCACTTGATGAAGAGCGACAGTTACTCGAGATACCTTCGATCGGAAATGTACAAAGATTACCTCAACGGTTCCAAGAAAAAGGTGAGGAAACAAATTTTGCTGGACCGACGATAATAATAATTTTTTAAAATGAAAAAATGGTCAATGAAATTTTGGATTTTGCGTTTTTCAGACTTCGGTCAAAGGGATTCGTAGCATCGTGTCCTTCGCCGGTCGCAAAGATACCGCTGGATCTTAACCGATCGAACGTAAAAACGACCAAAAAATACTTTGGCTCGTGTTCATTGGCAATGATCGCGCGGATGATTTTCGCATCGCTTGACGTTCACATCTCACACATTCGTATGGAAACTAAAAAAACATCGCAAAAAAAAAACAAATAGGAATCATGGAAACAGGCGACGGAAGCGAAGATTAGGGGTGAGCTGAAAAGTAATTTTTCAAATTAAATTTTTTGCAAATTGTTCAATTTATTCGAAAAATTTTCATATTTATGTGAGGATTTTCGGTCTTTCCATCGTTGTTCGATTTTTTGGTCAAATATCTGGTCGGAATTTTTTTTTCGACATTAAACATACAAGATTTTTTAATGTGAATTTTTCTTCCTTTTTTCAGATAACACCGATAATCAAAAAGAAAAAAAAAAGTTTATTATCGCGCCTTTCGTTCGTGCGAGCGAAAAAATTCTCCGTTCTTCGCGCCTTTACCAAAAGCTCTTTCTGCATTGCAAATCTCTCTCTCTCTCTCTTTCTCTCTTTTACCCTAAATTTTTCGAATAATCTTGCCGAAATCTCATTTCACCGAACGGCCATAAAAGGTGCAGAGAGGGAATAAAAAACGCGAGTGTGGAGAAAAAAAATCGCAAAAATTCCGTATGGAAATGAGATAGTTAATGAAAGGAAGAAAAATACAGCGACGTTCGGACGAAAGAGTCGTCGACGTGTGAAAAAAAAAAAACATTAATCTCCATTTGTTACAACCTCAGCCATTTCCGGTCCCACGACTGCGAGAATCCAAAGGAGATTCTCCCGAATCTCGAAATTGACTCGAGAATCAATTTCGGTCGAATGGATGGCCTTTCACTCGACGATAAATCGAATTCCGTTAAATTCGCAACAAAAAAATTATGCCGAGAAATAGGAAACAAACGATTCCAGGAAAAACAAGAGAAACAAAAAAAAACGTCCATTTTGGAATAAAAAGCGAGTAAACGATATGAGATTTTGTAAAATGATAATGAACTTTATTAAAATAATCGAAAAATCGCGATTTCGAGTATCAAGAACCGAGACGTCATACGCTTTCTCTCCGGATGTAATAACAGGGTGGAGAGATCACGATGTCCGTGGCACACGAGCACCATCAAATTTGATATTCGAAGGAGAGACGAAATCGTGATGATTGAGATTGAGTGAAACGAAAGAACGAAAAAAAAAACAGGTTTCACACTAGAGCTTGTAAATAATAGATGCAAGAGCTATGCGCTGTACTTCCGTTTTGTCCGTGGTATGATATACGCGGCGATTATCGCGAAGGGAGGAAAAAAATACATTTTCCGAGACAAAAAAGTTCCTCGGAGCAACTATGTGTACGTTATGAAAAGTTCGCGCGTAGACTCACGAATGTTTCAGCAACTGATGAAAACTTGCCGTACAAATAAGCAATAAAATCGCAGTGGCGCGATTTTTAACCGACATGAGTCTATCTCGGTGCTATGAAGGAAAAAATCAGTTAAAAACGCACTATACAGAACAGAGTGTCGTAAAACCGGATGCTGATAATTTAATGCTAGATTGGAAATGAAATTCCAAGCCGAAAAGTCCTTAAGCACTTTTCGATCCGACGAGTTCTCGTTGAGTTATTAAATAACGAAATTGCGACAGTGAGCGGCGCGCGCCGTGCGTTGCGCCCGCGGGAGAAGGTAGGGCGCGCGTCTGATTGGCTCAAACTTTGGAAATTCATAACTCATCAGGTTTTCGACGTACAAAAAAGTACTAAAATACATTTCGACTCGAAATTTGATTCTGAATCTGGCTTTAAATTGTTAACATCGAGTTTTGCTACACCCGGTAGATTGTACATATTAGGTGTATGGATGCGTGCGTGTACAGAGGGAGAATACATTGTTAGTTAACGAAGAAGATGAGCGGAAATTCCTGAAAAAAATGCATTCGTCGTATCGGTAAAGTAAAAACGAGAAAAAAAAATAACGATTTACCGATCGATTTTCGAAACATACTTTTTTTACCACGTTCTTTCACATCCACCGAGGAATCCTTCTTTCGCCCGCTTTTACTCCTCGGAGCTACGAGATGGAGCCTCTGTATTGAAAATCTCGGATTATGGAAAAAAAAATTTTGCATCCAACTCTACTTCCGGGCTTGGAAGAAAAAGTGGATGGACGACACTTCACGATGCCACAGTATTTGCATCGCATTACGATAACGTGTAGTTGGAATAATAATTGCAGGAAAATGACAAGATTAGAGGCCACCCGCGTACCTGTGCTGGTTTCTGATAAAAACCGCGTTATACGAGCAATGCGTGTACGACTGAAATTTTCGCAATGTAAAATAAAAAAAAACCCACGCTGTATGTGTATAGAGAACGAGAAGAAACAAAAATAGAATGGTTCTTGTAGAAATTATATTTTTATCAGATTTCACTTTCTGTAGAAATTATATCGACATTCGTATTTTGTGCAATTTAATCAAAGGTCTTGAAAATTTATGGAATTTTCGTCATATTCGTCATGCATATGTATTCTCACGGATCTGTCATATTCGATGATCCGAGCGTCTTTTTTTCAGCTGTCGATCGCAAAACGATGTGGAGGAGAAAAAAGTAAGTTGTAATTAAAAACGGCTGTAATTATCGTTCACTCTTCATTCGAAGGACGATAATGATAATGTACCCTTCGTCATTTAAGATTCACCAAAGTTTTTCAGAATGAAAAAAATTTTAAAAACGTTATAGGACACCGTGCTCATGCGCTCACATCTCCATGTGAGTCTCGCCTCATTCAGCGTCGTTCTGTACTCTTTATTTAATTATTTATAGCATTGAAAATTGACAAATTCAATGCAAAGAAACGTTTAAACACAGCAGGGTGGGAATAGCTGTGATTACTAAAATCATTTTTTATTTAAAAACAATAGCCACAATATATCCTGGTTATTCCGCCGAATCGACGATCGCGAAGTCTGCACGTAAGTATTTACCTTTTTGAGTTCCATTTGAAGCACAAAATTCATACCGCCATCAGCAATGAGCGCGCGCACTCCCCCATTCACGCGTGCGCACGAGCCGGTCGCCACCTAGCGGCGTCACAATGAAACTATCCAAGCAAAATTGAGGAACAAATTTTGTTCTCGACTCGTAATTTATGATTCTTTTTTTAAAGCGATCACGTCACTAGCGTTTTTTCCAGGTGAGTGCAGCGAAAATTTTGAGAGGAAAAAGAAATTTGAAGCATCATGCTCATACGTACTCATATCTCCGCGTGAGTCTCAGCTCGTTCATCGACGCTCTATGCTCTTTATTTGGTTATGTACAACATTGAAAATTGACAGGTTCGATGCAAGCAAACGTCTAAGCAGAGCACTGTAGAAATAGCCGTAATTATTAAAATCGTTTTCTGTTTCAAAACGATCTATTGTCGAGTGGATGATGACAATGTTTTCATCTGAGTAAAACCTTTTTAATTACATTTCAAGTGTATATTAATACCGTCATCCAACAGTGAGCGCTGCTCCTCACTCGTGAGAAACTTTACTGGTAGCCGCCTAGCGGCGAGTCGATAAAACCGTTCGAATCGGTTAAACCCGCAGCTTATTCCACTATGATACTTGATCCACCACCAAAATGAAAAATTAAGCAACAATTGAGCATTCTCGTAGGATAAAATACTTTTTTTGGAAAAAAAATATTTAATTCATGATTCGTCGAGTCTGGGTAGACACTCTCGTGTGGATTAAAATATATCATTCTTGTTTTCGTTAAAAACTAAAAATCATCAGCTCACATGCGTGAGATACATGATCATCGATCATTTCATTCATTCGCATCCCTGTACATCGTTTATGAACATTACTGCTTTATAATAGCTAATACACCAGACTGCACATACATTCTTCGAGGCGTTTTTTATTTGACAAAATCCTTAACAGATACACTCATGCCATCTCGGCTCTCTCCGCTGTACGAGGTAAACATTTGTATTCTCTTTTCTTTTCTTTGCGAAGCAGGTAGATGGCGCAACGTCTGAATTATTCGCGTATGCGGTATAATGTATACATACGTACATAGTATTACAAAGAAAAAACAGAAAAATTACCAAGTTGGACCGTAAGAATACATGAATTCGCAGATCGTTGATTACTTCGACATTAAAATGATTTAACGCTCGCCTTCGACACAAAACTCTATTATCATCGTTGTATTTTCTTATTTCAGAAAATGATGAAAGTCTAGAAAATTAATACGAAACTTAAAATCATGTACACACACATACAACCACTATCGTACGATAACTTGGCACTATAACGAAATTACAATGATTTATGAATGAGTCGATTGCGCTTTCGTGATCCATACGTCCTTGGAGTCACGTGCACATGTGCATTATCGATTTTCGTTCTCTCCGACATTTACGAGGAAAATCATCATCGTTTTGTGCAAACGCGAGAAGAGGAAAAAGTCACGACTACCCCCTGAATGTGTTGTTCGAGTTTTGTACATCCTTAAGTGATATGACTAGATATAAATACGGAAAGAATGTATAATAATGTTAATGAATATATGAAATGATGAATCGTTTTTGACAGGGGTCTGGAATAATTATTCGACGCTACAATTCTACAGCGTGTCCCAAAATTTAATGACGATAATTTAGACCGAGCTGCGGGATGAAATTCTGAGCCAAAAAGTCCTTGAGAACTTTTTGATCCGATGAATTCCTGACGAGTCATCGACTGACGTAGTTTGACCAGGAGCGCACATCCGATTGGCTCAAACTTTGTCGATCGATAAGTCATCAGGATTCGATCGTACAAAAAAATAATAAAATACTTTTCGTCTCGGAATTTCTCCGCCAACGTAACTGTAAATTATCGATATCGAGTTCCGGGACATCCTGTATTGTACATTTTGAAATTCTTTTGAATCTTGGCTTTGCCGAAAATTCATCATTGTTATGTTGTATCTGCAGCTTCACTCAAAGAAAAAATTCATTAATCGGATAACTCTTTGTTCGAATGTGGAAAAAATTCAAGCGACAGATGCGTCTCTGATTATTTGAGTAATTGAATACCCCTGTTAAGAACCGAATCGTTATTCAACTATAATGTTTAATGTATTTTTCGTTTTTGAAATCATCATTTTCATAAAGTTGCTCGATGATTTTGCAATTTCCACCGCATTCGTTAGCTTTGAACAATTATCCATGATGGACATAATTGCGATAAATACAATAAGCCAATTAAATTGCTAATTATCGCTGATAATTACACGAGCAGCATATTCTTGATCAATTCCTCGTGTTGCTCATCGCTTCTATCTAATTGCGCACTCGACTTTTAGCGATGAATTATCACGAGAAATTCACACCAAGTCTACATTCTGATATTACATTACGAATTTTCGACTCAAGATTGAGATAAATTCACGATGAATGTAACGCGTTATCCTTGCCCGTAACTCAAAAGGATCTTATCGGAAAACGCTTTTTGAAAAAACACGTCGTCACGGAGGTTGGTTTTTCACTTGTGGAAAAAGAAAAATTTCTTTTCAATTTTTTTCTTCAAAAACGAGAAGTTTTATCGGAAAAAAAATAAATCGTAGGGCATTTGAGGATGTTCCGATTATATAGTCTTGGCAAAAATAAAACCAAACAGAAATCGTATGAAAGATTCGAAAAGCATTGATCGAGCGAACGCGATTTTTACCAAATTTGTTCCGCTATTTTGAAATTCAGTTTCCTTTTCGTACAACAGATGAAAATTTCGAGAAACGCAGGAGGACCCTTGTTCACGGGAAATTACAAAAAAATTCGAAACTATTCGTGATATTTTCAAAAAATGAATTGGGAAAATGGTTTCGAAAAATCATGACTTTCTCTGGAAAAACAAAAAATCTCGTCTCGATATTCCCAAAACAAATTTCTTTTCAAAATAACTGAAAACTTTTCGAAATTGTCCGTTACCGAAATGACCTCGGAATCTTCCATGTGATTTGTTTTTATTTCGATTTTCACAAGATTGCCGATCGATTGAAAATCTCGTCCCACCCGATTTGCGTAGTTTTTTTTAAAAACATTCCAATTTGGCGGTGAAAAACGCACGAAATGGCGATGCTCAAGATACACGGTGTATAAATCCCAAATGAATTGCCTTATTGCTTTTTCTTATTTTCCCTTCATCCGATAAAAAATCGATGAAATAAAAAATTGAACCGCTGACCCCACAGGTAAAAACGCCATTTTGTTCTCTTCCGCGCTTGCCGCCATTTCGTGACTATATCGCCGCCATCTCGTGTCGTTTTCCGACCCTACGAGGATCATTAACCTCCACCGAAAAACGTCCGAAATTCAATTTAAAGATAAATCCTCCTCGTGCTGCAAAAATATACATCTTTCATCCGATCAATGTCAAAAACAAAAAACCCAAAAACTACAAAAAAAAATTAGAGCCTAGTACTTTCTATTCAGGCCCGAAAAAAAGATGAATGATTATTGAAGAACGATGCGCGCGCATCGCGAATTCTCAACCGGCCCGTCGATCAACGCTGATCGGAAAAAAAATAGAGGAACATCACGAAATTTCCTATTTTCCTTAGACTTTCTCTTCGAGCTACTTAAACGATGATATTATTAATAATAATGATGATAATCGATTAAAAAATAACGTTAAAAGTCGATAATTGAAATAAAGTATTCTTCGCGATCGCAGCGAAGAAACGTCAAGCAGTCTCGACGACTTTTTTGTTTCTCTTGATGATCGGCACAACGGCCCACAGTGCCGTGCCGAGTATGAGAATAATTCCTAGTGCCAAAAAAATTGGTTTGTACGAACCGACGTTCTCGTAAATAAGGCCGCACAGCGGTGGTCCAGCGAGTTGAAGAACGCCGTTGACGAAGAGGGATATGCCGTAGGAGGAGCTCAGTTTCTCGGTACCCAACATATCGGCCAGGATAACGGTAGTGATGCCGATGTACATTCCCGAGGAGAGGCCGAAAAGCGCGCAGAAGAACGACAGCATCATGTAACTGGTGGCCATTGGCAAAAGAGCGAGCGCGATGCCGCTCAGTCCCAAGCCGCATACGAAGTAATAATACTTTGGTACAAAATCCATGTCGGAGAGGGAGGCACCGCCGATTCTACCAACGAGATCGAGGGCCGACACAACGGACAACAGCAAGGCCGACCTGTTCTTGTCGAAGCCCTCGGATATGGCGTAAGACGGCAATAGAATCATGAAATTCGTATTGCTTATGGCGGACGTTGAATTGGATATGAGGATAACGAGATAAATCGGATCGGCGAGAACGCTAAAGTCGAAGAAGCTGAGGCTGGAGCTGTTGGTACTGCGGGACGAGTCCTCGTCCAGCTTCTTCAATATGTCCGACTTGCCGGATTCCGCGCAGACGACGTCGTCCAGCTTGTCATCGTCGTCGTCGTTGTCGTCGTCGGTTCTCGTCTTGACCGGCTGAGTTCGGAATATCCTACGGAATAACCCGGGTACTCGAGGACTCAGCGCGATCGGACCCATGTCCGAGACGATGCTGTGCTGTCGCGAAAGATGGAAGCTGCTGTCTCTTCGGGTGCTGCTCTTCCGGGCGGAATTACCGCGACTCAGCGGTGGAGTCGCGACTACCAAGGTCGTCGAGTTGGAACGTTTCGCGTTGATCGGCGTGGCGACCGGATCGCCATTGTTCGCCGCCGCCGCCGTGGCCTCCTCCGGGATCGGTTGTTCCCCAGCGCCGATCTCCGCTCGTTTCTCCGCTCCGATGACTTCCGGTTTCTCCAGCTTCTCCACGCCCTCGTTGCTCTCGTCGATGCGCGAAGTCGTCAAAGTTTTCTCCAAATATTTCGACAAATCCGTCAAATGATCCGACGATGTTTCCGTGTTTGGGTTCGGCGCTTCGTGCTGAATATTCAGCTCCGATTTGCCCGGAAGACTCAGACGAATTTTCGTCTCGTTCGCTGGCTCGTCCAGCGACATCGCCTCGTTGTCGATTCCCTCCTCCACCGGGACTTCCTTCATGTGCTCCTCCACGGGATGGTAGAGCAACGCGCAGACGAGGGTGTTCAAGGTTATCGCGCCCATTATCAGTACCGCACCGCTGCGACAGGTAGAAAGAAATGGTAGAAAGAAAAAGAAAGAGAAAAGGTAGAAAGAGAAGAAAAATGAGGAGCGAAATTTTGACGATTTTTCCAATTTATCATTCCGAGGACGGGGAAGATGCAACGAGACGAGAAAACACGGATAACAAAGCGCGTTCGAAGGAAATGATTACAAAAAAAAACTCGATTTTCTTCGACCAGTCGATGAGTCGATTTTATGGCGGAAATTATTTTCGGATAATCGATCGATATTTAATGACCCATCGGTATTGACAAATTAAATTAATTCGATTCTCACTAGGAAAAAAAAAACAAGACGGATAATTACGTTCGACCGTCAATTAGCCATTGAGAAATAATAAAAAAAAACACGCATCTGAGAAATCTATTGTTCGGTTTTGTATAAATTACTCATGAGAGAATAATTAATCTGGGATTCAGCGTTATTTTTCTTCCTGATGAATGATGGACACGAGACTCGCCCATTAACGAGCCAATCTGCGAGATGCTCTCGTTACTCGGCAGAAATGTCCATGATCGCAAAACCGTTAATTCAAAAAATTGTTCGTTTCTCTCTCTCTCGCACAATGCTTGCTCGCGAATCGAGAGAATTATCGTCGTAAGAAAATTTATCGACGGAAAAAAATTATTCTATCCGCATAAATTCCTATTTATCTTTTTAACGAGCTTGGAAGAGCCGTAGTTTCGTAATCATATTCAAAAAGCAGTACCAAGCGTTTGAATTTTCTTTGATCGATATTTTCTTTGAAAAAAAAAAAAAAAACTGTAATAATCGAAGGAAAATCGAATGGCGCATAGAAAAAGGATAAAACGTAAAAAGAATCGTCTTACCGATGGCCAAAATGATTAAGGAGATACTGCAAAAACGGCGGTAGAACGATGGTACCTATGGCACTTCCGGAAATACAAAGCCCATTGGCAAAGCCTCGTAGTCTCTCGAAATAGGACGTCACGATGTAAACAGTGGGTGGAAATGTCAATCCAGCGCCAATGCCGACCATGAGTCCGTAGCTGAATTCAAAAGTGAAAAACATTACGATAAAAATGATGAAAAAAAAAGAAAACGTCACTCGTTTGCGTACGGCGCGTTGATTCGATCAAAGCCTCGCGCGTGTTGCACAACCACGTCACGAATGACGGTAAATACATCGTTTCACAATTGTCAGGCGCCAAAGCGCGACGAGACGAGGAGAAAAAAAAAAGAGACGCACTATTGGGCGATAAATGATTTTTTGAAAAAAAAAAAAAAAACAAATCGGAAACGAGGACCCAGAGAGAGAAAAACGATCGTCAAATAGGAAGATACCGATGTGTCGGGTGGGAAAGAAAAAAAATTTATGACATTGACGAGAGAGAAATATTGACTCTGTTTTTCCTCGTTTTTTCAACTATTCGACGGTAATTTTTATTTGAACGTCATTGAGACGGTAAAATTTGAACGCATGATAAGATGTTATCTGTGTCTAAAAATATCGTGTATCAATTGTCAATTTATTATTACGACGCGACGAGGCTAAGAATGACGGAAAAAAATGGAAGAAATTCCACGCGGTGTGTGGAATTCCACGTTTTACCGAATATCGTCATTAGCATATAATATTTATGTATATAAATTTATAACGTGCGAACGGTACCCACCTGACATACAAATACGACACCGACGTCGCAAAGTAGCTCAGCATCATTCCAGCAGCGGCGAATGTACCGCCGATCAGGGTGACCGTTTTGTACGAATACTTCATCGACAGGACACTCGATAGCGGACCTTTTTTTTATCAACGAATGCAAAACACACGAAATTACACTCTGAAAAATTGAACGCTGAATGACGAAGCTCGGAAAAAATAATAAAGTTGATCGTATCGCGAAAAAATGATCAGCTTTGTCGACAAAAAATCGATAATCCTTTTTCTCTGCGTCGAAATATTTCTCAAACGATTTTCCGTGATTGAAAAAACTTCCAGCATCGATAACCCGCTGATTCGATCGAATCGCGAAAGAGCGAGCGAGGGACGAACAATTATTTTATGAAAAAATAAATAATCGACAAATCGGCGATTTTAATCAATATTTCAAAAGGACATTTTTCGTATTAAAAAAAAAGCATCGCTCTAATTGGATGGTACACAAATCAATCGTTTTCTTCCCACGTGAGTTGACATTTGCGGTACAAAACAAAAAAAAAGACCCAAACTGGTAGCCAAAACGAAAAAAAAAAACAAACTTGCCACCAAGCTTGCTAAATTCAATCAATACCTCGGGATTTCGATTCACCGATGCGTCATTGTGTGCGAAAAAAAAGAACGACGAAAAGAAAAAAATCCGCGAAACAACATCCGAAGGTCCTTCACACGCGGTGGCACGGACACGTTTTTTCGTTTTTATCACGTCATAAAAGGAGAGTGGAGTGTAGAAAAAAAAAAGGAGAGGAAAAAACGAACGCGTTATCTCGCGTATAAGCCGCAGATCGAATAAACTCACCGAGTGAACTGTACAGGAAGTAACAGAGGGCCGGCATCCACGAGGCCGCAGTCGGCGAGGCCTTGAATACCTGAAGAAACTCGACGAAGAGGACACCGAAGGACTTTACCGTACCCGGTATCAATAAATTAACGATCAGCGCGGAGAAAAGTACGATCCAGCCCCAGCCTCCGTCCGGTGGTACCAGCTTCGTTTTAACCATTTTCGCGGTCATTATTGCTCGGCTTCGCTCCTCCTCGGCGACTTTTCTCAACGCGGGGCTTGTCCTGCTCGACGCTGAGTTTACCGTACTGCCGCAACCGTAAATCCGTAATCCACCCGTTCGATCGCGATCTCTGTGCCTGGCGAGATAAAATTTGCATCATCAACAAAGGACAATAAACACAGGCTCGCTAAGAGCACGGCGTTTAACGACGTACCCGCGTTGCGCTCAACGGCCAACGAAACAAGACATTAATCGAGGGAACATGGAGCTTTTTTTTTTTATACACGAACGTTAATGGGACTGCGTAGTAAAAAAACACGAAAGCTTGTGCGACTTCTTTTATAACATTTACAAGCGGATATATGTCGCGTGCGAAAAATTCGAAATTTCCTTGCCATTAAAAGTGAGCTTTTTTCCTCGCGAAGTATACGACGAGCGGCTCGATTCGAGTGTACCTTAACGACGATGCACTCGAGGCTGAGCAAAGGGTCTTTAAAACGTTAAAAGCCGAAAGATCGTTTTGAAATATCTTTTTCTACTTGTATTTTTATTACCATTTTTTTTTCTTTACTTTGTCGTTCACTCTGATATAAAAATCAACCCAAAACCCTCGTGTCACCTGTTTGCGCCGTTTGTGAGTTTATGCAGTGATCATTCCGAAATTTTCTCATCCTTTTTCATTCGTCGATGATAACGATTTTCCGGCAGAGTGTGTTTTTGCTCTTCGTTTTTCTCAAACGTGATAAAACTCGAAATCGGCCAGTCACGTACGTCTCAAACGACGTCCGGATTCGGGAGTGTATAATTTCGACGATGGAAATGTTGAACGCGCGTGTCAGGTCAGATGGGAAATTTGAGATCGTCGAACACTCGCGGGAGACATGATTCTGATTTTTCGATTTTTCACATCGATTCGTATGGCGCTTTTTCGCAATCGAATCGACGAAACTGGCGAAAAAAAGTCGAGTCGTCGCCGAGATGTGTCGTTTCCTCTGATTTGGCGATAGTCAAAATTTTCATGTCGATGATTCGTCGTGCACAGACACGCGGATAAACAAAAGTATAAACGATCGGATTTACGAGAATGACGAGTCAACTGGACACATCCGAGGAGACAAGCTCTCTAGTTGGACGATCTAACGGTATTACGCTTATTTATATCCAGACACATTGGGTATATATCGGCTCGGAATACCGGGGTTGTTACTGTACATAAGAGAGAAAAAAATCGTCAGTTCGCACGATGAGACACACACACAGACAGGCTCGCACGATGCGTACGAAATTCTCCATTTGTATCTGTCGAATATAAAATCGTCTTCCGTCATTTCGCCTCTACTTGCGTATATATTTGTGTACATATTTATGTAATACGAGTTTGGATGGAAAACAGAGACGAGGAGAGAAGGCAATTTGACAGGTTTATCTCCGTCAGAAGCAGCGCAAACACCAAATTTTATACGTCCCTTTTTTCCTCGACAAAATTATAAATAATCATGGAGAACATGATTACTTACAAAGCGTCTTACGTTCGTCAACGAATCGTCGCAAATTTCCATTTTCTGTACGAATGAAAAAAAAAGAGAGTCCAGAAACGCGGGATCGATTGAAAATTTTTGCTCAAAAATTGCTCGAATTTTAGAACTACGAGAGAAAAGATGCGGAAATATCACGAGCAGGACGTGATTTTGGAGATAATTCGTTGGGGAGAAACGCTGCTTCGGTTTTTTTTGTGAGGAACAAAGGACGGTCGATTTCGACCGGAACGCCTCGTACCCACGTGACAGCTGCTATTTTTATTTTTCCATTATACGGCGACGATGCTTCGCTTCCGGAGTTTATGTACAGAGGTGATACTCGAATAAAAGTAACGTACGTAATCATTCTTAGATTGCTTCTGTGACATTTGTATGTAGATATATCGTGGTGTGGGTTATATACGAGAATATACATGTATATAGCGTATATATGCATATGTTAGCGACATCGAGGATGAGAAGTGTGGCATTCTATAAAAAAACCGACCCGAGATCTTGTTTATTTTCGGAATTGTCCTCGAAATACTCGATTACAAACAAAATGAACATGTTTATCCATCTCAATGATTTATTTCCCACTTGCTTCAATGAATAAATACATATACAGGTATATATGTATACGTTTATACAAGAATCAGGGTGAGAATAGATTTTTAATTGCGTACATCGTTCGCGATAAGATAAATCATGCATAAACAATGCGAATTTTCTTCTTTTTCATTTTTCTAGAAATTTTCACTTCCGGTATAATACCCCGAAGAGTCATACGACGCATTTTATCGAAAGGAAATTTTGTCGTACGTTCACTCAATGAATTCGCATACGAGGCGGTCTTTCGATTTTTCTCACATTTTTGCTATTATTACGAACGATAATAAATAAAACTTTGTGGGAATCGAATTTTTCTGGAATTTATTTTGACCGCAACCCCAAAATTATTCATTATTTTTCTCTCGCGTTTGTACCTGCTTCGATAGTTTTATTTAGGCAAAAAATACCAAGCTACTTTCTTTCCCAGATGTAAATTCGTCCCTTAAATAATCGAGAGGATTTTTGTTTCCTTCTCCTTGAAAATCCGATCGCGACCCCCAAAAAACGATTTTTTACTTTGCCAGAGAATTTATCTATCAGTGAAAGGGTTCTTTTTTCGCATGAATAAATCAATAAATACATTATTGGAACAAAATATATGCATGTAATGAGCGATAAAATTCAATCTTCGTTGGTGTAAATTATTCCTTGATAAAAATACAAAAATTCTCAACATTTTTCGGCACATGTACCCCCGTACGTTCACATGTAGTTTGAAACGTAAAAACATTTCGTACGCCAAATGAACTAATTCTTGAACGAAGCCAGACATCTTTTATCTCTCTATGAAGGTAAACAAAATCTAGAGATCAGGAGAAAAAATCGGTATTGTCGTTTTATTGCCGCGGTATAATTGGGGGAAAAAAATTCCGTCGAGCGCAAAAACGTGATTTATATAATCCTGCGTGAATAAATAAACTCGAGATTCGCCAAGAAAAAAACATTGAAGTCAATCGTCGTTTCCGTCGCGTCCCCGATTTTTCATTCGTCCAAAAATAGATAACGCACGATTTTAACTCGTCGTAATTCAGTGTCACGGTCGAACGGAGAATGTAACATTTTTTGCTCGCGATGGAATTGATAATACACTCGGTGTGAAAACAAAAAAACCTCTCGCACAATTCGGGATAAAACGAGAGATGTTTTTTTGTCTTCATCTCATTCGATTCAACGATCGATCTTTGCCGATCAAAACACTCGCGTTGCATCGATCCTCGTGGAACAGTCCCTTTTGAAAAGTGTTTTCATCTCTCGACTCCTCGAACGTTGGTTTCAAAGAAACGGCAGAATCCGTTGCGTGTTCCGAGTCACGGAAGCGACCTCGGGATCAGACAATTTAATCTTTATCCTCCATTAGAGATGCTGACTTATGAGTCACGGAATATACATATATCGTTAATCGATAAAAACACCAGCGGTATTTCGTACGTTAGTTCCCGTATGAACTATCCTTTGAAACAAACAAAAAACGAAAAAAAAAAAACGAGCCTCGCGACCTTCAAACTCCGAAATAATTCATGAAAAAAAATCAACCGAGCAAACACGAGATTAATTTGAATAACGAAATGCAATAAAACACGAAGAAATGTGGAAAAAGATTTTAGTTATGCCCTTCGATGAAGGAAAATTAAAGAGAAATGAGAAGAATTTTCGTGTTTCGTTCGCGAGGGAATATTCGTTGTTGGCAAAAGTCGTGAATTTCTAAAAAAATGGCGTTTTTTTTATTTTTCAATATTTCTCGTCGTAAAGTGGAGCGGTGCTCGGGGGACTTTTTGCAGGGAGAGCCTCGTACATGTCGTATCCCGTGTGGTACATAGCTCGAGAGCCGTCGAATCAGTTATCTCTTCCCTAAACCGGTGGCCACACGCATTATCGCCAACGGTTTTATCGCGATGCAGCGCAGATCTAAACAATTCCAAGATCGAGCCATTGACGGTTTTTAGAGCTAAACCAACGTGATTCCGTGTATATAAACGCAGGCACACGTACACACGCAAGTACACAGTCTATGTACAGATTTTTATGTGCAGTCTCGAAGTCGAGCGCGGGTCGCAAAACGAGCCAAAGGATCAAGCGAGTTTTGTACGAGAAAAGGCCAGTCAACTTTATGGGACTTTGCCATGTAAGGCAACTTTTAGATCGATTAAGACATCGAGTTTTTCGTATTTTTTTGAGACTGAATTTTTTTGCAAAAAGTACATCACATGTGTGCTTTTTTCGCGAAAAAAAATCGTGAAATATGTACACGAGTATGGACGAATGGCATTGCGCAATAAATACGACATTTTTCTGAAAATTATTCGTCATTTTTATCATCGATTTTCGTCACGTCGATGCATGAAACGAAAAAATGAAAAAAAAGAATGAAAAACATCGAATTTTTCGTATTTCGAGTGTGTCGATATTTTCTTCGAGTTAACTATGGTTTTTTTTGTGAAGTAAAAAAACTTTAGATATTCGCGACGATTTTTCGTCGCAAAGAATTGCATCGGTTGCGCGACAGTTGCGAAATTTTTGAGATATTTATTCGTCATTCCCGTGTCGTATCGAGATTGGATTTATCGACGTGTGTACGTGTTTAATGAAACTCGAAAATATTTGGGACGAAAAATCGTACGTTTCAACCTCGGCGTGCAAAGGAGATCTAGTACGAGGCAGAGTCACCCTGTGTGCTGTGACATACGTTATAACTGTGACTTGACTGATTAATCAACCTCTCACGTTCGTGTCTTTCGCGATCTCTCGTACGAGTAATTGCCTTTCTCGTTATAGCCTACCGGCAGACACCAATAACACATGCACAATCGCACGAGCTTGAAATATTTTTACCTTCCTGTTTGTCGAGTTACTTTCTTGGCAATGGTATATAGACATTTTTATCACGCGAGTGGGAAAAATTAGTATCACCTATGCACGCGAAATCAGCCTGTATCTCCTACAGTAATAATAATTCCACGTCGTAAAATTCGTCATCGATAAAATCTTTTAATTATCACTGCGAAATTCACATCGAGGGTAAATTGTTGTTGTTCATTCGCCAAAATTTCATCAAATCACACATTCGTGGAGGCTGGAACGGAGTTTCAACACGAGTGAGGATTTACCTCGCGATATCGAAATTGAATATCAGTCTCGAGTACATTTTCCCTCTTTTTTGTGCAAACGCAGTGTTTTTCTTTTTATTTTTACGTCATTTTACAGCGATCGCACGCAATCCGTATTCAATTTGCGAATAATTCGAGATTTTCAATCTAGCAGTTCGTGTCTCGTTAAAAATGGATCTTTTTCCGTTTGACGTATTATCATCGAAGCGAGTAATTCATTCTTTGACGGATGACGATACTTTTAGATTCCTTTGCATCATGAAATTGAGCCCGTCATCATCATCGACCATCATTTTTGTACATCGTGTGCCTTTGAGTTTTCACTGAATTACGCGTCGATAATTATTTTTAATACCCTGTCGATAATCACTTTTTTCGTGCCGTTCATTTCCGCGGATAACACGAAGGAGCCTCGTGATTTTCTGATAACTTTTTCTCAAGCGGGAACGACAAAAAAAATCTCGATGTAATTACAGCCCTAAATTCGAAAAATCAAGAGAAACAAGGTTTTCGGAAGGAAAAAAGCATTTTTCCTCGACGTGACGTGACAAATCGACGTGACTATTTCAAAAAGCGTACGAACGAAAATCCTGCGAAACGAGGGGGGGAAAAAACACGATAGGAGAGCCAAAAGTTTACTGACCTGGCGCCGGAACCTCGTCGACGTTGGGAAAATCCCCGAAAAGTTTGGCAGTCTCAGAGCCCGACGATGATTTCGCCGAGGAAGGTATGTGTTTCGAAAATTTTCAAACTCGATGGATAATTTTGATAAAAAAATAAAACAAACAAAAAAATCACGTCGCAAACCGAAAAAGTCGTGAATCCGGTCGGGATTGTCCCGGCCGGGGTTGGAGTACCTTCCTCGCGAGCGTTGACTTGAAACGCTGAGGGCTCAACCACCTGTGGTCCAGACTGGTGTGTTCCACCGGAGCTTGACTCCCTCGTTCGTGACTCTCTGAAAACTCGTTCCCCCTCGTTCCAGCTTGCGCGAAGGCTTCTTCTTCTTCTTCTTCTTCTTCTTCTATTTCTTCCTCTTCTTCTTGTTCCCTCTGGCGTCTCTGGCTTATTTTTCCTCTTCTTGTTGGCTTCTCCCTTACATTCTCCCGTGCCCCCTGCTCATCTTCTCACCTCGTCAACGATTCTCTCTTCTCTTTCTCCTCCTGCCTGCTGTTCCTCTCAGTTTTTTCTCTCTCTTCTCCTCTTCCTTTTACTTTTTCCGTCGTATATCTCTTCCTCGAAACTTTTCCACTTGTCGGTGCTCCTCTTTTTGCCTCTCCTCCTTCCTTCTCGCTCTTCTCCCGCGCCTCTTTCTTCTCAACTTTCCTCCAAACACGCGACTTTCTCCCTTATCCTCGGACTCGTCGACGATCGCGGAAAAATCGAATCTCCTCCGCCATTACCGCACGACGTCCGGCCATCGCGAGTCGCACTTTTGATTCTTGCAGAACGAACAAACCGAACGAACAACGGAAACAGCTGTACCACCAATGGGAAACGTCTTTGACGGCACAAAACGCGTTTTTCGAATCGATTTTTTCAAATTTCTGATTTTTACGATTTCATACGTTTTCCCGTTGTCTCCGACGCTCTTGACGCCTCGAGACTCGCGGAAGATTGAAGAAAAAACGATATGAATATCGGATTATCACGGCAGCGCTCGGTTTTGTGTTGTCCTGCAAAATAATCGATGGACGATGATAAATGCGCACACGTTCGCGGCAAAGACGTCAGGCCTCTGCGGTATAGCACGAGCGAGAGCAAACACGGCCGAAAGACCGGGCTTCTGTGTGTGCCCAGCCGATCTTGTGCATCCAACTACTCAAAAGGGTGGGAGTTTCGTCTCTTTCGAAGGTGGTGGAGTTTGTACCACCACGCAGACCGTGTTTTACCACCACTCGTTTTGCCCGCCAACCACAGAGAAAACGACAGTCCGATCTCTGCGTGATCGAAACGAGACGAGAAAAAAAAAAAATCGACGTTGAAATACATTTCTGTATGCGTGTGTGTATATATCAATATATGTACATAAACATATGTATATATATACATATAAAGACGTGTGCCAATTATCGATGTGAATTTTCGTATCGATGAGATCGATGAGATCGATGAGATCGATTCATCATCATCCTCCTGACGATCTTTGGTCCATGAAACAAAAACAGCTACTCACGAGACTCCACGCCCGAAGATTCATACGCAATACGAAAGAAATTTATGTATTTTCACGAGCAGTGCAATTTTTTTGCAAATTTCATCGTCGTTTTTAGGATTTTTTTTTTGGTGAAGATTGAAAAGTTTATGAAAAATTACGAATTTCTCGTCCATCGATTCTTCTTCGTGTGCCCAGACGACCTTGTTCGTTCGACCGATTTTCAAGGGTGGTGAGAGTTTCGTTTCGTTTCGTCGAGATTTTTGAGAGTTTCGTCCATCAGACCGTGTTCAACCACCACGAGTCGGTCTGCTCGACAATCGCGGAGAAAACGTCAGTTCGATCTCTGCGAGATCGAAAAGAGGGAGGATAGAAAAATCGGCGGTGGTTGTGTACGTGGGTATAAATGTGCGTGCTGATAATTGATGTGAATTTTGACATCGACGAGTTCAATTCAACCCGGCGTATCGATAATTCCCGTATGAATCATCGTCATCGTCTTAACGATCCTTGAGTAATGAATCGACATCGATACGAGACTTTGTATCCGCGTGTGTAAAAGATATATTGACTCGACTGGACGTCAGCTTCCTCGACGATGGAAACGTCAATGCTTCGTACGATTTTACGTCCCAGCTGTAAAACTATTCAGGATTCATTTTATTGTCGTTGGTTTTTTTTTGTCGCGGTGATACATCGTCAAGATTATTTAATAAACCGACGGATTTCTATTTATCGAGCGTTTCGGTAAACACAAGAATATATCACCGATGTTCCGAAAGTCGCCAACTTTTGAAAAGAGAAATTTCACAATCAAAGATTTCCGATGTGGGAGAAAAATTGAACGTTTGCGCAAAGTATTACGTCCTCGCTGCGGGGATTGGAGTATTTTTTGACGAGACGCACGAAATCGAGAGGAATTTAATTATCGTCGTGAGATATTTTATTAATTATCTTTCGATCAATTTCACCATTTTTCTCAGAGGGACTCGAGGCTGAGCGAAGGTCATTTACGTCATATCGACTTATTCTTTTTTTCCAACAATTACAAATATTTTTGAACTCTCATCTATCGCATAATTGATCGTTTTACTTATTTTCACGCTCGGCCTTAAAAATATGAAAAACCGGTCATTTTCATGTTCGCGTTTGTCAACGTACGTTAAAGATACACCGAAGGAACGTTTACATACTTTCCCATCGTTTAACGATGCGATTTTTTATTTTTGTAAACAAATTTGTCCGCTCCAATTTCCGTATACGAGACAGTCTCGAGCGAACGACGCCCCTGCGTTTGGAAGAAGTCAGTCGGTTTGGGAATACGAAAAATTTGAAAGTTGCATATGAATCTTTATTTTTCATCCGTGGAATACTCTCGAAGAAACAAGAAAGGGGAAAAAGACAAGTTCAATCATCAAAATTCGTTTTTTCGTTGACTCATGCAATACATTATAGATTTGTAGTTGAAACAAGTTTAATCTGTGCGGACTTTAAATAGCTTCGATTTTTAAATCCAATAATTTTGTGTTTTGTTCATTTATTTTTATTTATTTATTCAAACAGTGTAAGTTCTCGAATAGCTTCGATTTTTTGCATCAAACAGTTTTAAAATTCAGTCAATATTTTCGATTTTATTTTTTGCACATTTCCTTGCCGATTAAACGCTTTTGAAATCTATAAATGAACGGCGCTGTCTAGAGAAGCTGGGTATTACCATTAACGATCATCGCGTCGTCATCTCGATCGATCCATACCCGCGTATATACAGTCTTCACTTTCCATAACCGCAACTGGTCTTCCGTCTCCCATCTTCCTATAAATATGCATATAAATAAACCACAGCCACAGCCTCATACTTTTCACATTGCATTCATGTGCACTTGTAATATGCGATGCGAAGCTGGCTACGTGTATCTTATTTTTCGTCCAGTCACGTACTCGCTGCACACTCTCGATGCGATATACATATAAATATACAGAGTGTCTCAAAACCGGATGCAGACAGTTTAACACCACATCGGGGATGAAATTCCAAGTCGAAGAGCCCTTGGGCACTTTTCGATCCGACGAACCCCCTCTGAGTTATCAATCAACGAAGTTGAACCAATAGAAAGAGCGCGCTCGCGCGGCGCTCGCGGAGTGGGGGCAGGTGCGCGCGTCGGTTTGCCTCAATCTTTGACGACTGATAACTCGCTGGTTTTTGCTCGGATGAAAAAATGCCAAAGAACATTTCGACTCGGAATTTCACTCTGAATCTAGCTTCACATGTTTAACATCGAGTTCTGGGACACCCCGTATGTAAGAAGCGTATCGTTATGATATACGTACATTAACGTATGTAAAAACGCCGGGATTATGAGTAGATGAAGATGACGCAGAGCGCAAGGACGCGACATCGGAGCGTTGCCACGGATACACACGCAAAAGTGGTAATATCTCTCGGTACATAACTGGGACAGTAACCACTGGCGCATATACTATACGTGCCGCACATCTTACCTTCGATGTGCGTATTACACACTCGCGATTCAGCATCTTCTTCTTCTTCATCTTCTTGTTTTCCTTCCATCGCTCAATGGATTTATATACCGATGTAGTCCCTTGTAAAACTTGAATCAAGATTTGCGCAAATGGTGCCAAGTCCGTACTTTCTTTCGTGCGCACAAAATTGCAACCATACGTGCAAATACATGGAAATCTATCGCAATTAAAAAAAAAACCACCGAGCCAATCGTCATTCGCGTGTTTTCCGGAAAAAAAAGGAAGCTTCGAAATAGCATTACCGTCGCTGAAATCAACGGGAATTTTCGCACTCGCGAGGCTGTCATCGAGACGTCTACAACGAAGACGCACTCCAAATCGCAAATACGTTATCGCGACTTCGTCCTCGACGCATCTACGGAATAATTCGCGAAATTGACACGTAAACGCACACGCGCGAAGGCCTTCGTTTTTATTGCGACTATCGAAATAATAATAACTCAACCGGTAAAGATGAAATTTATGAGATGGAAATTTGAGCGATTTCGTTGTCAAGTTCTCCTACCCAGACGTAAGAATAATCTATGTATTCCAGTGATTATAAATACATCTGAGAGATCGAGTACAAACGCCCATGACATTCGTGCAAAGCAGCTAGTTTCGAATTTTTCCGCGGTTTTTTTTATCTTTTTCGTTTATTTCCTTTCATGCGCGATAACACGTTCGAAGATGAGGCAAATAAATAGCTGTGATAGTGATAGCCTATTTGCTGTAAAACGTGTTTGTTCGTACGTCGTGGCGCCAGCAGCAGCAGCAGCAACAGCAGCAGCAGCCACCTTCGAGGATCTTTTATTTTTCCATTTGTACATTCGATGTCAAAGATGATTATACACGTACGGTTTTAAACAACGATACGTCTCACCTGTGATGATGTCGATGATTGAAAATCATCGTTGGCGTATAGTACATTTCAAATGGTACTGTAATTGCATCTGTGTGCGATTATTTTTGTACAATAATGTTTATGATTATTTTAAAGCCGTATAAATCTCGAGAGTCTCGACGTTCGAACGGGATATTCCGCGAGGAATTCTTCCAACTTTTTCGCCATTATTTGTACACCTCGCGATTGAGGTTATTCCATTCCTCGATGTCACCAGATATGCCAAAGATACCAACGACTGGATGTGCGTGTCTATTGATGAAAAATAAACAATTTGAGCTTTTTGCATACGGCGGCGTGTCAGACACCCGCGATAGGCCGTCTCAAGGATGTTCCGGAGATAAATCCCGACAAAACTGAAATAGAACTGAATAGAATTTGAAAAAAAAAAATCCGTCAAAAAAAAGCCCCCTAATTTCGGACAACGACAATATCCAAAGCTCATTTACGAATTGTTCACAAAAGGACCGAATGGGAGAACTTTGGGACACACGTGAATTTCTTCCAAATTTTTTCATCGATTTAAAATTTTGGCAAATTCATTTACGAAATTGCGAAATTGCGATTCTCGTAAAAATCGGTACTCATTTCTTCAGTTACCGGGGAAAACGGTTGGATTTATTTGACACTAAGAGAAAATAGGTTCTCAAGATATTTACAAACATTTTTTTTCCTTCAAATTTGCCAAAAATGACGAGGAGAAATTGCTACAAATATTTATCACTGAATCGAATGAATTGGGTCTCAAAAATTTGTCAAAAATGGAGATTTTAAGATGAAACGGAAACAGAGTCTACGATCATTCGAGTTTAGCGATTTTTTTAACGAAAAATCCCGTACGATTCGCAGAATGCATAAAACCAAAAAAAAATTCTTTTCGATCTTTTGCGCTTTCGAGTCTGGGTTAATTAGCGGGTCAAAGACGTGGTTCGATTTGCTTCCGTCATAAAATCTGAATTTTTAACCGACGCTTGTTTTCGCTAAGAGTCGGTAACCAACTTGAAATTTCGCTAATGCATTTGTCAATAAGAAAAATACACGAAAACTGTACGGACGTGAGTCAGTTATAAGAACGCGTACTCGCGTCGAGGTTGCCTTTAACAATTATCAGTTTTTCACGCGCGTATATATCGCCGTTGAGCTTCTGGCAAATATTATACAGTCGTGTGCTCGACCGAGTATCGATCGTAGATCACACAAAGGTCGCGTCTGCGTGACTCATCATTTTTAAATATTACGGCAATTACGATGAAAATCATCGATGACGTTGCAGCACATCGCAAGAGAGTGTTGTTTCATTTACGTGTATTTATTTGCGAAGCCATGCGTTTAAATAACAAACGCAAATTTAACGAATTAACGTTTCGAAAAATGTTCTCCATCGCGCGTCACGGCAAAAATCGAAATTATCGATCAAGATCGAGATCGAAACCGCCAACGTATCATGGACCAAACTTCACGCGTATGATTACACTGGGAATCTTTTGTTGAAAAAAAAAGTAATCTGTCAACAAATTTGAAAAACAATAATCCTTTGTATGTACCATCCATCAAAATCCCAATCCCCCCTCTCGTCGATAAACAAGACTATTCCCGAACGGTTATTAAGTACATACACGCAAAATGGACATATTTTCACTTCCATTTTCTCAAAGTAATCTATCGCAGATTGAAAATTGATGTTGTATAAAAAAAAACAAGGCGATTTCAAGACATGGCGTATGAATTCGTGTCAATTTCAAAGTTATCACGGTTCTCCAAATGGAAATGGCCATCGATGACGTTGCAGCACATCGCAAGAGAGTGTTGTTTCATTTACGTGTATTTATTTGCGAAGCCATGCGTTTCAATAACAAACGCAAATTTAACGAATTAACGTTTCGAAAAATGTTCTCCATCGCGCGTCACGGGAAAAATCGAAATTTTCGATCAAGATCGAGATCGAAACCGCCAACGTATCATGGACCAAACTTCGCGCGTATGATTACACTGGGAATCTTTTGTTGAAAAAAAAAAGTACTCTGTCAGCAAATTTGAAAAACAATAATCCTTTGTATGTACCATCCATCAAAATCCCAATCCCCCCTCTCGTCGATAAACAAGACTATTCCCGAACGGTTATTAAGTACATACACGCAAAATGGACATATTTTTATTTCCATTTTCTCAAAGTAATCTATCGCAGATTGAAAATTGATGTTGTATAAAAAAAAACAAGGCGATTTCAAGACATGGCGTATGAATTCGTGTCAATTTCAAAGTTATCACGGTTCTCCAAATGAAAATGGCCATACGCACGCGCGTAAAAACTCGTTAGCTAGGATCGAGCGTTCGATTGCAACATTCGTGATTATTCACGACGAATTGGAATCCCAACGGAGTAACCGCCATGGGTGCTGTATAATAATACAGGGGAGTCCGCTGCAACGAGAGGCGAGCGTGTACGTGCGACGTACGTACACGTTTGTGTTCTCCAGTACCAGTGACTTTAATGCACGAACGCACCGTCTAAACGTCTCGTGTCTCCTCCTCCACATAGCTGGTTTCACCTCCGTCATTATCGAAAAACACGAAAAAATTAAAGTAAATAAACATAAAACGGCCCAAGATGCATATTTTTTTCAGAACCCTTTAATCTCGCCAGGGAAAAACAGTTCGCAAAATTAGCAGTCACCCGTCCAAGATTGCGAGCATCGGCGAGATTTTTTCGGTCGCGATCGCGTCCTCGAACCCTCGCGCGTCTCATCCCACAGCCTCCGAGATATCTTCTCAATTATACGGATTCTCTCGTGAACGTTCGTGGATACGCACGCAGACGCACACGTTTCTACTCGAATCTCACACGTACGTTCTCTCTTGGACATTAAGTTGGTTAGAAAGTGTTTGAAAGGGAGAAAGCGACGAAGACTTTTTTTTCTCTCTCGGGCAATCCGAGCGTTCAGCGATTGGCAGGGCAAACGCCGTGTGTGCAATTGTATAACGATTCGACGGAGTACACCCGAGTGTTTGGTCGTTTATTCAACGGGGACTTATCGTCAAAGCTTCGCTCATAAGAAAAACGGCCAACGACTGCGACAGATCGGACTTTCTCACTCAACGTCGAGGTCCGAGGGGTCTCCTCCGGTGGATACAGCGAGTGTAATACATAAGGACCGATCTCGAGAGATCGCGTATATACGAAAAAAATACACATTTATGTAATTGACGTATTATTAATTTACCGCGATCGTCGAGGAATCGATGGTGGAATCCAAACGAGGAAACGCGAGTCTCGGACGTTCCATAATCGCTATTCAATTTCATACGTAATGCCTGATTTTTCCCTCAATTCCGCGAATAATCGCGACACTTTCCGATCGGCGAAAAACAAATTTGCAAAAGTTACATACATTCGAACGTATATATCCTCGACGAACAACGAACGAAAATTTTCGAAACAAAGACACCGAGACGAGGCGATATTTCTTTGAAATTCATCATCTCATTTACGGTAGTCAATTTATCGGAGAGTTGAAAAACATTTTTAACGAAGCAAGCTCGTTTTCCCTCTATAAATAGAAAATCATTTCGGATTCGCGGCGAGCCCGAACGCCTCAGTAGGTTAGATGCGGAAAATTATGCACCGAAAAAAAAAAATAAGGGAAAAAGGACAGAGCAAAACGCACTCGTAATTGTAACTTTTCTCCGGCGTGCATCCCGCGTGCAGATGCACCTCCCTCCGCATCCCCCTGAAGCGAACGCGCGAGTTCGCTCATCGCTGATTCGCTGCTATAAATATGAAGGTTCCAGGTAATCGTTTACACCGGATAATGACGGCGGAGAGGATTCTAAGTCTGCGAGAGAGAGCGAATCCATAAAACGCATTGACTGGTGCAATCTCTCGGTCACGAGAGAACGGTTCTCACCAGTTCTCACCACTCGCGGCGTGCATATATATACACGAAGCCAAGTAGCTGAAGCGCGAGTTCATAAAACCGTGTGATGAACGAGAGGAACCGTTTCGGAGAAGAAGAGTCTTGATAAATACCTATATACGTATGTATTTATATAGATCTTTAGGTACATGGATAGATACGGATGCTGCGTAGCGATTTGAGCGTCCGGCGAGATGCTCCTGATCCTGAATTCGCGGTAAGAAGAAAAGACGGGACAAAGCCTTACAAGGGGGTATCCGCGGCTAAGTTTAGCTCTGCGGCCTCTTCTTGCGGGCCTCTTCTCGTACACGAGACGTTGGCTGCTGTGCTCTCTTCCTCTCGCTCTCTCTGTTTCCTTTTTTTCCCTCCATTTGTCTCGATCCGTGTGCCTTGGGGGGGTAAAAGGATTTAACGTTTCGCTGATGCTGCTCTCGCGGTGCTCATCTTCTCTCTCGCTTATATATACGAGATTCGCGAGAGAGGCGCGAGACACGGTTATTTATCGCCACCTCTTCCCCATCGAGCTCGAGGGAAGAAGAAGAAGAGGAGGAGGTGGAGGAGAAAGAAAGGAGAGGAGAGAAAGGTGGGAGAGAGAGAGAGAGAGAGCAGCGGGTATCGAGACCTTTTTTTCTCTCGTCATTTTCATGTTTCTCATTTTTCTTCCTTTTTTTTCTCTTTCTCTTTATCTTGGCTCAAAGTTTTTTTCCATCCTCAGAGTTCGCGAGTATCGCCCCGTCGGGTTGTCTCGAGAAGCGATTTTTCTTCCCACAAGGGTCCCATACAACCTTGCCTGGCATGTGGTCCCTTCATCGGCCCGGATATTTCGCGCACGTATAAAGGGTGTCCTGGAATTCGATGTCGACATTCGACAGTTGGATCGCCGATGAAATTCCGAGTCGAAAAGTTTTCGAACGTTTTTACGTCCGACCAAGCCCGGCTGAGTTATCGAAGAGTGTAGTTCGGACGATCAGGCGCACGCGCGGCCGCGCAGCCCGCGCCGGAGAGGGGAGAGCGCGCCGCCGATTGGCTCGAGCTTCAAGGATCGATAACTCATCGGGATTCGATCGCATCGAAAAATACTCAAGTACTTTTCGTCTCGTAATTTCATCGCGAATCCAACTTGAAGTTGTTGACATCGAGTTTCGCGACACCCTGTATATGTGCATACATTCGCGTATTTAAGCTCGTAAACTTGTGTGCGAAAGACGAATGGACCAGTCATTGACACAGGCAGCCTCCGGCCTCATCCCACTTTTATATCGACTTACGATCTTATACGAGTCGAAAATGTTTATCGCCATACACAAAAGAGCTTTATCGAAAAAGAAATTCAAACCCCTTCTGTATGTAAATCGACGTTTCCTCGGGACATGCGCGCAATTTGATTAATCGTAGTTTCATCGATAGGACAAACCCTCCGATTACCCTAGTCGAGGACCAATCAGCGAATGGACATAAACATTAGAGTAGTCTATTCATCAGTTGGAAAAATAAAAAAAACCACCTGCAACGATAATTCCAAAGAAAATAATAATCATCATTATTAATATTTTATCCCGGAGCATTTGGAAATTATAGAAAATAACAATTTTGCAAAACTTTAACCACTTTATGCCCACCGGAAAATAAATTTAAAAAATTGAGGAATACGCGTATTGTAAAACGAATAAATCGATGAAAATATATACATCGAAAGTTTCATACCGCCCATGCCGATTTTTCAACAGAGAAGAGGCAGAAAAATTCGCTAAAAGTTGGGCAACAAAATGGCGTAGTTTATTATTGATTATGGAACGATGGACAGGAAGGAACCTTTGTGATATAATAAATAAATAAAAGTAATTGAGTATCGCAAAAGCGGTAGAATTCCACGAAGAAACGAGAGACGATGCTTCTGTGCGCCGTTGAAAGTTATTCCAGGAGCTCCGCTCAAACGTGTGGTACAAACGTACAGAAGCGCAATACCCGCGCGTACTAATAAGTCGCGTACTCTCGTCTATGTCTCTAACGCTCCTATGTGCACAAGTGCGCCACGACAACCTTCCCCGATACGCGTCCTCGAGCTCGCAAAACCACGCGAGCAACCTGCATTTCCCCTCCAGGGAGCATACACCGCCATCCAAAAATTACCGAACACGAATGATGCAGCGATGGAAATCGTGGAATTTCGCACGAATTCAATTATAAATTTTGAATACTCCAATGAACAATCGATATTCGACTGATTATAATCAAAAGAAATACAACTGAAATTCAATTTTTATTTTATAAATCCTTGCAAAAAAAGAACGATAAAAATGATAAACAAGAGTGATTGTTTTGCCGCGTGATGGCCGGAAGAAAAAAAAGAGTTCCCATGCGAATTTAACTTTGACGAGCTGTAACTCCATAACGGTTAGCTTTACGACATTACGACAAAGGACCTTTTTTGTAGAGCGGTTAATTTCCTGCAGAAACATGCCGTGCGCTTTATCCGGAGACTCGTCGTCGTTGAACAATAAAATTCCAAACACGCTCGGTTTGTTTTTCCCGTGTTATTCTCATGGCAAGTGGAAAAGCGCGATGAGGAACATCTTGGCGTTAATATTACGAGCTAAAATTTTAATTGGCCTCTTTTTTCATGCAACACAGGGTTTTAAACCTGTTTCCAAGAAGAATAAATGAAACGAGTTTCCTTTTTGTGAATCACCCCTAATATTTATTCATATACATATACAATCATCGTCATTTCGTTCTTTCTCCTCTCGGTAGGCCCGAGAGATGGTACAGAGAGATTTCTTCTCTCGCTTCCTCGCTGGACCAACGTTCACACTTGACTACCCGGCGTCGCTGAAGGAGAGATTCGCCGCGACAGCGCGGTGGCCCCTCATCCTTGCTCATCCTTCACCCGCTGGATGCTGGATGCTGCGGCAGATTCCCATGGAGCGTTGTACGGTTTTCCATCGATGCAGAGCACACACACACGCGCACAACGTCGCTGAGCACGCCGTGTGTTGCCAATCTCCGTATACTCCTCTACATACATCGCGACCACGTCTTTTTCCGCTCATTTTTTGTTTCCGTTGCTTTTTTTCCCTTCGTATATGCATTTTTTCCCCTGCGCATCCACCCCGCCCTTGCCCTCCTCCTCGTCTTTCCTCTATCCGCCGGGCTGTACTCTTCTGGACGCGGGATGAGCTCGCGCGCAAAACTGGTTGGATGAAAATAACTCCGGAGCGGAGTTTCGTGCTCGCACGCGAGAAGAGAAACGCGCGGGACGCGCTCTCATCTCGCGAGTGTGGGTAGACTCAGTGATGAGCATCGTTCGGGTTAGAGAGATGAAGAGAAAAATAAGAATGGGGAGAGGAGTTGCACCGCACAGGCCTCCGCGAATAAACGTTCCTCTGCGCTTTTATGTGTGTGTGCATTTGTGCGGCTACGTGCCTGTGCGATACACCCTGCGTTGCCTGCATTTACAGTGGAAACTCGCTCTTCTCGAATCCGCATTAGATGCTGGAAGAAAGTGCAAACTTTACCCACCTGTTCATTTATCTCCCGTTTGCGCCAATGGCGAAACGTTTTCCCGCGAACGGAGCAGTGAGTGCGCACTGCACCGTGCCAGAATCACGCACACGGGGGGGCACCGCGAGTACTATCTGGATTTGAGGACGTTCGGAAGGTACAATCCCAGGGAAAACGAGGCAGACGGCGAATTTCGAGTAGATCGTTCATTTTTTTCAAAAACTGTGCAACCGCAGTCGTCAATGGCTCGGAAATTTCGTCCCAGTCGCCAGGCCCAACTTTGTCCTCGAGAATTACCACGATTTTTTCGCAATTTGCCAAAAAAAAAGTCGTTCAACGACGAAAAAGTCATCGAGAAAATGAATTTCGGCATTTTTTCTCTTTTTTCAATACCAAACTGTTTGTCGGAAGGCACTTTTGTTGAACGCGAAATCGCGGCGAGAAACGCTCTCGAAAAAGAGTTTCCCCTAGAAATACCACGAGCCGGTCGGAAGATTAATGAAGCTTTAAAAATAATCGAATGAGTATAAATCCCTCCGTCGGTAAATGGGAGCGTAAATATGTTATTTGCGTTAAAAAAACGTTTTTAATCGTTGAATCTCTCTCTGATACGAGATCAGCGCGTTAAAGCGAATAAACGAGTTTACACTGTACCGTAGCGTATCTGGATTAGGGTATATACGTATGTATCACATTGGAGATAACCCGAGCACGATGTTTGCTCCGATCGGGTCCAGGAGGAGCGCGATGCGCCCTCGGGGGATCATCGGCATCGACGCGAGAGGGTTCTTTTGTTGCTCTTGTTGCTCTTGTTGCAGGCGCAATTGCTCCTCTTCTATATATAGCTCCATGGTTTGCTACTACATACTACTACTATACACTTTTTGCTCTGCTGATTATCGCTTACTATACGGGGCGGGATGTGGACCCGTAAGAAGCGGGTACATCTCGTAGGTATATGTATATCGGTATATAAATAGATCGCGAACACACAGCATCCATGTGAGCCTCTCCGTAATGCTGGTGCATCCTCAACCGGACTGGAATACTCACGCTCCAGAGTCGCACTCGTTTTATTATCATTATATGTATACTTCATCCTCTTTTTCTTCCATTTACGCGCGCATTATATCCACGATTATGGGATGAGCCCGCCGCGAGTGAGCGAGAAGTTTTTCGCGCAGGTGCGCCATATTGCCACTGCTCTGGTAGCCACTGTAACGAGAGGAAAAAAAAAAAAGAGGAACAAAAACAGGAGACTATCTCGGCGAAGGACTTTGCGCAGCCGATCCAGCATCCACATGGACCCGCATGCAGGGACGGCGAGTGCTGCTGTATATATACTCCGCTGACTCCGCGGTTGCTCTCTGATATAATGGATGATACAACAGCCCTTGGGGTGGAAGAGGGGAGGAAGGGATGCAAGACGGATGCCACTCGAGTCGGGATTAACCGGCTCTTCTCATCTGGCTCTTTTCTTCCATTATTGAGTCGATTCGTGACACACCCGAGA
Source organism: Heteropelma amictum (assembly GCA_959613375.1). Classification (NCBI taxonomy): domain Eukaryota; kingdom Metazoa; phylum Arthropoda; class Insecta; order Hymenoptera; family Ichneumonidae; genus Heteropelma; species Heteropelma amictum. Next base: position 29,801,629 of record OY390721.1, read on the forward strand.
GGCAAAAGGGCGGAACGCCTTTCTTATTTCATTTATCTTTAAGGACGCAGGCAGGAGCGTTACATGCTGCTTTTTTCAACCGCCAGGGTCGATGAAAAAATCGTGGAAGAGGCCTTCGAACGTATGTTTATGCATGCGCAATCGTCATGTTTTTTTTACATGTGTGTTTATCGTATATATACGCTCACACATATTGTAAAAGACGAATACGAAAACAACTTACGAGCTGTAACTTTGCCGCGCGTTCGACGGCGATTATGGAAGAAATAGAAAATCACTCTGGCTTCCCTCGTGTGCGCAGCACGAATATCGGTGTCAGTTATGCAACTTAATGTGGCAGTGAGCATTAATAAACGCGCTCTCGCGTGAGAAAGCCACAGGTGGCGGCGCGAACGTATTCCTATAACTCGATTAAGCAAAGTTGCGTTTGTGCGAAATATGGAGATTGCATATGTGGCTCGTGAGGCGACAAAGGACGTTTCCTTCGCTGGCAAGTCGCCTGGTTTTTTTTCTTTTTCAAGAAAACGCCACCAGAAGGCATCCTTAAGGACGATTCCAAAATAGCTTCGTTTCCGGAACTCTTATGCACGCTACTTTTTGGGGGTACAAGATTTTACTACACAGCTCGCGAGATGGAACTTTTTCGACCCTCCAAAAGGTGAATTTTCACGTTGTTGAGGTACGCGACGGTCGAAAAGTCAAAGTTCCGGAGCGTTGCGAACGTCGCTGATTTTTCTCAGTGCCTAGAGAGGTGTTGCACGAATATTGGACGTTTTTCGATGGTTTCACATTTTCCGAAACTTCGAATGAGCGTAAACGGAAAAATCGATGGAAAACGCCTCGATTTTTGTGGATCTTTGAGACTAAAAGGCTGCTAACGACGATGTTGCGCAAAAAAAAACGTAAATTTATGTAAATCCAAGTGGAAGTCGCGTGTTGGCCTTTGAAAATGCGTTTCGTATCGTCTCCAAGATGGAACGTTCACTGGAGAATTCATTTGTACCAGTTCAAAATCCTGCAGTTTACCGAAAATATCGATTTTTTTCGAAAAAAATGCAGATTGCGTTTCGCAGCCATTTTCCGTCGCTCTCGCGGCTAAACTCCGTACTGCCGTGACGCTCGATTCCTCAAGCTCTTATTAGCGTTTGGGTGCGTGAATTGCCGAATGACCTATATCTCTCCTCTACGTTCGAGCAAATTGCTCACATCGACGTTTCGCACAAAAGTTGCAAATATCCATATTTCCCATCATTTTCATTCTACCTGATCGGAATTTTCGATAAATTCAATACGCCATCGAGGATGTACACATGGTAAACCAAATTTGCAAAAAAATCGTGCAGAATCAAAAATACCAAAGTATAAATGTCAAAAAATCGATATTACATCGCAGCCATTTTCCGTCGCTCTCGCGGCTAAACTCCGTACTGCTGTGACGCTCGATTCCTCAAGCTCTCATTAGCGTCTGGCTGCGTGAATTGCCGAATGACCTATATCTCTCCTCTACGTTCGAGCAAATTGCTCACATCGACGTTTCGCACAAAAGTTGCAAACGTCCATATTTCCCATCATTTTCATTCTACCTGATCGGAATTTTCGATAAATTCAATACGCCATCGAGGATGTACACATGGTAAACCAAATTTGCAACAAAATCGTGCAGAATCAAAAATACCAAAGCAGAAATGTCAAAAATCGATATTACATCGCAGCCATTTTCCGTCGCTCTCGCGGCTAAACTCCGTACTGCTGTGACGCTCGATTCCTCAAGCTCTCATTAGCGTCTGGCTGCGTGAATTGCCGAATGACCTATATCTCTCCTCTACGTTCGAGCAAATTGCTCACATCGACGTTTCGCACAAAAGTTGCAAACGTCCATATTTCCCATCATTTTCATTCTACCTGATCGGAATTTTCGCTAAATCCAATACGCCATCGAGGATGTACACATGGTAAACCAAATTTGCAACAAAATCGTGCAGAATCAAAAATACCAAAACAGAAATGTCAAAAAATCGATATTACATCGTCGCCATTTTATATCAGCAGCGCATTAACACCTGTTTGTCTATGCGGACCATGGAGAAGCAGAAATATCAACGACCGATTTTTTTTTCGCCCAAAATTCATCAAAGATTCGCGTTGAATTAAATCCGCGATTGTTACTATGTAATATGACGTTATTCCCGAAATTAGCGGCTTTGCTTTTTTACAGAACATGCAAAATAAGTAGAATAACTGTACGTTCGTATGCTAATTTTTCGAAAGGATATATGAGAAATGATGCAACGACGGTACACACGCAAACACACTCGTGTATCTGTGTATTTATTTATGTACAGCGAGCTCGTATCAGCGATGAGCGATGAGTAATATTCCGAAGTGTTGCAGCGTCCAAGCGTCATGCAGATGCATATGCTTCGCATTGAACCATCGCGCGAGGTGTCTTGAGAATGACAATAAAAAAAAACGACGCGATTTAAACACTGTACTGTGTGTACTACGCAGTGTCATGCGTATTATGCAAAAGTATACGCGGTAATTCACTCGATGAAAAACATTATAACCTCGTACACATAATACGACAATATCGACATTGGACGGAAGGATGATTCGATCTTCAGGCTCCATCTGCGAGAGTATCGAGCTGAATATCATTTTGCACTCGGACGGGTGATGGCTTATCGTTCAAAAAGCCCATTTTTCGTTAATTTTCCTTTAAATCCTCATGAACGTAAATGAGATAGAAAGTATGATGATCGAACGTCGCAAATCGCGATTTTCGAAAAAGAATTCGTTCCCCGAGGCGCTGAATCTCGATATTTGTGTGTGGATTTATACAAACTAGGCTATTTCCCACGTTGACTTTTTTTTGGACTCTGGGGTGTTCCAAATCATTGGGGTATTGCTTGAAAAAATGTTTCAAAAAATCTTCGAGCAATTACTTCACTTCGTTTGCAAAATCTGTCGATTTTACTGTGACCTCTAGCGTCCTTTTATTCCATCGGACGAATTTGTAGACGAATGACGAAAATCTTGGCAAATTATGTAGATAGATATTTATAAAATATTTAGAAATTATGAAAAAAATGTACAATATGAAAATATTTTTTCGCCGATATAAATATTTGTGTGTGGATTTATATAAACTAGGCTATTTCCCACGTTGACTTTTTTTGTGTACTCTGGGGTGTTCCAAATCATTGGTGTATTGTTTGAAAAAATGTTTCAAAAAATCTTCGAGCAATTACTTCACTTCGTTTGTAAAATCTGTCGATTTTACTGTGACCTCTAGCGTCCTTTTATTCCATCGGACGAATTTGTAGACGAATGACGAAAATCTTGGCAAATTATGTAGATAGATATTTATAAAATATTTAGAAATTATAAAAAAAATGTACAATATGAAAATATTTTTTCGCCGATATAAATATTTGTGTGTGGATTTATATCAACTAGGCTATTTCCCACGTTGACTTTTTTTTGTACTCTGGAGTGTTCCAAATCGTCGGGGTATTGTTTGAAAAAATGTTTCAAAAAATCTTCAAGCAATTACTTCACTTCGTTTGTAAAATCTGTCGATTTTACTGTGACCTCTAGCGTCCTTTTATTCCATCGGACGAATTTGTAGACGAATGACGAAAATCTTGGCAAATTATGTAGATAGGTGTTTATAAAATATTTAGAAATTATAAAAAAAATGTACAATGTGAAAATATTTTTTCGCCTATATAAATATTTGTGTGTGGATTTATATAAACTAGGCTATTTCCCACGTTGACTTTTTTTGTGTACTCTGGGGTGTTCCAAATCATTGGGGTATTGCTTGAAAAAATGTTTCAAAAAATCTTCGAGCAATTACTTCACTTCGTTTGTAAAATCTGTCGATTTTACTGTGACCTCTAGCGTCCTTTTATTCCATCGGACGAATTTGTAGACGAATGACGAAAATCTTGGCAAATTATGTAGATAGATATTTATAAAATATTTAGAAATTATAAAAAAAATGTACAATATAAAAATATTTTTTCGCCGATATAAATATTTGTGTGTGGATTTATATAAACTAGGCTATTTCCCACGTTGACTTTTTTTTGGACTCTGGGGTGTTCCAAATCATTGGGGTATTGCTTGAAAAAATGTTTCAAAAAATCTTCGAGCAATTACTTCACTTCGTTTGTAAAATCTGTCGATTTTACTGTGACCTCTAGCGTCCTTTTATTCCATCGGACGAATTTGTAGACGAATGACGAAAATCTTGGCAAATTATGTAGATAGATATTTATAAAATATTTAGAAATTATAAAAAAAATGTACAATATAAAAATATTTTTTCGCCGATATAAATATTTGTGTGTGGATTTATATAAACTAGGCTATTTCCCACGTTGACTTTTTTTTGGACTCTGGGGTGTTCCAAATCATTGGGGTATTGCTTGAAAAAATGTTTCAAAAAATCTTCGAGCAATTACTTCACTTCGTTTGTAAAATCTGTCGATTTTACTGTGACCTCTAGCGTCCTTTTATTCCATCGGACGAATTTATAGACGAATGACGAAAATCTTGGCAAATTATGTAGATAGATATTTATAAAATATTTAGAAATTATAAAAAAAATGTACAATGTGAAAATATTTTTTCGCCGATATAAATATTTGTGTGTGGATTTATATAAACTAGGCTATTTCCCACGTTGACTTTTTTTGTGTACTCTGGGGTGTTCCAAATCATTGGGGTATTGCTTGAAAAAATGTTTCAAAAAATCTTCGAGCAATTACTTCACTTCGTTTGTAAAATCTGTCGATTTTACTGTGACCTCTAGCGTCCTTCTATTCCATCGGACGAATTTGTAGACGAATGACGAAAATCTTGGCAAATTATGTAGATAGGTGTTTATAAAATATTTAGAAATTATAAAAAAAATGTACAATGTGAAAATATTTTTTCACCGATATAAATATTTGTGTGTGGATTTATATAAACTAGACTATTTCCCACGTTGACTTTTTTTGTGTACTCCGGGGTGTTCCAAATCATTGGGGATTGCTTGAAAAAATGTTTCAAAAAATCTTCGAGCAATTACTTCACTTCGTTTGTAAAATCTGTCGATTTTACTGTGACCTCTAGCGTCCTTCTATTCCATCGGACGAATTTGTAGACGAATGACGAAAATCTTGGCAAATTATGTAGATAGATATTTATAAAATATTTAGAAATTATTAAAAAAATATACAATATGAAAATATTTTTTCGCCGATATAAAGACTTTTGTTGAAAAAAACGGTTTTCAATTATTTAGCGGATATGATAGCTTTAAACTAATGATTCGCGGCATACCCAAGTGAAATAATCAACTTTCGGAATGTGACGTTCAACGTGAGATTGTAAAAGAGGCTGGATGACGAAGAGGAATAATTCGTACAACGGTTGGCCCGTTCTATCTACATCGATAAAGAAGCAATTTTTTCGTTCATCTCCCGCTGATAAATAACTCGACAGGACTGCCGCGGACGCGAAGCGAGAGTGCGCAGAGGTCAATGAATTTTTATTACGACCAGTGCGTAGAGCAGCAATCAGGATCAATCCACTCTCCAGCAGCTGTAAACACCTAGGAATGCACGTTCTAAACGGTCGTGTGTCCGTCTCGGACACTACACGACATATACCGGGTGTCCCAGAACTCGATACCGAAAATTCAAAGTTGCATTCTCCGCGAAATTTCGAGACGAAAAGTGCTTTACCGTTTTTTCGTACCGCCAAATCCTGCCGAGTTATCGATCGTCAAAGTTTCAGCCAAACGGACGCGCGCGCCCCTCGATCGATAACTCGACGGGAATTCGTCGAATCAAAAAGTGCGTGAGGACTTTCGGGCTCGGAATTCCATCCTCTAGCTGGATTTAAATCGCGGTTGAATTCAATTCCGAGACACCCTGTATAGTAGATGTATATATATATATACATAAATTCACGAGAATTTACGCGTATATATTTATGTGGCGCCAGTTGGACTTTTCAATTGGATCGAATATGTACTCTCCCATCCGAAGACGCGAAGAAAATTGGCCGACCCTTTTTCTATACCGAGCGGAGACGCCGCGCGCGGTCAGTGGCGCCACTGTTCCCACGCTGCTCCGCCGCGCTTTGAAAATCAACGCAATTCCGTTGCGCGCGGCGCAACAACAACACGGATCTGTTTTGTAAAGGACGAACGGTTCGTCCGCTTTCACCTTATCGATGCCAATTTTACGAAGCTCTCCTTCATTCTGGACGGCGTTATTTTTCTTCTCCTTTCTTTCTCTTTTTCACCCAAGCGGGTTAATTTATCGCTCTGCTTTTGCTTCTTTTTCCTCGCGTCATCGCGCGAGTCTTTTTATTCTACTTGACTCTCTTCACCCAGATCTATACGAGCGCGTCGTACGAATCGGTGGCAACGATCCACGCCGTATCATTCGGGCGGAACGAATTGCTAATCAGTTTCGATTGCTCGCATACGTTTGTGCGCACGGATTTAATCGAAGAGAGCGATCACGATCGCCATATATACACACGTGATCGCGTCTATGCCACGGGCAAAAGATATTCCATGCTGAATTGCGTTCGGTTCTCAAACTCTCGAATCTTTACCATTTATTTTTATAATTTTTTTTTGAGACATGCTACGAGTCTATTATTCAGTGATTTATACTTTGAAAGAAAAGATAAAATACACAAATTTCAAAGAATATTTAAAAGTCGTTTGAAAATCTTGACGCATGTTTGCGTCGGAATAATTTTATTCCGTTCTTTCGTTGATTCTGTTTCGTTCTGCGTACGCAAAGAAAAACAAGAGACTATCCTTGAAAAAAAAGATAATACGCGAAATGTATCGAAACTGAAAATAAAATGCCGCGAAAAATTTGCGTTGCCTTCGAATATCCCGCAATGCACCATCGCAGCGCCATCTGCGGTGCTTTTAATGAACTGCCGCAACGTGGAATGTTCAAACGGAAACGTCCGTCAGACGTCGAATTTCAGCTAAATATCAAATTTGCAAACGTTATAAACAATAAAATCGACGATTGTACGAAAAAGTCCTCGATTACCGACAGAATTCTACGGTACTAAACATAAAAACCGTCATCGATCAAGACACCACCTACATCATGGTTTATTATGAAAATTCCACGCAAGAGGTCCTCTTATGACTATCCCAACATTTTTTAGGTTATGTCGACCATCTTTGCACAAAACCGTATTCCCCCAAGCACAATTTAAGAACGAACTTTCGAGAGAATTTCGAATTCGCGCGACACGGAATTCCTCGCAAGTTATGCTTGATGGAAATCGAGAATAATAATCACGTGGACCAGAAACGCCGAGCGCGAAGGTCAGGTCAAGGTCACCTCGAACGTTGAAGACCTCCCTATAAATACGTTCGTGAATTCACCAACGTAGCGCAGACTCGTTGAAAGGGCGAAAACGTTAATGCCTGTGTGCATATTTTTTTTTTTTTTTTTTTTTACGGTTAAAAACATTAAAACGGCGACGCGTCGACGCCACCGCCTCGGGCTCTCCGCACGCTCGCGAAATGGAATTATATATTATGAATACGAGATTTCAATGCCACACGCTACAATCGGCACAGAGTTTACGATACTTACGAGAGGAAATCCACTGGCACGCTCGTTCCTCGTAGATAACAGTAAAACATGATAATAACAGCGATAAAACGAAGGAGAGGAAAAAAGAAAAGGCATTTAAAAAGTAACATATTATTTACTGGAGAAAATATTTGTCTTGGGATACAAAGGTTAAAAACTATGGACCGAGCGATCGAGTTTCCGGTTCTGCTTTTTTTCTTTACGCTTGCACAGATATAAATGCAACAACTGCAGCGCCGAAGCGGTCGTTGACCGAACTATCGGTATTTGAGTGTTCGACACGCTTTTTTTCTTCTTTTAATCGATGTATCAATCATTCTCATCCTTCCTTTTCGTGTTTTTCGACGCAAATGGGTTTCTCCTCTCGCGAACGTCGAACGAGAACACATCCGAAGAACTCTCTCAGAGTCACATCCGGTTCGGCGGTTCGACCGATGGGTAGAGGGGAAGGGCATGCCACGCAAAAAAAAAAGAAAAAGAAACGAAGTCCAGTCGTAGTTTCGAGGGACATTGCGGGAGTCTCTGACAACGCTCGAATCACGATTTGCAAGAGTGACGACGCTCTTCCTTCGCAAAAACAATGAGACACGTCTCGACATTGTGGGATAAAGCGATATTCTTTTTTTCTCCGTCGAGTAATAACGTAAAGTCGGTTGAAAAAAATCGATGGAGCGTTCATCGCTCCGGGAAATGTTTGCCGAGCTATCGATGCAAAGGAGGTTAGGTTTTCATACGTAAACCTAGGTGATCTTACGCTTTTGAAAAAGTCGAGAATGCACGAGAATGAAAATCGATGCACTTTGTTTCTTCTCATACGTACGGATACGTACGAATTTTTGGAGGATTTTGTTTTTCTTTTGATTCAGCACGGCGCGCCGAAAATCAGCGCCAAATGAAGAAAAACGGTTATTCGTAGAAGTTCAGGATTACTTGCTTTCTTTTTCGGAAATTCTCCTACGGAAATTTCATTGTTCTACGATATTAAAAATTGTTCTCTCCTTCGAAAAAAAACGAAAATCAGCTCGCACAACTTTTCCAATTCGTTTTTATGCCGAATCGTCTTTTTTTTTGTTCGAAAAAAATGCACCGATTTAAAATCGTCGAAATCGAATTTTAGCAAAATCAACTTACGCGTCTCGTTGATACCGATCGAGCGACCAAATCTTTTTAGCGCTCATCCACCATTTAACGTGCGATAAAAAAGGAAAAGTCGGTTTATTCGTAATGTTGTTCACACCCGATTTTTTCAAAATTCATCATCTTCGTTTCGCGCGTCCGAGCTAAATGTTTGAGTCGAGAAAAATAAAGGTGCAATCATCGGAAAAATCACGTGCTTAACGATATTTACCGATATCGAGCCATCGGTATTTTCGTTATTCAAAAAAAACCCTCGTGCAACTCGCCGTGTCGCGAAAAAGAAAAACCCAGTTTTGATCGACTCTCGTTCGAGTTTCAAAACAAAAAAAACGTGTAAACTTTCCCCCCACGAATTTTCGTGCACCGTTGGCGCAAAACTTTTCATCCGCAGGACGTCGAGCGCCGCAAAATCAGTCAATTCATTAATTTACAAATCGAAAAGCTTGAAAAAAGGCAAAGAAAAAACACACAGAACGAATGCACGTTTCGTTTCCACGAATATTCGTAAAAATCAATTAATACGATAAATCGACTCAATTTCCCCAACGATTCTCTCTCTCTCCGACGATTTTCTCGGATTACCGCGTCATGGCGTTTCGTTTCGAACAAAAGAAAAGAGAAAAACAAAAGCAACGAAAGATACGAGAAACGCGAACATGAGAAAAAAAAACAAGTCTCGGAAAATTCATCGTTGATCAGAGAAAAAACGAACGGAGGAAAGAAAAAAAAAGCTCGAGTCATAATTCAACGAAAAATGAGAAGATCCTGGCAATGTTTCTCCCGTCATTTGGCACCGTTTTCACGTTCCGCAATAAAATTGCCGCTCCACGACGTGTGCACGCGATTATATATATATATATATGTAAATATTTACAAAATAAGCTGTCTAATGGAATAAACGTGGTTTAAATTGTACCATACGTGGCAATTGACGGAAAAGAGAGTGAAGAGGAAGGGAAGGGGGGAGGGAGAATTCCGCGAGTTTGAATCAAAGCGATCAGCGAGGCTCGTAAAAGTCCCACGAGTCCCTCGCGCGGACACTCGCGTAAGCACAATGATTAAATCTTAAGTACATCGTTTCCCGTCCCGTTCTCGAGTCCGATAGTCGTTTTTTTCGTTATTTTAATTCTTTTCGGAAAGAGATTCGTCTTTTCGCGGCACAGAATCGACCACGACTGTTCATCACCGCGATCGGCGCACGAAAGTCTCGTCTTTCGTTCGTTTTTCCACAAAAAGTACCTTCGTACGCGTCGCTTGTTTCGCGAAACACCGCTCGCGCGTTTCGTCCTTCCTCTCTTCGAGCTACCAGAGCGAAAAAGGGAGAAAAAAATAGAGAAAGAGAGGAAAAAAAAAGCCTTCCATCAGCCCGTAGAGTCTCGCAAAATCGACTCGGAGGGCCATCTGCGATGGAAACAATACGGATTTGAGCGTAATTCGTTGAGCGCGCCGTCAGCGAGCCATTAGCTCGTCGGTGGTGCGAATTGCAGAGATTCGTCGCCGCGCTTGTCGTCGCGCGCCTCGCTCTTCACCGGATCTCTCTCGTCGTTGTTCCTCACGATCGTAATGGCACCGCGGCTTATCGTCGGTGCTACGTTCACGGCCAATCTAACGGGATTGTTCGAGGGAACGTCGACGTTTTCGATTCTCGTTTCGCTTCTCTCGGCCATGTTGTCGTTGCAGGACGATTGTTGTTGTTGTTGTTGCTGCTGCTGCTGCGAATCGATCAAACCTTTCGTCGCTATCGGATGTTTCTTCATGTGGGTGGTCAAATTGCCGCTGTGATAAAACTCTTTGCCGCATACTTTGCACTGAAACGGCTTTATGCCGGAATGTATTCTCTCGTGTATGGAAAGATTGCCGCTGTGACGGAATTCCTTGCCGCACACCGTACACTTGTACGGTTTGACGCCAGAGTGCGTTCGCAAATGGGTCGACAGATTGCCGCTGTGGGAAAACATTTTGCCGCATATCTGACAGGCGTAAGGCCTCTCACCGCTGTGAGTTCTCATGTGTATCGCCAAATTTCCGCTATGCGTGAAACACTTGTCGCACTGGCTACACTTGTACGGACGCTCACCGTTGTGCGTTCTCATGTGGATGAACAAATTGCTCTTGTGGCCGAATTCCTTGAAGCATATCTCGCACTGACACTTGATCTTCTTCGGTGGCGATGATTGATTGTTCGCCGGGCCCGATGACTTTGGCGGCCTGCCGGGCCCGTTGTGCTTCGTCGTCGGTATCGTCGTAACCTGACTCTGCACAGCCAACAACGCCGGATTTAGCGTCGCCGGATGTTGCATCATCAACTGCGACTGGTGCGAATCTTGACTCGCGTGGCTTATACCCGTTTGTTGAGATTGTTGAGACGATTGTTGCTGTTGTTGTTGCGGCTGCTGCTGCTGGCTCATCTGTCCCTGTTGATTCTCCTGCTCGTGAGGGTGCGGCTGCTGCTGCTGCTGCTGTTCTACCTGGAAAGGCATTACGTGGGGGGCCTGTGACTGCTGCTGGAGGTAATTCGCCACTGCCAAATGCTGAACCGGCGGCTGAAAAATTCGTCCATAAATTTGACTTTTTGTTCGCTCTTTCGCACATTCTTTTCTTTCGCGCTTTGTCGCAGACATCGGACACCGCTACGAGGGAGGATGTTGTAATTACGGAGAGACGACGATGGACTTTTTTTTTATTGAAAATTGTTGATCCCGCGAATGAACCGAATCGATCAAACTTTCTCATAACCTCAAAAAAAACTTTGGCAAATTGATTCAACGGAAAAATACCGTCGTATGACTAAATTCTGCGGTGTTTCGCACGGTGGGGGGAGAAAAACAGAATTGCCGTGAAGTTTGCGTAAAAAATGCTTCTTTTTCTACCTGATTATGAGCTATATCCTGTCGAACGTGACTTTCACCCTTTGACGCGAGATCCTCGACCATCTGGTTTGTCTGTAACTGTGCCTGTCCCCAAAATTGCGGCAATTGACGGTACATGTATTCGACATCCTGATTCGTGAATATGGGATATTCCGAAGGTGCAGGTACGCCGTTCGTTACGTTTTGATTGCCCTCATCCACGCCAGGATATTCTTGCTTTATCTGGACCGGACTGAACATCTGGTGGCAGCGACGGAAGAGGAACACTTTTTTTTTACATCTACCGTTTTGACGAGACGTCAAAGAAAAATTCTCGTCAAGATTACTCACATTGTCGAAGGACTTGACGACCCTAACGTAGATTATCCATAGAACCTGGCAATCTTTGAGGGACGGTTGACTAAAAAAAAAAAAAAAGGTTGGAAAAGCAAAAATTAATAATGACGAGAAAAAAGTCATTTTTTTTCCAGGAATTTTCCGCTAAACGATTAATCGACTTTCCCACATGATTGTTTCGTTCAAATTTTTAGCGGCGAGTTGATTTTTCAAAAAGTCTGTGTGTTTGCGAGAAAAGAAAAATGAAATCGATGGATATGAGTGAAAAAAAAGACAATACCTCGATGACGCTAATCGGGGTTGTCCGTGGAAAATCGGTGAACTTTTGCAGGTTAAGGGATGCTGAGAAATCTGTCATTTCTTCGAATTTCTTCGAAAAACGCGAGTATCAATATCGCTCCGAAGGCGGATCAACGAATCATTGTTTATTTACTATTTGGTTTATCTCGAAAAGCGATAATGCACGGGATGTAAGATTGGCTCGCGCAAGACGTTCGCACGAATGTCCAAATTTGTGAGGTGTCATTTTTTTTTTCTTGAATCTTGATATGCATTCACGATCGTAAAGACCGTGAAGAAAAAACTGACGTATGCATATGAACTTCGATATTGGAAACGAGAAGCGAAAGACTGTCCCCGTACGTGAGATAAAATAAAATAACCAAAGATGGCGATACGAGAGGTGTTTTTGTTTTATTTCGTTGGAAATTAAACGAGAGCGAGAGATTGCGAGAAAGAAAAATAAACAAGGTCAACCGCATATACGAGAGAGAGGAAGGAATCGCAAGGAATAATTTTTACCTTTCCTCCAATGGAACGAGTCCATTGTGTCGAGTTCGGGGCCTGCGTTTCAACGCCCCCTCGCCCTCCGCCCCTGATGGACACGAAACACGCTACGACGAGCACCAACACACAATCTCGCTACGACGCCCGTCAACTTATTATTATCGATAATTATGATTGTTATTCGCAACCAAAGCTGTTTCAAATCCGCAGAATTCACTCGACGTAATGTCGCTTTGTTTAACCTTCCGGCGCCCCGCACCTCGCGCAAGATCATCAACCACGATGGTACATATTTTTGGATTTACACGTACACACATGGGTCGCCTATGCTGTACCCGCAGAGAACGCGGATGAAAAATACACACACACACACACGCACGCACACAGTGTTGAAGGAAATGGGATAAATTAATTCTCCTTGTTCCCGCGCGCATCCTCTGACGCGCAGAAAAATGGAAAATCGCTATGAAAGAGATTTTACAGAATTTACGATGCGGCGCGGTGGTGCGCTCTGACGGTGTAGCGCTGAAGCTAGCGATTGAATGAGAGCGTCGCTTAGAAAAAAAAGGGGAAATGTTGATTCGAAAGTTATTGGGATAGTACAAAAGTGATTTTTCTTTTTCGATTACATTCCAAATTTTGATCATGCCACAATGCTGTATCGCAAAAACGCGAATGAAAGAAATGTAAAGAAAGTATTCAAAAAATCGAACTCGCGAATAAATATTTTTTTAAACTATCGTGTTGATCGAAGTGCATCGGACAAAAAGTGTTTCGGCAACAATCGCCGAATGGAAAAGATAGCTTGCCGTCAATGTCCAACAGATGGCGTTAAGCGCGAATGGATCGTTTTCTTTACCGACGACGTTTTGTCTTTCTCTCTCCAAAATCACCCCCTCGTTCGATCGCGAATCGTGATATTTCGCACTATCTTCTGCCATAACAACCATGTAACAGCCAATCGTAACATTTTTCAAATGTTTACGAACTGCACGAAACTCGTTCCAAACAAAAGAAATATCATTCTTAGAGCAAAATTGAGTGTTAATTGATACTGCAAATGGTAACATGGCCAATAAATTGCCAAAAACTTCGATGAGTTTGAAACAGGTTAGCGCAATAAAAATATGTGGATAAAAAAATTAAAACCTCCAACATGGCACAAACTTGTTATGTGAATTCGCCAAAATTTTGTTGCAGTTCATGGTACATCAAGAGGTGCTCAAGTTGTATAGGAATATTATGAAAACGGTAAAAAAAATTCCGGACAAGCATGATCGGGAATACATGAAAAATTGGGCAAAGTCTGACTTCAGAGCTAACAAGGATATCAAGGACGAAGTGAGTCTGAAGCAAAAAAACTTTTTTCAAAAGTCAATTCCTCCATCCGCTCCACAAAACGTTACAACATTCAAAGTATTTACGTTGCGCAACGAATTTTCAATCACTTCCATCGAGCTTTCTTCATACAATTGCTAAAAAACTTGAGCAAAATTCAAAAGCTTATTTTCACAAAATGCCAAGAAACGAAATTCATCTCGAAATTCGTTTCATACCGTAGGAACGTTGAACAATTTTTCAATCCCGGAGATTCTGAAATATCGAAAAAAAGAAGAATACATTCAAAAGTAGCGTAATCAGAACTTATGGCAGAACTTTCCGGAACTTCTGTACTTTTGGCTATCCTGAAATAAGAAAGACAAAGTTTGTCAAAACGGTGGTAAAATTGAGTTTTCCGCGTTCCCATGGTGTTTCTCGACAAAAATTGCCGTATTATCTTTCTCGTTCGCAGTTTGCCATAAAATCGCTCATCGTCCACGGAGAGAACTCGTTGCGAGAGCTGGAAAAAAACTTGAATCTGACGAAGTGAGAGTGTGGTAAAGTGGCGCGAAAGAATCAAAGAAGAAATCAAGAGAGAGAGAGTGAGAGAATCGTAGCGAACTGTAAATTGACGTAGAATAAAAAAAAACTACTTACATATATTTATTGACGAACAATATTGGTATATTCATAGCGAGAATTAGAGTGCTGATGCACGTTACTGTGAGGGAAATCGCGTGACGAAGACTCTTGTGGCGCACTACGGTGCGCAACAAATTTTGCATCAACACTTTTATGATATGTTGCCCGTCGAAGAAGAAACAGGGGAAAATGTTTATGATCGCAAAACCGGCGGATATCATTGCTACGTATTTGCACAGATGTACTTGTAATTCCGGCAAACGGGGACTCAAAAAATCATACTTTGGTATCCAATCAGAGACTCGAACGGTACGATAAATATCAGCCGGATGTCCGAAAAACAGGATATCCTTACCCACTCGTCGCTTTAACTGCACCACCTGAAACGCGATATTCGCATATAATCATAATAATAATAATCACCTTCTTCACCAAAAATGTTATTTTCATATTTTTTCGCCAATATTTTGTACCGACGAGCTTTGACATTGACAACTTGCGGAGTACATCAAGATCGAAAAAAAAGATGGGAATTTATGATTTTAATTCGTAAACATTTTTCAGTGTTACAACCGTTGGCTGGAAATTCGAAAAATGTTTTTTTTCCCAATAAATAAAAGAGAAATCGCGTATGTACGCAATTTTTAGAGTCGAACGACTTTGTCCCGATGTGTCTTTCTTTCTTTTTTTTCAAATTCAAGTAATTCCCGTTCTCACCTTCGTAGTATTATCCAAAGATGGTCTGATACAATGTGCATCCTGAGAAAGACATTGATGACTCGACTGGCAGTAATGATGCGAGCTCTCGATGATCTTTCGAGCCGGTAAACAAGAATGCGGTGGCAATTGCAACGGAGCGAATTGAGGACCTTCGATGTATTCGAAACACATGCCACCGGTTGTCTCGCTGTCGGTGCTGCAGCAATTAACGACGCCGTTCGGCATTATTCTGGCCGGTGCGGACTCGTCGAATTCCTGAAACGTGAAAGAATGAAAGAACCGACGAAATGCGGCTGGGAGACGAACCAAGCTTTCGAGAAAATTGGGAAATCAACCTGCACGAGATTTTGGTCCACGCAGTAACCAGGCGTAGGTTGTCTGACGGCTTCCAGTATGCAATGATACCAACTTTCGCTCGTCTCGATCGAACAATCGTTCAAGCTGTAAATGGCGTCGTGGACCAAGACACCCGTGGATCCTAACAGTGGAGAATTCTCCAGGGAAAAAAGAGCGATCGAGATACACAATATCCGCATTGAAACTTGCTCGAAACGAAATTTCAAACGGTAGCTCGTTTTTTTATCATTTCAAAACACAAATTGCGAAAATTTCGAACGTTTAATCGCAGTTAGAACATGCAAGCGAGGTAAAAAAAAATGTGTTATGATTTCCTCCAAATTTCCCAAGCTCTGTAATTCATCACAGGTAAATCATTCATTGGAATGAAAAGAAGCTAAAGAAGCACCGTATCATTTGTAAATAGCAAAAAATATGAATTTAAAAAAAAATTTCGTTTTTAGTGAGGACATTTCTTTCTCGTCACTCCGATCGTCCCGGAATTATAATTTCTTGGCGTTCGTTGATACCAGAATTCTCATTGAATTAACTGATTAACGAGATTCTACAAAAAAATTTTACAATAAATTTGAGGATGAAAACTCACAGGTGAGATGGACTTGACCATCACGCCGGAACCGTAAGCGTAAAAAGGCGACCACAACCACGCGGCGATCGAAATGGCAAAAGCGGCGAAAGCCGTCAGCACGATGTTGTGCCAAATCCCGGCGCACAAAACTCTCAATTGATTAACAGCCGGTAAAGAAGTCAATTGTTCGTTGCTCATAGATACATAAGCGATCGGCAACACGTAAGCGACGAGCATTCCAACTCCGTATATTTGCACATCCTCCTTCGCTGCGGCGAGCAAATGACCAAATTCGTGAATTACGCTGCAAATTCCTATAGTTACCAGCCAATATCCGGTGTCGCTAAAAGGGATAGTAACGCCCGGCACCTGCAATTACGATCAGTGACAAAATATCCACATGCGATTGACAATGATGAATTACAATATTATCGCAAGAACCAAGTTGAAAATTTCCTTTTCGATATCGAATGTTTTCGTTATTTCCAAAATTTGTCCATTTTTTCCTAAAAGTTACAACATCGTTCGTAACAAATATTCGCAGGAATTTTGACTGAAACTGGATAATTGTACGACGACTTCAATTACAGTTAACGAATATTAATAAAATACTCGCATATGCGATTGAAAATCATAGCTTATAACGTAATCATAAAGCGTGAATAAAAAGTTATGAAACTAGACAATCATTTTTCCAAATTCGATATCGCAATCAGGACGATTTTTTCATGAAAATTTTGGCACTCCTTTTTACTCGCCATCAGTTCCAGCTCGGGAGATCCGTCGAGAGTTCCGTCGGTCCCGGAAGTCCCTCTCATCCATGAATTAATAGTCATTTTGACGATGTAGTAAGACGCAACGGGGAGCAACATGAGACTCAGGACAGTGCCGATGTTGAACCAAAGAGCCCAAAATCTGGAACGTTCCATACCCCATCTTACCGCCGGACGATTCAATACCGTCGTCGACCATTTGACGCACAGCGTCTGAATCTCGATTCCAGTATTTTGCAGAAAATACAAGTAAGGATAATGACAGCACGACTGAAAGGGTAAACAATGAGAGAAAAAAACAATGAACCGTTTTTTTCGTCAATTATGGCGAATTCGATGATTTGAAAATAAAGTTGATTTACCCGGAATATCATGTTGAAGAAGAATAAGGAACAATGAATAAAACCGGCAATTATCAAAAAAGTTATGCCGTCCATCGTTTCGGCTCGAACTTTGCGGATTTACGTGATTTTAGAACACAATATGATTTTCAGAAAGTTTAAACTCGTCTGTCGCGATGTCGTTTGTTTACTTTTCGCTGGAGTCTTGCGAACACGTAGGTTAGTTTAATTGGTGCAATTTTTCTATGCATTGGCGTCAAAATCATCATAAACAAACGTTCGCATTTACAAATCCGAGAGTCGAGATGGACGTGCACATTTTCCATTCGACTCTACCGAACTTGACCATCCCGGGAAAGTATAACCGGGAATGTAAGAAAAAAAATGGCAGATTTCAGCAGAAACGGATGGAAATTTGTCGAGAACGGAGGAAAATTATGAATTGGTAATGTTTCCGAAACGGTAATTATTCAAAACGTACTTTTTTGTCGAAATTCTCGAGATAAATTGTATGGTTACGATTTTTTTTCAAAAAGGACCGAGAACTTTCGAATGATACAAACGGTGTCCAAAAGATGGCGCCACTGTACAAAAACCAAGGTGCATGGGGAATTACATGAAATTAATACAAGATCGTGTGTACTTTCGACTATATTAAACAAGTTTTATCCTTCGTGTTCCAACAACATATTAATTACATGTTCTCTTCGATAAATCACATTTCGCAATACCCGTTTGCAATAATGCTCGCGGGATTTCTTACGCCCTGGAATTCAATGACTCATTTTATAAACTAGGAATATCGAGTGCATCTTTCTTTCACGCCTGAACTTTAGCAGCTTCGTCGGTTTTTGACGCGTCGTTCTGCTGCTTTATTCTGTAATCCGAGAGAGCCGCCTTTATAGCATCTTCGGCAAGCACTGAAAACCAAATAAAAAATTGACGAATCGAGCGTGTAATCTTTTTTCTCAAATTTCAAGTTTTTCAAAGAAAACTGAAAAGTTCTTGGCAACTTTTGAAATGCAGAAAAAATGGTATTACCACACTGACAATAAACTCATTCATTCAAATTTGGTGGTAAAACGATTGGCCAAAATTTTTATAATTACTCGAACAGTGCAGCTTGACTGGCGGAAGGCAGAGCTCCTTGGCTATGTCCGTGTTCTTCAATTTCAAAGCCTGATCAACCTGTAGATAAATCAATTTGTCATTTTTGAATCTTGCAAAAATCTGAAAGAAGCGGAGACAAAGAAAGGACAATTTTGTCGTCTCACCGTCTTGCCTTTGACCCATTCCGTAGCGAGAGAACTCGACGCAATGGCAGAGCCGCAGCCGAACGTCTTAAACTTGGCATCCACGATCTTTCCATTCTCGTCGACTTTGATCTGAAGCTTCATGACATCTCCGCACGCCGGTGCACCTACCAGACCCGTACCTACCGTCTTGTCATTCTTGTCGAGGCTTCCGACGTTGCGAGGATTCTCGTAGTGGTCCAAAACCTGAATCCATTTTTAAAAGTTGCATCACGTGTCGAAACAATCGCAATTTGTGCCAAGAATTTTACATGCGTATGACAATCAGCCATTTCGCGAATGTTTCTGTCTTTAAGTACATTGACGAAATATATGAGATCGAAAAATCGATCGTAGCGAAGAAAAAATTATTCAGCGAGATTGTTTTGATAAATGGAATAGTCTGGAATGTCGGCTGCGGCTTAGACTCATTATTATATTATCGTGCAAATAAATGAATGACCATAGTAACGAGAAATACTATAATAATGTGTAATGCACATAAAAAAGTTGACGAGCCTACGTTTCGAAATCGATTAAAGCGGCCGGAGCATTTGCGACGTACGTTAACAGGTTAGAAAATGAGTATATATTCTTACGTTTGGATGATAGGACACGCATGGGACGCTACGAGAGAGATTTTTCGAAGATTCGAGAATCTTCGGTGGCAATATGCGCCACATTGCCATTGCTTCGTTTGTTCTTCTTCGGAGAATTTTTTTTTACCGTCTTTGACGAGAACGCAATAACACTTTGCAATTGCGATGCACACTCGATGCAGTATGCACACAATAAAAACATCGACCAGCCGACGAGTTTAAGAAGATTGGATCAGCGCCATCTATGAATCGCAGACCGCGAACCGGTAGTTTCATATTCTCACGCTCGACTCGCAGCGCCATCGTCTATCGTAATTTTCATCCTTGGTCACTTTCCGTACTTTCGCGAACAAACGAGTAGTGTATACAAACCCCAGCTGTGTAGCGTGTGTTTATCGAGTCGTTTTTCTTCTATTTTCTCCCACCATCTCACGCGTGCGGAGCGACGCCGGTTGAGTACAACATTTGGACAAATGGTACCTATATCCCCGATATTTCCTTCCAATATTTCTATTAATAGTTCAAAGAAAATTCTAGTGCATCGAACACATGTTATCGGCTTTACACGCCGTTCCATTTATGTTTTTCCGGTGCAATGTACCGAAAAACGCTAATGGAAAACGGCGTCGATGTTTAGCTCGTACTTTAGGAAAATCATGCCGAATTTTTCATCTAGTACGCAATAAGTTATCAAACGAGTGCTAATAATTGTCGAACATATTTTGTAAGTGTTAAATCCAATGAGCGTTATTTAAAATCTTTTTTCTGTCGCGAAGGACGTGTTTCTTTTTTGTCGAGGTTAACTCTGCATTTTTGAGTGATCTCACCGGCTGTTTTGTTTTCGCGTCAGAACGTAGTATTTACATCGTCGTATCGTTAGCCCACGCAAGGTGACGAGCCTTCGCTACGTGTCCAACTATTTAGAGATATACTGTATTATACTGTGATTTAAAAAAGATTAAAGCTCGATAAATGTCTCTATGCAGTTTAAGCGGTAAATACCAGAAGTTACAAATCAATCGCCAATGAAGAATCAGCAAGAGCGAAAAATATTTCGAATCATACGATATATGACAGGGTTATTTCGAGTACAATAAAATTAATCATGTGTAAGGTGCTGAATACCGTCATTTTTGTTTTCGTTAAAAATTCGTAAAAGTTTATTCCGGTGTTTTGAATTTTATCATCACGTCGCGGAAAATCTTCTAAAAAAATGAAGGTATTAATTTGACGCGGTAAAAAAGGAGGTTGTCCAAATATTTTCAGAATTTTTCTTTTTTTTTTTATTAATTCGTCGATAACTTTTCGATATCGTTACTATTCAAAATTACTGTACCCGGTATGCTACGAGTCGTCAATTTTTTTCAGATTTTCGTAGCATCTAAAAATGACGAAAAAATTACAAATCATAATTTCAAACATTTTTCATTCCGTGAAAAAAACGTCACAGTTTTGGTTATCGCCTTTCTCACGACGAAAGGTCGAATCGTACTATGAGGACACTTTTTTTATTCATCGTATGGCACGCATATGGGCCGATAGTTCGAGGAAATATTTCGACAACAAAGTTCCAATTGTCAGAGTATTTTTCTCCCTTTCATTCATGACGTTGGACAATAATTTATATCCATGATAATAGAAAAACATTCTTTTGATACTTAACAAAAGTGTCGAAAAAAAACAACAATCCAAGAGTCTTCCATTCAATAATACAACCTACATTTACTGTTTCCGGATTTGCTTCAAATTTTCCCGTAAAATGCGGTTTTTTTTCGTTGTTATATCACTCATTGCGAAACACATTCTACTTTCGAATATGCCTTTTGTTTCGGAACGAACCTAAATTTTCCCACCGACGAATTCTTTCACTTCCGGGCTTGAATATTCGTCAAAATCTGTCGTTCGTTCGAACGGATTTTTTTCAAGCTTCGCTCAATTTCTCGTTCGTTCGCTTCTCGATTTTTCCATCGAATATTCATCCCGCGTTTTCGCAACTATTTTCATCGTTACTTTTATTATTTTTCGACTTTCGTTCGACCAATGGAAAAGGCCCTGCCGCCGAAAACATCAAACGCCGAGTTGCACAAATGCGATTGCACAAAAAGATTTCGTGATCAATTTACACGAGTACGTAAAAACAAACAACAGAGCCCCCGCGTCGTTTCGTGTGTAAAATACGAAACAAAACGAGCGTCCGTCCATCTATGGACTGTTGTGACGCGCTCCATTGATCCGACGAATACGCTCGAGAGAATAATGATGACGTCATACGTCAGAGCCTTGAAAAGTATATTCCAGTCCTCCCACGCGTTTTTCTTTTTTTCGTGATTTTAAGGATCGCACCAAAGGGGTCATCATTTTCGTACGTGCACCGACACATTTTTCCCGATTTTTTTTCTCGATTGTCATGAATGAAAATGAACGGGGATCCATTCCAGGATACCCCGGAAGTACCTTCGAGTTCTAAACGATGTTACCGCTGGAATATTCTTTGTCGCCTCGTCGACATTTTTCTTTTCTTGCAGAAACAACGTTTTTTTGCTTTTATATTTTTTAAACGTCATTTTGCACCATATTACATGCTATTATAAATAAAACGCTTTGAGGTGCGACGTTTTTCGTTGAAAATAATGGCAAAAAAGTGGAATTAGAGGCTCGCTGCGTCGATAAAAAAATTCGCTTTTAATTCTCGATCGATCGTGCGTGTACCGTAAGTATATTATGTATGTATATATTTGTTTTGGTGCGTGTACACGTCGTTTTCATTCTCATCGGCGATGTCGACGAGGCGAACTCGCCCGGATCGAGTTTTCCTGGCATTGACACACTTTTTACCCTCGTACTACACGCCGAAGTCGTAAAATACATTAATCGTCGTCTCGGGCGATCAATTCTTTTTAAAGTAGAGTTCGCGAGTCGTAAACAATACTAAATATGCGCGCTCGGAGCTTTCGTCGGAACGTCGACTCTTTGATCAGCGAAATCAATTAAGGCAAATATCAATCTCCGATTACCGTAAATTATTTTCAATTATTTATCACACCAGAGACTGTATAATTGAAATATATATTAATTAATGACACTTATTCACTTTTTTTTTTCAAATACTCAATGGAAAACGCACCAAAAACTTCGCCAATTTAATCACTCGTGTCGTGATCATATAAAAATTTAGAAAAAAGTCGATCGTACTCGAGCCACTCGGTACAAGAATCCTCAATAATACCGACACGAAAAGGTGATTGGAAAATCGTCGGAGAAACGAAATTTCCGAAAATATTCGTCGATCCGTTTTCCCCTTCAAACCAAATTCGTTCATTCATTTTTTTTAATACACACAAAATTTTTTTTTTATCAATTTTGAAACTCGAAACTCAAGTAAAATTTTAATTTTTGAAAAGGATCGACGTTGAGAAACGACGTTGAGGTTGAGAAAAAAAACAGCAATATTTTGCACAGAACCTTTCTGCTAAAAATTGTTGCATAAATTAATAATGATCGATCGATTTTTTTTTTTTTTAATTTTTCAAGTATCGCCAAGTGCGCGAAATTCCCATTTTTCTTGGCTTTCGTTGAGAAAAAAAACAGCGATATTCTGCACAGACCCATTCTGCTAAAAAGTGTTACATAAATTAATAATGATCGATCGATTTTTTTTTTTTTAATTTTTCAAGTATCGCCAAGTGCGCGAAATTCCCATTTTTCTTGGCTTTTGTTGAGAAAAAAAAACAGCGATATTTTGCACAGACCCTTTTTGCTAAAAATCATTGCATAAATTAATAATGATCGATCGATTTTTTTTTTTTTTTCAAGTATCGCCAAGTGCGCGAAATTCCCATTTTTCTTGGCTTTCGTTGAGAAAAAAAACAGCGATATTTTGCACAGACCCTTTTTGCTAAAAATTGTTGCATAAATTAATAATGATCGATCGATTTTTTTTTTTTTTAATTTTTCAAGTATCGCCAAGTGCGCGAAATTCCCATTTTTCTTGGCTTTCGTTGAGAAAAAAAACAGCGATATTCTGCACAGACCCATTCTGCTAAAAAGTGTTACATAAATTAATAATGATCGATCGATTTTTTTTTTTTTAATTTTTCAAGTATCGCCAAGTGCGCGAAATTCCCATTTTTCTTGGCTTTCGTTGAGAAAAAAAACAGCGATATTCTGCACAGACCCATTCTGCTAAAAAGTGTTACATAAATTAATAATGATCGATCGATTTTTTTTTTTTAAATTTTTCAAGTATCGCCAAGTGCGCGAAATTCCCATTTTTCTTGGCTTTTGTTGAGAAAAAAAAACAGCGATATTTTGCACAGACCCTTTTTGCTAAAAATCATTGCATAAATTAATAATGATCGATCGATTTTTTTTTTTTTTTTCAAGTATCGCCAAGTGCGCGAAATTCCCATTTTTCTTGGCTTTCGTTGAGAAAAAAAACAGCGATATTCTGCACAGACCCATTTTGCTAAAAATTGTTGCATAAATTAATAATGATCGATCGATTTTTTTTTTTTTTTTTTCAAGTATCGCCAAGTGCGCGAAATTCTCATTTTTCTTGGCTTTCGTTGAGAAAAAAAACAGCGATATTTCGCACAGACCCTTTCTGCTAAAAATCATTGCATAAATTAATAATGATCGATACAACAGCGGTAATAACAAATATATAACAGAATGGATTACGTTTCACTATTATTATTGTTATTATTATCCCTATAAGGGATATTGTGGGTCGAATGAGCTGAAATGACGGAAAAATCGGTAGGCGCGAGCTCTCGTGGCACAGAAACGAAGCCGCCTCTCGTCCATTGATAAAATCCGTGACGTTGTCGGTGAGTATCATCGCTGTCCATACAAAATAGGCAGGGCGAGCTAACAGCGAGAGAGAAGGCTCGGAAAACGCGATTTCGATGCTCGAAAATAGCCGGCGAATCTCCCACAAATTCATCGTTACACAAATATGTATAGCGAGTTTTCGCGTGTCGTCATACGGAATTAAATTAAATCCGGCGAAGTCTCTCGTACGTTCGCGATCTTCGTCACGATTTTATTTCCGCGCTCATTGGCGCAGGAGGGGGGGTAGGAATTATTTATTTTTATTTTCGTTGGATTATCAGCGTCTCGTAAGCTCTCGAGATCGTTCGATGTTTCATTCGTCAATCGTTAAGGTGTTTTTTCGGAGAAAAACAGTCAGAAATGCTCATCGGGGAATCAAAAGTGGGGAGAATTTGATTTTCCATCGGTTCTAGTCGTAAAATCATCGCTCGACGAGTGGGATTTAGTCCGAGGTCTTGATCGATGACGGGGAATCTCGTTTCGATCGTAATTCACGCTAAAGTCTATATAAGAACGTATATAAACACAGGCAAACGCTCGTCGTTTCGTCCTCCGAATCGCCCACTCGAGCAGTCTACCCCAACAGGCAGATCGAGAAAACCATACATAGATCTTTCGGTGCGCTTTCTCGATTTTTCACGATCGAGGAACGACAATGTATATAGGGACGACGAGAATCAACGCTACGGCGTTTGCCATAGAAAGAAATCGGTTCTGCTGGGTGGAATCTTTTGATGAGCTCGAAAATGACGCTCGAATGACAATAACACACTACCATCACGAAAAAAATTGCAGATTCACGTAGACTTGAATTTTCGCTCCGTCGATAAAGCAGAGTAACGCTTTGATCGACATTCGAATAAGAATATGAACAACAATAGTAATAACGATAAATGCGAAATGTGCAAAATCGCGCAAACTTGAGATTTTTTTTGCAAAAAAAATGAAAAATAAAAAAAAGCATAAATCGAATGAGTTTGCTCAGTTTTTTTTTTGGAATTGCAGGCAAGATGAGTTTTTAGTGCAATCTTTGCTTTGAGAGGGTTGTGAATTCGATCGATTTTGGTGGAAATCTGTTTTAAGGTAGTTCTATCGTTTTATCGTTTTCTTAAGATTTTGTTGAAAATTTGAATACGTATTCTTTGATGTCATATATACGTGTGTAATAAATTTTGGTAGGTTTTACCACGTGGAAGTTGAGATATTTATTGGTAAAAATCACAATTTTCGGTAGTCTCTCGTAAGAGCGCGTGTTAAAAGTTGCATTTTCATCAATGAATATCTTGGCTTCTACGTGGTGAAGCCTTCTAAAACTTTGCATACATTTTTATGCAACATCAAAGAAGATTTCTTGAGTTTTCCAAAAAAATCTTAAGAAAATTTTTTTCGCAATTTTTGTAATTATAGAGCAAGCACATATCACCTGGGATGACCGTGAATTTGGAGTATGCTGTTCTTTAGTCGATTTGCAACAACTTTTCTTATTTAACTGAAGCCCGTGAACCATTTTGTATGTGAGAAAAACTGCAAAACAATTTCTCGATTTGAATCTAACGATAGAACTACCTTAAATTGAAAAGCGATAAAAATATTTTGTTCCCTCGCGTTTAAAGTATGCTTCACGTTCTTTTTGAAGAGGCAAACTCGCGTTACATGAGTCATCGTTGTTTCGATACACATATACGCACAGTGCGGAATGAAAAATAGATTGGTGCACGTTGATGCTCGGAATTTGTCCTTGTAATTATTTTCACGAACGTACGTTAACGAGGTGCGAGCAACGCGTGGTTTAATCAGCGCGGTTTGTCAAAGACACGACGTGCGACAGCAGGGTACTGACGAGATTTTTTGACAATGATGTTTTTCGTCCGTTGGCTCGTTCTAGGCTCTCGGCTCTCGCGTTGCGTGTGTAGCGAATTAATTGGCACCCTTTTTCCTCTCCCTTATCGTCATACCAGTGCATTTGTGCACAACGATACGCTACAAGGTTGAGTTGAAAGAAAAGACGATCTCTTTTTCTTCTCGACGGCGAAAAATCGATCGCTCTTCAACTTTTCGTTTCTCAGTCGAATAACATGGGAAAATTCGGTTTTAAACTCCAACCCAAACCGTTGGGTTGGAGACTCGTGAGAGTCCAGTTTAGGAAAAATTCTATAAAATTATTTTTGTAGGAAATTTGGTGCTCTACGAAAAGCTCTCGCGTTACATGTGTAGCGAATTAATTGGCTCTCTTTTTCCTCTCCCTTATCATCAACTCGCGTGTCATACCAGTGCGTTTGTGCACAAGGATACAGAGGTCGAGTCGAAAGAAAAGACGATTTCCTTTTCTTCTCGACAGCGAAAAAAGAAAATCGTCTTTTCGTTTCTCATTCGAATGACATGGGAAAGCTTGGTTTTAAACTTTGGACTCTCACGAGTCTCCAACCGTTGGGTTTAGGAAAAATTCTATAAAACCATTTTTGTAGGAAATTTGGTGCTCTACAAGCCAGAAAATTGTTGATTATTTGGACCCAGTTTCGGTCGAGCTTTAACATCGATATGCGGAGGGTCTTTGCTAAACCGTTGGGTTTAGGAAAAATTCTATAAAACCATTTTTGTAGGAAATTTGATGCTCTACAAGCCAGAAAATTGTTGATTATTTGGACCCAGTTTCGGTCGAGCTTTAACATCGATATGCGGAGGGTCTTTGCTAAACCGTTGGGTTTAGGAAAAATTCTATAAAACCATTTTTGTAGGAAATTTGGTGCTCTACAAGTCAGAAAATTGTTGATTATTTGGACCCAGTTTCGGTCGAGCTTTAACATCGATATGCGGAGGGTCTTTGCTAAACCGTTGGGTTTAGGAAAAATTCTATAAAACCATTTTTGTAGGAAATTTGGTGCTCTACAAGCCAGAAAATTGTTGATTATTTGGACCCAGTTTCGGTCGAGCTTTAACATCGATATGCGGAGGGTCTTTGCTAAACCGTTGGGTTTAGGAAAAATTCTATAAAACCATTTTTGTAGGAAATTTGGTGCTCTACAAGTCAGAAAATTGTTGATTATTTGGACCCAGTTTCGGTCGAGCTTTAACATCGATATGCGGAGGGTCTTTGCTAAACCGTTGGGTTTAGGAAAAATTCTATAAAACCAGTTTTGTAGGAAATTTGGTGCTCTACAAGCCAGAAAATTGTTGATTATTTGGACCTAGTTTCGGTCGAGCTTTAACATCGATATGCGGAGGGTCTTTGCTAAACCGTTGGGTTTAGGAAAAATTCTATAAAACCATTTTTGTAGGAAATTTGGTGCTCTACAAGCCAGAAAATTGTTGATTATTTGGACCCAGTTTCGGTCGAGCTTTAACATCGATATGCGGAGGGTCTTTGCTCGCTCGTACGAGAAAATGACCGTATGTGGTCGTGGTATTAGTCACCTTTGGCTTGGAATACAATCGTTGCGTCTTGTGTTGCAGGATAGATTTACTTACGCTCTCATATATATATCTTGGCTATGCACAGTGCAAAAATCGATCTTCCGATATGCCTGTACCATTAGATCATTGTTATAATTAGCGCCAGTCGTATCATCGCGTCTCATTTACTCGGAATCAAAATTCAAATAGAATAAGGAAAAAAAAATTATTAAAACGAACTGTACAAATTAATCCTTATTAATTAACTTATTTTGTCGATAAAACTAATTTATCCATTCACTCAATTTAGCGGTAGATCGCTGTCGAGCAAAAAAGTCATCCAGATTTCCCTCGAATTCGTGTTTCATACAGATACGGAATAAAACGAAAACGAAATATTTTGAATTTTTGTGTGGGAAAGTTTCATATCCGGTGGCTTTCAATATAAAATCCATCATTTCTTTAGTTTCTTTGGAAAAGTTTCTACAATTTCGACCGTCTGTTTTCGGAGGAATAATAATAATAATAGTTGTTTATTCGATCAAGAGGATCAATTTTGGGCAAAAAGGAACGAAAATCTGTATCGAATCCGCGATTGATGTATCCTCTCTGCGCCCACGGGTACAGGTGACTTTGATTGAAATTCATCGTTTCAATTTTCATTCGAGGAAAATCACAATCACCGGAATGATATTCATGAATAAACACGAGGAAATATGTATATTTCAGCTTTATATGTATCATCCATAACGAAAATAAACTCGATCGTGTTCCTTTCGTATCCGCGATTGAAGCAAACATCCCACTCTCAGCATCTCAGTCGTTAATGACTCCCAGAATTCGGGGATGGTCAAGGATCGACGCGATCAATCGTCCCCGCCGTTTTCGCTCCATACGAGCTGAATGTGACGTACAAACGCGCGATCGTTGCGGGAAACACGAAAATTTGACAAATTATCCCCGCCGTTCCACGTTTTGAGATGTGGTCCATCTGCTCGTCTGTAGCCTGAAAGAAACGCGCTCTCAATCCTCACAGCTTTTTTTCGGGGAAGAAAATTAACGAAAAACAGTCCTCTCGAAGTATTTTCGTAGGAAATATCGCGTCCGTAAGTACACGCTCCGTTAGATGCTCGTCCCCTCTGCGATCTT
Organism: Heteropelma amictum; assembly: GCA_959613375.1. NCBI lineage: Eukaryota > Metazoa > Arthropoda > Insecta > Hymenoptera > Ichneumonidae > Heteropelma > Heteropelma amictum. The sequence continues at coordinate 29,830,382 of OY390721.1, forward strand.
AGAGCTCGTTCTTCGCGTTTAGCGGCGGCGTGGGGGAAGAAAAAGAGTAGTCAAAGATTCGTGACCGCGACGCGGTGGGAGAGACCAGACGCGCTTTAGGTGGGAGGAAGAAGAGTGGAAGGGATAAAACAAGCGAGGTTCACGAAGCGAGAGAGCCCGAGGTTTGCCGAACACCCACGAATCCCGGAAACAACCGGGCGTAACTATTTAAGGAGTCGTTCGCGGCGTGCTCCGCTCATTGCTCGATCAGAGTCACGAGAGCGAACACGCACGACGCGCTTTCGAGTATTTCGAAGAAAAAAAAAATCAATTTTCGTTCCTTACTCAAAAACAATATTTGCTCCAATAATCCGGTAATTCGAAGAGACAAATCGTCCAATTTCGACTTCGCAGGATCAGTGAGTGACTGTGTTTTTAGTGCGAAATAGAAAAACCATCGTCTCGCGGGAGACACGAACGATCGTTCGAGCGATTACGTACGAGATTGAATAAGAGAAAGGTAGAAAAAAGGCGACTTTTTCAAACATGTCTGACGGTGGTATCAAGCGCAACATTCCCATCAAACTCGGTGACTTTAGCGTCATCGACACCGAATTCTCAAATATACGAGAGCGGTTCGACGCCGAGATGAGAAAGATGGAGGACGAGATGTCGAAATTCCGCAGCGAATTGATGAACCGGGAGAGCAACAATTTCTTCAAGAGCACCACGAGGTTGGTTGATCCTTCGATCCGAATGCTCGAATTATACCCCTGCGTTCGTCTCGCGATCGATATTTTCTCGCTCGGATTGCCAATGAGGTCCCTGAGATTTTGGTACTTTCGAATGATGCTGCGATCGTAAGATGAATTTGTCGAGGCTGTGGGTCCTTGTGAAACGCTCGAATTCGCATTTTTGTTAATGTCTTCCTCGAGCATTTTGCTCCAAAACCCTCTCCAAGGTCATACCGTTAAATCGAGCAACAAGTTAGCGCGAAAATTCACTCGAGCTCCCAAACGTGTGTACCTCCACATGTCCGTTTATCTCGACAAGAATATACGCGAGATAATTCCGTTATCGATGGAAAGTTTCAAAGTGCGAATGCTGGCTATGCGCCAAGCTCGCAATTACTTAACGATGTGCCGGAGGTGCAATCCGAATCCCAACGGAATCGAGCTGGAAAATGAATTTCAAGTACTCGGCGGTGATACGAAAATTTGAAAAAAAAGAAAAATGTCAGGCACATTGATTTCGGATAATAACAATATCAAAAAGTTTTCAAAAATTTTTGAAAAAAATTCGAAAAGTCTTTAGAGAACTCATTGTCTTTTCGAACGAAAGAAATTCATTTATTTTGACAATTTTTGACAATTTTGTTGAAAATTCGAAATTTTCGTTCTTGTGTAAAATTCATGGAAAAAATAGCGAATTATCGACGATTCTCGCGCGCAAAACAGTCGTCACGATTGTTTACAACATTTTCGAAAAGTTTCGAATTTATCAATCGAAATAAGTCCTCCAAATTATCTCAAACTTTTTTTCAACAATTTCCCATAATAACTTTTCGATATCGCTATTGTCAAAAATCAATGCGTCCTTCTTGACGATCTTTTTTTTTCCCCCGATTTTTATGTCATCGCAAAGTGGCCGAAATTCGCGTTCTATTTCGGTTTTGTTGTGATTGTATCTCCGAAGAATCCTCAAAATATATGCGTCCGAGTGCAAAGATTGCTCATGAGTGAAAAGTTGGCAGGAGCGGGCAGAAATGTATATAGAAAAAAAACGCGGAATATTTCAACCCCGATGTGTAATGGGCGCGGATTGCGTGGGCGCACAGAGGGAGTACGTTTAGGGTTTCGTGGGTGAGTCAGATCCGGAACCGGCACGGTCTTATTATTATGCACAGTCCTTGGAGCAGGTTGCGTTATATAAATTCCACCTATATACTCAAATACACGTATATAAACATAATAAACACATACATATGTATATATGTATAATTGCATTCGAGAGGTCGCTGAGGACGGATGTGAAATCGCGTTGGCGGATCTACGAGCGTCGTTTTATACACCCTCTCTAAGGTCTCGATATCCATCGAGCTTTTTGTCGTTACCCTTTCTCTCGCTTCCTCTAAACCGTGCACAATGCATTTACATAATACCGATACTCATCTCGATAGCGTATCACGAGAATTTATTGCTCGCCAGAAAAACGCACGCAGCATCCTTTTTCTCGTTGCGATTCATCAGATTCACACACGTTTTGTTCGATGATTCAGCATGGAAAGACTATATGACGAAAATATGCAAAAATACGAGTTCATCGTTACAAGAAGGCTGAAATTTTGCACTGATAAATATGTCGTTTAATCAGCCTCGATATCATTTATCAATCCACCGTTATGGAAAAACAGAAAATTCGTAAAAGTTTCGGTCATGAGACTCGCATTTTTTTTTTGAATTTGGATTTCTTCCTCTCCCTTCCTCTAAACCGTACACAATGCATTTACATAATACCGATACTCATCTCGATAGCTTATCACGAGAATTTATTGCTCGCCAGAAAAACGCACGCAGCATCCTTATTCTCGTTGCGATTCATCAGATTCACACACGTTTTGTTCGATGATTCAGCATGGAAAGACTATATGACGAAAATATGCAAAAATACGAGTTCATCGTTACAAGAAGGCTGAAATTTTTCACCGATAAATATGTCGTTTAATCAGCCTCGATATCATTTATCAATCCACCGTTATGGAAAAACAGAAAATTCGTAAAAGTTTCGGTTATGAGACTCGCATTTTTTTTTTGAATTTGGATTTCTTCCTCTCGCTTCCTCTAAACCGTACACAATGCATTTACATAATACCGATACTCATCTCGATAGCGTATCACGAGAATTTATTGCTCGCCAGAAAAACGCACGCAGCATCCTTATTCTCGTTGCGATTCATCAGATTCACACACGTTTTGTTCGATGATTTAGCATGGAAAGACTATATGACGAAAATATGCAAAAATACGAGTTAATTATTACTAGAAGGCTGAAATTTTGCACCGATAAATATGTCATTTAATCAGCCTCGAAATCATTTATCAATCCACCGTTATGGAGAAACCGAAAATTCATAAAAGTTTCAGTAATTAGACTTGCATTTTTTTTAAATTTGGATAGAAACCGATGACTCTCGGATCATTGAACACTGTTTCTTCGTGATTCTCGCTGTGGACTGTTTGTTAACTTTTGAAAGTGCAAAATAAGCATCGACGAGCGTTGAAAAAAATCCTGGCAAAAGTATACAACAGAGGTGCTGAGATGAAGAAATTTGTCTTCGCAATGTTTCTTCTAATGTTTCACACGCAAATGTGCACTTGTGTATGGTTAGTTGGAACTCAAATTGCATTTAGATGTTTGCGTGTGTATACACGTTATGTGCGCGTGTATTTCGTTACCGAGCTATTTATAGCGATTCGGTCATTGCAGTCGAAAAGTCCGAGGGCTCGTCGTCGTTTTCTCTCTCATTTTTTTTCTTCCGTACATCTTTCCGTCCCACCTCGTCTGCCCACTCTCGAAACACCGTAACTTTGACTACTTTTGCAAAAGCGTCCGTTCAACGCGCGGCGTTTCCACTTCGTCACCGCCGGCCGCTCTCTCTCCGCTTCTTCTCCTATGCGAATGCCCGACTGGAACGGGACTGCACTACTTTCCTCCCTCCCGCTCGCGCTCCGTCTCTCTTTCTGCGCCTGCTCCGACATTTTTTCTGCAACCTTTTCGCTCGCGACTCCAGCCTCCACATTTCCAATTCTGTATTATCGCGCGATTGAATATAATCTTTGACAAAAATGAACCGTTAACGAAGAATCGCGACGGGACGATTGGATTTTTCCGAGCCACCTTTTGGCACCTGGGAAATTTTTGAAAATTTTTCCCTCGATGCCGACCTTTTTTTTGCTTCTTTTTTCATTTTTTGTAAACGCGTCGAGTGAATCAACGCAATTGCTGATAAAAAAAAAACAGTCCAAAGCGAATTCGCGATTATTTTGAAAAAAAATGGCGAAAATATCGACATTTTCATTTTTAAACCACGCTGTAATAGCCTCGGACCGAAAGTCTCGTTACGTCGTGTCGCTTTTGCTGATCGCACGACTTTCACTCGAGAATTCTCTTTGAAGGAAATCTCCAATGTCCCCATCCGCGTTCATTCCGCCTGGGGGGTAGTTTATACCCCCTGTGGGGGTAGAAGAACAAAGGGTTGTTTCGAGATGAGTAAAAATGTCTGGTATACATAACATGCCATATTTATTTGGTACATACATTAGGGTGTCACGAACGAATCGAAATTTTCCATGTACCCCCGAAAATTGTAGATTTTCCGATCAAAAAGATTCTCTCAAAAGTGTTTTAAGGTAGTTCTATCGTTTTATCGTTTTCTTAAGATTTTGTTGAAAATTTGAATACGTATTCTTTGATGTCATATATACGTGTGTAATAAATTTTGGAAGGTTTTACCACGTGGAAGTTGAGATATTTATTGGTAAAAATCACAATTTTCGGTAGTCTCTCGTAAGAGCGCGTGTTAAAAGTTGCATTTTCATCAATGAATATCTTGGCTTCTACGTGGTGAAGCCTTCTAAAACTTTGCATACATTTTTATGCAACATCAAAGAAGATTTCTTGAGTTTTCCAAAAAAATCTTAAGAAAATTTTTTTCGCAATTTTTGTGATTATAGAGCAGGCACATATCACCTGGGATGACCGTGAATTTGGAGTATGCTGTTCTTTAGTCGATTTGCAACAACTTTTCTTATTTAACTGAAGCCCGCGAACCATTTTGTATGTGAGAAAAACTGCAAAACAATTTCTCGATTTGAATCTAACGATAGAACTACCTTAAGGGCCAATTTCCCCCCTGTAGGATCCTGCAGGATCGGACGAATCCTGTAGGATCAACCGTTTGGATGATAAAAAGATCGAAAGTCAAAGGATCGTGCCAGAATTCTTTTCAACCTTGAAACTACGACGTTTTTGAAGTAGGGTGGGCTTCAAAAATAACAAAATTCGAGTTTATTTTAAATACAGTTTTTATAGAAAAGTGAAAATCATGTTTCATCTCAATGTCTCAAGTTTCAGGAGCAACTTCCTCATCCCCTGAAACGTGTCTTGAAATGCAATCTCAAGACTCTCCCTCCGACCTTGTAAATCAGCCCCATCTGCGCGAACAAATGTTCGTACAGGCGAAGAAACACACGTGCTTCCAACGAAATTTCATCTCGCCTTCTCCCTTCTGTCTCTTCATCTCTCTACTTCCGCCCCGTTTAATAAGGGTGCGGTTGAGCCCTGAGATCATTCCACGAGAGAGAGTCCACGGTACGAGGGCATTCACCCGAAAATTGCATCCCCGCGACGATAAATCTTCGCCCCGAATTTTCCCCATCCCCTTCCTCGCAGCCATATACGATCCGAAGGGATTTCCCACCGCACTCTTCGATCTCATGCCGGACAAACACAGGGACGACAAGAAATTCATTTTTTTCCCCCATAATGAAGACTTTTTTGCGACTTTTCGCATCTTTTTGAAATTCCGTTTATTTCAGATTTTATGAGAATTACCAACAGTCGGCAACTTTACACAAATTTTTGAAAATTTACAAAAAAAAATATAAATCAATGAAAAAACTCACGCGTATTTGGAAAAAAACAATGAATTTACGAGATATGCAAAGGAATCGAGTTTTACCATTGTTTTCCGTACTTTTTCTTTTTTTAAAAAAATTCGTTAATGACTTTTTAATGTTGTCATTATTTCGCGCTCAATGCCCAGATATTTCTCCTTTCGCTTTCTTCGGAACTACGAAACGTAAAAAAAAAAATGTTTCCTTCACTATTTTTATCCCGGATGCAGGAGATGCAGAACTGTCTCTCTCGAGAGTCTCGAGGTGTGTTTCTTTATTATTATTCCATTGCGCAATTGGTGGAAGCCACTGTGGTATAGTATTCACAGTGGCTGAATAATATTAAAAATAAATATTCTTCGAGCGAGTGTTTGTACGTACATCTGCATTTAAATGAAGAAATACGCGTCGATGACTTCAGTGACACGCGGTTACGTCGGTTACGTCATGTTCCGAGTGAAACCGAGCAGTTTTATCGCTTACTCGAAAAGAGATCGAGAAATATTGTTGAGGGAAAAAGGCCTCATTCTGAATCGGGATTAATCACAGGGAATTCATTACTCAGCAGCGTCTCTTACCCTTGATTGATTTATAAAATAACGTCCGCCATTTTTAGATCAACTTCGCTGGAAAAAATCTCCAAATTGACGTTATCTCGTAACGCAAAAAAAAGTGTTCCCAAAATTGCTCTCAAAATCTCCAAGTTTTTCAAAAAATCCATTTCCCACTGGCACATATATTTTTCTCACGAGATTCATGACTCCAAAGTCAATCGAGGAATAATCAAGGAATTCATTGATTTTTCAATGAATATTTTTCAATAAATCGATTAATCGACATCGACGAATTGGCCGAAGCAGAGCTTGCATTCTTGATCGTCACTCTGTCAAAAATATCACTCTAGAATACTCCTCATCGAAAATAGAATGCCCACTTTGCTACTTTTATGAGCTTTATTTATGGATGTTTGTATATATGCGTGTACATAAATATATACATATATAAGAGGATGAATTTGAACGACGCACTCTAACGACGAATCCCCTCCGGTCCGCAAACGGTGCGACTTACCGCTTTAAATGACGAACCTGGTACATCGCATCTGCGATCTTTTTGCGCAGTCATTTTTGTGACATCGAGTGTGCTGGACGTCCACCGTGTCCTATTTCCGCGTCATCCCGAATCGTCCCATCGCACATTGACGAATTACGAAATTGTTCGACAGCTCGAAAAGGAGGTTGAAAAAAAGAACGAACGAAATCGCAGAATAATCGTCCTTAAAGCGTATGAAAATGTTCCTGCCCGAGGATCTCTATCCGCCTCGGCATAAAACTACGATTCGGTATCGGTACGTAAATGTTTCCGTGTTTGCACGACATTACGTTCTCCGTTTTATCATGCAGGACCGCTGTAGACGAGTTGTGGAAAAAAAACCGTCGATTCGCCTTGCATTACTCATTCGTCATTTTTCTCGTCATTTTTTTCGAGGTCCAAGATTGAATAATCGCTCTGCCGATTGTTCCAATTTTCACGACTGTTTTCATTCGTCGAAACAACGAAACGGAGTATCTTGCAATTTGACAAAATTGCGATTATGTCACGACGCACGCAGACATGTGCGGAAATAAAAGTTTTCGAAAAGATTTTTCTCACGATGTGCGATCGATCTAGTACTTGTTTTTCTTCATTTATTAGCAAATAAAATGTTGGAGATAAAAAGAATCAACAAAATCGAAATAAAATGCGAATTTCAAGCACTCGGCGATGGTTTAAAAATCTTAAAGAAAATTAATCTTTTAGAATGTTTTTAAAATTACAAAAAAAATTCCAATTCCGTGAGAAAATTCTGAAAAAAATATTATCATGACATTTCGATATTGTCACTGTCCGAAGTCAGTGTGCTTGGCATCTTTGACATCACCGATCTTTTTTTATTATTTCTGTACCATCTCCGAGTATTTGAAATTCCTGTTCTATTTGCTTTTCGTTGGAATCTTGTGCCTCCAGAAAATTCTTTCACGAGACCAAAGAATTATCAGCTGACGTACAAAAGATTAGGATGTAATTAGGGCATGTTGGATGTGTGTTATTGTACGACATAAAGCTCTCAATCATTTTGTTCATTTATTAACGAAGAAGATTCCATTTCTCGAGACGAATATTCTTTAACCTACAATTCCGCGGTTCGTTTGCCGTTCGATTTTTCTTCGACTCGTTCAAAGATCAAAACCTCGCAAGCTCGACTTTCCCCCGACGTACATCGGAAATTCTCGTTAATCGCCCAAACCCGCCGAGGCGAGATGAGAGCTTCTGACGGCGGGATCAATCTCCCGCGTGCGTTGCTCGAGCTCGCGAAATTGCAACGCAAAACTTGGCAAGGTCGAACAGTTCGCTCCAAAAATAGTCTCGAATATCCCCGAACCTTGAGAAAAAAAAAGAAAATTATTCAGAAGCCATCGAAATTCACGCATTCGCGTTTCCAAACGCAGCATCCGGTCCAGTTTTTCATAAATCTTCACTCAGCAAGAAACAAACGAATTTTATTACCCCATGCTTTTCCATGGTGTTTTCCGTGTGTGGCAGCTTTTTTTTAGATCGAAAAACATTTGCATCTCAGCCACGGGGACGGTGGTTCAAACAGCCGGTAATCGTGTGAGATTTCGTGACGAATTTTCTCGTGTTTGTATAGATAAGCGCTGGATCTCGTCCCAGCGGGGATTATGACCGTAAATTGGAGCGTTTCGTGCGCACGAACGACAATCAGGTCGGTGTTCGAACTCCCTTCCATCTTTTCCCTCGTCATGTTGCCTTCGTTTTTTTTTTCTTCTTCAATAAACGTTGTTCGCGTGCTGCACGTAATAAGCAAAACGAGGGGGAGTATGTCGAAAAGAATGCGGCGAAACCGATCAGACCGTGCAACCTTTTGCGCACGAGCCCATATATGAAAGGTATTATATATATATATATATATATATACATATAAAAAAAATACACACCCACACACACGTAAATACGGGTACACCTTCATCGCCGATGAACTTCCGTAAACGTTTTTCTTCTTCCACGATCCTTCGCCAGACACTTGTACACCCACGTGCAAAAAAAGAAATCATGACCATAAACGCTCACCGCGCGGCTATTTTACCCACGCAATTTTCCCCCTCCTCCTCTGGACAGCGCTTTGTTCACAGTTTTTTCATATAAAAATCGAGAAATAATGGGATTAAGTCACTCGAGAAGGCTCACGCGGATCCTGAATGTACGGTACCTGAAAATTCCGCCTTTGTGGCTTGGAATTTGACACCGTCGTAGGCAAATGTGTCGTATCACCGCTCTTGGCATTTTTTTCTCGATTTATCGTCTAATTAATGAGAAAAAAAGTGTACGAAAGTTTCATCCCTGAAGCTCTTACCGACCTCACCGTGGAAATACTCTCGAGGCGGGACGATTCGTATTTTTTCAACATTTCAGCAATCAGAAATGCATGTAAAAAAATAGAAAACGCATACGGTATACAATAGTGCATTCATTAACCGGTTATTGTCCTAAGAAGAAGTGACTTTACAATCAGAGCGGAAAATATACATTTTTTTGAAATTTACACTGGTAAATCGCTGTCGTACACAATTTTTTGAAAGATTTTTTGTTTTATATTATTATAGGAATATTATAGGAATTAATTTGAGAAACAAGTTGTTTTTCTGCTCTTTTTTTCGAAGCATGTATGCCCAATTATCGTGAAAATAGAATGTCACTCGGATACGAACGAGGAGAACGTGATCCACTCGTAAATCATCGCATGTACGTTTTCAACTTCGCAGCAGTCGAAGAACGTCGAGATCTCGTCTCATCGAGGGTCGACGCGATGTCTCATGAATATTCACGACGTATATCGCTGCTACTCAAAAGTCTCCATGCTTGAAACGAACTTTTTATTCGCAATGACAAACGGGAAAAAAAGCCTCGTGGCGTCTCTGAGCGTTTCGTAACAAATATATCCGCGTAAAAGCTTGAGCATCCAGACGCGTTTGTCGAGAGTGTTTTGAGAACTTTTTTTTTCCACCTCGTCTCGTCCGAGAGCGTGCTTGACGGTATACACCGGGAAGATGACGAGTTTTTTCGGTCCAAAGTTCCAGAGGGGTATAAAGATTTCTTTGATGAAAATGATATGAATTATTCCGTCGATCGAATTTCGATCGAATCAATTCGTCCGTCAGTGGCGACAACACAATTGCACCGTACGTTGAAAAAAATATTAATTACTCCACGATTCAATCTCGATTAAATTTCCTCACTCGCTCCGCTCTCTCCTTTTCTCGTTTATCTTCATAGAATTTTGTTTCGTCGATGACAACTCGATGATAAGATGTAATTTGTCAGAGGTACGGTTGGTAGGCGGTGTAAGAAATAAATAACGCGCAGAGTCGGGGCAAAACTCGAGGCTCGTCGACGCGTGAAAACCGGAAGCTATTAAAACCGCGCGCGGCTCGTCTTCGACGTTGGAAACGCCGCGGCGGGAAAACGAAGAGGGTTTGACTTCCGGTACAGGTGCCCTCTGAGACTGCCTCACGAGTCGAGGCGATTAAATTCATGGATTTTTTGATTCGAATAAATGGAGGAGGAGCGGAAAATAAAAAAAATTGTCACGTTCTTAAGAAATTACGATGTTTTTTTTTCTTTTTTTCTTTCTCAACGAGAGAAATATTTGCCTCGACGAGGATCGTGATCGCCTTCCGCGGCTTTGCAGTCTCGGGTCACGACCCGAATGATTAGAATGATTCATTCGCCGGAGCACACTCTACTCTGATCTCCGATACGTCGACCTTATTCCGGTTTGTTTGATCTCGTTTGACGGAAAATAGATCGCCGGCGCTTTAAATAGAACGCCGAGAGATCAATCGAGTTAATCGATGGCATTTTCTCGAACGACATTTTCAACCTTTTAATCATTAAAATACGAATCTTTCTCAATTTTTGAAGGTACAGTCCCAAAGGAAGTTTGAAAATTTTGGAAAATAATTCCCAATGATGCTCGTATACAGACGTAAAAAGAAATGTCGAAAAACCATATTTGAGAAGCTTGAAAAAATTCGGAAAAATTCGCGATCGGAAATTCATTATCGATATGTGCTTATATCGGTGGCATTTTTTTAATGCATTATTTCTACAATTGGCCCGATGTTTTATCGGGAATATTTGTTATTCAAAAAAATATAAATTCGCGATTATAAATTTGCCGTAATGTTCATACAAATTTTCGTCTACTATAAATATCTGGCAGCATGTGTGATTTCACTCAATTTAAACGAGAGTCTCGGAGAAATTAATGTGCACTCTTGTTGCGCGATATGTTTAATTGACCCGGAATATGCCGCTCTGGAAACAGAGACGAGGATTTATCGTGAGCGCGGTCGTGTAATGCAGTATATTTTAAATGCATTATTTCTACAATTGGCCCGATGTTTTATCGGAAATATTTGCTCTTCGACAAAATATGAATTCGCGATTATAAATTTGTGGCAAGATTCCTCTACTATAAATAACTGGCAGCTTGTGTGATTTCACTCAATTTTAACGAGAGTCTCGGAGAAATTAATGTACACTCTTGTTGCGCGATATGTTTAATTGAACCGGAATAAACCGCTCTGGAAACAGAGACGAGGATTTATCGCGAGCGCGGTCGTGTAATGCAGTATATTTTAAATGCATTATTTCTACAATTGGCCCGATGTTTTATCGGAAATATTTGCTCTTCGACAAAATATGAATTCGCGATTATAAATTTGTGGCAAGATTCCTCTATTATAAATAACTGGCAGCATGTGTGATTTCACTCAATTTTAACGAGAGTCTCGGAGAAATTAATGTACACTCTTGTTGCGCGATATGTTTAATTGAACCGGAATAAACCGCTCTGGAAACAGAGACGAGGATTTATCGTGAGCGCGGTCATGTAGCCTCGCAACGTGTAGTTACATCGATGATGTAAGGAGGAACTGTATAACGGTGCTTCATCAATCGAAACGATCTAGAGCGAACACTGACCCCCAAGAAGGAAGACGAATTATAAAAAAAATAGTATGAAAAGATGAGCGAGAGAGATGAGAGATCGACCGGAGCCCTCGCGAGCTCCGCGACTTATTCAAAAGTCGTGGGAGGCAAATGGCATCCTCTCGACCTCGCGAGACCTCTTCGGCATTCCTCCTGGGCCCGCAAAGTCCCGTTTGAAGCTCGGAGCGTGCGGACGCGAATCTCGATCTCAAAACGAGAGACAGAGAGAGCGAAGGCGAACAAAAGATGAATCTCGCTCGTCCCGCACGATTTGGCACATTTCTCTCTCGGCAATTTCTCATTTTTATTCTTCGGACGACGACGAATATCTCGGACCGTTTAAAGCATCCTCCGGGTGATCGAACTCGATATGGCAAGCGGGGAAAAATGGCCAACTTTTTAGACTCCGACGGCTTCTTCTTTATTATCTCGGACGGGAAGTTGTCGTCAAAGTACTCCGTCGAATGTTATCCCTCGATTTTCAATTTTTAGTCTGAATTATTATCCTGATGGTCGCGTCCGACGATCCGAAAAATCGGTAATTGGCTTTTTTGAGTAAACAGTGATGAAAAAATGGCAACAATTTCTCTCTCGGCAATTTTTCATTTTTATTCTTCGGACGACGAATATCTCGGACCGTTTAAAGCATCCTCCGGGTGATCGAACTCAATATGGCAAGCGGGGAAAAATGGCCAACTTTTTAGACTCCGACGGCTTCTTCTTCATTATCTCGGACGGGAAGTTGTCGTCAAAGTACTCCGTCGAATTTTATCCCTCGATTTTCAATTTTTAGTCTGAATTTTTATCCTGATGGTCGCGTCCGACAATCCGAAAAATCGGTAATTGGCTTTTTTGAGTAAACAGTGATGAAAAAATGGCAACAATTTCTCTCTCGGCAATTTCTCATTTTTATTCTTCGGACGACGAATATCTCGGACCGTTTAAAGCATCCTCCGGGTGATCGAACTCAATATGGCAAGCGGGGAAAAATGGCCAACTTTTTAGACTCCGACGGCTTCTTCTTCATTATCTCGGACGGGAAGTTGTCGTCAAAGTACTCCGTCGAATTTTATCCCTCGATTTTCAATTTTTAGTCTGAATTTTTATCCTGATGGTCGCGTCCGACAATCCGAAAAATCGGTAATTGGCTTTTTTGAGTAAACAGTGATGAAAAAATGGCAACAATTTCTCTCTCGGCAATTTCTCATTTTTATTCTTCGGACGACGAATATCTCGGACCGTTTAAAGCATCCTCCGGGTGATCGAACTCAATATGGCAAGCGGGGAAAAATGGCCAACTTTTTAGACTCCGACGGCTTCTTCTTTATTATCTCGGACGGGAAGTTGTCGTCAAAGTACTCCGTCGAATTTTATCCCTCGATTTTCAATTTTTAGTCTGAATTATTATCCTGATGGTCGCGTCCGACGATCCGAAAAATCGGTAATTGGCTTTTTTGAGTAAACAGTGATGAAAAAATGGCAACAATTTCTCTCTCGGAAATTTTTCATTTTTATTCTTCGGACGACGAATATCTCGGACCGTTTAAAGCATCCTCCGGGTGATCGAACTCAATATGGCAAGCGGGGAAAAATGGCCAACTTTTTAGACTCCGACGGCTTCTTCTTCATTATGTCGGACGGGAAGTTGTCGTCAAAGTACTCCGTCGAATTTTATCCCTCGATTTTCAATTTTTAGTCTGAATTATTATCCTGATGATCGCGTCCGACGATCCGAAAAATCGGTAATTGGCTTTTTTGAGTAAACAGTGATGAAAAAATGGCAACAATTTCTCTCTCGGCAATTTTTCATTTTTATTCTTCGGACGACGAATATCTCGGACCGTTTAAAGCATCCTCCGGGTGATCGAACTCAATATGGCAAGCGGGGAAAAATAGCCAACTTTTTAGACTCCGACGGCTTCTTCTTCATTATGTCGGACGGGAAGTTGTCGTCAAAGTACTCCGTCGAATTTTATCCCTCGATTTTCAATTTTTAGTCTGTATTATTATCCTGATGGTCGCGTCCGACGATCCGAAAAATCGGTAATTGGCTTTTTTGAGTAAACAGTGATGAAAAAATAGCAACAATTTCTCTCTCGGCAATTTTTCATTTTTATTCTTCGGACGACGAATATCTCGGACCGTTTAAAGCATCCTCCGGGTGATCGAACTCGATATGGCAAGCGGGGAAAAATGGCCAACTTTTTAGACTCCGACGGCTTCTTCTTCATTATCTCGGACGGGAAGTTGTCGTCAAAGTACTCCGTCGAATTTTATCCCTCGATTTTCAATTTTTAGTCTGAATTATTATCCTGATGATCGCGTCCGACGATCCGAAAAATCGGTAATTGGCTTTTTTGAGTAAACAGTGATGAAAAAATGGCAACAATTTCTCTCTCGGCAATTTTTCATTTTTATTCTTCGGACGACGAATATCTCGGACCGTTTAAAGCATCCTCCGGGTGATCGAACTCAATATGGCAAGCGGGGAAAAATAGCCAACTTTTTAGACTCCGACGGCTTCTTCTTCATTATGTCGGACGGGAAGTTGTCGTCAAAGTACTCCGTCGAATTTTATCCCTCGATTTTCAATTTTTAGTCTGAATTATTATCCTGATGATCGCGTCCGACGATCCGAAAAATCGGTAATTGGCTTTTTTGAGTAAAAAGTTATGAAAAAATGACGAAATCGGTAGATTAACGAGGATGGAACGTTTCTCGGGTTACGACGGAACTTTCGTTGGCGTCCCTGCCGGTTGCGTGTACTCATTTGTACCTCGTGTTCGAGCTCGAAACGAGAGCAAACGTTTTGTCGCCCTGTGTCTGCTCATCATTTCTCCACGAGTTTATATTTGTAGAATTTTCAACGAAGTTCACACAGCAGTCCAGTAGCCTGTGAGCTTAGCGACGTATTTATACACGACGCACGTTTATTACCGGATCTCTCCCGGCTCGGCTGCGAGAGAGCTTGGCCTCTCGCGATGAGGCTCTCTCTCTCGGACGGCCGAGAGATTCATCGCGATTATCACGATTTTCCAAAACGTCCTCGATGTCTCGGATCACGATTTTAGAAAATTAGCAAGAGTGTTTTACATTAATTTTCGACCACGTTTATTGCGGTGCTTAAAAAATATCCGACACTCGATTTTTTTGAGCTACGATACGAGACCGTGGTGATTTTTCATTTGGGAAAAATCGACGTCGAAATATTATACTGCATCTTCGATACGGAAAAAATACTTTGGATATTTCCATGTTTTTCCATATCGAAATGATTTTTCTTACGAATAAATCTGTAATTAGTGTCGAGACCTCTTGAGTATTTGCGTTACGCGAGTAATTAAAACTGTCGTAATAAAAAAAAATGTCGAAAAACGTCGGTTTACGTTCAAATAATTCCAAATTTTGTGACTTCCGGGCGGTCGAACTTGTGTTGGTTGATCTGAGAAGGAAATTCAGATGCAGAAAGATACGAAAATATCATCGTTCCCATGGGGAAATTGAAAATTAATCCGAATCCCTTTCACAGGATTCTTTCGAAGAGAGAATTTAATATTTTTGGAGAGGAGGATTCCAATATTTTTTTTTAACCCCCCTAATAATTGTACACAAATGTGAATATGTTGCTTGTATTAATAGAGCAATAATCGATATTAATTAACGTATCAAAGTCATGTGGTATTATAAGGAGAGGAATAACAGAGAGAGGCAGGTACAAGGGTCACTGACCTCCCTCTCTCGCAAGAAGGCCACCACTTCCGGTTGGCCTCTCTCTCTCTCTGCTCTGTAATTCAGCAAAACGTCACGTATAGCTACGTGCAGAGCGGCCTATCTGCGTGAAATGAGCCCTTGTCGCGGCAAAGAGCTTTAAATTGTACGTTTGAACTTATTTAGAGCGCGACTATGAATAGGCGAGCGATGCAAAATTCCTAAGCACCCAGCATTCGTCCAACTTTCATCTCGTGCTCCCCCATTGTGTTTGCGATGGCTTCTTTTGCGCGCCTCATGCACCAGACCACTCGGCTACCTCGAAAAACCTTTATAACTTTTTCACGTATCGATAATCCATCGATTTTCAGTAGCAAAATTCTTCTGCTTATTGCAGTAATACGTATTAATCTTAATTCAACACCGAGTGCGCTAAAATGAAGTTGTGAAATTATTTTGTTTATCATATTAAGTACATTACAAACAATCGAGAGACGGAAATTTTCTCAAATTCGATAATCGTCGAAAACAGTAAGACACACGTGCTTCGATAATCCTCCCAATTGCCCGCGTTTTTCTCCGCTGTTTTACGCTAATTATTAACCCTCCGAGGGCACAGAGCATGTTCGTTAGATTCCGGCGTGTAAGGGAAAATTTCAGGCCGAAAATTCCGAAGAATACGAAACTTTGAATTTTTGCGAATTACGCCGAGTCGAATAAAATTCTTTTCCCAATTGAATTTTTTTCGTTCGTGTTGATATTCCCAATGGTGCTTTTTGGGGGTATCGATTGATTTATCGAGGCGTCGAGCACAGCTGAGAATTTTTTTAACCGTTCCCACGCGCAAATTTTCGGAAAAAATTGGTGTGTTCTCGGAGGGTCCGTTATCAGCACGTTGATTCTACTAATCCGCTGCTATATCCAGTCAACTTTTATGTGAACCTATATTACATATATATACATAAATAATATATACCCCAGCCGACACCACACGAGCAGCAGCGAACATCGGACCACCACCTCGAAGACGGAGGGTTGGGACAAGGTCGATCCTTTCTCATCGAGTCAGCCAAAGCGCTCCATGTTCGACAATTTCACCAGGTGACGCAAATTCCCCCTATAGTGCCTTCGGTAGCCTGACAAGGAGAAAGAGAGAAATAAGGGATGATTTAACGAACGGGAGAGCTGTCGTTTTTTTTTCACTCGTAGAAAAAATGTGTCCTCCCCCGCAAATTTTTTCTCTGCGTTATTACGATTTTTACTTTTCTGTTTTTGAGCTTCGATTTCACTCGAGAACACACCTCGTGGCTAATTTCGTTCATGAGAGCGTAAAACATCGAAAATCGCTGCACGTAACACGAAACACACGTTTTATTACCCACAAAATTTAAAACATTCAGAGTCAATGGCACAAATCGTCATTTTTTTGAAAAAAAAAAGCAAAACTGTACTCACAGTTGTCGAAGGAAAATTTACCGCGGAAAGTCTATTATTCTTTGGACCTTTTGTGCAATTGACGAAGAATCTCAGTTGTCGCTAACACGCCGCACGAGAAAGCACGTTTGAAAAATTATTCGATATTTTGCGAGCTTCGTTGTAACACGGTTCACGGGGTATTCCATTTCAGCATTGATATCTAAGAATTTGTTTCATTTGTTAGACTTTGAAAAGGCGATAAATAAATATATTTGCAATTTTTGCAACACCGTTGGCGATAAAATGGTTATTTTTCAATTCGACATGGAATACCCTATACATGAATATCAACGAGGTATAATCTTGTGAAAAAAGCTCATTTTTCAACGCTTGACGCTGCTAACGATGCGAAGCACTGGACGTCACGTATCCTCTTCATTTACCACCACGGCATTGTACATACACTTTCCCTTCCATCGTTTCGCACGCAGTAGAGACTAATAGAGTCTCTCGTCCGCCTCGACCTTTTGTCTTCGTTAACGAAGCGTTCATTAAATCGTCAATTAATAAATTGGCTGTGGATAAGCAGCATCGATCAAGATATACTTCGTGATCTCCATCGTCTTTTCCTGTCCTAAATATACACGAAAACATTTGTTACATTGTTTATAAAATTGCCAATTTTTCATCAGGTCTCGTCGATCTTCATTTTAACCGCTGAACTTTATCCTTTGTGGTTTATTCTCTTTTTATAATTTCGCTCGCTATAATCATCGTTACTCCGTATACTACGAGATAGATTCGAGAAAACATTTGACTCGAGAGCGTCACTCCCCACCACACACGCGGTGGGCGTGCACTGGTCGGTGCGGCGCGTGGGTGGGGGAAACGCCGAGCCAGTGACAGTGGGCGCGCTCGAGTCTGCGCAGCTGCCTCGTTCGCGCGGAAATTCTGTCTCGTTCCCTAAATCATGATCGTATCGCACACCGTATAACGGGTGTCCCAAAAATCGATGTTGATAATTAAAAGCGACATTCAATGCGTAATTCCGAGTCGAAATGTGTTTCGCTGTCTTTTTATACTAGCAAAAAGTGCTTGAGGACTTTTCGACGGATTTTCATCCCCAATGAAGCGTTAAACTGTCGGCATCCGGTTTTGGGACATCCTCTACACGTATTATAAATGTCGTAGGCTCTAGAGCTCGTAGAAATAGATTTATAGAAACGTAGATGTCCGATCACTCTGGCCAACACATTTTCTTGTTTTCGTTTCAATTTTTTTTAGGAAGCACCGACCTTACCGCTCTGTCAGCCATTCTTAATAATCGATATTGAAAAAATTACATGTTCTTGGTAGCGACTCATCGTGATCACCGGATGCGATAAATTATGCACGAATCATCGATCGGTCCTCGTCGATAATTGTTTTTTTTTTTTTTCATTTTATCGCATACGTGACTAAAAAGACAAACGTAACGATCGTACGATAAATTATTCAATGTTTTCGTTAAACTTTCAGCACGACGACTCAGCAGAGCACTCAAAACAGTTCGCTCAGCCCGCAGCATGATTCTCGCACCTGGTTGGACGGCCTCAACAGCCCGCTCATCCAGGACGAGGGTGACAACAAAATGCTTAAGCTCAGATTCGACGTTTCGCAATACACACCCGAGGAAATCGTCGTCAAGACCGTCGACAACAAACTTTTGGTGAGTTTTCCAAAATTCTCGACTCGTCGAATTTTGCAACATAATTTTTTTCCCAAAAACTGCTAAACTATGGTTCGTCGATTTAAAAAAAAGAGAGTGAAAAATCTTGTTTCTATTTTTTGCAAAAATTTCACCAACCACAGTGAAATATTCCGGAAACGCGGTTCTCCCTTCGTGTTGCGTGATTTTATTCGAGAGTCTTATTCTTTCGCGAGCGTTTCGATCCCTTCGGAGATGGAAATTTTCGGCGAAAATGGATGAAAATCGATTTTTCGTTTCGCCAAAGTTTCCACGTGATTTTATCAGCATTGTCCGCCGCGGCGGGGTTTGTTATCTCATCGAAGGAATCGCGCGTTGCCGCCAGACAGAAGCAGATGTTTTCTGAAATATTTTTCACGCTCGCGCGTGTTTGTTTCTCGTCTCTTGGGCAATTTTGCCCCTCGTCGTTGTTTCCTTTCCGTCTGGCCGGACGAGTATACATCCCGTCAAAGTTGCGTAACTTTTGAGAAACGCAACGAGACCTCGAAAGGTGGGAGAGGAAAGTTCTACTTTCGATCCATCCCACGATCCGCGGATTCGCGGCCATCTCGTCTGGACCGATCGGAGATGAGATTCGAACGTCCCCGACGTTCGATGTATTATTTTACAAAAAAAAAAAAAGCCACGAACGTTTCTGTCGAATAAAATCGAACAATCGAACATCCTCCTCGTTCATTTACTCCCGCAATTCCGATCTAATTATAAACTCGAACAAAATTAAAGAAAAAAAAATATTCTTTTAATAAAATTATGATTATCATCATTATAAACCCTTCGTGGTCCATGGGATCTTTTGGCGACACTCTCGGCCACTTTTTGAGTATTTTTCCTCCGTTTGCTCGGGCCTGACGTACTCGGGGCTGAAAAAAATCCCAAAAATATTCTCGGAATACTGGATCCTCTAATTTCCAAATTTATCGCAAATTTATCGATGCAACGAAGAGCAACGAAGGACCGAGAAATATTGCTTTTGAAAAATCGATCTTTTTCTGACCTCATACGTATTCCTTGTTCTTTTTTTTGTTGGAAATTTCAAAAGAATCTAATTCGAACGAGGCTGCACGAAAAATCTTGGTTAGGTAGCAAACTGCGGCGAGAATTGCGAGATGGAAAATGAAGATTGTCGTATAAATAGGACGTCGATTCGCGGTGTTCATTTCGGATATCCAAAAATATAACGCGTTCTCGATTCGATCCGCGCGATTTCACGCGACGGCAACGAAATTCCTCCTTCTCCTTCTCTCATTTTCGTTTTTCTTTTTTGTTCGCTCAATTTTTTTTCCCCCTCAAATTATCCGCATCGGAACGAAGAGCCGTCGGAGAATTTCAACGTCGCATCGCTCGTTTCATACCGTAGGTCTGTTTTTTTCTTTTTTTTTTTCAATATTTTTTTCAGCTCCAATCTCGCGCCTCTCTCTCTCTCTCTCTTTCTCTCTATGCCGGCGCTCACCGAAATAGTCGCGACTAAAAATAATTTTAACGTCCGCGAACCGACGCCCGAGACGACGCCGTCACGCGCTGTCCGATCGAAATAATGCGAGGAGGCCATTGTAAAAGCTCCTCTTACATTCGGGCGTTTCTATCGGATGTAGAAATAATGAAAAAGGAAGGAAATTTCGCTCTCGTGGTTTTTGTTCTTTCTTCAAATGGACCACGCGTTGAAAATGTCGCTTTTGCACACGCAAACTCGATCGAGAAATCGTCATCGCGGACGAGCGAGAGACGAAATCATATCGGACGTCTCTGCGTTTTTGCCGAAAAGTTTGTGAAAAAATGGCTCGCGAGAAAAGCTCGGGAAATTTTCATCAATTTCGCGAACGTTTTTCGAAATCTCGAAAAACGGTTTTCGAAACGAGTTTTATAAAAAAATTGATTTCGCGAGCAAAAGTATAGAGAGCAAAGTATCTGTTTGGAGAATCAACGAAACTTGCTGGGAAAAAGGGCGAGCGAGACGAGCGAGAGACGAAATCACATCGGACGTCTCTGCGTTTTTGCCGAAAAGTTTGTGAAAAAATGGCTCGCGAGAAAAGCTCGGGAAACGTTCATCAATTTCCCGAACGTTTTTCGAAATCTCGAAAAACGGTTTTCGAAACGAATTTTATAAAAAAATTGATTTCGCGAGCAAAAGTATAGAGAGCAAAGTATCTGTTTGGAGAATCAACGAAACTTGCTGGGAAAAAGGGCGAGCGAGACGAGCGAGAGACGAAATCACATCGGACGTCTCTGCGTTTTTGCCGAAAAGTTTGTGAAAAAATGGCTCGCGAGAAAAGCTCGGGAAACGTTCATCAATTTCCCGAACGTTTTTCGAAATCTCGAAAAACGGTTTTCGAAACGAATTTTATAAAAAAATTGATTTCGAGAACAAAAGTATAGAGAGCAAAGTACCTGTTTGGAGAATCAACGAAACTTGCTGGGAAAAAGGAAATCCTCGCTCTCGATGTCGAATTTCCATAAAATTCGAAGGGAAAAATAAATGATCTCGTGAAAAAATGGTCGAATGTGCGATTTATTTGGGAAAGCATTTATGAATATAAAAAATTGAGACGAAAGATTTTTTTTCCCAGCAGAATCTCGCAAAGAGTCGTGTGAGATGATGAAAAAGATGTCAGCATCCCAAAAGTCCGACGACGCGAATTATTTGATCGTTATGCGTGTGCCCTCAGCGCGCTCCATATATTATTTATTCGTCTCCGTCGTCGTTAAATCGTGCCAGTTCCGTTCTCTCGCGCGGCCTTGCCAGTACCGCGTGCCGAATTTGTCGATGCTCGATTTTTTTCTCCCATCTGAAAACGAAGCCTCTCGAGAATGGCATCAGAAAAGTGAAACGTCCTCCGCGTTCGCGCGTGTGTAATACCGAAAGGGAGATTCGACCGGTCGAGTTCATTTTAATACTCCCGTAAAAGAGAATCTCGAGATCAACTCGATGAGTCGCGACAATTTATCTCGAGACGTTCGCGTACTCCTC
This sequence comes from Heteropelma amictum, assembly GCA_959613375.1. Lineage (NCBI taxonomy): Eukaryota > Metazoa > Arthropoda > Insecta > Hymenoptera > Ichneumonidae > Heteropelma > Heteropelma amictum. The sequence continues at coordinate 29,851,923 of OY390721.1, forward strand.
CAGCCTCCCGCCGGGTTTTATCGTGGTCAAGGTCCATCAGATTCGGGTCGTGGAGCTCGAGAGAAGGCGAGATTCGTCCCCGTGCATATAAGGATCGTTCATCATCAAGGACGATAATGAGACGCTCGATGGTCTTACGAAAAAAAAAGAATTTATACCTTAAGGAGGTTCCCGCGTGATTCTACGACTCGATAAAACGACGAAATTTTATCGATCGTCGAAAACAAATTGCGGGCATTTTTGTCATCGTTCGACGCTTTTTGAGCACTCAAAATGATAAATCTGTTTGAAACACTCGCCTACCCAAGTTTATCAAGAAAAATTCGATTAAAAAAAAATTATTTTTCGAGTTATTCTTTTTATTCGCTTCTGGCTACTCAAAATTGACATTTTTCTTGCTTGTTCTTTTTTTTTTACGAAATTCCGTGATGGCTCGAGCCTTGCGAATTTCTGGATACTTTTATCGATGAGTTTAAATCGCGATTGATATTTTTTTTATTCCTGAAGCTCGAAACGCCCGATCTGCGCGCAAAATTATTCGTAAATCCAAGAAGAGACTCGGAGATGCAATCGCCATTATTTTCAGTGTCTGACTCAAACATTATACAGAAGCACCCTTGTTGATTGCCGCGAAGCTCTCCAAGCGCGTTATTTCGGCCACGTCTCATGGCATATCTACGTATTTACTCGGCTAATGGGCGTACGCCGAAATGCTTGAGAAAATATCCGGAGCGGAGCTTATTGCCGCGCTAACTTTCTAGAAGAAATTTTTTTTTTTTCAAAATCACGCGGACATCGTCACGAGATCTTCCACCCCGGTCGGGATCTTTGTCGTTATTTTTTTTCGCCCTGCCAAGAAATTTGCAATTTTCGAAAAAGTACGGACAACCTCTCTGACTTTCACTCCATTTTCGCAAAATTGGAAAAAAAGCAATTGAAAACTTTCCGAAAAAAAAATTCGGTTTCATCTTTTTTCTCTACTTTGCCAGTGAGAAATTTGGAATTTCCGAAAAAAAAATACACGTTTCTTCAGCTCTCAACTCCCGAAGCGATTTTTTTTCGAGGGATCCATACTTCTTCGAGGCAAAATCAAAGAGAAAGATGTACATTTTCCTGTGCGGAGATGCGAGTGTCATCTTCGTTCTGTATTTAATATCGAATTCCGTCACAAAATTCATACCATCCCGTGAGATCCGAAGTATCGAATGACTTTGCTCCTCTCCTTTTGAAATAAAAAGAATATTGAAAAGAACAAGAAAACAGCGAGATTAACATTCTCTCGTCCGCGTAATTAGATCCTTCGATGAAAAACATTCGTGTGAAATCGTCTTTGGTTGCTCGGGTCAACTCTCGGGAGAGACGAGTACGATGAAAATATTATTTTCTTCCTTTCTCCTGGCAGTTCGATGATCCATGACCGCGAAAGGAGCCGCGTGCGTATTTTCTACGCGCAAAGACACACACGGGCGAGTTTCACGCGACAAAGTTTCAATATACAGGGTGTCTCGAGTCTCGATGCTGATAATTTATTGCTGCATAGGGGATGAAATTCCAAGTCGAAAAGTCCTCAAGCACATTTCGATCCGACGAGCCCCCGTTGAGTTATTAATTAATACAGTTGGATCAGTGGAAGCTGCGCGCGCTCGCGTTGGGCCCGCGGGAGAGGGGAGGGCGCGCGCGCGAGTTATTAAACTTTGACGATTGATAACTCGCTGGGTTTTGGTCGTACAAAAAAATGCTGAAATACATTTCGCCTCGGAATTTCATTCCGAATCTAGATTCAACTCAATAACAACGAGTTTTGGGGCACCCAGTGTATACCGCGCGAGAACGACTCGACGCAACATCGTGGCAGCTTGACTGTTGCCGGTAAGACGATATCCAGCGAACCAGACACGAGATCGCGGCGCAACGGTCACCACACACGGCCTTTAAAGCTCCTCGTCCCTGTGCGTTTCTCGCTTTAAGTTACCGACTGTCAAACTGGCTCTCCCGTATTTATACGCGTACATTTTGCAACGTATATACAATATCACCGACCGCAGCGATGAGCGCTCGTTCACCCCCGATAGTTCGAGATTCGCGGTTTATTTATCGCCGCGTTTAAAAAAGAAAAATACATAAATGTCAAAAATACGAAAATAAAATCGCCAGACCATCCAATGCGCTTGCCTTCCATCATTTTCGCGAATTACCGCTGTGAAATCGTTTTTTCACAAAACCTCGCCACGGACTTCGGTTGCTCGGAATTTTTCAAAATGTCTCAATTTTTTTTATGACGTTTCGTATTTATAGATCGCGATATTATCGTACATAACATCGTCACGATGTCGTTTTATCGTTCTTCATGACATTCCTGAAGTGTAACTCTATTTCATCAGCGTCTCCGCGTGTCCGCATTAGGGTGGTTGAAAAAAAGCTCGAATTTTGCATTTCCGAAGCTTCGAAAAAATTCTCCCGATTTTTTCGTATCTTCATCTCGAAGCACCGGAAATCAATATTTTTTTCTCAACACGAAAAATCGATTAGAAAAAATATGAAAAATTTCAGATTTCGAAAAACGAGAAAATTTCACGAAAGCCATTTTTCCTGTGTTTATTGACCGGTAAAATTCAGTCCCGATCCACCACCATTTTCGAAGGGAAAATCTACCATTTTTCGGGGTGGAGAAATCTTCGATTTTTTTCTGTAACCACCCCAATAAACACGCGTATGAATATCGCAAATGAGAAATCAATATGAAGCGTAGCTCCAAAAAACACTTTCAGACCCCGTGACACAGCGACGTCCCACGTATCTCACTCCGAATCTAGTTTATTACACATCTGTATATCCCCTTAACGTTAAAGTGACTCACAGCCCCTTCGTCCTTTTTTTGTGTTTCTACCGCGACAACTTGGAAACATCGATCGCCTCGCAGCCCCGCTAGGAGCACGTATTCCCTCTCGCGCGTGGCAAAACAAAAAAATACCTTTCCGAATTCGAGCAACCTCGCGAATCGATCAAAAGCCCGACAATCCTGACGGCATCCGACATCCGATTTTCCGAAAAATCGTCAAAATATTCCGTGAAATTCTTGGTCACCCATTTTGAAAAGGAAAAATCGATATTTTCGTCGAGGCGATTTTTTTTCATCGCTCGACGGGCGCGCTCGAAGAACGGAGAGGAGGAAAAAAGTTGGTCGAACCTCGCTGCGAGGCGAGCGAGGACAGTCGATGATTGTTTCCATTTTTTTTTTCTCATCGTCGTCGTTCTGACCCATTAACGCTTTACCCACCGGTGCAATTAGCGGCAATCTATACTCTCTAATTCTACACGCATTGATGCAAACAGCTTGTCCCGCTTGTGCTTTACATCGCACGCAAGCTGCTCTCAATGTGATTCTAGGCGTCCCCGCGCGCGACACGATCCGTGTGAATAATTCGCGTTGCGGTTACCTCACACGTTCGCACTTAGGCCACTTATTATTTTTATCGGAGGTGCGGTCTAATATCCTGCACCTGCATTTTTTTTTTCATCCCTGACTCGTCCCTGACCCATCACGCGACGATAACGAAGCGTTGGACAGGCTCGATAAATCGGAAAAGGCACGATCGATCAAAATTTTCGCGAACAATCGAGCAAAAAAAAATACCAATAAGACTACGATAACAATTTCAATAAATAACGATCGTTTTTTGTTTTCAAAAATATCATTGTCGTTTGAAAAAAAAAATTAAAGTGCCGACAAAAACTTTTTTTTTTAATCATCGAATTAAACGGATTTCATCTCGATGTTCGATGGATTTATTGAGATATTTTTTCTTTCCGAATCGTTGTTGTTGCGAATCTCGAAGAAGAACGTCATCGAGGGACTTTTGGGATGGGAATGATAGAGAGGAAAATGGGACTGCGAGATCGGTGCGAGCGAGAGAGGCTGAGAGATGAGAATGGTCCATGGAGAGGAAGCTGCGTCGCGCGGATCTCTGGTCAGGGTCGCGAACAAACGTCGATGCTCGATTTCTAAATACGTCGGTGACCGTCGGCTCGCGAACATTATTGGAGTACTCGCACGGTTGCAGACTCTCTCTTTCTCTCTCTCCCTCTCTCTTTGCATAATTAACACTTTGACATGCGAGTAACAAAACGAACAATCAAAGGAGACATTCGTTGCGAGGCGTATATTCTCGATTGTCCTTGTCGCAGCATCCGTTTCGTGCAACTTTTTCGTCTTTAGTCTCGAGTACACTTTGTTGCGGCAAATTAGTCACGATTGTTTGTACTAAAAATCGTCGCAAAAAGTCTCGTTCGTCTCTCGATTTTTCATTGCTTTTGTAAATAAAATCTGTTGAGTTTAACATTCTCATGAGTCCAAACGACAAGTTTTGCCGCAAAACACGGTGTCTCTACACAAAAATCAGAAGAAATTAATCTCGAAGGGCCACGAAGCAGATTCATCTCGATGAAACTTTTATTGAAGAAAAAAAAACGTTAGAGAAAATATTGTAAAAGAAATCGTGCGATATTTTCGCTCTTACATGTGCTAGAGTCATGGGATGACAATCGAGACCGTAGGAACAAGCCAGGAATTACCAGACCTCGTTCGGTCCAAGAGGAATATTCACCGGCGTCTGGCAGTCGCCGCACTCTCATCCCTCTCTCTCTGCTGGACCTTTTCTCGATCTATTTCGTGCTATTTCGCCTCTCGCTTTGGTCTTTCTGTTCGTACAGCCCGGATGGCTCGAAAAGCTCAACGTTCTCTCGTTATGATACTCCGTCTGGTCCATATTCGATAATAACGTCGTTAACACTGTGACCCACTTTTCGATACTTTTATCGCTCGAAATTCTCCCAGTTTTAGTACCCATCGAGAAGAATTCGCTTCTGTGGAACATCGATTTCGGAGCACTTATCTCGAGGGCGCGATTCTCGCGATCGTTTGATTCAATGCTTTGAGACGCACCACACTTTGGGATCGTATGGCGATTTTTAGAAATTGCGAAACTTCGATTCGATGTTGTATGATTTTAAAAAATCCGCCGCAAATCGCTCGCGGATAGGTATTCCTGCATTTTTTGCAAAGTTTACATATTTATTTGCATTTTATACGAATAAAATAAATTAAAAATAAAGATTAAAATATGTATCTCCGTAAAAAAAAAAGTGCTGTGAGAGCAATTTAAAATAAATTTAGTGAATAATGATGAATCGGGCAAATATTTTTTTTATGATAGATCGGGTGGTGCAAATTCTCCCTCGAATTTATTTCTCTCCCGGTGGATTATTTCTGGGCTCGAAACGAGGAATTCGATCGAGAAACTTTGCACAAGTCAAAAATATAATCGAAATATATCTCAACGAGGAAAATATTCTCGAGATGACGTAATATATCGCAGTGCAAAAATAATTCACGTTATTTATTATCGCACTCGCTGTTATCTTCTTGCATCTTCAATGAAATGATCATCGCTCGTATCGGAAAGCTCGAAATTCGTAAAAAAAACTTTATTACGAACGCATGACGCGCAGGCAGGAAAAAACACAGCTGTACAAATAATACTTTTTACGCAGACCCACACTGGTGGCGCATCGACGTTTTGAGAATTTCGTGAAATTCCGGCTCGAAAAAAAAACTCGAGAACGCGACAACTAGGCACGATGTTTTTTTTTCCAAAATTCCTACTTTGAGCAGTTTTGAAAAATGACACAAAGTGCCTAATGGCTTTTTCAAAAGTTGGCTGAAATGACGGAAAAAACTCGTTTATTTTTTCGTTTGCTCAATATTTTGGCACGGGCTGTATTAGTTGTTTTTAAATACGAAGAAATTTTCAAAATTGCGGTATCGCTGCGAATCAATTATAAAAATTATTATACGTCGACGATAATAACATTGAGGCTGCTGGAAAATACGAGGTGTAATTAATCATGCTTGCTCGAGACGAGAGAGACATGTGAAAAGCTTCAGAGCGAGACCCTGACGTGTTTTGTTGATAAATCTGTCATCCTGATAGTTCTGAGCATTTTTGTGTTTTTTATTTTGCAAAAAATTCATTTTCACTCGTCTCGCTTGGCAAAAAGTATGCAAACTGTTGGAAATTCATTCAGACGAAAATTTTCGACGTTGACAAAAAAGATCATTATTGTTGAAACTCGGATTATATTTGATAACAAAACTGATTGTTATTATTTCGAAAAATACGAGCCGATTTGCAATTTTTGTCAGAGAAAAGTTTGTTTTTCGTTTTTCATCTTCGAGAAGACGATTTTATCGCGTACTGACCTGCTTAATATTTATTCGTGGGTGGATACTCGGCTCGGTCAAACTCGCAATTCTCCTCACCGAGTTTTCGTCTGATCGATGAGTCAGAATTCGCTCTCTCGTATTTTAGGTCCACACAAAAAGCTCGCATGCATTCGATCAATCTGGCTTGGGTTGCAGTTTTCCTCCCCCTTTATTTTCTGACGCACTTCCCCTCCGGCCGTGCTATTTCGTCGATGATGAAATTGATTTTTTTCGGCAAAAAAAAATTCAGCAAGAACGAATTAATTTCATACGAAATTTTTTCGATTTTATACATAATTCTTTCAAAGAATTTATCATTAAATTCGCGACATTTTTATTATCTGTGGTGGAATCTTTTTCCGTTGCTTTTTATTATCACAAAATGCTTGAAATTCGGGTTCCATTTTGTTGGGGGGAAGATTTTTTGAAAATTGCATCGTCGGAACGCCCTTAATTATCACGAATCAGACTGGAATACTTTTTCAATGTTAAAACGATGATACATTACAGACCTCGGTTACAAAATAAGAACGATGATACGCCACTCAATTCAAAACTACCATCTGTGTATGAGTCATCACTCAAGTAACTCGAATAGATCATAGCTCATCCGAAAAATATTTCCGTCTTTAAAAGTCCATTTGTAATTGTTCAGCGATGCCAAAAAAAAAAGAACTGCAATGAATAACACGTGCAGAGAAATGGCTGCGAATTTACGAAAAAAAAAAAGTTCCATCGGAGCGAAACTCGTGAAATTTATCAATTTTATATTTTTCATTAAACTTCTCAATGTATTCTATTACATTCATTAAATATAAAAGAAAAGCCAAAGAAAATTAAATAATATACTCGACATTTTTTCATTCACTTTCAACACCATCTTTTATCCTCTACTTATTACTTTATTTCGCGTTAAAACACATCATACTGTTGTTAAAAATCGAAAATGTTGTCGAAAGTTTGTACAGACGAGTTGAAGGAATTTAAATTCGCGTTAAAAGCGCAATTTTCGATGATAAATTATTATAAAAGAGGGCGAATTCGTTTGGCGCGATATGACGAATTTTCGCTGCAAATCGAGGTGACTCTGACGAGCAAAAATATGGGTCGCATCGCGGTTATACCATCGGCTCCCGTTTATTAGCCATCGTATTAATAAATCAGCCGCAAACGAAGGCTCGTTATATCGCGAGAGCACGCAATCTATATAAACCCATTACGAAGCTAAAAGTCACGCTGCATCACGCGCACTCCAATTTGCACCGTATCGATTTTACGCGTGCAGCTGACCCCACTTTGCTCCGAACTTTTCGGAATCCGAAATTCGATATTTTTATTCCACGCAAAATTAAGACTTTTCCATTTATTCCACGAAGCTATGAGAAAAAGTGGCCAATTTTTTTACTCAAAAAAAAAAAAACCAAAACTAGAGGCACGAGAAATAAAATCTATTCCCAGTTGGGATCTTTTTTTTTGGAAATCAAAAAAAAAAATTACAAATGATTAACAACTCTCATGGCACGAATAAAATTTCTGATCCATTGACCAGATCATAAAGAGATTTTGAAAAAACTGATCGAATTTAAAGATGAAATTCTGGTGAATAATCTTCAAACTTTGGAAATTGGAGTTTTTTTGACAAATTTCAATCCCTCGTAATGCTGACTTCCGGTCATGAGAAACAAACGGTCAGGATAAAATTGTTCAGCAAACGAAAGGTAACTTTAACGCATTCGATGTTTTCGTCTGTTTTCCAGGTCCACGCGAAACACGAGGAGAAAACCGAGAGCAAATCGGTCTACAGGGAGTACAACAGAGAATTTTTGTTGCCGAAAGGAACCAATCCGGAAAGCATCAAATCTTCTCTCAGCAAGGACGGCGTCCTGACGGTCGAGGCTCCACTTCCGGCAATTGGCTTTGGCGAAAAACTCATCCCAATCTCCCACAACTAAATTATATTAAAAAATTGAACAATATATATATACATATGTATATATATATAAATTTATATATATACGAAAAAACGCACTATTACAAAATACAAATGACATTGTATCCAAAAGCTGCTCCGACCCTTTTGCCAAATTGGTCTTTGGTTCGAGAGAAAAATATTTTTATTCATCGCGCATCAAAATCATCTTGAAGAAAAAAAATTCCATCAGATTTACGTTTCTCTTTTTGTTTCTTTCATTTGTGCCTCGTATTTCTACTCTGACCTTTCCCAATGTAAAAATCCGTGTGAAATAAATTCTTCTTCCATCGTTGCGACGCGCAAAGTTCCTCGGAATCGGATAAAAATCGTCGAAAACGTTTTTTTTTTGCACTTCCGGTATGTGAAAATTTTATTTAATAATCAACGCGCCACATTTGCACGGTCGATTTTCGTTCGAGATCGGAAAATGTTCTTTCTGAAAATTTTCCCTATTCCACATTGCGGCGCAGAAGGGAAAGTATAAAGCTCATCGTTGCTGTTCTTGTGCCTAAATTTTTACTCCAATTTTCGTATTTCCGGTAAAATAACGATTTTCGAAGCAATTTTCGTCGTTGCATTGTGAAATATTGATGTTTGGGAGGAAAGAGTACGTCTCGTGCGATGAAAACGAAAAGGGGCAATTTTTCTTGCAACGAAAAGTGCGAAAAACAACTTGCACGTTTTTGAAGACGAACGAGTAGAGAAGGAACGTTGCGAAGGAACGAATTTTATCGAATGGACGGTAAAATTGAGAAGAAAAGAAAAAAACAGCAAAAGAAAACGAGAGTAACAAACGAAAGGATAATTTGTAATAACTTATCTACGTGGTAGTTTACATTTACGTTAAAGGACTCAAAAAATGAAAAAAAAAACAACAACAAATGCCCAGCATATTCGTAAGCATTAAAATAACATCGGTGTATTATTTATGAATACTTGATTATTTTCGAGAAATCTTATTTAACGATAATTTGCGAAATATATGTCGTTAAGATTTGAATAAACGTAAAAACGAAAAATGACAAATTAATCCTTTATTATCGACGATCGGTAACCTCGCTAATTTGCCCATTGCGATGTTAAGAAGATTGTTTGTCGACCAAAATTTCCCAAACGACCGAAAACAAATTCACTCGTCTCTCCGAATACGCGTGATTTTTTTCCAATTTTCTCTTTTCGTAAATCGTCGTGGAAAATTAAACGAAAAATAACGTCTACTCGTTTTTATTATTTAATTCACAGTTGATCATTAATACTCGAACGAATCTCCGCGTTTTCACAGACTTTGAGAAGAAATTTGGAAAACATTAGCGTCTGCTCGGAAAAATTGAAAAATTCATTTGATTCTTTGAGTTACTTGATTTTTTATGAGTTTCTTCACGATCTCATCCGGCGTTGATATTAATCGGGAGTAAATTTCTGAGGAGGTGGACCGAAAAAATTCGTTGTACAACATTTCATGATTATCACAGTTTATTGAATTTATTAACAAAATAGTTCATCTTATATACAATGAATCGTTATCTTCATTTAGTCGTTAGTGGTATAAAAAAAAATTCACTCAGCGAATATCATTACAGCGCTTTTCGAACGAGCGAAACGCCGGTGTGGAGAATTACTTCGAGCTAATTCTCCCGTTCCATCAATTATTTTCGACGCTCGTCGACGTTTTCTTTTTTTTCCTCATCACGATGAAAAATCGTTCGAGATACGCTTTGTTTCCGCGTTTTTTTTTTTCGTCGGCGTAAAAACGAAGCTGCGACGATTTTTTCGAAAATGAAGAAATTCACTCCATCGTCGTGCGTCGACGATTCTCGTCAGCTTTATTTGGTATCGATGATACTGTTGAGTGAAAAACGAATCTCCCGTGCATAAAACAGTCCTGTCGGTATCCAAAATTCCCACTCGATGGAAATTTTCGATGAGAGAGGGATTGAAAAAAATAATCCTGGCACCAAACTGTGCAACGATTTTCGAGTCGCCTGGGCAACACACGCATTTTTCGCGATCGGAAAAGAATTTCTCGTTATCCGATTAAAAAACCGCCGAGATTTCGTTCATTCGCAAAAATAAAATAATCCCCTCGAGACTCTCTGCTCAGATTTCTTTCCATGAAAATTGCTCAACCCTAAAATTCCCGCACACTTCCCATCGATCACCGCGCTCCGCGATTAATTACAAAAATCATTCGTAAAAGTGATGCAAATGTCAAATCGGGAATTCAGGCGAGATTTCCGATTTCCGTAAAGATATTCTCAAAAGATCAAAATTGTCACGGAAAATTACGGAAAAACGAGAGAAATAATTGATAATTCAGTTCGGCAACGCGCGTTTTGCCGATTTCGAGGGCTTCGGAGGTTTAAAGGACCGAAAAAACCCGTTAAACACGCTCCATCCGGTCCGAGGAAGGATTTCGAGGGCGCTCGGAAGACCGCGCGTGAAAAACGGGACCTTCGCGGACAAGTTCCAGGGCGATTTTGCGGGAGCCATTGCGATTACGTGCTCGGTATTTCAGCAGCGAACAGCGACGAGTCCGTCGCGTTGAACGCCGAGGATTTGCCCTCCCGCGCGATTCTCAGAGCCTGAAGGACCGCCACGGTGTCGAGTTCCTTCTGATTCGGTCGCTCGTTGTCGAGACAAATGTCGCCGGCGCGTTTGCCAAAAGGCTCGAGAACTTTGACCCGATAATCGACGATCGTCGAAACGGGGTTGCCCGTGAGTCTGAGATTCTCCAAACAGGGCAGATGCCCGATGTTCCTGACTTCGTCGATATTCTCGATTCTGTTGCAGCTAACGTCGAGACCCTCCAGCGAATAAAGTTTGGAAAAACTCGCCAGCGACGTTAATTTGTTCTGCGAAAGGTCCATGTAAACGATGTTGCCCAGCTTCGTGTGCAGATCCGACGGCAGCGTCGTAAAGTTGTTGGAACCTAGATGGAGCTGCGAGAGCCTCGGCAAAAGCGTCACGTTCGATATTTCCGTCAGCAAATTGTTGTTCAAGACGAGAGTCTCTATGTGAGGGAGCAACTTTATCGACTGGTCGATCTCCTCGATGAGATTGTCGCTGAGATCGAGATGCACGAGTTTCAACCACACGTGAGAGTCATTCGCGCTCTCCATTCTCTTGTGAACCTCCTCGCACATCGCGAACTCGACGATGTTCCGCAACGACGTGTTGTGCACCTCCAGGTGGTTCACCGTGTCTCGGAGATTGCCCATACCGTAAATCTTGTCCATTGGATAACCGTCGATTACGAGGATCTCGACGTTCTTGAAGCTGGATAGCTCGATCGGTAATTCCGTCGGTTCGATGTTACTCGTGCCCATGCGCCTCGTCGTTCCCTCGACGATCAGGTGCTTCAGATGGGAATTCAAGTCGAGAACGTGGCTAAAGTCGAATTTCCGATCAATGACCTCCATGGGCGGACAAGGTTGCTTCAGTCTCTCGCTTATCGCGTACAACTGCAAACATCGTCGATTAAATCTTGTTCGTTGATTCGTTCAGCAATTACAGGTCGAACAACGAATATTTTCTTTGTGTATCATGAACTAACGGTATTTTAGATCAAAATAGGGACCATTGAAAACCATGTTTCATCAATTTTGTATTTCTGGGTACAATTATAGTCGTAAATAATATCGGATATCGGTAACATGCTTTACTCGGCAAATTGGATACTTATGTTCGTTTATTATTTATAATTGATGATGAATGTTAAAATATTTGTCCATATACATTTAAATAATGTTCTAAACTGGAAAAGACAACAACGGAAGAAGTGTGAATCGAGCATTGCAATTTTTCGGCATTTTCAACTGTAATTTCATTAAGAATCAAATATTATACGTTCAAACATTTTCCACATTTACATATGCTCGCAGGGTGCTTTTTTGATAATTGGAATTGTCGTAGGAAATGCAAAAGAGGGCGCAATTGTGATAATGGAATTGATACCTGAAGCGGAGTAAACGTGTAACTTTTCGACGACTCCAAGAGGCTGTCACCTTGCGTAAAAAACTCGAGAGCCATGTTTTGCAGGATGAAATATATGTCGTACAGATGCAGATGCAGGAACAACGCAAACTCCCTGGGCATTGTTTTTTTCAGATAATGATAAACCGCGTTGAGATAACTCTCCAGAGCTATCCTCCTTTTTTCGATAAACACCTCGCTCTTGTTGCCGATGAGTTTTTTCGGCGGCAATATATCCTTGTCGACGCAATGTTCGGCGATCAAAAGCTCGTGCAATTCGGCGAATTCGCTGTATCTGTGCTTGAGGCACCAATTAACATCGGCGATTCTAACCTCTATACAATAAAAAGTAACGCCGTCCGTAGTTTCGACGTTTGGGATTTTGATGTCGATATTCTCGGGATTCGACAAGAGACAAGCCATTCTCTCTCGTTTCTTTTCACGATCAACGTTTTTTTATTTTGGGCGTTACAGGGATATCAATATTACTGTTTTGTTGTTTGGTTTCTTTTTACAAGGTATAATAAAGAAAAATAAATATCCGTCGATAGTTACGCGACGGAGTACGGTTTAAAGAGGTTATGTATCGCGCGACTCGGCGATCAAAATGTCACAATGAATATACATGGAGAATCCTTCATTACACTGCGTGTGTCAGCAGAATAAACTACGAGGCTTTTTATTGCAGGAGGCACGCATTATAATCGTCTTTCTTGTGTTGTTACTGCAATTTTGTTTTATTTATATTCTCCTCGGTGGACGATAAACGTTTATCGCTCATCCGGATGGAGGTATCTTTATTTTATACTACTGAAATTCTTCAATTCAATGTGACAGCTATCGGCTGGCCAGTTCACACAATGATGCAATGATGCACACGAGAACTTTTCTTTTTGCCTTTTTATATAGAAATATATCGCAATCCTTTGCACAATACGAAGGTAGTTTTCTAATAATTGGTGTGTGTTTCTGTTTTCTTTAACCAATCGTCGCAATTTTTTCGAGATTTTTTTCATCAATCATTCGAAAAAGTTTTCGAAACGTGAGAAACAAACGTATCCTTCAGTGCTTTTGGAAATTGTTTGAAATAATGCTTGGAAAATTTATGGCAAAGTGTTTATTGGAAAAGGTTTGCAAATGTATTATTAATACACTTGGAAATATTATTTTCTTATAATTGGGCTTTTAAACGATAGATAAAACTAGGAAAGAGTGAAAAAAACGGTGGAAATATTGCAAAAAAATAATTTTCAAAATGAAACGAGACAAGAAGCTGATAAAGTCAAGAGTTACCTCACCGGCCATTGAACAAAAAGGAAACGAAACGAGCGTTATAACAATTTTAAAAAAAAATAAAATAAAAATTGTTTAATTTCTGCTTTTGTCTCTCTATCGTTTGATTAACTTTTTTCTCACGAAAATCAGCAAAACGTTCCATTAACGATTTATTCACGTATCGAAAACGAGTTTTAAAAAACTGCTATAGTGTTTGTTATTCAACTAGACACCTATGGGCAGAAATGATGCGAAACGTTCTTTTTGTTCGTCTATGGTATCGGTAAGGTATCGGCTCCATCCTGAAAAATCATTAATGCAGGAAAGGAAGTTCGGTGAATGAAAATTCAGGCTGTTCGATGTAACACTTTAGTTATACTTCGCAAAGCGCGTAAAGGTTATTCTTATGTACATTTTTGAATCCAGCAAACTTCATCGTAAGTTCAAAGTACAGAAACGAAAGCACTCGTTGAATCATCCTTGTTAATTTCCGAAGAAAAAAAAAAACTTGAGTACCAGCGCAATGAAAATGTTAGAATTTCGGCGTTTTATAAAAACACGACTTCCTGGTGAACAGTGACGCTCCAATCATTCTACGCAACAGAGATTTGAAAAATTGCGTCGAAAAATGTGTATGCACCTTGATGAAAAGGAGCCTGTGTGTTTGTATCCTGTAACTAAGATTTTCTCTTAAAGTTCTTTTTTTTTTGTTTTCATATTATTTACATGGGATACAAGCGAAAAGATTCGAACGTTCTTCATTACCGACGAAATAATTCAAATCGCACGATTTTGTTTTTTTTCTTAATTTGTGCAATACTGCTTTGTTCTTTGTTTTTCCGTATCTCTAATATGTCGTATCTGTAGTGTATCGCGCCGGAACGTCGGCTTTCGGACGCGAAATAAAGTTGCCTAAATCAAAGTGCGGATTGATTAGTTCAGAGGGCGCACAAGCTGCATTTTCGAGGGGAGAAAAAAAGAGCAAAGACAAGAACGTTTTCTTGAATATTGCAAATAATATTACAAAATGGGCCTTCTAATATCAGAACAACTATGGAAAATACGTTATCATAGGTTTTCGAGAGCTTTTCTTCTCTTAACTTCGCAGACTCTGTAACCTGTTCTTCATTTCCTCGAGTTCCTTGTCGTCCGCTTCTTTGATTTCCTCCTCGTTGGAGGTCGACGCCACCGCGCCTGGCGTCTCTGTTACAACAGCCGGGGCTGTTCCCAACTGGCCTGCGGTCAGTTCCCACAAGACCTGCGAGGCATGAGAGGTCGATTAAAATTCGCGGGTCGTGAAAACCTGATCTCTTCTTTATCGACACTGACTTTTCTCAGTTTCAAATGTGAATTATTTCGTCAAAACGCTAATTAGCGGTAATACGCCAATATTGCGATGTTTTGATGAAGCACAAGAATCCTTCTACTTTTTTTTGGATCTCACGACGTCTTACCGTCAGGACGAAAATTTCGAAAGATTGAATTCTCAAAATGTTTGTTTTTACTTTGATCGATACCTTGTCGACTTCCTCGTCCGCTTCGTCCTCTATCTCCTCGGAATCTTCGATAGAGTCCATGGTTTCGTCGAGCATTTCTTCGATAATTCCGGCTTTCATCATTTCTTTGGACAAATCTCGCATGGTGGCTGCGACTTCCGGTACTCTGATCAGCGACTGCATGGCTTGCATAACTTCAGTCGACTTGGCGAGAGAACCCGCGACTCGAATGGTTGCCAGTTGATTCTTCATTTGCAGAGAAACGGAGTTCAGATGAGCCTTTGACGTCGATATTTTGCTTCGAGCTTTTCTCGCCCTTATTATCTCCTTGGCCAGAATTTTACACACATCCTTGTCGCCTTTCTTCGCTGCCTCTTTCAAGGAACGTTTGACCTTGTCCTCCTCCCGCTGAATCGCTGCAAATTTTCGTGATCATGTTTTTTCCTTCGCGCCAGACTGTTTTACCGACGGAGACTCGCAAAAAATACGATATTCGCGTTTTCTCGAGCGAAATTAACCTTTATCCGGCAGTAATCTTTCGATAACTCGTGGGAAAATCGTAATGATGACGATTTTCGCCCGTTATGACTCACCTCTAACCTGTCTGTCCAATTGATAGCCCTCTTTTCGTAACTTGTGTGTCCATTCTTGCACCTGGATTTATTATTCGTAGTACAATTTTATCAACAATTTTTAACGTTGCGATAAACGAGGGTGAATTTTAACGACACGTCGCTTATTTTCTTACCTGTTCCTTGGGATTTCTCTCTGGTGTTTTACCGAAAAGACCCATCTTGGAGAATTAGAGTCTTGACAGAAGAAACGTCAAGGCAAACATCCGCAGATATATTAAACCTAACCTAATCTCGTCCGCGATGACAACATAACCTCATACTAAAAACATTGGGCTCGCTATCCTCGCGCTATGCGTGACGCTCTCGTGTGACAATGATACAAATTGACCCAGTTTAGATTAGGGCACACTCGGAAAAAGTTTGCAGTGCATTTTTGAAACATTATTTACCAACGTTTTATATATATTATTGTTTGATTTATATTGAAACTCTGTCTAAATCGTGACGGGAGACAAAAACAACAAAACACGATAAATATAATTACTGGAATCATTCACGTTGCAAAAAATCGTTGCTTGCCAAGAAACTTACGATACGAAAAATGTTCCAACACGTTAAAATCAATAGGATGAGGCTGCGTAAGGAACTTGATGTTAATTAAAGGTATAAATACGTTAATAATATAATTTATTTGACCTTGGTTACTATACAATGATATTTCCCCAATTATAAACTGTCGATAAATAAACTTTACGATCAACTCGAACGAATTCGAGAAAATGAGGATGAATTTCGTCAGGGACGTTCCATTGTGCAATTATGCACAGTGGCGAATGTTTCAGTGTACAATAGCTGACAAGTGGCTGCATTATTGTCGAAGCTCATTTCCCCCACTTTGAATTCCGGATTAACCGCAACCTGTTGAAAAATCGTGTTATTTTTCATACACTTTGGAAAATATTTCACCAATTTCGAAATAAACGGAAATGTTGACAAAAAAAAATTTGAAAATACCTTGAACGTGTAGTCACCTGGCGCGAGTTCCGAAATATCGACCCATTGACAGTCGATGTTGTGTTTGTAGATGTCGCTGCAATTCACCGAAATACCCTGGTCACCGTAATTTGCGCATTTGTATCTGCAATTTTCGACCTCGTTTTTTTTCAACAACGAAATGACGATCATGATAGTAAGGTGAAAGATAAATAACGAAAAAAACTAAAGTCCTTTTCAAATACCCACCTGGGTGTGACTCCTGGCAGACATTGATTATCCTCGAGGCAGAAGGAAGCTTTGTGACCCTCCGCGACCCTCTTACCCCTCGAATCGATTACGTCGAAGGTGGCAAACACTTCCATCGAGTGATAATGCCTTATCGACGATCGATTTTCGTCCCAACGAGAGGAAAAAGGAAAAGAAAAAAAAAGCAAAGATTGTGATGAATCTTTTAAACGTGAACTCACACGTGTTGGCCTTCATCTACTATTTTACGTCAATCGTAACATAAAAATATACATTCGGAGAGTAAAGACAATTCCAAAAGCGTGATTTTAGTGATTTGCAAAAATCGCTCAAATTTCAATATTATTTCTCACAGAGTCACGCTGACGTGAAAGAAAACCGGAAATAAGAATCGAAAAAAACACATCGCGGACAATTTAACTTTTCCGCGATGTGTGAAAATATCGCCGAACGAAATATCACGACGCCGAATTTTACGAAAAACACTCGAAAAATCGTCGGAGATGAAAATGCAGTTTCCAATTTTCCGCAACACATTTTTTTCAACCTTCCAAAGAGATTTTCCGAAAAATTTGAACACGAGAAAACTTTCTTTCGAAACGGGCGAAAAATCGATGAAAAGACTGCGGCGACAAATTCCGTTCTTTCCAGAATCAGCAATGCGAAAGAGTAAAAAACGTTAAGAAAAGATCGTGCGGATTCAGCCTCCGAAATGCGAGATACACTCAGAGATCGTTCGTGTCGTAAATGCAAAATCGTAAAACTTTAACGATTTCAAAACTCACATGTGACACATGTGCCATTCCCAGAGATGCTTCGGTACGGAGGGACGAAAATCTGCAGTACCGGCGTTCAATATTCTCGCCGTAAAGCGCAGCAGCCTTCGCGTTTCGAGATGCCAATTTGGCGATTCCCTCTGAATCTTGTAAGCCTGACTGGCGACGCAGTTTTCTTCCATCGCGCACTGCAGCCAGTACAACTGACGATCCTCGAGATGAGAAGTTCTCATGAGTTCGATATGGTCGAGAACAAGATCGGCCATGTTTTTTTGGCAGATAACGCTCGCTACATTACCGACAGTGCCTGTGCAGATCAATATGATGCAATTAAAAATATCAATGTTAGTTCCGAAAAATTCCGCGACAAATTCTTTCGCGAAAGGTCGGTACGGTCGGGCAATCAAGGTCTAGGTTACGTTATATACCTGGACACTCGAATATCTCGTCGTGAAGACATTCGGCGATGTCGATCTCGTTACCCTCGCACTTTAGGCCACTTATCGACATCCGAATGTCTTCACCACCGAAAAAACTTGTCCGAATCGCATCCGAAGCGTATCCGAGATCGAGCTGACGACAAATCACACCAGCTTCGAAGAGGGACCACCCGTCCCCGCAGATGGCGCTCCAATCTGCAAATCATACTTTCCACAGCTCCGAATCGTCGAGAAAATGTCCGTTTACCGGAAATGGCCGATTCGATAATAATCGCAACAATTGTCCAACATGGAGGCGATATTCGCGAATGCAATAAAATACGATACTCATTATTGTCTCCGTCGAGGTTAGAAAAAATGTATTTACCCCCTTCGTTGCCAAGTTTGACCTCTACTCGACCTTCGGTCGGTAACCGACCTCCCGCTAGTCTGACGGCTAAACCCCGACTATGGACATTCTTTACCGGCAATTTCGACAAACTTTTCCCAACGACCGGAAGCAGCGTGACTTTTTCCTCCGGCCGGCAGATGACGCCCGCAGCTTCGCCGCTCTCGCAATCTGTGATTCCCCAGCCGTCGAAACGACACTTGGACAAATGGTTCTCCCTGCCGTCGCAGTAAACGTTGTCCATCCAAAAATGTCCTGGAATCGTCGGGGACCAGACGCCGAAAGTGTTTTTCAATGAGAAAATTTTATCGTCGAAAAATGTTCGAACGATATTTCTTGAAAATCAATGAAAAAATCGGGAAATATTGAAAAATCGGACAAATCGATATAACAGCATGGATGGAGATGATGACTTTGAAATAGAGTTGGCAATTTATACATCAAACATCCAATTTTCACCTTGCACAAAGCTTCAATTGTAATAAACACTTCTCGTACTTCTAGCCTGACCGAAACGTCCGTTTCCGGTCGCCCTGATCGCCTCCTCGTAACCCAGTTGCCTGCAGACAACCGTTGCCTCCAAAAAATCCCATTCATCGTCGCAAACGCTGCCCCATTTCCCACTGTGAAGAATCTCGACGTTACCTGACGCCGAAAATTGTCTCGGTTTATTACCATCGCTTATTTCTTCATCATTATTATTATTAATACAGTGTTCGTTTATTGATGATTTTCGAAATCGTTTGTTCCAATTTCTCTCTCTCTCTTGCAGCCCACTTTTTCTCGTGCTAATCCCGCTTTTTTATCTCGCGAACGAAAGCTTCGCGAGACACGTTCCTTCGCACACATTTTTCACGAGTTGCCCCTCGTATAATCGCCGCGGAACAGCGAAGCTTACCGAGAGATTAATCGTCAATTTTTGAAAAAAATTCAGCTTCACACGAGCCCGGAAGAAGCTTTTTTATTCTTATATAAATTAACTCACGAATTTTCGTTGAATCGCGAAATGTATAAAATAAATGTATAAAAAAATAATAATGAAAAAATGGTCATTTTCGTATTTTCCGTCCGACCTTTCCCCCTCACGGACATTCCGAGATTTCAAATTCCCTCGGTATCGAATTCGTCAAAAAATCGTTATTTGCGAAACGAGATCGTACCTTCGTGCTCGTTTTTGCCGCCTCCGACGAGTTTAATCGCGCCTTCTTGTTTCTTCAATTTTCGAAAATCCTTCTTGAGCTTTTTCACCAAGCGGGCTCTTCTCGCTCGGCTGCTCTCGGGAGCAGCGGCGGGAAGCCGAGAATTATTTTTTTCGCCGTGGATTTCGCTCGTTACGATCGTCGTCGTCGTCTCCATCACGAGGAGCATGCATATCGCCCAGTACGGTATCAACATCGCGGCGATTTAACTCGTTACGTCACTCGACGATTTACGACACAATGTGCTCGGTAAATAGTTCAAAAAACGAAGAAAAAAACGTAAAAAGCAAGCTTTTCCAACGAGGGGTAAAAACGTGCCGATTACTTCGTACTTTTCTTCGTCATTTTAAGCGCCGAACGAGATGAATGTATTGTCGCGGTGATCGAAGCTGAGATCCGATCGCGGTCGATTTCCAAATTCGAAAAAAGGTGTATTTTCGATAAATTATCGTATGGATCGAGCCAATTCCGATTGGACGATACTGTCGCAGATCATTCGATGTAATTCCCGCAGTGTTCAGTCGACTACTGATCACTGGTCCATTCGTCATGCACAGTTATACCGCGCCAGTAAATCACAACGATCTCGCATGCACGCGCGCAACGTTCTTTTCTTTTTTTGCATTTGTCTCGGCAATATACAGCGCGCGCCATTCTAAAACAGCGACGTTACGTCTTCATCATTTTTTTCCCGAATCTCAAGAGAGTGCTCGAGAGTTTAAGGGGCGATCGGGAGCGAAACAACAACGAAACGCGATGTGAACTGTTTTTTCCGGTGAACGATCGGTACTTCGAAATCGGTTGCGTAATTTTATCGTCAAATCGCACGGTTGGCTTTAAGTGGAAATAAGCAAATTGCATTTTTTGAAAAAAAATCGGGGAAATCATGATTTTCCCTTCAATGCCAATAATCACGAGTTTGTGCTTGTCCAAATTTCGGAAGATTCGTGCAAGTACGCTCGGAATATGGACGGAACGAGGCTGAAAAAGGAGGGTGAGAATTTTGGACGAATCATCGAAAATTTGGAAATGTCGAATTAATCTTGTAAATAATGAAATTTGCAATTGGGCGGTTCGTAAGATATCATTTAAAAAACGTAAAGAAATTTTCTGTTGTTGATTTAATTTAATTAAAATAATCAAATTTTCAATGTAATTCTGCCCTCGGGAAAGTGCGAATTTTCCATCGAATTTTCATCTATGAAAAACTGGAGTATTTCCTCTCGTTTTTTCTTGTTCTTGTCGAGGTTGTTTTTTATCCTCTCTCGGCTGGTCAATCTCTCGCTCGAGATCTAGAACCGCAAGCGAGAACGCGCTGTCATAGGAGAATCTCAAGTTTCTTCGGCATCTCTCGGACACAGAGAGAGATTTGTCCTAAAGGATCGTGGAATTCTCAAGACCATCGATCGCCCGTTTTTTCATACCCAACCGTTGGATTCTTCTCGTTCAACGGAATTCCTAGATGAAAAATCGCGAAAGGCGAGGACAGCGGTATAGCCATAAATTCACAGCCCGTTTGGAGTCGATTTAGATATATATCTTCGATTTTCGAGAGAGTTATACGTGCATAACGATTTTATTCGCAACAATCATCTTCGGATAATTTACCGACGGAGAACACGCGTGTTTTGGATAAAAAATGTTCAATCACGTATCAAGTTCAAAATGGCCGTCCAAGGCGACCATTTTGCTCATATTTCACGTTTGTTTCTTATCCTTTGAGAGGCAAATATATTGTGCGAGCACGCAAAAAAGTTGAGTCATGTTTGCAGCGAAGCACCGCTAACTCATAAATGCCAGTAGCATACGTTAATTCGCTCATTTTCGTTGTGTAAATATACCTTCGATTTTTTCGAGGTTATGCGTGCATAACGATTTTATTGCAACAATCATCTTCGGATAATTTACCGACGGAGAACGCGCGTGTTTTGGATAAAAATTATTCAATCAGGCATCAAGTTCAAAATGGCCGTCCAAGGCGACCATTTTGCTCATATTTCACGTTTGTTTCTTATTCTTTGAGAGGCAAATGTATTGTGCGAGCACGCAAAAAAGTTGAGTCATGTTTGCAGCGAAGCATCGCTAACTCATAAATGCCAGTAGCATACGTTAATTCGCTAATCTTCGTTGTGTAAATATACCTTCGATTTTTTAGAGGTTATGCGTGCATAACGATTTTATTGCAACAATCATCTTCGGATAATTTACCGACAGAGAACACGCGTGTTTTGGATAAAAAATGTTCAATCACGTATCAAGTTCAAAATGGCCGTCCAAGGCGACCATTTTGCTCATATTTCACGTTTGTTTCTTATTCTTTGAGAGGCAAATGTATTGTGCGAGCACGCAAAAAAGTTGAGTCATGTTTGCAGCGAAGCACCGCTAACTCATAAATGCCAGTAGCATACGTTAATTCGCTAATCTTCGTTGTGTAAATATACCTTCGATTTTTTCGAGGTTATGCGTGCATAACGATTTTATTGCAACAATCATCTTCGGATAATTTACCGACGGAGAACACGCGTGTTTTGGATAAAAAATGTTCAATCACGTATCAAGTTCAAAATGGCCGTCCAAGGCGACCATTTTGCTCATATTTCACGTTTGTTTCTTATTTTTTGAGAGGCAAATATATTGTGCGAGCACGCAAAAAAGTTGAGTCATGTTTGCAGCGAAGCACCGCTAACTCATAAATGCCAGTAGCATTCGTTAATTCGCTCATCTTCGTTGTGTAAATATACCTTCGATTTTTTCGAGGTTATGCGTGCATAACGATTTTATTGCAACAATCATCTTCGGATAATTTACCGACAGAGAACGCGCGTGTTTTGGATAAAAAATGTTCAATCACGTATCAAGTTCAAAATGGCCGTCCAAGGCGACCATTTTGAGCATATTTCACGTTTGTTTCTTATTCTCTGAGAGGCAAATATATTGTGCGAGCACGCAAAAAAGTTGAGTCATGTTTGCAGCGAAGCACCGCTAACTCATAAATGCCAGTAGCATTCGTTAATTCGCTCATCTTCATTGTGGAGATTTTCATCTCAAAGATGCAGCAGCCTGCTCTCGCCGCCCGGATGACGAACGAAATAAACGCGTGAATTATACAGGGTGTCTCAAAATTGGATGTCGATGATCGAACACACGACGAATCCCGGCTGAGTCGTTAATTAATGCAGATGGACCAATGAGACGGAATAACTCGTGAGATTTTGACCTTACAAAAAATCCTAAAATACGTTTTGACCCCTAATTCCAGCCTGAATCTAACTCAAAATTCTCCACATCGAGTTTTGCCCCTGTACGGTATGTTTTAAGGGCATTTGTGTGATTGACTAATGGCTCATTATTTTTATTAATTCGATTTGAAATTTATGAAAAAAAAAACAATTACATGACTCTTCGAGCAAACTAGCAGCATCTTTGAGGTATAAAGAGGGAAAAGAAAAGGGAATCTCGTCCTATCGAGATCCAGTTTTCTCCAGAACGAGGGGGATACGATGTGTGGTCGCCATTCGATATCTCGGTATCGACCACCGGTCGTTGCGAAAATAGGCCTCGTCGACTTTCATAGAGCGTTTTTTAAAATTCATTTTAATGAAAGAAAAATCAACCGCGAATATTACCAAAGGGCGACTTTATTCTCTTTCACTTTCCATACGTTTATTTCGTTCTCAGCAATGCTATGAAAATTTGAAAAAAAAATTCATCATACTTAAGGCACCAAACCCAGCTATGCACTTCCAATAAAATGGCGGCAGAAATTATGAGCAGATTGTTAAAATGTTTGATTTAAAAAATATCAAGACTTTTTGTTTTTATTCAGCGTTTCGAAATTTAATTTTTTTAATTTTGGAATTTTTTAAAAATAATTTGTTACTTTCATAGAGTATTTTTTTAAAATCATTTTAATGAAAGAAAAATCAACCGCGAATATTACCAAAGGGCGACTTTATTCTCTTTCACTTTCCATACGTTTATTTCGTTCTCAGCAATGCTATGAAAATTTGAAAAAAAATTCATCATACTTAAGGCACCAAACCCAGTTATGCACTTCCAATAAAATGGCGGCAGAAATTATGAGCAGATTGTTAAAATGTTTGATTTAAAAAATATCAAGACTTTTTGTTTTTATTCAGCGTTTCGAAATTTAATTTTTTTAATTTTGGAATTTTTTAAAAATAATTTGTTACTTTCATAGAGTATTTTTTTAAAATCATTTTAATGAAAGAAAAATCAACCGCGAATATTACCAAAGGGCGACTTTATTCTCTTTCACTTTCCATACGTTTATTTCGTTCTCAGCAATGCTATGAAAATTTGAAAAAAAAATTCATCATACTTAAGGCACCAAACCCAGCTATGCACTTCCAATAAAATGGCGGCAGAAATTATGAGCAGATTGTTAAAATGTTTGATTTAAAAAATATCAAGACCTTTTGTTTTTATTCAGCGTTTCGAAATTTAATTTTTTTAATTTTGGAATTCTTTTTAAATAATTTGTTACTTTCATAGAGCATTTTTTAAAAATCATTTTAATGAAAGAAAAATCAACCGCGAATATTACCAAAGGGCGACTTTATTCTCTTTCACTTTCCATACGTTTATTTCGTTCTCAGCAATGCTATGAAAATTTGAAAAAAAATTCATCATACTTAAGGCACCAAACCCAGCTATGCACTTCCAATAAAATGGCGGCAGAAATTATGAGCAGATTGTTAAAATGTTTGATTTAAAAAATATCAAGACTTTTTGTTTTTATTCAGCGTTTCGAAATTTAATTTTTTTAATTTTGGAATTTTTTTAAAATAATTTGTTAGTAACTCTTAATTATCGTTACCGGAAACCATTACTGTGCTCAGTTTCTTTTACGTATATGATTGATTTTTTTTCGCATTTTTACAGCAGGCGTTGGCTCGTACTCGAAATTCTCTACCTCTTTTGTACTATTGTTTCCGGAATAATGCTCGCTATACATTCCTGAAGTATCACAGTTTTGTTTTTAATTGCAAACGCGCTGCAGCACTCGAAATCGATTTATCGCTGGGCTGCCACGACTACGACTACGATCTTTCATCCTCCTTTGCCACGGAGACTATATTTGGTCATGACCTCTTCGCACTCCTCGTACGCATATCTCGCGAATTTATCTGACACTCTTCCGTGTACATTGAAGATGAGCTCGTGGCAAAAAGAGCGTAATTAACGCAACAGGCGAGCTTTTGCATGCTTATATGTATCTTGGAATCTATAGATAGGTTATGATGCTCTCATATGCACAAGCATGCGCAAGGCTCTCAATAAAGCGAAGCAATTATATATATCTCGTTGATCGTATGATGATTTTGTTATTCATGTATTTCTCTCGTCTTTAGTAGACTTTTTAGTATCGAAACCAAATGCCTCTTCACGTTCTCAACTAACCTCGCGTTTTGTCGCTATAGTATAGCGACAAAATTTTTCGATAATTTTTTTTAAATTTTCTGCTAAAGTCAATTTTTGGAATATTGCCGCCATTTTGATCGATATATCCTTATTTGAATGGAATATCTCTGCTGCTCTTATGAGTGCGATGTGCATCGTTTTGTCTCGCATCACCGCTCGATGATTTCGTTGAAAATTTTGCAACAATTTCGATCGATATGCTGCTATTTAAATTTCGCTCCAAGATGGCGCGTTGCGCGTGTGAAAGTTCTCGAAGCGGCCGTGCGGCGGCAGCGCCGCGTGGTTGAGCCGTACGACAGCGCGCCGCGCGGCAGCCACGTGAACTCGGCCTGACATATTGACCATCCGGATTTTTTGAAACATCAACAGCCTCCCCCGTCCCACTTCCGCCGGAAAACAACCGAAATCTAATTCAAACCAGTGATAAAACAAATACGCACGAACAAAGGCGAGTTTCGCTCTTTGTTGATCAAAAAATCAATGTTCATTGGAACACTTTGAAAATACTCCGCAATAGTCTTTATAATTTTCGTATGATCGGAGCTCGACTGAATACAAGATTCGTAATTGTTTTTCAACGAAACAATTACGAATGAACGACCGACAAACGCTTGGAACGAAATAAAAAAGGAGTGCAGGGAGTCAATATCGGCAGGCCAAGTTCGCATCTTGGTAAATTGGCTGAAAGTTATGGCGTGTGTGTCCGACGCTGCTCACACGCGCGCATCTCCCCGCGAACATAGGAGAAAAAAAAACCGAGAGCTTCCTTCCTCGAGCGGGACGAAGAGTCGGTATTTTGTGGGCGACTACACGTACGGCGCGTACGGCGATGATGATATGTGACGAGGCCAATGTATATAGCGATATGCAAGATCGGGAGGGAGAGAACCCTTTGCGCTTCCTCGCCAACACGCCCTCGCCTTCTCTCGCTCGCTCCTAGTCCCCGCGCCCGCCGCAATGTGCATTCAATATTATAGGGGGTTTCTCACCAGCCCAACAACCTTTCCTCGTCCCCCGCTGTCTCATCGCGTTTCCCTTGGCAATAGTGTAGCCAGGAACGAGCATCGCCGCCGTCGTTGCGATCGCGCTTCCCCCACCGACGCACGGTACACTATACGTACACCGTGCACGCACGTGCTACAGTCGAATCGTTCGAGTCGAATTCCTCTTGAACGAATCGAAGCTGAGAATGTTTTATTCAGTGACCAAATCGATAAAACTGTATGACACTGGGTGTCTCTTTTATTTTCATTCGTTTATTGCTCGTTTTCTATCGAATTCTAACCTAGAAAAGTACGCGGAGACTCCCACGTCTCACGCGATATCGAGGGTGCTCATGTTACTCGCCCTAACCTATGAAATTAAGGGTTGAAGAATCTAATGTGCCTCTCGAGGACAATCGCGTGGTCACGTGGCGTCGTTGCGAACGTAAATAGGGAGCGACGCGCGGTGCGCTACGACCGTGGTTTCCCTTCGACCAATACAATGCCCGGTCAAGATGGCAATTACTGCTGGGCTGAGTGGTTGATTAGGGGGGGAATTCAGTAATGAAAATGAGAGCGCAGAGCACATTCTGCTAAAATCAATTGAAACGAACTTTTTGCGGATTTGAATCGATATCGGATAAGATGAAGAGGGAAGGGAGTTTTTTTTTTGCACACAATTTTCCGTAGACAAAAACAAAGTTAGGTTATGTGGATTTAGCCATAAGATTTTTCCGCTGTCGTCTGTCAGATGTTAGAAATTTAAAGATCCCTGCGTATATAATTTTCGGAAAACGTAAAAACAATTTAAACACGACCTTCGATGATCCGCTAACATAATCATTTTGAGAATCCGTTTAAACTGAATAAAGAGTAGTTGAAAATCGGAAAAACGTGTGTTAAAAAAGATGTAATTGCGGTACGCCGCAGAGGACTCTTGATAATCCGAAAGATCACACCGACGATTTCAGCTCTCAAAACCCCAGCGTTCCGTATCGCGAAAGTCCGCTTGTGGCAAATAAAAGACAGTTACGAGACTCTCGACTGTTTCTCAAGTTTACTCGTCGTCCCTCGCCCCTGAAGCCCGACAGCATTCGAGCATTCCCTCCCGACGACGACGACGACGACGACGAGGCGAACCGGCGGAGGGAGCTCGAAGCGCACGCCGCTACACTCGCGCCGCTTCGTGATTCCCCTACTGTCCGTCGTTCCTCCTCTGTCTCTGCCTGTCTCCCAGCGGCGCTCTATACGACCGCGTCACAGAGACATTGGTCGCAGGCGGCAGCCAGTGTGCACGGGCAAACCCGAGGCAAAGGTGACGCACTTTTGCCGCTACTTAAATATCGCCGAGCGAGAGACGCCGCGCGATCGAACAAATATAATATAAATATATATATTTCCACATATATATATATATATATATCTCGTTCGTTGGTTCGTGATACATTGTGTATAACCGCGACGTCTCCCCGCAAAATTATTGCCCCGCACTGTCAGGTATATTACAAAAAAACAAAACCCGCGTTTAGCAACACGTACAACATACAGATTCACACGTACACACATTCGCACGAAATCATCGACAGTGAGAACACTCCAGACACGATACAGCGACCTTAACCCATTCATAATCGCACCGCGACGGCATGTATATTCGCTCGAGGAGCTCTCCGCCGCGAATAATGTAATCCGGCGAGATGAAAGCCACCGAAAACTCGGGAGCATCGAGGGACGTAAACGATATTTCGGGTGTAGCGTTGTTTTTCCCGTCGAGTCAGGTATACACGGATTAAAACGTTGAAACGTGGGGCAGGTGCGGCGCCGGGGGAAATAAAAAGAAATCCGTGTGTGTTTTATACCATCGTGCGGAAAGAAAGTCGGAGGGTTGAGATCGGAAAAGCCACCAAGGTTCCTGTCGGCGAGGCGTGAACGACCGTGAAACGCGCGCGCGTGTTTGTGTGTTTCGTGCGTCCGTGCGCGTGTGTGTGTGTGTGTGTGAGCACGCCCGCGCGCGCATATACATAAAAGTGCGAAACTCCGGGGTACATTATAGCAAAGTATATTATATACATATAGCAGAGTATTATGTCCTCTTGCTGATATATATACGTCCTCGCCCCTCGAATGATCGAGGGAACGATACGCGCGCGGTGTGTCTTTCTTCCTTCGCAGTTGTCCCACGACTATACATCTTGGCGCTCTCGTGGCGGATATAAAGTTCGTGTGACGCGCGCGATATGAGCGAATGCGAAAGAAGACGAGAAGAGTACGTGTGACAACGGTGTATATACTATACATATATATGTACATATGCACATGTGTACGTGTATATATATGTAGATATATACATGCGAGGTGTGTAACACGCGGCGATCGGCGAGGCACGAGAATATCACGCCGGCGGTTCAACGAACGACGTATAACAAAATGAAATGTTCCTCGTCCGCTTCCATTCGTAACTATTATACATTATTCCTGCACTCGTTAAATATTTGTTATGTTCCTCGAGGCTATTTTTTGATATAACGACAGGATGAGGTAAAGATATCGCGTTTGTAGTATCGTCGTTGAAATATACACATATACACACATATATATGTGTATATAAAGATTATATGTGTGTATATACATATATGTATACATGATGGTGTGGGAAGCTCGACGGGTCGGCCATTGCGCTTCGCCGGCACGTCTTTCCGCCTCCTCGAAAGAGTGCCACTCGGTGGTGTGTGTCTTCTATTCTCTTGATGTGTACAGACGTCGTCGTCGACGTCGTATTCTTTCCTGTTCCTTTCCGCAGTACCTTCGCTCCCCCGTGCATACCCGGTGTCTCGAAAAGTGCACAAGACAAATGAAACGTCTCGTTAAAACGTTCTCCGCCGAGGTTTTCCAATGCCGAAAGCATCGCGAGCGTGTTGTTCCTTTTTCATGAAATTTCAAGAATCAACGAGAAACGAGCGTCTCTCTGGTCGTTCTTTTTTTCCCCCCTCTTTTCATCTCATTTCTCTACAAAGCTCAATGTTGGTTATCTTTTCTCTCGACAGCTTCCGGTTTGGAAGAAAAAACGTGTGGAAATTTGTCGATCTTTCCACCCGATGCTTACGATAGCTTCTCTCGAGCAGCGATAATGATCGGCGGTAATTATTTATTCGAGTGAAAAAGCAGATTAACCGAATATTCTGAATTTAATCAAAATTCTTTCGTGTTGAGCATAATATTCTTCTTATACGTTTTTCCCGCGAATCAATCTCCTCTTCGTTAGTCAGTTTTACGAGATATATTTTTGAAAATCAATTTTCCGGTCTTAAATTTTCCTCACGGAAAGTGTTAAGCGACAAAAAACATTCCTCGTATTTTTCGTTACTCGCGGACAGGAGGGAATTGAATTTCTCGTATGAATTTGAAATAGAATGAATTTTTCGCGCGAATTGGGTTGAAAAAAAAAGAGTACAAGCTTTTTATCTCTTTGTCAGTCGCAGAATCGAGCAAAGGTCAACATTTTCGGCAAAGGGCGAGGGTAACATTTTTGAGAACAGTAATGCAAATAAAAGACGCGAGGAGCGTTCGAATCGCGCAACGAGGGACTCGGGAAATTTACGCCAAAGAGTGGCAATGAAGCGAGATCGTAACAGATATCGAGGGAGCTCGTAAAAACGAAGCAATTTATCGCGTAAGCTCGAGCGCGAGAGAGAAGGAAATTCGCCAGCTATATAGTACAGGCATTCGGCAAAAGAACACAACGCGGAGAGCGATATAACTAAGATCGTTAAAAGTTAAGATCGTCGTTGCTCCCGGGGTTGCATTGATTTTTTTTCCCCAACTGAGACCCTTCCCCTCCCCCCCTCGCTGCGAGACGAACGGAACGAAAAATGATCACGAAATTTAGCGGAGTGGACGAAAAACTTACGGCCAATCGCCGGCAACAGCCGCGAACTTTTCCGTTCGATAATCAATAATAAGCTTGTGCCCCTTTGAATCCTCCCGCGTCCAAATTAAGGCCATGGGGAATACCCCCTCCCCCATCGAAATTAAGAAAAATTCTCAGGGAAAATCTATAAATCGGATCGATTTGAAATATTTTGTGAGTATTTAGCGACACAACACGGAGGGACTGACGATTTCGCAATTTCGAAATTTTGCAAAAAAATTTTTTTGTAGAGTGAACAAATTTTCAAAATTTCGAAAGTCTAAAATCGTCAGTCCCTCCAGGCTATATCACTAAATACCCATACCAAATTTCAAACCGATCCGATTTATAAATTTTGCAGGAGAATTTTTCTAAGCTTCGATTTACGGATGTAACACATCGCCTTAAGCGAGCTGCCCTCATAAAATCTCAAATATCGTTGAGTTATCGATAAAACGCGTGTTTTCCAACGTACCGGAAGCTGTATTATCGTTTTTTTTCGTGTTTTTCGAGCACACGTTCCCGAGTCTCGTACGCCAACGGCTCGCACGTGTAGGGAAAAGAAAGCGAGGGTATATTCGCGTGTTTACGACGATACAGTACGCGAATCTGCATTCATTCGTCCGAATGCTTCGCGATCCGAGGACCCCTCGATTCTCGTCGCTTTTTCTTCGTCGTCCTGCCTGTGACGCTCTTCGATTCTCGCGAAACATCCGCCTCCTCCACGTCGGATGTAGGTACTTCATGCCACGTGCGAGACGGGCTGGGTTTTTCTCGTCCCGTTTTACTGCTTTTAAAGATGCAGTCCATGCTAATATCACAAATCCGGAACCAACTGTTCGCGACTTGGCTCGTCAAAATTCTTTTTTTTATCGTTATTTTGCACAGCTCGATTTTTGGAAATTAATATGCGCAAATGGCGATCTGTTTTCCGTTACTAGGTTGGACATTCAAAAAATTTGTTTTATCTTAAAGAAAATGCGAAATTTCTTCGTTTTTGATATGAAAAATTCCTCCATTTTAGCTGCTCTTGTCTCCTTACTTTTTTTGTAATAAGAGTTACTAAAAAACCGTCTGACATTGAAAGAAATGCACGTATGCAGCGGTAGAATAACGCGATACGGAAATGAAAATAAAAAGGAGATAACGGATAGAGAGAAAGAGCGATGAGAGATAAAAATGCGGACAGAGAGAAAAGCGACCGAGCGCGCTGTTTATTTATTCAGATAATCCTTATCTGTCGAACGCGCTTTGATCTCATATTGATCTCAAGGAGTCAATTTCTCTCCGCCTGTCTCGCGCGCGCGCGCGCGCGCGTGACCTCTTCGCTCTCTCAATCGCTTTTTCGTCCTCATCTCCTTTCGACAAAATTTCCTTTACTCGCCGCGTTTTTTTTTTCCTCAATTTATCGTCATCATTTTCCTCCACCAATGTTTTCGACGGTTTTCATTGATATCCTCGGATATCCTCGTTTATCGAGAATCAAAAAAAGCACTCTGGTGATCGTAAATTCGCCGCGATGAAAAAAAACAAAAACAAACAAACAAATATTCGCATCTTCGCATTTCTTTTCGCAGAGGTCCCGCGCTCTCTAAATCGCCTTTTCGTCCTCATCTCCTTTCGACAAAATTTCCTTTACTCGCCGCGTTTTTTTTTTCCTCAATTTATCGTCATCATTTTCCTCCACCAATGTTTTCGACGGTTTTCATTGATATCCTCGGATATCCTCGTTTATCGAGAAACAAAAAAAGCACTCTGGTGATCGTAAATTCGCCGCGATGAAAAAAAACAAAAACAAACAAACAAATATTCGCATCTTCGCATTTCTTTTCGCAGAGGTCCCGCGCTCTCTAAATCGCCTTTTCGTCCTCATCTCCTTTCGACAAAATTTCCTTTACTCGCCGCGTTTTTTTTTTCCTCAATTTATCGTCATCATTTTCCTCCACCAATGTTTTCGACGGTTTTCATTGATATCCTCGGATATCCTCGTTTATCGAGAATCAAAAAAAGCACTCTGGTGATCGTAAATTCGCCGCGATGAAAAAAAACAAAAACAAACAAACAAACATTCGCATCTTCGCATTTTTTTTCGGAGAGGTCCCGCGCTCTCTAAATCGCCTTTTCGTCCTCATCTCCTTTCGACAAAATTTCCTTTACTCGCCGCGTTTTTTTTTTCCTCAATTTATCGTCATCATTTTCCTGCACCAATGTTTTCGACGGTTTTCATTGATATCCTCGTTCATTGAGAAACAAAAAAAAGCACTCGCGTCATCGTAAATTTGCCAGGATGAAAAAAAAACAAACAAATATTCGCATCCTTGCATTTTTTTTCGCAGAGGTCCCGCGCTCTCTCAATCGCTTTTTCGTCCTCATCTCCTTTCGACAAAATTTCCTTTACTCGCGGCGTTTTTTTTTTCCTCAATTTATCGTCATCATTTTCCTGCACCAATGTTTTCGACGGTTTTCATTGATATCCTCATTTATTGAAAAACAAAAAAAAAGCACTTGGGTGATCACAAATTTGCCGCGATGAAAAAAAACAAAAACAAACGACCAAATATTCTCATCTTTGCATTTTTTTTTCGTCACAGGCGCAAAGTGGAAGGGAGAATCCTCCCCTCGCGCAGTGCACTCTGATACTCGCGTCCTCACTCGGTCGTTCACACTCTCATTCACATATCTTTCCTCTCCTCTCCCCTTACTTTCTCTCTCGCCTCTTTGCCTTCTCATTTCGCACTTGGACTTTTCGTAATACTCTCTTATCTCTCGCGCATCTTTGCTTCTGTATATTCGTATATATATACATATACACACACACACACACACACACGATATTCCACGTTTTCTCGCGTCGTTTTGCATCAACTTTCTTCTCGCCCTCTCGACTTTCTCCGGCGCACGTTTCGTCCAAACAAAAAAACGAGCAACCGCAAAAGTTCGCATCTGGCGGAAAAACTTGACCCCTTGGCCGTGAAGGAACACTACACGTGTCCGAAGAGGGAAAAACATTTCCTCCCCCATCCCCTCTCGCTTCTTCGTCGTAAGGGAATATTTACCGGAAATAGCCGCGTTTTGTCATTCCGCATCTCATTTCATCCCCTCTTTGACGAGCCCTATAAAAAATAATCGCCCCTTTTTGTCCCTGCGGATTCTTTGTCTCGTCCTTCGCGATCTCGAGGGGTAGTTCAGCGATATTTACGACGTTGCGGACATCTCGAGAAATCCTTTCTCGCGGAAGGCACCGAACGTATCGATTTCGGACGATAAAGGGTGTAAAAAAAAACTTTGAAAAAAATTCGTCCCCGTTTTTGCGAATCGAATAAATCGGCGTGATCTTCCAAAAGTTCGAGCGTACGATTTTTTTCGCGAATTTGACAATTTTGCCACGAATGTCGAAAGTTTGGAAAAAAACTGCGATTTGGACCTCGCGAGCTCGGGAATCCCCTCGCGGTACGGGTAGAATCCCGAAGGCGAAATGGAATAGAAATAAAAGGCGAATTTCGCGTGCTCAGCGACGGTATAAAACGTGCTGAAAAACGCCAGCTTTCAAACCCCGCATAGCCTCGCGCTGAATTCCCCCGAAAGATGTCACGGCATCGCTCGTCCATAAATCCGTCACTCTGCTCCTCAGGAAGCTTCTTTTTACGGAGCAAAATCATGTCTCGTCCGAATTGATCCACTTAGTTATCGCGAAATAAACTATGTACAAGGCGGGAGCGAGGAAATAGAGGGAAAAAAGTAGCCACTGGCACTTTATTTTACGATGATGAAGCTCAAAATCGTTTAATTAACGCTTCTACGATCAACCTTTTTTTTTCTTCACAATCTCGCCTCGTCCATCGATGCAATTTGAGGAATGAGTCAACGTAATATCGAAGTTTAGTCAGAGTGACTTGGCTTTATTACACCGCGGGTCGCATTCCTCCTGGCGCGAGTGTCATTAGCGACGATACGAAGAGAGATTCTTGTACGCGGCGATGAGTCTCGCCGCGTGTGCTCTTGTGCTCGTTAGCCATTCCGAGTAACGAAGTATCGCATTAACGACGCGTACCGCGCGCGTCAAATTGGTGTCTAAACATTATCGATTTTCAAAGTCATTTTTCGACTGAATTTCTTCGAAGCAATAGTTATTTTCGAATCATTCCTAAACGAAATGATGTTAATCTTGGTTACATCGTTCTTTCGATAAGCGATGTCTCAATTGCGGGCGCGCAAATGTCAATTTTTGAGGTTACAATCAACAATCTCAACGGAATGTCGCTAAATTTGTCTCGCTCACCGTGACGTTTGAGGTTAGGTTGCCCTCTCGCGGCGAGCGGGGGCATATTCTCGTAATTAACTATTCGTTCAACTGATTCATCCAAATTTTTTACTCTTTCAACACGAAAAGCCGCGTACAAGACATTCTTGTACGCGGCGATGCGTCTCGCCGCGTACCACGCGCGTCAAGTTGGTGTCTAAATATTATCGATCTTCAAAGTCATTTTTCGACTGAATTTCTTCGAAGCAATAGTTATTTTCGAATCATTCCTAAACGAAATGACATTAACCTTGGCTACATCGTTCTTTCGATAAGCGATGTCTCAATTGCGAGCGCGCAAATGACAATTTTTGAGGTTATAATCGACAATCTCAACGGAATGTCGCTAAATTTGTCTCGCTCACCATGACGTTTGAGGTTATGTTGCCCTCGCGCGGCGAGCGGGGGCATATTCTCGTAATTAACTATTCGTTCAACTGATTCATCCAAATTTTTTACTCTTTCAACACGAAAAGCCGCGTACAAGACATTCTTGTACACGGCGATGCGTCTCGCCGCGTACCACGCGCGTCAAGCTGGTGTCTAAACATTATCGATCTTCAAAGTCATTTTTCGACTGAATTTCTTCGAAGCAATAGTTATTTTCGAATCATTCGTAAACGAAATGACATTAACCTTGGCTACATCGTTCTTTCGATAAGCGATGTCTCAATTGCGAGCGCGCAAATGTCAATTTTTGAGGTTATAATCAACAATCTCAACCGAATGTCGCTAAATTTGTCTCGCTCACCGTGACGTTTGAGGTTATGTTGCCCTCGCGCGGCGAGCGGGGGCATATTCTCGTAATTAACTCTTCGTTCAACTGATTCATCCAAATTTTTGACTCTTTCAACACGAAAAGCCGCGTACAAGACATTCTTGTACACGGCGATGCGTCTCGCCGCGTACCACGCGCGTCAAGTTGGTGTCTAAACATTATCGATCTTCAAAGTCATTTTTCGACTGAATTTCTTCGAAGCAATAGTTATTTTCGAATCATTCTTAAACGAAATGACATTAACCTTGGCTACATCGTTCTTTCGATAAGCGATGTCTCAATTGCGAGCGCGCAAATGTCAATTTTTGAGTTTATAATCAACAATCTCAACCGAATGTCGCTAAATTTGTCTCGCTCACCGTGACGTTTGAGGTTAGGTTGCCCTCTCGCGGCGAGCGGGGTCATATTCTCGTAATTAACTATTCGTTCAACTGATTCATCCAAATTGTTGACTCCTTCAACACGAAAAGCCGCGTACAAGACATTCTTGTACGCGGCGATGCGTCTCGCCGCGTACCACGCGCGTCAAGCTGGTGTCTAAACATTATCGATCTTCAAAGTCATTTTTCGACTGAATTTCTTCGAAGCAATAGTTATTTTCGAATCATTCGTAAACGAAATGACATTAACCTTGGCTACATCGTTCTTTCGATAAGCGATGTCTCAATTGCGAGCGCGCAAATGTCAATTTTTGAGTTTATAATCAACAATCTCAACCGAATGTCGCTAAATTTGTCTCGCTCACCGTGACGTTTGAGGTTAGGTTGCCCTCTCGCGGCGAGCGGGGTCATATTCTCGTAATTAACTATTCGTTCAACTGATTCATCCAAATTTTTGACTCCTTCAACACGAAAAGGACGAAATTGCAAAGTAAATTCGTCGTCATGAGCACGAAAATCGGGGGTCGAAAGTTCGAGACGAACAAGTGTAATTTCTCGACGCTTTCGCGCGGAGATTCTCCGCGAGTGACCTTTAAAGGCCAAGCAGAGCGCGTGCTTGCAAAAGGTGCACACTCGAGGAAGAGATTTGACTCTTTCGCGATCCCGAGAGATTCTGCCTCGGAGGAACCTTTTCCTCGTCGTATATGAAACACAAAGCCCCCCCCCCCTCCCCCCCTCCCCACACACACACTCACACAATTGTCATGCAAAAGACACGCGCACATAAATGTACGATAATTTTTCCGCACAGCCGACATAAACGCAGTTCGTAGGGTATAAGATGTTCCGTAATACCGTGTCATTACAAAGCCCATCTTTATTTTACATACCTTCGTCTCTCTCTCGATCCAGGATGCACGACGAAGCCTTGACAGGGAAGAGGACAGCAGCAGCAGGCAAGAAGAACGAAGCGATGGGAGATCGGTGAGATCGAATTGAAACAGAGAGAGAAAGAGAGAGAGAGAGAGAGAGAGAGAACGCATATAAATATATACATATATATATAAACTTGAATATACATGAGACATATCAAACATCGAAGACAAACTTTATCGGAAAAAAAAAATGCTTCTCGCCTCTACGACCTATTAAAGCTGCATAGACAAGCGGGACGAGAAAGTCCGTACCAGCGTTCGTACGGAAAATCGTATGAAATTGTAATTGAAAAAAAAAAAAAAGGCGAAGAAAAACAACGATAAAAAAAGGCAAGACAGAGGAAGCAAGAAAAAAGATCTCGTTAACCGCGCGACAAAATCCCACTGGTTGGGACAGCGTCGTCGTTCTTGAGTTTGCGTCTCTCTCCGCGATTTAGCCGCATTTTCCGGTCCGAGGATTTCCGGTTGTGTATACCCGTGACGTATTCCGGCGATACCGCTCTCATTAGCTCGCTCGTTGAGTTTTCTCATTCGCGTTCGCGTCGCCGCGCCATCCACGCGATACGACGGGAGTCTCGCGAGAGAGGAGAAAAAAAAGTTGGAAAGAAATTTGAATTGAAAAAACAGTGAGAAAAAGACGGAGCCCGGGCACTTTTGCGGGCACGATCGAGCCGATTTATACGCTGCCCCGTGGGCGCAGATGGGAGCGGGTCTTCCGGAGCCCGACTGGGTGGCCAATCCCCGAGTGGGACTCTCGAATACCTCCGGATATCACGGGCAACTCGACGGTAAAACGTTTTGCCATCTCTGCGGGACGAGGATAAACGTTAAACTGGCCGAAACTTGGCGTCGCGAAAAACAACGCGCGCTCTCCCTCGTCAGGCTTCTCAAACTCGATCAAGCTGGAATTGATGGAGTTGGAGAATATCGTTGCCAACACTGTGTACCTCAAAGCCAGAGAAGGTTCGTACACCACCTTTGATTATCATTATTTTTCGTTGCTCGTTACTATGCTTAAGGTACTTAAGGAGGCTGTCGTCTCAACAAAAAAAATGTTGTCTCCTTGGGGGTTTCTCAAATTTGTCTCGACAGTTAAATGACCAACAGCGGAGCCTCAAAATCGATGCACTTTTGTTATTTTGCACAGAAAGACGTTATGATTAACCCTCGATTAGGGGGTAACTACCCCTGCCCCAGGAAAACTGCCAAATTACGTTTTCACCGTTTTTCAGCACTTTTATTTATTCAAATCGATTTTTCACCAACTAAACCTTGATAAAATTGAATTGAATTCATCATTCTCTTCGGCATGAAAAAACAACAAAAATCAAGTACTTACGAGTCAGATTACTGCTTTCAGAACGACTTTGGGAGCAAAAATCCCATGGGGTAAATATTTACCCCGGTTTGTAGTTTAAAGGTAAAAAAAATGGGTTATTATTCCCAGGGTTCGCGGGACTTTTTCAACCCCCCAAAACGTACATTTTGACATTTTCGAGGTACTACGCAATAAGCAATATTGAAATAAGCAACCGACAATTTTTTCGAGAGAAAACACGAATAATGTAATCGTCGATTTATTCAATCACCAAATTACAGCAGCCATCGTAAATCCATCGCAAATCGTTCGAATCCTCCGCGGAATAACATAAAAAAAAACCTTCGATCGCACAGTCGTGAGATTACGCTTAAAGCCTCCTCTCCCCTTCAAAACCGCGTCTATAAATCCTCCGAAAACGCTAACGCGACGACTCGACCGTGTATTTACAAATAAAAAAAAAGAAGGAAGAAAACAATAATAATTTATATCGTCCCGCAGTTCGTCTATTGTGTTATCTTTCCGGTGGGAAGCCCCGGCGCGTTTTGCCTCGGTAATAATTTACGCGAATACGACGAGACATTCCGGAGACATCGTGGAGCGGCCGAAATCGCCTCCCGGTGTTTGCCAAATTTTTGGACGAATTCCAAACGTTTTTCTTTTTTCATCCCCTTTATTCCCTCGAAAGTATACTCTTTGGAGATTGTACAATATACCGTTCAATGCGTGTGTCCAATTTCGCGTGTATGCGAGGTGGAATACAATTCGCTTTTTTCTTTCTTCCTTCATTTTCGATCCTCCGCGTACGCGGCCTGCTGGCGCCTCGAGGATGAAATTCAACTCACCCGGATGCTCGCAACCTCGCTCACACGCTCGTTTGGACATACTTAGGCAAAATATGTAGTCGTGTATATTATTTTATCGTGAACTCGCGTATGGTCCCGCGTGCGAATGACGAGACAAATCCTTTTTTTTTTCTCTTCCTTTCGCCTCTCGCCTCGTACGGAGGTTTTCGACCTCTTAAGGTAGTTGTCTCGCCAAAAGGGTCACCCTGGGAATAAAACGCGAGCGAGTTCCCCATTCTGCGGTGATTTCTTCTTTTCCCATTGTTTTCTTTTCTCTCCAATAAGAATATTACAGTAATAACGATACGATAATTACGGTAATGAGAGGTCTTGCTAATTCAAAAAAAATCGTACGATTATCGGTAGAAAAAAAAGTAATCCTCAGTTGGAAACATCGGTATTTCGTTGGGAAATTGAATTCTTGTGAAAACGAAGGGGAAAAGTCGAGGGGGCGAAAGTCGAGGGAAGAAAAAAGAAAAACTACGGAATTTTTATTTTTCGTTTCGAAAAAACGAGCAAGGGGCGGCTCCAAATTTTTCTGTGACGGTAAATAAGTTATGGAATATTCCATATTACGTAATATATACACACACGTGTACTTTATACGCCCCCAGTCGATATTAAAGCCTGTCACCCCTACTAACAATTTTCTACTCCCGTGAAGGGCGCATCGCCCCTCAAGGGCTGCTACTTCTTTTCTTCTCGTTCGCTCATATTTTTTTTACGCCAATTACATACAACGTACATTTACGTAACACGAGTTTGATGAAAAAACCCCCGTGTATCGGTCATCGGTAAAACAGGTTTTCGCCTTTTTGACGCATAAAAAAAACATCGCGAATGTCATTTATTTCGAACACGTCGTCTTTTTGCGTACCTCGACGTGAGATATTGGATTCACGATCGGTTCTACGCGTTTGCCCACGGAAACGACGGAAATGCTCTGCGAAAGACGTCGAAACGTCCGGCTAATTTTGATAATAACATTCGTGGATTTTCAATTTGTTCCTGCCGACCGCGAAGGAGCAGAAAAAGAATTCAGTCCTTCCATAACTTAATAACTTACGCGAGAAGGAATTTTCGGAAAAATTCGTTAAAGTTCATTCAAAATTCTCGATCGCTTCATTTTTGTTTCGAAAATTTTATTACGAGCAATAAAATTCGTACGAACGAGATCGAAGATTATTCGTTCGAATTAATCCGCCAATCGTGCATTTCACCGAACAGATATCATTTTTTTTTCCGATCGTCATCGCGCCGTGCACGATAGCGCGACGATCAATCGAATAACCTTGGAAACATAAATTCCGATGTCAACAGACAAGAGTGAAACTGCGCTCGACAGGCTCGAAAAAATTGCTCACAAACCGCGTTATTCCTCCGAGAGAGACACCGAGCTGTCTCTCTCGTTGTTTCACACGAAAAGTATGTAAAATACGTACACACACGTGTGTACCGGCGCAGATGTTCAATAACCTATCGATACTCGCAAATACCCCAAAGATTCGATTAATGCCGATGAATTTGATACACGGCATGAAATTCGCTTTACCTTCCGTCAAAACCTCGCGCTCGATTACACCTCGTAAATAATTGATTTAAAAAAGAAGAAATTCACCAAAAAAAAAGCACGGATTATCATCAAACATGCAAAAACATAATCGACGGAATTACGCTATGAGAAAAAAAAAGAAAATTGTCGTTTAGCGGTGAAAAAGAATAATACAACGTTCACTAACCCTCTCGAATAAAAAGAGTCCCCGCGCTTTTTTTTTCAAAAAATCATTGTCTCTCCATATTATAGACACGATCGATTTATTTCTTCAGATTTTCCCAGTGCACTTGCCAATGCGCGAAATTATCACTTTATTTCCGTCTCCCCCTGTTCCAACGCGCGCTACAGCATCTCTCGGATATTATAATTGGTGCAAAACTTACGAAAACATAATCGACGGAATTACGCTATGAGAAAAAAAAAGAAAATTGTCGTTTAGCGGTGAAAAAGAATAATAAAACGTTCACTAACCCTCTCGAATAAAAAGAGCAGGGGGTGTTTAATTTTTCCTCTCGATTCGACTTCCCGCGCTTTTTTT
The DNA here is from genome assembly GCA_959613375.1 of Heteropelma amictum. Lineage (NCBI taxonomy): Eukaryota > Metazoa > Arthropoda > Insecta > Hymenoptera > Ichneumonidae > Heteropelma > Heteropelma amictum. The sequence goes on from OY390721.1 coordinate 29,892,504, forward strand.
TTTTCAAAAAATCATTGTTCCTCGATATTTTACACACGATCGATACATTTCTTCCCAGTGCGCTTCCCAATACGCGAAAATCCGAATTATCACTTTATTTCAGTCTCGTTGAGACTATACGTGTCATATACGTTATCCTTAAAAAGGAAGAAAAAAAATTACATCACTGTTGTACGCGCACGTTATGAGCGTCATCGCCAGCGAGCTTTCTCGTTTGTATATACAAGCCGCATACTTCATCGTTTGATGAAATAATGCTATACATAATAACAAACACACACACACACATATGTATATTTATGTACACATTTGATATATATATACATACATAACATGTGTACGTGTTATATCCTATATAAATATATATATATGTACAGGTCGAGCGCGTCGGCGTTCGTTCGCACGTAGCTCGTTAAATAAACGCTTGTGTACCGCGCGATGTCTATCCATAACGAGGTCGCTGCGCCTTCCGTTGTGTATATGTCATTATAATGTTTATTGGGATATCGTAACGGTAGTATTCGGAGCCTGATGACGTTGTTCCAACACACCTTTTGCATGTATACACGGTATATATCTCTGTCGCGTTAGAGACGTCATCGGAGTGTATGTAACTCCTCGTTGGTCTTTTTTCTCAGCGCGAGTACGACTCGCGTGTGCATAGACCCGACGAGTGAATTTCATGCGCTTCGCTCTCGCTTTTTTTTCCTCATTTCTCACCGGCCACAGACGTGATTTTTAGGAAAATTCGTTTATGCTCGATATGAAAATTAAAACGTGTTTTTTCGTCTCTGAAATTTTGATTTTTTTTTTTCGAATATTTTATAAATCTGCAGCGATGACTCCGAAATCACAAATTTGCATTCAAATTCAAGTTTTTTGGTATCGCGTGCGTTTTGTTCATTTTTTTTTCCTTGGAAACTAAAACGTATTTTTTCATCTCTGAAATTTTGATTTTTTTTTTTTCGAATATTTTATAAATCTGCAGCGATGACTCCGAAATCACAAATTTGCATTCAAATTCAGGTTTTTTGGTATCGCGTGCGTTTTGTTCATTTTTTTTTCCTGGGAAACTAAAACGTATTTTTTCATCTCTGAAATTTTGATTTTTTTTTTTCGAATTTTTTATAAATCTGCAGCGATGACTCCGAAATCACAAATTTGCATTCAAATTCAGGTTTTTTGGAATTGCGTGCGTTTTGTTCATTTTTTTTTCCTTGGAAACTAAAACGTACTTTTTCATCTCTGAAATTTTGAATTTTTTTTCCGAATTTTTTATAAATCTGCAGCGATGACTCCGAAATCACAAATTTGCATTCAAATTCAGGTTTTTTGGTATCGCGTGCGTTTTGTTCATTTTTTTTTCGCCCATTCTTGCCTCAATAGAGTTTAGAATCTTTATATCATTTTTACGTTCTTTTATTTGTTCGAGTTTTTCGGAGAAAATTCTGCAATTTAATTAACACAATTTCTCGTCAGTGGTGATCAATTTACATTATTGATAGTCTCTCGTTGAACGTCAGAGAGGAGAGCTTTATATTTTTTGTTTGTTTCTGGAGTTACACGTTCGAGAAAATTGAAATTATCGACGTTTCGTTTTTGGGAGAAATGTGTGTGTATATTATTGGAGCAAATTGGAGGAAAACTGAGGGCTTTTTTGCTCGTTATTCGAGACTCGTGAGCGTTCGACGCCCTTGCAATAATTTGTCCTTTGGTTACGTGTTTCAGGAGGTGGTGACAGCAACAAGGGGAAGAGTAAAAAATGGCGTAAAATACTTCAGTTCCCCCACATATCGCAATGCATAGCCCTAAAAGATAAGCTCGGTGAGTGCACCATTTTCATCTCATAATCTTGCTGCTATTATCTGATTATTACTCCAAAATCAAAATTATCGTCTTTGAAAGTCATCGTCCCTGTTTTTTGGTCCATTATCTCTCAAGCTGACTTTTTTCACTCGAGTATACGCCGGATCATTGATTTACAGCTCAAAAACGAATGTTGGACATTTTTTCAAACAAATTTCACTATTCCTGACAATAGTGTTTCCACTAATTTCCGAATTTCAGGAAATTTATTCGAAAGTGAACTCGTTTCTTTTGAAAATTAACGAAAAAATTGTTGTCAGCGGCGTCCAAATTTGACCATTAAAGGCAAAAAGACGACGTGTTCGAAATAAATTCCCCCACATATCGCAATGCATAGCCCTAAAAGATAAGCTCGGTGAGTGCACCATTTTCATCTCATAATCTTGCTGCTATTATCTGATTATTACTCCAAAACCAAAATTATCGTCTTTGAAAGTCATCGTCCCTGTTTTTTGGTCCATTATCTCTCAAGCTGACTTTTTTCACTCGAGTATACGCCGGATCATTTATTTACAGCTCAAAGACGAATGTTGGACATTTTTTCAAACAAATTTCACTATTCCTGACAATAGTGTTTCCACTAATTTCCGAATTTCAGGAAATTTATTCGAAAGTGAACTCGTATTTTTTGAAAATTGACGAAAAAATTGTTGTCAGCGGCGTCCAAATTTGACCATTAAAGGCAAAAAGACGACGTGTTCGAAATAAATTCCCCCACATATCGCAATGCATAGCCCTAAAAGATAAGCTCGGTGAGTGCACCATTTTCATCTCATAATCTTGCTGCTATTATCTGATTATTACTCCAAAATCAAAATTATCGTCTTTGAAAGTCATCGTCCCTGTTTTTTGCTCCATTATCTCTCAAGCTGACTTTTTTCACTCGAGTATACGCCGGATCATTGATTTACAGCTCAAAAACGAATGTTGGACATTTTTTCAAACAAATTTCACTATTCCTGACAAAAGTGTTTCCACTAATTTCCGAATTTCAGGAAATTTATTCGAAAGTGAACTCGTATTTTTTGAAAATTGACGAAAAAATTGTTGTCAGCGGCGTCCAAATTTGACCATTAAAGGCGATTTTCAAAAGTTTCATGAATTCGGTGAGCGAAAAAAAAGAAAACTGAAATTTAAAAAAAAATCTCATTTTTTTTGAAATTCGAAAAGTATCGTCATTTGGCACTTGAAAATTTGGAAAAAATTTCCAACATTGTTTTTGGGCTGTAAACCGATGATTCGCCGCATACGGAAGTGAAAAAAGTCAACTTTGAAAATAACGGACACCCTAATTTGTATATACAGCGGAGAGAAATTTGACACGTGAGTAGATTATCGGAGTATTTATTGTCATGCCCCGAAACGAGTCGAGAATCGTGGGTGTGCGTTATCGCGATACCATAGCATCGATGTATCGTGCAATCTCCATCGATGTTTTTGCGAATTTTTTTTTTTTCGAAAATATCATCAGAAGAAAAAATTTGACAAAAAACCCACCCGGTATCGTACGTATTTCACGGACTCACCGTTCGATTCGCGTGAGCCCCCTTAAAACCATCCCGAAAACGATCGAAACAAAAAATCGCAATTTTTTTGCAATAAAAATAAATACCACATTGAGGGAAAAGCATCGAATGGAAATAAAATCGTACTCAGTTTCGTGAAAATAATTGATTTTATTGATTTTTCGCGGATGGTTGAAAACTTTTGGCTGATACTGTATATTGTGTATTGTTGAGGCAAAACGAAAAGCGAGCCAGAGGCAAGCCAGACACGGAGAGTTTGTATCGAGAGTGAGAGGAACTGCTGCTGTCAGTTCTCGTACAAAACAGACGCGAGTCCCCTTCTTCATTTTATCATCTCTCTCTCTCTCTCTTTCTCTTCCACCCACTCTATACAGCAGATATGCATAGCATGTGTGTATGTACACAGCATTGTGTACATCAGAACTCGAGTGAATCGTCGGCCTCCTGCTGATGCTGTTAAAAAGCTCTTTGGTCGTCCCACACACACACACACACACACGAACACACACACACACGAACACACACACACAGAGGGGTATATTCGTGTGTGACGATCGAACCACCCGCGAGTGTCATCCTCGTCCATTCGAGCAACTCCAAGCTTTTCCCCCTGTACCAACGCGCACTCCAGCATCTCTCGGATATTATAATTGGTGCAAATTTGAACCAGCATGAGTAATCGCGAGAGAAACTTGGTCCACCCCGCGTTTTCGAGTCGCAGATTTTAAGACGCACAGAGAATCGCGTTCAAATCCATCTACAACGAAGCTTTCCCGAATAACGACGAGATTTTTCGATGCTTCCCAATTCTTCGATGACAAATCGGGTCCATCGTATTTCCTCTATCAGTTGGACAAACTCGCGAGGCTTTAAAGGCAATTACGTACATTTAACCACAAATTTGCCGGGAATTTTTTGATAAAAATCGTAATTAAGAAAATAAAGAATGCCTCTGGAGCGCGTACAATAAAGGTTTCGCAAAAAAAAAAACATCGAGATTTTTCGAGGCTTCCCAATTCTTCGATGACAAGTCGGGTCCATCGTATTTCCTTCATCGGTTGGACAAATTTTAAGACGCAGATTTTAAGACGCACAGAGAATCGCGTTCAAATCCATCTATAACGAAGCTTTCCCGAATAACGACGAGATTTTTCGATGCTTCCCAATTCTTCGATGACAAATCGGGTCCATCGTATTTCCTCCATCAGTTGGACAAACTCGATGGTGCTGAAGTTTGCATCGTTGGATCTAAACGAAAACTCGAATTTTCTCGCTTTCTTACATTCAATTTGCCTGCATTTTATTATATTTTCAATCTTTGTTCACGGGTGTCATAATTTCGAAAAATTGCTCAAAAGTATTCGGCAAATCGAAGACCATTGACGATGAAAAAAAGTTTACCGTACATTTCGTTGGAATCCAACGATGCAAACTTCAAAGTCCTCAAACTCGCGAGGCTTTAAAGGCAATCACGTACATTTAACCACAAATTTGCCAGGATTTTTTGATAAAAATCGTAATTAAGAAAATAAAGAATGCCTCTGGAGCGCGTACAATAAAGGTTTCGCAAAAAAAAAAACATCGAGATTTTTCGAGGCTTCCCAATTCTTCGATGACAAGTCGGGTCCATCGTATTTCCTTCATCGGTTGGACAAATTTTAAGACGCAGATTTTAAGACGCACAGAGAATCGCGTTCAAATCCATCTATAACGAAGCTTTCCCGAATAACGACGAGATTTTTCGATGCTTCCCAATTCTTCGATGACAAATCGGGTCCATCGTATTTCCTCCATCAGTTGGACAAACTCGATGGTGCTGAAGTTTGCATCGTTGGATCTAAACGAAAACTCGAATTTTCTCGCTTTCTTACATTCAATTTGCCTGCATTTCATTATATTTTCAATCTTTGTTCACGGGTGTCATAATTTCGAAAAATTGCTCAAAAGTATTCGGCAAATCGAAGAATATTGACGATGAAAAAAAGTTTACCGTACATTTCGTTGGAATCCAACGATGCAAACTTCAAAGTCCTCAAACTCGCGAGGCTTTAAAGGCAATCACGTACATTTAACCACAAATTTGCCGGGAATTTTTTGATAAAAATCGTAATTAAGAATATAAAGAAGGCCTCTGGAGCGCGTACAATAAATGTTTCGCAAAAGAAAAAAACATCGAGATTTTTTATTCTTCGATGGTAACCGCGGTTTTGGGGCTGCCTGCGAGGTTTTCAAGGCAATTATGTTTCTCGATGGAGTCTCTGAGAATTTCGATTAAAATCGTAATTGAGCATTCAATTTCGGTTTTTTTTTAATTGCGTCCGTTGTGTTTATTTTTTTTTTCGGCCGTTCTTGCCTCAACAGAGGTTAGAATCTTTATATCATTTTTACATTTTTTTATTTGTTCGAGTTCATCGGAGAAAATTCTTGAATTTATTTAACACAATTTCTCGTCACTGGTGATCAATTTACATTATTGATAGTCACTCGTTCATCGGTTGGACAAACTCGCGAGGCTTTAACGGCAATTACGTACATTTAACCACAAATTTGTCGGGATTTTTCAATAAAAATCGCAATTAAGAAAATAAAGAATGCCTCTCGAGCGCGTACAATAAAGGCTTCGCAAAAAAAAAAACATCGAGATTTTTCGAGGCTTCCCAATTCTTCGATGACAAGTCGGGTCCATCGTATTTCCTTCATCGGTTGGACAAACTCGCGAGGCTTTAAAGGCAATTACGTACATTTAACCACAAATTTGCCGGGAATTTTTTGATAAAAATCGTAATTAAGAATATAAAGAATGCCTCGGGAGCGCGTACAATAAATGTTTGGCAAAAGAAAAAAACATCGAGATTTTTTATTCTTCGATGGTAACCGCGGTTTTGGGGCTGCCTGCGAGGTTTTCAAGGCAATTATGTTTCTCGATGGAGTCTCTGAGAATTTCGATTAAAATCGTAATTGAGGAAACTCGCCGAACGCAGCGAGTCAATGGATCGAAAAAATCGATGATCGACGGTCGCATGATTGCAATATCGTCGAATTAACGTTGGGCTTGACGTTCGATTGCGATCCGGTGATCAAAGACCGAGATGCGCGCGTTTATTATCGTCGAATAAATTTGTGTACGATTGGCTCGTGCTCGTAATTTCTCGCAGCGATGAATCAAAGGTGTGATCCAAATTTGCACCAATTTCTCCGCGCATTCATCTCCGCATCCCTCTAATTTCCCTCGGGTATATATACGACTCTCATTATTCCTCGTTTCTCGTTTCCACCGTTTTCCCACAGCGATTCTTCTCTCTTTCAACGCCTTGTATATTTTCCACCCCGTGCAACATCGATTTCGCACACAGCGACGTGTACAGATTTTACGGATTGTCCAACGGAGCCTTTCGGAAAATGTAGGAGTCGAAGAGAGTTAAATAACGACGAAAAGTCATTGAGCAATTATTTAGAGAAAAAAAAAAACAATTTTTCGAAGGGTCAAAAAACCCCTCCGACGTCCGGTCGATTCGTCGATTTTTCAAGAATTTTTTTCAAAACGGAAAGTAGAGAAACCAAAAATGATTTTTCCCAATATTTTTGGAATTCGTCTCGATTTTTTCAACGGTTTGTCAATAACTTTTTGATTTCGAAGGAATCGAAGAAAACCTCGGGACGCTCTTTAGCTAATCTTAACATCGATGAATCACGAAAAGATCGATTTCCCGGTTAAATGTCAAGAAAGATCCCTCGAGTCTCGTCACATTGGGAGACAAAAAAATTTCGCGTTCGCGGTGGTATAAATGTGTATATAAATCGAAGTTCCTCGAGGACGTCGTTCTATATCCGCTTTCATCCACTTTTCTCATCTCACTCGATCGTTTCACTCTGTGGATACAGCGAACGTACACTCGAACGTGTTTTCCAGAGGGTAAATCGAGAGACACGGTGCTCCGATCGTTCACCAGCCTGGAAATTCCACCGAGAGTGGGATTCGAGCTTGAATCAGCGAACCGAGAGATGGTCGATTTTTTTATTTATTCAATCTTTTTTTTTTGTTTTTTTCAACTGTCTGCAACCAATCGGTGTCTTTTCTTTTTTTTCTTCTCTCGTATCGATTCTCCGGAGCTGGTGATTCGTGGGAAGACGGCGAGAAGGGCGCGAGGAAGGGAGGATAAAAGGAGGGCTTATCCCCCTTTAATTTTATCCAGTCAATCAACACGTGACCCTTCTCGCTGACCTCATCGAGGATTATCGAATCTTTGGGAAACCCTTCCTCGCTCCCTCGCCTCTGCACGTGCTTTTGTCGATTCACCTATCGCGTACACCTCGCCTATTTTTCATGCGCGTTTCTCCGTTTTCTCTCGTCCTTACTCGCCAGCGCGATATAATCAATATTACGCACGAGCTGTCGGTAGAAAATCATTTGCCGACCAAAGCACTCGTCGATAATCGAGGAACTTGCCGGGTAACGTCGAATAATAAGATTTTTAAAAAATTCTGGCGATATTTCATTTTTTTATCGCTCAAAAAAGTCTGAGAAAAATCGTGAACACGAAGATTCGAGGGATATCATCGGAATTTCCAACGTTTTTTTTTGTTTCGAAAAGAAGCTCAAAAACGTTGATGCCCGAAAGTATCGGTTGGTAAAAATTCAAATCGAGAATAAAGCTTCAGGTAGAAGCAATATTGCCAGGATCGCATCTCTTCTTTCGAGAACTTTGCCGAAAAAAAAAACTCAAAAATCGCCGTCCCTCCACTCTGTCCGAAAAAGTGTCGCTTTTAGAATCCGACAAAAATCGAAAAAAAGTCATTGACACTGCGTGTAATCGAGCTCCGAATTGAATGATAATTCAAATCGCGGATGTACTCTCAAAACGACCGAAATTAAGATTTCTTCAAACCGGTAGATTTTTCGAAAAATTTTACGCCGATAAGTCACTCGTGATTTTGCGAATCGTCAAATTTTCGTCGAGAGCGAAAACATCACAAACTTCGCATCGCCGTTTTCGTATATTCGTATCTTGCTCCAAGTTTGTGTGTATGCGAGTTTGAGGGTAAATTGTGCGGTTTTGCGCTGCTGGCCGGAATACCATCGGCCGGTTCGCACACCCGAGCGCTATCGTTAATTAGCAAAGTGCAGCGATGCGCTGCGCGATAATTGTCGTCCGAAAGTCGGGAGTTCGTGATCGCACAAGCCGCAAGTTGATTATCGAAGGATACACATGTACGTCGTGCTTGTAATATACATAAAACCGCGATTCCACTTTGGTAAACCCTGATACATTTTCGTATTAGATTGGGTCCAGCCGATGACCAGATACGGCTCTTCGATCGGTGATTATACAGGAGGAACAGAGAGGATAAAGAGGATAAATAACGAGCTTACGCGGGAGCCACCAAAGGACAGCATTGTGCGGAGAGAGGCCTTTTTGAACGAAATATTGAATTTTGCTCCATTAGCATTCACTTCATTTTTTTTGTTCTCAACATCTCGAAAAACACCGGCGTCGTCACGATGATAATAATTACTATAATTAATAATAATATTAATAATATACAATTAATATTAATATTAATAATGAAATAATTAATATTAATATTAATAATAAAATAATTAATATTAAAAGTATTACACAAGAAAAATATCACCGCGTCTGATTTTCGTCCAACGGAATATCGAACGAATTCCCGAATTACGAATTTTACAGGGATTAAAATGTACAAGGCGAGAGTGAGACAAAAAAGTGGATCAAAATTTAGTCGAAATTGAAATTCACGAAGAAAAAAAACACATTTCTGAACTGTCCGATATTTACATAACGGCAAAATGCCGTTCCGTATATATACGACAGATCGGTAATGGAGCTTTCGAGCAAAGAAACGTGCAATCTCCCTCTAGCGGGAGTCTCGAGAACTAATCGTCTACCGAAATGGTTTTTTTCAGACATAAGCTACAACTATGTCGTCGATCAGCAGCCAATCGGTCGTCTACTGTTCCGACAATTCTGCCAGGACAGGCATCAGCCGTTTCATCGTTACATACTTTTTCTCGACGCACTTGAGAGATACGAGATCGAAATGGATGAGAATCGAATGGAACTGGCGAAGGATCTGTTCGAGCAGTATCTGAGACGCGAGGGTTCGGAGGTCATTGATATATTGAACGACTCGTTGATCGCCCAGTGCGAGGAGCATCTCGGATCCGGTGGGAAGGAGCTCTTCGTCGATGTTTCGCAGACCGTTAAGAATTTCCTCGCCGGTGAGCCATTCACGCTCTTTCTCAACAGCATCTACTTCTACAGGTACATCAAATAATCGCATCACGCTTTTGCCATTCGTGTTTCCTTCTTTTTTTTTTTTCACCAAACTGTCCATTTCCCTCTCCGGCAAATTCTCGCGTCTCGGCACGAGGGATTTCCCCAGTTTTTCTCCTCACCCTCGCGATCTCTTCCTCGCCTCCGTAACTTTGACAAATTGGCGTTGGGATATTGCGAAATTGCGAATCGCGACATTCCCAGGATTATTTTTGCGAGCATAAAGCTCCCTCAATTTCCCCGACTTCTGCAGGATGTCGAGGTCACCGACTCGGTACTTTTCCTTCCTTTTTCCGAGTAAATAAAAAAATCTCTCTCTCCGTCTCTCCCCGTTGGATCTCTTCTTCTCTCTCGTCACTGCTGTCTTTTTATACCCTATTTTTTTCTACATTTTGTAGGGCTTATCTTGGATCCTAACAGCGAACTGTCAAACTGCTATTGCACATTTTCTTTTTGCAGAAAAATCGACTTGAATTTTCGCAAAATCTCCAATCCTCGATTTTTCTCTTTAATTTCAAGTCGTCTCTCTCTCTCGAGAATCATCTCATATGCGTTTCATGTCTGTGCGTATCTAAGACATAAATTAAAAGTCTCTCATTTACGTTTTCAATTCTAATTGCCTTTCGGCGTCCATACAATTATATTTGCGTTCAAGTATAACCTATGGCATGATAAATGTGATTCATTGAGTCGTTCTCTCTTGTTTCATACTTTATTTACATTCGATACTTGCTCTATTTCTACCTACACGTTTTACGATATTTTTTGACCAACGCATAACAAAAACAGTCCAAATTTCTTTCTATTTTTCTCTCTTCGAGTCATCGAATATCGGTCAGTAGCGCTTCTTTGAGCCTCAATGAACGTAACGCTCGATACTTTTCTGCTCGATTTTACTGCTGACTCTCGCTGAAAGGGTTACTTTATTTTGGACGGTTTACCGAACTTGTTATGATTATTTTACTGAACTTTTGTTTTCGAAAAGACAAAAGCGCAGTTCTTGCTCCGAGTGCTCCGTACTTCCCGATATATTCTCCAATGCCTTAAGGATTTTATCCAAACGTTAATGGCGATTAATCGAATCAATTTCCCTCTCTAATTGCGAGTCTTGCTGCTCCATCTCTCTTGAGAGTTTACTTTACTCTACTTTATTCACTTTTTTTCATTATTTCGCTACCTTAATTCGCCTCTCAGTGTCGTTAAAGTATAATTAAAGTCATAAATCTATTGGATTCCATTCGCGTTTTCTCTCGTGCATTTTCCGTACCGTGAAAAAGCAAGAGTGCGCAGAAGAGCCACTTTTTCCCAGCGGTAAATTGAACGCGAAGCGTTTCTCGCAAGTTGAACAAATTGGAGAATTCCGGAGGTGAATTCAAACTTGACGTAACGCTGCCCGACTCGGAGACGTCGTGGATCTTCCTCTCTTTCTTTCTTCGGTGTTACGAGCTCCTTTTTCTTCCATCTCGCATTTCGAGCATAGTTGAAACGAGAGAGGAAACAGATGTGCGTCACAATGCGCCTTGTAATCCACAGCATCACCCCTTGTTCGAGAGATCCATGCTCTTCTCGATTCCGAGATGAAAAGAAGAGAGAGAGGGGGAGAGGACGAGGAAAATAATGAGGAAAATGGCAGCATACAATTGCGCGGTTGCTGGAGAAAAATAAACTTTTTATTCCTCCCCGTATGAATGCGCGCGGGGCAATAAAAACAAGACCGCGAAACAGCGGTTCGACCAATTTTTTGGCTCACTTCCAGACTGCATCCCGGCTCGGTCGAGTGCACCCGCGATATTAGTCTGCGCAGTCAAATGACATTTTCCCTCTCTCTCTCTTTATCTCACTTTTTCTCTCATCCCGTCTTTGTATGGTCACTGACGACTGGCTCCCATTGTATATTACACTCGGAACGAAGCAATCAACGTGGAAAAAAAACGAGATTTACATAAAGAAGATCAAAATAATCGAATATCTGCTTTTCCTCGTTTACCGCAAGGAACGTCACTTTTCGAGAAAAAGAGCTTAAGAAAAATCGTACGACATATTTTTATAGAAAATTAGACCGTCCACGAAAAAGATCTCTCGCGTCAGATGCTTTTGCAGCATCCGATTGGATCGTAAAATCGATCGCGAGGAGTCGTAAAATACGAAATCCTTGGGACTGTTGACAAACTCGTCCGCAACGATTCGCAAAAATCTTTCCGCGATTACCACTGCTCCTTTCGTCTCGTTTATTCATCTTCTTCCTCTTCGCAGATATCTTCAGTGGAAATGGCTCGAGGATCAGCCGGTGACGTACAAAACGTTTCGCATGTATCGGGTGCTCGGCAAGGGTGGCTTCGGCGAGGTGTGCGCGTGCCAGGTGAGGGCGACCGGCAAGATGTACGCCTGCAAGAAATTGGAGAAAAAGCGAATAAAGAAGCGCAAAGGCGAGGCGATGGTACTGATCGAGAAGAACATCCTGCAAAAGATCAATTCGAAATTCGTCGTTTCGTTGGCCTACGCGTACGAGACGAAGGACGCGCTGTGCCTCGTCCTGACGATAATGAACGGTGGCGATCTCAAGTTTCACATCTACAACATGGGCGGTGAGCCCGGTTTCGACATCGAGAGGGCCCGATTTTACGCCGCCGAGGTCGTCTGCGGCCTCGAGCATCTTCATCGTCAGGGTATCGTCTATCGCGACTGCAAACCCGAGAACATACTGCTCGACGATCACGGCCACGTCAGGATATCCGACCTCGGACTGGCCGTTGAAATAATGGAGGGCGATATGGTGCGCGGACGGGTAGGCACTGTCGGCTACATGGCACCGGAAGTCATCGACAACGAGAAGTACACCTTCTCACCGGATTGGTTCAGCTTCGGTTGTCTCCTCTACGAGATGATCGAGGGACAGGCGCCGTTTCGGGCGCGCAAGGAAAAAGTCAAGCGCGAGGAGGTGGACAGGCGAGTCAAGGAGGATCAGGAGAAATATTCGCACAAATTCACGGAGGAAGCCAAGAGCCTCTGCCAGCAGCTTTTGAAGAAAAATCCAAAGCTTCGGCTGGGCTGCAAGAGCGGAAGATACGGCGCCAAGGAGGTCAAGCTTCACTGCTTCTTTCAGTGCCTGAATTGGAAGAGGGTCGAGGCTGGCATGTGGGAACCACCGTTTATCCCGGATGTGAGTACAGAGAAGTGTATGAATATACATTTTTTCAACTTGAGAGGAAAAGAAACGAAGAATACTCGCTCTTCCTCGCTTTTCAACGCTTTTCTCGCGTCTTCCGAAGCAAGATCGAAGCGGAATGCGATTAGCTTCGTGGATCTCTCGGATAACAGCGTGAAAAAATGATAAAACACGCGTTTAATCCGGAAAATCTTAACGAGGAGGAAAAGAAAACGCGACAAGCTCCTCCTCTCCGTCCTTTGATTCTTCGTCGCCCCTGCTTGTGCAATTCGTTGAAAAGATAAAAGGGGCTTACGCACTCGTCTCGTTTGTTCTCCCGAGCCCTTAATTGGATTTGCTTCGGTGTTGTACAAAAGAGAGCGGAATTCAACACGCATTTATCGCAGTGGATTTGCGCGGGTGATACGATGATGTACACGCGGCTCGTAATTGGATTATGAAAAGTACAGCGACAAAGGGAGTCTGGCCCAGCATCTCTCGCTCCTCCTCTCTTTCTCGTCTCCTCGTCTTTCTCTGCATCCTGCGAAAGTTTGCGTAATTTTCCACAAGGCAGACGCGAGTTAATCTTGACGCATTTCCGGGCGATACGATCGTACGCAGCGACCGCGCCTTTAACCGGATATTAATTGAAAAAGTAAAGCTTCGTTGCTGCAAGCTTCGTTTCTTCTCTCACCGAAGGAACGATCATTTTAATCACAAAAAATGACGGTCTTTTTTCATCGCCACACGGACTTTCCTTTGATTTTCTCGTGTTTTTGGCTCTTGCTTACATTTTCTCGTATTATTTCGTGACGACGCGAAGGTGTCACTCGCGAAATTGCGTCATTCTTTATCGGGAAAATATTATCGGACTCGATTCGTCAGTGTGAAAATTGCATCGTTTTAAGGTGGTTCTCGCGTGACTCAGAACTCGACGAGACGACTGGATTTCTCGCTCTTTCGATCCTCGAGAGCAAAACTGAGAACGCAGTATTTTTATCATTGAAATTACGAGTATGACGTTTGTTGAGATTATTTCACGATTATCGCGAAATTGAATCGTTTTTTTTTAAATTTTTTCATACAATTTTTTTCTCCGTCTCTAGTCGGTGGAACGATGAATAAATCCCAGGGCGATTGTACGATACATTTTTCGATAATTCCGTAAAATTCCAAGCCACAAAGTCGCGATCTTTGGTGGCATTGGAACCTCCTTAATAACAAGGCCCGATCTCGAGCGATCTTTGATTTCATCTCGTTTGCAGCCTCACGCCGTCTACGCCAAGGACGTACTGGACATCGAACAATTCTCAACGGTAAAAGGCGTCAATCTCGATGCCACTGACGACACGTTTTACAGCAAATTCAACACAGGATCCGTCTCTATTCCTTGGCAGAACGAGGTGAGCCAGGGATTTACGTGATTTTGCATGAAAAAACTTGAAAAAATGGTGAAAAATACATGCAATTTTGACGCGAAACGGCCCACGCGTTTTTTTCGTTTATTCCACTCGATGCGTGATGCAGCGTCGAGAAACGGGATGAAAGCGACAATAAAATTTTGACGGGTAACGTCGATACCGAGAATACCGCGACGGTCGAACGTCTGGAGGTCGATGAAAATTTGTTGCTATTTTCTTTTTTTTTTCTCGCTCTTTATTTTCTCACGTGAGAAGCGCAAAAAGCACTCTCGATAAATTCTCGAAACGCGAACGTTATCGAGGCAATGGTTTTAAACAGTAGTCGAAGCCTCGGGACCCTCGGGTGTAAAGCTTAATTGCCGGAGATGAGTGAGGGAGAGTCTCTCGAGACATTTTGCTCGCCGATTCGCCCACGCATTTTCTACATCGGCCTCGTCAATCTCTCTTTCCATCTCCTCTTTCTCTTTCGCCCCTTCGATGTTTATCCCTCCTTTCTACGTGACTCGGGAATGAAAAAGTTGACGTTTCATCTCCGTTCGTCGTGTTTCATGCGCAGATGATCGAGACGGAGTGCTACAAGGAGCTCAATGTACTAGGGCCCAACAGCTCCCCAACTCCGGATCTATTGGTCAATTATCCAGAAAACAACGAGAATCGCGGCTGCTTTCCGTTTCGGAGAAAGGTATCGTACTTTTCTACGATAATGATCTATTTTAAAAATCGACGATAAGGTAAATAACGCGGGAGAAACGATCAATATTTGCTTCTCGGGAGTCTTCATTTTATATTCACTGAGGTCGCTACTATCGCGATCCGACTCTGGACGGAAATTTCCTTCATCGAGATATTCGCTAAAAATGCCACTTTTGATAAAAAAAAAGGTAACGAAAAAATGCGAAGAATTTGCATTTTGGAGTTTCGACTTTTTTCTCCTTTGCGCTTTGGCCGTAGTGATCATAAGCTAACGTATATTTTGGAAAACGAAATTCATCATTTTGTGACAATTTGTCAGGGGATAAAAGATTTAGGAAAATAATAACAAATTATGGAGGATTTTTATCGCTCCGAGGAAATTTCCGAGCCCGAAGAAACGCACGGTCCTCAAAAGCGTTTGAATAAACGACATTTTCAAAACGACTAATGAATTTATTTCGTTCATCCTTCGTTTCAAAGCTCGCACCGAAACGCCGAATGTCGCTTTAACCTCGAATCGCGATGTTTGCAGAAAAAGCAGAGCGCGAGAACGCGCGAGATACCATTGTCGGAGAGCCATCTACTGGAATTGTCGCAGAGCCAAAATTCCGAGATGCCAGCCAGCTGATCCAGGTTGAATTCCGGAAATGTAACCACACCGACGAAATGGTCGTCGATTGGACGTACATCGCGATGCTGCATATGAAATTCGCGCGAGTAAGCCTCGTGCGGATTTTCGTTGCTTTCATGGAGCCCAGCGCGTCGTTTCAGCGTCTCGAAGAAGATGAGATCTCGGACGCGAACATTACAAAAAAGAAAAAAACAAAGAGCGAGAGAGAAAGAGAAAGAGGAAGGAAGAGCTTTTCGAAACCTCCGTCGGTCTCGAAAATTTCGTTTCCCCGTTCGTCATCCACCGTGACGGTACCTTTTTAGTTTTACCGTTCTCCACCAGTCATACGAGGCAGCTCGATCGTTGGAGAAGAAAAAAAAAAAGAAAAAACTCCGACCTAACCTACAAACGGATCGGCTCGTCGCGTAAACACATTCTTGGACGCACAGGCACACGCAAACACAAGCAACAATAAAAGAATAAATAAATCAATAAAAAATACAAAAAAAACGTGATAGTCTCGAAAGGAGAAGAGCGAGAAATTCCGACACGAGCAACGTCGTAATTGATCAAACGGGGCAAGAACGATAATGGCGTCGATCGAGACGCGAGTCTGCAATTTGGGATGAAACATTGAAAATAAAACGCACACACAACTCCACCGAGGATCGAAAATGAATTTTTCCGACCTTTCGACCTTGATGACCTCCGATGACAAAAAAACAATTGAATTCGCGGTGTTCCTGATGGAAACAGCGATTTCGCGAATAATTAACGGAACTAGCGATAATCGTATTCGTTCAATTTTCTCTTGCTTAATGTCTCTGTTTTGAAAAACGCAAAAAATGTGTTGTATATATTCGTACAATCGACGGAGACTGTGTAAAGTCACTTTTGTCATTTGACGATGAAAAAAAAGTGAACGATAACGCACGGTTCGGATGCTGCGTTAGCGATAATTCCGTGTGACTCGCCGAGGTTGAAGTTTCGCGAGATTCCAATTCGACGCGGTTTGAGGAGTACCTCTAACGGAAACAAAAATGAGCGTACTTTTTTGAGAATTTTCTTGGGACGGCAGGAAGGATTTTAGGAAAATAATATTCGAGGGAGTTATTAAATATATATTTAAACCTCAAATAATGATAATAAATAGCGTGCGCTTCGAGAGTTTTTGAAAATTAATTTTGAACCGTTTTGGATATACTTTGCAAACCTTCGGCAAAGAGCTTGAAGGAGCGTCCTTTTTTTCAAATTTTCATTGAAAGACAGCATGAGAAGTTCTCTTTTGCATTCAAGTACGTTCCGTTTTTGAAATTTTGAATATATCGATAAAAATTTCAATGATTTAAAAAAAAACAAGTTATCCATGAATATTGAGAAGATCAGAGCCACTGTGGCGAGGCTTCGCGATTTAAATGTGCAATTTTCAATCTAAATTGAGTGTCTATTGCCATTTTTTCCGTCGATAAAAAAAGATTCTCGAAGAATCGAGATTGTTGAGAAAAAAAAAACCAAAAACTTTGCGCAGGATAAAAAAAAACATCGCAAATTTCACGAATAACAAAAAATCTGACTGTTTTCGTTGTCGTTTGAATGAAAAACCGTTTAGTTTCAAGCGTTAAAACGGAATATTGACACAATTTTTTTTTTTTTTAAAGAAACCACACGCACACACAAGTTTATTAAAAAAACGACGCACACGAAATGGCGATGTCACGAACCTTGAAATTATTGCTATACGCGTATACTCGTCTGACGAAACAAGAAGGAAAAATCAAACGTCCGATTCGCGAATAGTGATAAACGAGTGTCCGGAGTGATGAACGAAAACAGCTAAATGGAGTATTAATAATTAATTAAAAATAAATAGACGAAATTGGCGTCCCCTCGCGAGAGGAAACGCCGGAAGATTCTCGACGACGAAAAGATAGAAACAACAAAAGTCATGTGGCGTCGAGTGCGAGAATCGACGAGCGAGTGAAATCAAGAGGCGTCGGTTGTTTCTTTTTTATATCGCGAACACGAGACCGTCTAAAAAAATGGACAAAATCGCGGCAAGAATGCAATTATAGATAGTACGCGAGAGGACGAGAAGAAAGACAAGAAAAAACACGTACACTTTGTGTCGAGCGAGCGTGCTTGTCGAGGGCGCGCTCTGTTGGCGAAACGACGAATCGTTTCGGCGATTCGAAACTGACTTACCGCGGGAGGCGAACGCGTCTGAAACATTGCGAACAATCTCGTGCATTTAACGATTTTCAACTCTTTTTTCTACTCGAAATCGTCATGAGAGATTCATGATGTTGTATCAGGGTCGAAATGGAGAATGTTTTTGCGTGCGTAAGAGTCGAAACAAAAAAAATATATGCATATATAGGTATAATCATCAATGTAGCTCGTACTCTCGAGTGGCCATCTCTCAAAACTAAAGAAAAAAAAGACTCGATCGGTAATTTATTCATTCGATCGATCGTTCGACGATACTTTCTCGTGTGTAAAATTTCGTTCGATTCAACTCGCTAAATCGAAGAACTAAAGTATTATAATCTCGTTTTGGAGACCGACTGGAAAAATCATCGTCATTTCATTGACAATTAAGCGCGAAACGCAAGTTTTCTTTACGTTAAGGGTGCACGGCAGGCCGGGAGCGGTTGAGGAAACTGCAAATTTCGGGCACTTTGCAATGCTACGAAAATCGGAAAAAAATCAATCACGTGTAAAATCGAGTTATTGACAAATGGGAAATAATAAAAAAAATTCGGAAGATATTCGGAAAACTTCTTTCCCCTACAGGCTTAATCAGATTCAGCCATCTTTTTTTTAATACACAAATTCGTCAAAAATTATCCGGTGTCGTGGAATTATTTCCTGTCTCGAAAAAAAAAATTAAAAATAAACAATAATTCGTCATTTCTCGTGTGTAAAGAATGAAAAATTCGAAACACCGAATTTGGATTTACCGTGAAAGGAAAACTTTTGTTTGCGCATTTTTCGCGATTCGTCGATAAATTTGGAATTTTTATTATTCAAAAATTCCGTGCTCGGAATTGCCAGGTACTCGAAATTCGATCGTCGCTGTTGTAACACCTGCCATACAGCCTTGATAGGGAGAGATGCTCACTTCCGGGTCGAATAATCCGTAAGATTAGACCGTGTTTATTTTAGTCATGCGAAAGAAAAGACTTTAGAGAAAAGCCGTGCCAGTAAGTACATTAGAGCCAGCCTCGAGTAGAATTTTCTTCTTAGATCAATTCCTCGCTTCTTTTCCCCCCTTTTTCATCGTCTCATCGCGAAAATCCGCCACGATCGTATCGCGTTTGGCGAAAGCCCAAAAAGTCCGCTGGGGTCCCTGAGGAATTTCATGGAATTTTTTAAAATCAGTCTCAAAGAGTCAGTTTGAATTTTTAATCGATACGAAGAAGCTTCGTCGGGCAGAGAAAAATAAAAAAAAAATGCGGACAATGCACTGAGAGAAGTGTCAATCGAAAAGCATTCGTGGGATTGAAAAGAATCTTTTATTCGAAGGAAAATGATCGTGAAAGCAAAAAGTTATTAAAGACGAATATTTAAGGAATCTCATTTCAGCTCTGAGAAAAAAGAAAATCACGAAAATCTATTTTTCTTCAAATTTTCGTCAAAATCGTTCACACTGCAGCAAAGGGTCTTAAAAAAATCTTTGCTCCCTCTTCGAGAGATTTTATCGATTCCCTCTCATTGGACCTCCAAAAATCAAGCATATTTCGAACGATTAATTTCATTAAGAAGTTTTCATTCGGTAATAACGACATTTTACATGATTTCCGGTACAACCATGTGGTATAAAAAATGTATTTAAAAAAAAAAAATCAAAAATCATCGATCGATGGAATTTGTCCTACATTTCCGGCTGAGGATCTGATTGAATCGCTCCCCTCAATCATTTCCTATCATTGTTTCTCTTCGACACACGTTGATGCGATTGGCATTTTTGCAATTTTTTCCTCCACCGGAAAAAAAAAAGTTTCGATCTTTTTCCCTTCAATAATTTCCGGTCCCATCATAAACTTGTCTCATTTCCTCTCGGGTATAAACGCGTGGCTGATACACCGATAGGAATTATTACCGTAGCGATTAAGGATAATATCGTCGACTGTAAAACACATTAGGTGTGAAAAAAAAAAATGTTTTCTCGTTCGCTCGTACATCGATTATGGCGAGTGAGAAAAGATTAAAGCGCGAACGAAAAATAACAAAAAATTGGCTCACAGCCGTCCGTAATGACGAAAGGAAGAAAAAAAATAATAAAATGACGAGAAAATAATATTCAAACGAATTCCGTCGAGTACGACGTGAATTCGTTTAACAATTATTAATTGTAAATATAAAAAGATCACGTTTGGATTTCATCAATCGTGTAAAGATCAATTTCGTTCGTTAGGTGGGATGAAATTGTCACCGAAAAATTCGTCGTTTCGGCAGGAAAATGACGCTGTTCTTTATTTTCTCTTCAAATTATCGCGAATTCGCCACCTTTTTTAAAAAACGTTTTTGTCCTTTCAAACGAGTTTTCACTCGATTCAACCGGATCTCTTTGTCGCTGAGTTGCCGATTTGTTTCAAAAAATTCGTAAAAACATCACGTTTTTTTTTGAAAAATTCATTAACGACGAAAGTTTCGAGAGAAAATTTGAAAAATTTTCCGAATTTTCGTAATCGGCGATCCCCAAAACCGTGACACACTGATTTTCACGAGAATTCCTTGTCGACAAAAATGCGTGCCGCGAAGTGTCCGAAATCGAGATTTCATCTCCCGGAAACACTGCGCGCTCGAGATATTTTGTTTGGTTTTTTTCGGAAATGCGAAGATAAAGAATCGTGTCATTGCCCTGTCGAAAAAAAAGCCGCACACTTTTTTCGAGTTTCTCGTTTTTCGAAAAACAAAAAAAAATCGCATTTTCGCCAATCACGATAATCGTTCCTCATGAATGTTTGTTTTCTCTTAGAAATAGGTAAACTCGGGCGGAATCGGTGAATCTCGAGGATCGCGATCCGCCATTCGCGCGTGCGAATCGCGGCAAAGGGCCTACAAATGAGCTCGCAATCACGATAATGTATATAACGAATACGCGCATATAAGTGACCCGACTGACCTTGGAATTTCGATCCTCGATCAATGACTTTCATGTGCACGATTAATATCATCGATCGGTCAAATTCTGAATGGCCTATACGCGATTTAGTGCTCATTTTTTCGGTCGATAAAACAGGAATTACCGGCAGGTCACACGTTCGATTTCGTTCCAACATTCAAAATTGTATTTCGCGATACAATACCGAATAAGGAGCGAACGGAAGAGCGGTACGACTTTCTTTTTTTTTTTTTAGCAAAAGCGTACGCGAGTTAGTTGTAAGTTGAATAATAATAAAAAAAAGAAAAAGCAAAGTGAAATTTCCCGCTGGTAAAATCCGGCGATCACCGTCGTTAAATTTTTTGTAAGCTCTCTCGGTTTCTCCGTCGCCGGTTCCTTCGGGACGTAAAACAAAAAGAAACAATGATTATTGTAAAAAAAAAATCACTGACTAATCGAGGGAATTGTACACGCACAAAATATGTATGCACATTGCAAAAGAAAAAAAAACAAGAGAAGAAACAAAAGGACGTTGCACAGACTAAAGAAAAACGATTTTAATGAATCATGACCAAAATTCCACTCGTTCGAGGCGAAATCCTCTCGGTTATTTTTTCAGTTCTGGTCGATGAAACTCGCGAGGATTTACGAGGTAAGTCTCTCTCGTCGGAATCGAGACCTTTGTCACGATTTTTTGAACGAAATTTTCCCAAAACGGGCGAACTTTTTGTACAAATTTTTCTTACCCAAACGCTTCTTTTCACGTTCTCGCAATTTTCGTCACGAGACGTCCATTTTCCCTCCGCGAATTTGACGACATTTCGGAGTGAAGCTTTTGCGAAAAATTGCGACAGATTTTGTCTTTTTTTTTTTGCTACCTGCTGCTACTTTGATGATCCTTCGGAGGAGCCTGAGATTCTGCGTGAATGATCTTTTTTCGAGAGAAATCGGTGGAAGCCTTCGAATAATTCAATTTTCAAAACTATCGTTATTGACGATATGGCGAACCAACTGCTGGCAAAAAAAGTCACGAAAATACCGTTGGACCGTTGCCGAAACGCTTTTTCGAGAAATACTCCAACCCCAAAACTGCAACAACGTCTCCAAAAAAGTTTCGGAAGATTTTTCAAAACAGTCGACGATTATTTTCGAATTTCCAACGGGGTTTCCTCCCCTTGGCAACGTTCCCGCTCAAAACCGTCGTTTACGGAATATTCTCCGGTCGATGGATTTGACATTTCAACGAAGAAAAAAAAAAGAATGACCAAGGAATAAAACAGGACAGTAACATGATAAAAATGACACATTCGAGGCAAAATTATCGTTTATGTATAGATATGCATATATACACATATATACATACATTTACACAAATATTTGCATATATATTGTCACCATTTTGCTCTCCTCATTTTTCAAAACAATTATTTTCTCATTTACTTGTCATTGTACATCATTTGTTCAGATCCTAAGCTACCGATTTACGCAATTTCAATCTCGTGAAACTCCAGTTTCTTATTTGTTTTTTCTCACACGAATAACGAGGCTCAAACGGGAGATCGGAGCACGATCAATTATGCTACAACCATCGTCTCCGGTGGGGCAGCATTAGAATAATTTTTTTTTTTTTTTCAAGTACATACAAGGGTTCGTAACGTAATCGTAAAAATGGTTATGACAATGCTATTATGACGGTAATAATGATAATAATAATAATAATAATACAAAATTCATACTACCGAATGTTTAAAATTACTTTTTCGCTTATATTCAATCGGTATTATTCAGTCAATGTTTTATTGTCACGTGAGTTGAGATTTTTATTGCCGCTGTTGACGATTGAATTTTCCAACGACAGCTGACGAACTAGTTTGCTCTTTCTTTCCCATCAACGATCACAATATAGTGTATATTCGTGTATATGTGATATCTTATTAAATAATAGTGTAAAAAAAATGGAATTAATTTTTCGTAATGTTCCTCCCGCAAAGGCGATCGAGGCAACATTTTTCCGAGCCTGGAATGATGCTGCGATTGTTATTTTTCACATAGACTATTACGTATGAGGAGATATTCGTTAAAGAATATTTGTACCCGGTGCGGGAGCCTCGATTGGTCCGAAAAGGGATTTCGTCTACTAGGGATATGTGCAACGTGTGTTTTTTTCTATTTCTCGACGACAAGAGCTTCGGCGATCGCGTCAGAGTTTCGAGATTCGACGATAAAAAAAAATTATAATATTCCGAATCGATTGTACCATTTTTTGTGCATTCATTTTTTTATCCTGCCGCTATATATGCGTTGGTTATTTACGGAAATATTTTCTATCATGAATTTGTCCAAAAATCGCATTTTTGGCGTTCATTTCCGGTTTTACGGATATCTTCCTGCGTTAAAGATTTACAATTGTCATTTTTGGTAAAAAAAAAAACGCACAGGGAAAATGGGAGAAAAAATGGTCAAAATAGTCGTTATGCGTGACGAAAAAGTTTGGCCATTTCGAGAGCAACGTTTTTTTTAATCTTGGTTAAGAATAAATCGAAAAATCATCTCGCTTCGTCCCTGAGGTAACTTTATCGCCGAAACTCGTCGAGTTGGAATGTCCGGAAAATCCTCGAACGCACGACGAATAAAAGAACGTTTACAGTTTACATCTCGCCTGGCTTTTTCGTTGATTCTGCTAAAAAAACGTCGCGGTACGTAAATACGTCGTTTCGATAAAAAAAGAAATAGTGAAATATGAAAATGAGACTCGAGAATCGAAAATTCTAAAAACTATGAATTTCGCAGCAGTAATATCTAAATAATAAAATCTTCTGGCAGTTTGGTATATCTTCATTTTTTTTCTCGTCGTTTCTTGCATATCGCGACGCTTGATGATGGCGTTAATGCGGCGAAATATCGAACCATTGATCGATGCGTTGTGATGCTCAAAAAGAAAGATAAAAAAAAACAGAGTTGAAAAAACAAAATGGCTGATAAATATTCATGGAGTATTTCGTGATTCGATAAAAATGGAATGATAAATATCGATCTACGGTTAATCGATATCGACGTGTTAACATCGATCGTAATAGTCTTTTTCGTGAATCATCGATTTTTGTTAACGCGAGCACCCTTCGGATAACTTAAAGATTCACGTGAAAACGCGTCTGTGCACAGCATCAGCTCGAAATTTTCATCATAAATATTTGTCTCGTATGAGAAATAAAGAAATATCGAAAATTGAAGACAATGGGGAATGCAAATGGGGGCATCGAAGAAATCGTCATTTTTTCGAATTTCGTCGTTCAAAAATTTCGCACAAAACTTGTGGGGTGCTCGAATTGAAATTCACGTTCTGTCTTTACGCTCGTTAAAGCCCCATGGATCGACTTTAAAGTCCCAGCAGAAATATATTAAAATGAGAAACTGAAAAAAAAATCAGTCGACGGAAAACATCGAGCACATCAATTTTAGGTATCGACGATATGATTTTTCGCCAGATTTCAAATGAATTCGTTCATATTAAAAAAAAAACGAAAATTTTGTCAGATTTTCTTCCGTTTTATGAAATTTTGCTTATTCGATTTTCAATATTTGATGTAACTTTTCCAAAAAATCAAAAACCAAAAAAGGTCTGTAAAGATGCATCGAAAATCCGAAAGTTTCCTGGATATTTTCCGAAATTTTGGTTTCTCGAGCGATTCATTGACAAGCTTGAACATCCAAAGTTTGTGGGCTCGAATATATTTTCATTTCAACCGATTTTTTCCCATTTTTGTACCATCCCTGTAGATACACTCTGAATTCTCATTCCAGCATATTTTTGTCGAGATAATCCGTTCTGTACATGCTTAAAACGTAACGTCCCCCGAATTAAAGGGTCCTTGAGGAAACAACGAGGGATGAAAAAAAAAAATGATCGACGAGAGCTCATCTCGCCTCTACGTTGGACAATTATCGTACAACGCACGTTTGTAAGAATCGTTTTTTCCCCGGTGTGCGGATACGCCGTGAAATTCGACGATAAAAGCACGTGTGGTCCATTCCATCCAGCATCCGATAACTTTGACAAATGTGAGATTTATCGCGCGTCCCACACTTCAAAAATGGCTGGCTCTTGTCGTTGGGGCGCGCGATTTTTGCATCGTCGTCGTTCTGCTTCAGCGTTTTTTCTTTTTAAATTCTTCTCTCTTCCGTTATCGGCTTTCTTCCTCGCGGACCTCGTCGAGCTGCTTTTCTTCGTTTTTTATTCTTTTGCATTCCCTTTTTCTTTTTCACGAGCAGATCCGCACGAACCGTTGAAAAATTGCGTCTCGAGAATAGGCCTCGCTTAAACCTGAGCTGGTTTCGCCTTTCCGACGACCATCATTATCTTCTGCAGGAACTTGGTGAAGTTTACTGCAACATTTCATTCGCAAAGTCCACCGGTTATTTTGGGCACACTTTGATTCTCGTAGATTTTTTTTTTTTCGTCATCGTGGATCATTATTCATCGTATAATGTCGAGGATAATACGTTATTATACGCGCGAGATTAAACGGAACTTTACGAGAACGTGGCGCGAGGCAATTTATCAATTTTATTTATTCTATTTTGGTCCTTGAGGACTTTTCAGAGATCCAGTCTCGAAAAACCGACATCGAATGCGAATTTCGAGTACTCAACGATGGACTCGATTTATGAAAAACCCGCTGATCGATGCGGAAATTTCGGCTCTAGAACGTCCTTAAGGGTCTCGAGAAATCCGAAAATTTCGGGATTTCTGATTTTTAAACGATTTTCATCGGTGAATTATATCAGAAAGTGGACCAGAAATCATTGACAGAGAAAAATTCGTCCGATTTATGAGGTTTGTAATTTTTTCCGAAAATTCCCAGTCCCATTTTATATTTTCCGTTAATGAATAATCTCTGAAAATTATGTACGAGGAATAAATTAAAGAATTAAAAATTGAATTCAAGCTTCGATTTTCCCGAAAATCGACAAGCCGAAAGTTTGGAAAATTGTGTCGAAAAACGTACGGGAAATGAGCTAAGAATGTACCTGCTGTTCAACGATACTCTTTTCGAAGTTTTTTCACCGATTGTAATGTCAATTTTATACGGTGCTCTACAGTGGATGTGCGAGTGTGCTGTAGGTGCCATTGTTATTCATGATTTATCGTGCAAAAATGAAATAAACGTAGCGACCAATCGTAGTAGTTTACAACCGGAAGTCCATAAAATCATGAGTTGCTAAACTCGAATCGCAACAGGGGTTTCAAATTCCAATGAAATTTTCGAAATATCCAAATACGAGAAAATTCAAAAAAAGAATTTCACGATCGTAAAACTGAATGATCTTTTGCTCCGAAATTTCACCACTTTCTTCCGTCTCATTGAGGGTGAAAAAAGCTTTGCAAAATTTATATAATTTCCTTTACCTCGTACGAATCCTCGAAAAAATAAAATGGCGCCTACGATCTGGTTAAAGGAGCGGTATTACTTTTGCAAAAAAAGCATGCGTGAAATATGAGAGAGTATTATTCTTGATTATCGAGTATTATTCTTGAGTTATTCATGATTTATCGTGCAAAAATGAAATAAACGTAGCGACCAATCGTAGTAGTTTACAACCGGAAGTCCATAAAATCATGAGTTGCTAAACTCGAATCGCAACAGGGGCTTCAAATTCCAATGAAATTTTCAAAATATCCAAATACGAGAAAATAAAAAAAAAGAATTTCACGATCGTAAAATTGAATGATCTTTCGCTCCGAAATTTCACCACTTTCTTCCGTCTCATTGAGGGTGAAAAAAGCTTTGCAAAATTTATATAATTTCCTTTACCTCGTACGAATCCTCGAAAAAATAAAATGGCGCCTACGATCTGGTTAAAGGAGCGGTATTACTTTTGCAAAAAAAGCATGCGTGAAATATGAGAGAGTATTATTCTTGATTATCGAGTATTATTCTTGAGTTATTCATGATTTATCGTGCAAAAATGAAATAAACGTAGCGACCAATCGTAGTAGCTAACAACCGGAAGTCCATAAAATCATGAGTTGTTAAACGCGAATCATAACGGGGGCTTCAAATTCCAATGAAATTTTCAGAATATCCAAATACGAGAAAATTTAAAAAAAGAATTCCACGATCGTAAAATTGAATGATCTTTTGCTCCGAAATTTCACCACTTTCTTCCGTCTCATTGAGGGTGAAAAAAGCTTTGCAAAATTTATATAATTTCCTTTACCTCTTACGAATCCTCGAAAAAATAAAATTGCGCCTACGATCCGGTTAAACGAGCGGTATTACTTTTGCGAAAAAAGCATGCGTGAAATATGAGAGAGTATTATTCTTGATTATCGAGTATTATTCTTGAGTTATTTATGATTTATCGTGCAAAAATGAAATAAACGTAGCGACCAATCGTAGTAGTTTACAACCGGAAGTCCATAAAATCATGAGTTGCTAAACTCGAATCGCAACAGGGGCTTCAAATTCCAATGAAATTTTCAAAATATCCAAATACGAGAAAATTCAAAAAAAGAATTTCACGATCGTAAAATTGAATGATCTTTCGCTCCGAAATTTCACCACTTTCTTCCGTCTCATTGAGGGTGAAAAAAGCTTTGCAAAATTTATATAATTTCCTTTACCTCGTACGAATCCTCGAAAAAATAAAATGGTGCTTACGACCCGGTTAAACGAGCGGTATTACTTTTGCGAAAAAAAAGCATGCGTGAAATATGAGAGAGTATTATTCAATGTAACATGTAATAGTGTGCATGAAAACCTTTATTCTTTCTTTGGTCCAACGACTACCATGGTCTTCTGAAGGAATTGAGTGATGGCGCCTGTGGGAATAACAGAAATGAAGAGAAAAACCAATAAAAATATACAATCACAAATAATAATAATAATAAAAACAATATCGTGGTTTCATCGAGCTTGAAAACCTGCGATAAAGAAAAACAGGTGTTTTCTCTACGAGTTCGTGTGTAAAGAATTGTTGAAGAATAAAAAACACTTAGTTGAAGAACGAAAAATAATTGTTGAAGAATAAAAGACCATTTTTTCAACCCGACATCATCGAGATGAGAGCTTTTTTGAAATCTATCGCTGCTCGAACGAGTACGAGTGAAAGAATCCGCGAGAAGTTGCAACGAAAAAAAGGCAATCTCATCGAAGATCGCGATATATCGTTATGGGATAAAAAAAGCAAAATCTTTCGTCATTCTTACCGACTCCTTTTTGAAAAAATTTCGGCTTGTTTCTGGAAGCAACGAGGCCAAAGTACACCGGTATCGAGGAGAGAATCATCAATACACCGTAGCCTGCGATTAAAAAAAAAACATTGAACAAAAACAAAAATCGTTATTGAATCGATCAATTTCAGATTGATTGAATCACATTGCACATTGTAACGATTTGGCTCATTCAGGATTCATGAAAAATGGTTCACGACGAGGATTAATTAATCGGACGAATCTCACCTGTCTCAACCGGACTGGCGTACATCGGCACGAGAGTGACGAACAACGTGCCCAATATGTACACAACCGGAAACACTAGATTAACTTTTATAGGCCTCGGAAGATTCGGCTGTACCCACCTCAGCCAAGGCAGACAGAGAACAGACACTCCGATGCTCAACTGAAATGAAGAATAAATGAAAAACATGGCGCGAATTGTCGTACTCGACAAATGGACAATTGAAAAATTGTCGAGTATCCGGATGAAAGCTTGATTGTATAATTATCTCATTGAGTCGTTAAAAATGAAGGAAACACCGAGAAAATTTCATCGTATTCAGTGTCTTGTGAGAGACTCGAGAGACACCGATAACGGATGTTCCTCCATCTCTGCTTCTGTCTTTCATTCGCGTATGTTTTTTCTATCGTTTAATTTTTTTCATCTCGATTTTGTGCGATGTTTTTTTTATCGATTCTCTTGGAAATACAAAGATTGACAAGTTTGACGAACCCAGGTGACGAAGCCCACGTAATTTATCAGAGCAACGATGTTCGAAGACGTCAGGTACAGCATCGACAGTAGCGCCTGTTATAAAAATCAATTCGTCAAAATATCTCCGCGAAAAAAATCCTCCATTCTTTCATAACCCCTCGGAGGGCCAACGATAATAACAAAAATTGAAAGTTTGAAAAAAATTGAACAGATTGAAAAAATTAAATTCTTGCGGAAATTAAAAATGAAAAAAAAAAACCGGAAATGGAGAAAAGCTCACCATGCATATGACCGCCGGCGTGGGTGTCAACTTTGACACCTGGATCATCGTCAAAATCTCCGGCATTTGACCCTCGCAGGCTCCGGCGTAAAATAATCGAGAAGAGGTCAACAAAATGCCATTGACAGCACCGAAAGTCGACAATGCCACGAAGACCGGTATCGTCCAGGCCATCACGCCGAACAATCGATTCGCGTACGTCTGCGTGGATGAAATTGCAAAATGTCGAAAAAAAAAAAATGGAGCGAGAGTTTCAATTACTCAAAGACGATAAAAAAATTTGAAGAAAATCAACGACATGCAGGCAATTACCAAAATTGCTCAAGAATTACCAACGAATTACGTTAAAAATTCTCCACATATTTGGAACTTTGAAAAAAAATGTAAAAAAAGAAGAAAATTCAGAAGAACCCAAAATATTCCGGAAAACCTCCGGTGTATCGAAAAACGTGCATCGATCCGATAACGATGAGAAAAAAAGTATTCCGAATAGTTTTCAAAAGTCTGACGAGATTTTTTCAAATTTTCATTTTATTTTATCGTCGCTGAGATGATAATCCCCATGTGCACTCTTGAGGATCGATAATCCGTTTAAACGCGAGTCTTCTTACCACCGCGACCGCTCCGCTGCCCAAAACTTCGACAGGGCTCAAAGTAGTGTAAAACGCCATGTTCGTCAACACATAAATGACCGTCACGAGGGCGCAGGAGATGGCAATTGCCCTCGGCAAATTCTTCACTGGATCTTTCAGTTCCTCGATTATGAAGTTGAGATAATTCCAGCCATTGTAAGCGAACAATCCCGAATAAAAGCTCAAGGCTATGCTGGTCACTTCGGTCTTGGTATTGTCAAAGGTAAAGTGTTCCGTGTGTCCTGAGAGCGCAAAAATTTCAAATGAACGTGAGTAAAAAACTCGAAGAATAATCTCGTTTGAGCACAGAGGATTCACCGATAAAAGAAATGAAAAGATTGCTCGAAAAGAAAAGAAAAAATTACGCGATTAACAATAAAGGAAAAAAGTTTCGCGCCAGGACGTCCTTCGACGATTAAAAAGGACGAATGAAATACGATCGTTGCGCCAATTGCCCCTCATTTTCCCAAGTAATCCGGACTAATTTGCTCAAAGTTCCAAGCACAAAGAACAAAATGGCGAAAGCTCGGGTATGATTCCAAGCACGACCTCGACGACGTGCCAATGGGATTGACCGGAAGAAGAAAAATTCAAGGGTCAATGTGGCACGACAGATTGAGTTATTCAATAAAGTTGCATAATATCGTGGGAAGAAAAGAATGTGAATCAGCTGCCTTTTCTTCGGTCGACTTTTATCTTCAGCTCGAGTGGAAAGAGACGGGGGAAACTTGACGGTGGACCCTGTGGAAAAATGAGACAAAAAGAGGAAGACGCTGAGAAACGGAATAACGAATGTCATTCGTGGTGTATCAGCGTTTTCAATGGTCCAATTTAACGGATATTCTTTATAGGCGCGAAGTTTGTACCCTGCCTTTGCTTGTTGTACTCTCGCGTACGTATATTTAGTTTGGCTTTTTGATTGGGCAAATTGTCTCGTCCGGTAACAGGAGAACGCTGTGAAAAGACGCAGCAGAAGCAACACTAAAGTCAAATGTATTGTATACGTGTATATCCATAGTTATGGCTGCCGTTTGTACAAAGACACACACAGACACTCGAATTCACACAGTCAGGGTGTCATACGTGTATCTTAGGGTGGGTCAAAATGGACGACGATTTATTTCGATCGATTCACTGGAAAATCGATCGCTCGGTACCTGAAGAAACATCGCCTCGAATATAAGCCCTTAAAATCGATACTACTCCCTCCTCGCAATTTTTGACTCCACCATTGAGTAATACAGGACGTTTTCGAAAAATTCTATAACTTGTGTTTATTAAAAAATGAAAAAAAAAATCGATAAACGTGACCGTTTAAAGATTATCGGTTTCGATGATTTTAAAATGATTACTCCAACAAATTTAATTGTATTCTAAATGTCTTCAATGATTTTACTCCAATTGGTGTATTAGTGATCAAAGCTGAATTCAGTTTATGTTTTCGTAATAAAAGTTGAATGAAATTCACACTTTTTTGCATTGAAAATGCAACCTAGTGTGTCCTGGTTTTCTTCAGTTTCCTCGTGTCTTCCGGAAAATGGGATGCAGCAGCGGGATGGCAAGGAAGATGAACAGGAAGATGAAAACGCGGAGAGGAATGGGAAAAAGGAGGGGGATCGTGAAAACCCGGCGAGGGTACACGAAAGTATAATAAAAATAACGAAATACGAGGCTATCGACTTTGCCGTGACGTTCAATTTAAAAAATCACGTTTATCCATCCTCCCGTGAATCGCCCGTTTCTCCGCAGAGAAACAGACGGGTATTCGAATCCCCCGGTGTATTCTCGCGTGCACGCGCAAGTCGGCAAGTACTTGTACTATATTGACGCGAGAGATAATCAGAGCTCTGAAAGCTGAATGGAAGAGCCGGCGCTGAAAGAGCTCGGTAAAGCGAAAGTCAATTTAACGACGACAGAAAAGAGCAGGTAATTGCGAACGTACTATGAGCGCGTTGTGTGCGTTATATAAATAATATAAGAAGCGATCAAACGTTCGTGAAACCAACGTTGAATAAAGTTTTTCGCTCGGTTGACATTTTTCTCAATATAATCTCGCAGTTTGTCAGAAATCGCGTCCATATATTTTTCAAAATTCGCGGGGTAAACAATGAGAAAAAAAACCTCTTTTATTTCCGATTAACTTCGACGCTTATCGGCCCGAAATAAATCGCCCTTAATTTGCCACTCACCTGTGAAAATCTGATAAGCTCCGGTGGCGATGATGACGCAAAGGGCGAGAAGCTTGGCGTACGTGAACACGTCCTGGACTCTCGTTGCCCACTTGACGTCCCAACAATTGACGAAAGCCAAAGTGCCTGAACATCGCGAGAAACGGAAAAAAATCGTGATTATCGTAGAGCACACTTAATTTGAGGTGTATTTTTCATTTTTTTCCCCCATCGGCGTACGAATTTTTCTGCGTTTAAGGAAACGCAGAACTCGAAACGCACCCGTGTGTTTCGAGAGTTCGCCGATCGGTCGATTTCGCAAAAGCGACGAGCTCGTCGATTAGCGACTCGTGAATTATACCGCGAAACGTTTTGTACTCTGTTCGAAACGAGCGGAGATAAATCTTTGCGGGAGAAAAAGCAGCCCTCCATCTTTGTTGCGGAGTTGGGGGAAAAAAAAGAAGCGGAAGTATACAAAAGAGGACGATGAAAATAGGACACCGTCCATTCATCGGAGGAGTGTCCTTTGGCTCGTCTCTTTGGATGAATAGAACGGTGGTACAGAGAGCAGCATCGTCATCTTGTTCATCAGAGGGACCGCAAGGGGGATGCTTCCAATTTTCTAATTACTCGATAACGACGTGCTGCCTCTCTCTCTCTCTCTCTCTCTCTCTCTCTGTCGTTTATACTCTCGCAAATAACAGGAACTATATATGGACCATTCGAGTGTCTTTCATCGATGCTGCTCGAGAGAAAACACTTTCGCGATTGAAAGACGCGGACGGAGAACCTTGGAGCTCGCGCGCGTGTTCCCATCGACTTTGGACCATTAAACTTTGGCCGAAAGATCCGAAAGTCGGTGCCGTACCGACAGACCTTTCGCAATCCGATTTACTGCGAAATCAATCATTATTTTGTTCTTGGCATTTAGAAATATCGAAACAAACGTTTCTCTCCAGCGCGATAGGGGTCCTCTTTTCGTTCGAGGTTTCGTTTATTCTTGACGTTGAAAACCCGACGTTTTTTTTTTATCAACGATAACGATAAAATTTCCAAACACAGTCAAGAGGCGTTATTTCCATTTGACGATGGATCTTTTCGAATTCTGTTCTCCGGAGGGTTGAAAAATGAAAAAAAAAACGTTCGATCGATGCGTCTTGTTCCTCCATTCTGTTTTCCATTCTGATTCGTTGTATGATTCGCACCAAAGAGGAACGTGGAGGAAAATCTCCCAAGATTCTCGTCGGTGTGAGAAATAAAAAAAAGTTTCGCCACGGCCTTTGACCCCGAGTGACACGAGTTTCATCCATATACAACCGGACATCGAGGCACATTTTTCAACGTCTTGCTCCCATCGGAGACTCTTCATAATTGACGCTAACTCAATTAAAATCATGCCTCTCGGTATTCATCGATGTTAATCGAACGATTATCAACCTCTTTGACGAATCGCGCCGTCGGTTTAAACAAGCGAAAAAGTGGATCAGAATAAACGAGGTTACATCGTTGTCCCTTCAACCTTGCGTCAACCGGAGTGAAATTTTCCGAAGGTATGCTGCGCACTCTGGTATTCACACATGTGGGACAAATCTCACGATCGTGCCAAGTTCGAACGAGAATCGCACCTCGAAGAATGCGCAAACTTTCCAGTTTTTGTACCACGCGGGAGATAAAATAAGATCGTGGAATAAAAGTCTCCGCGGAATTGAGAGAGACACGACCTCGAGGCAGCGCAAATAATCTCCTGGAGAATGGAATCGGAAAGATTTATCCCCCGTTCTTGCGGAAATGAAATTCCGAGAATCGTATGAAAAGTCATTTTCCAACGCAAAGAGTAATTTCCGTTGAAACTTCCCACCTTGCAAGATCGCAGCCTCCCAGTTTATGTTTTTTTATCTCGATCGGATTTTTTTGGTCCACCAAGACGGGGATCCAAGCGTTTTTCCTTCAGGATTAAGGACGATCTTTTCCGTTTCGCAAAATGTTGTTTTCGAAAATCTCCAAAATCCCCTCTGTCCCTCTCGAGTACAGAGGTTTTGTTTTTTTGAAGTTACATTCACCAGCAGCCGAGGGATTTCCCGAGGCGAATGACCGACCCGTTTTTAATTGAGAGTTCAGGAAGATCGTCGAACTTTTTCAAGGACATTGCTGGAAGATCAGTGCGGAGAGGAGCAACAATCGCCTCCCTTTTTTTTCTTTGGAGGAAGCAACAATTTCATCTCCGTCGTAATCAGACGTGATTCAATAGCTGGCAAAATGAGTACACACGGAGAGCAATGTAGCTCGAGGCTCGGCGGCAAAAACACACCCCGCGGAATGCTCCTGAAAAATTCTCGTTCAAAGAGTGACAGCGATTGGTGCGAGAGAGGAGTGCGAAGGAAGCGAAACGCAGAAGTACACGAGGAGCGTGCACGTCGAGGGGAAAAAGGAAGACGAAAAGTTCGAGCGGCGTAAGATGAGCAAGAGCACGAGGACGAGCATCGAGAAACTGTACAAACCGCCGTGCTTGTAATCCGTAGGAATGTTGCATCACTCGAAACTTGCTTGCGATCTGATTTTTTTTTTCGTCGAAGAAAGATTGACCCGTTATTGCCTCGCGCGGAATGCATTATCGATACGTGAGAGTTCCACTGGCGAACATCGGTATTGTTTTTAGGGCCGATCTCTCAAAAAATTTCGAATTTTAACAAAAAATTTCTGCAGACTATGCTGGACGGTCGGACGTCAACGGTCGTTGAGTCCGAAAGATAAATCGCGGGCGCATGAAAAAGTGACGGAATAAAATTTGCCACTAAATTCATTCGCCATTTTTTTTCTTGCATTTTTGTAAGCATCGCCAAACGCTCGTTTCTTTTTATTCTTGCTGAAATATCGCATGCAAAAAATCGGCTCGATGCCGCGTGGGGCAAAAGGGAGCTTACTCACATATGCAACAGACGGCGAGCATTCTCGCAGCGTCGTCCGGCGGTGCGCAATCCGGGAAGAAGGGCTTCATCACGTAAATGCTGAAGGTGAGGGCAACGATCGCTTGGCTGCATGGCCTGACGATCATACACTCGACCCACAGCCTTACGAAGGCCAAAAAGGGTCCGAAAGTCTCCATAATATAGGCGTAATCGGCACCCGATTTTCTGATCATGCAACCGAGCTCCGCGTAGCAGTAGGCTCCGATCTGCGTTGAAAAAAAGACAGAAAGAAACAAGACGAAATGAACCAAGAGAATTTTTCAGCAGGCCTGGAATTAGCTAATCATACGGTCGAGAAAAGTGCTCTCGATTCTTTTTTTTTTTCAAATACACATAATTGTCCAGTAACAAGTTCGAACCACGCGATTACACCGAACTCGCGTTTTTCCTTCGCCGGCAAAAAAAAACCTCGAGAGAGCCGAGGATTTTGTTTTTTATTCAACGATCGATCGCTTCGAGATCGCGTTTTTCGCTTCGCACGAAATCTCCTCGAAAAATGCGTACGAATCGGAGGAAAGTGCACAGCCGAGACGAAAAACGCGTCCGAATGACGATATTCCGTGGTTCCCCGCGGGTTTTTTCGATCGATGAGGGAATCGCGAAAAAACCGCGAGCGGCGCGATTAAAGTTTATCTCGGCGAACGTCGGCGCGCACGATCGTTCACGCTTCGTTGGTTCTATTCGAGAAATCGATGTGCGCGTATACAACACAGCGAGAGACGTATTATTATCAATGATGCGATAAAAAAAAAAAAGTCAACCTGTCAACGCTCTCACCGTCGATTAAAATGCGCGCTGCCGATTCGAAAAGCGCATTCATGCGTGTTAATCTCGATGAATATTATGATAAGCGCAATGCAAACACGCGAATTTTAACGAGACTCATTTTGCCTCGTAACTTTGTTTCTGGTTTTTCAAACACCGTTGATCGAAGGAGCATTCGCTCTCGGCGAATGCTGAGCTCATTTTCGATCGATTGATGACTTTTTTGCCCTACGATCGAATTAAAGAGGAGGCTTTCCTCTCCGAATGGATCAAACTCACCATAGAGAAGATACCGGAAGCTGTCCACACGAGTAGACTAGCGTTGACGCTTCCCGTGTATTGGAGTACTCCCGTTGGGCTCACGAATATACCGGAACCGATAATCGAGCCGACGATCACCGTAACTCCATTCAGCAAGGACATTTTAGCCTCCAGCTTGATCTCGCTGTTCCCAGCATCACCGTTTGACGTCACAGCATCGTAAGAACCCTTCTCGCTGTCCTTCGCGCTCTCCTTGATGCTTCCTTGCTTCGACATTTTTTTTTCCCGCTGAAAATCAAGCCGAAACCGCAAACGTTATCGTTATGCCATTGCGTATGTATTACTCGAGCAGTCTAGACCTTATTTGGACGAGAAAAAAAAAAGATTCGACGGAGCGATTTTTGTTTTAATTAAAAATAATGTCATTCGACGGATCGGGCTTATCGAATTGTCAATGTAAAAAATGGGACGAGCGAGATACGCGGTATTTAGTGATTAAATGATTATTCTTTGCGTTCGTAAGTCAACGGGATTTGAAATTTTTTTATTCAAATTTGACGGTCGCTGATAATACACCTGTCAAAGCTATGTCGACGCATGCGGGTGTGACGATGTTTTGGGATCTCAATTTGGTGATTTTTCCGTTTCCATCATCATCGATATTCGATGACTTTTTTCATTTTCATTTTTCGAATTTTCAAATTTCTAATTGCAATCGTCGAAATGTTCGTTTTATTAATTTTTTTCGCGTTACTTCGAAGAGAACGTTTTGTCCATCGGGATTACGAATTCTCTCTAGCAACGCCTTTTTTGCGAAATAAAATACGCGCGCGGTGAATTATCGCGCGCCGTTTATTCTTCTTTCTCCTCACTCCATTATGTATTTTCCGGTCAATCGTTTAACTCTCGTTTTTTTTCTTGAATAATGGATTTGCTGCCTCGCACACTCCAATGGGAAAGAGGATAAACGTGGCTTTGAGACGCGTGGGAGGTGCGAATTTTCCCGTCTTCCCTTCGGGAAAACTGACGTCAAAGTCGTTCGTCGACCAATGAGATTGCCGGACGTCGTAGGTTGGAATCGAGGCGAGAATTCCCGTAGCGAAATATCTCGACCGCAAGATTTCACTCGAAAGATTCTGAGCCTTTCGCTCCTCGCGTCACAACGAAATTCAACGATTTTTGACGTACAAAAAACTCGATCAAGCCTCTCAGAAATCGTGCTCGCGCAAAAAAGAATCAAGAGCGAGGGCGAATGTGATTTTCGCCATCTCATCCTCGCGTTGTGCCGAGAAAACATTCCGTCATTGAGAGCACGAAGAAATACCTCCGCAAAAAAAAAAAATCAAAATCGAACGCTAATCCTGAATCATTATTACGCCCTCGTTCCCCGTGGTATTCTCCAGAAACTTTTTTTCGGCATGTCCCGACAGCCGTGGTTCAGTTTTTTTTCTCTTCGATTCTCCAGCATCTTCCCTTTGGTAAAACTGAAGCAAAAGTTGTTGGTCCACCAATGAGATTGCGTCCCGTCGTGGATTCGAATCAACGGCAGAAATAATCCTAAGCCTCTCGGTCCTTTCTTCACAGCGAAATTCAACGATTTTTGCTGTACGAGAAAGTCCATTGGGTCTCCTATAAAAATCCTACCCGCGCTAAGAAAAATCAGCAGCCTCAAGGAGAATAAAAAATCTCATCGAAAGAATAATCCAAACAAATCCAGCTAATCCCGAATAAATCAGGGGGTCCTGAGGGCCATGATTTAATTTTTTTTTCGCGTAAGCGATCCCGAAAATCCTCGTGCATCTTGTATGCAAAATGGAAGAAGCTGTGTCGCTTTGCTTATACGTTCTCGATGTTTTTAGGAGTAATTATAAAAAATCGAATGAAATCACGTTTTTAAGTCGAATTCTTCGTCACGGTTTGACGCCAGCACCAGCACTGATTTTTGCTGTGCGAAAAAGTCCATTCAGTCTCCTATAAAAATCCTACCCGCGCTAAGAAAAATCAGCAGCCTCAAAAGAATAAAAAATCTCGTCGAAAGAATAATCCAAACAAATCCAGCTAATCCCGAATAATTCAGGGGGTCCTGAACGCCATGATTTAATTTTTTTTTTTCGCATAAGCGATCGCGAAAATCGTCGTGCATCTTGTATGCAAAATGGAAGAAGCTGTGTCGCTCTGCTTGTACGTTCTCGATGTTTTTAGGAGCAATTATAAAAAATCGAATGAAATCATGTTTTTAAGTCGAATTCTTCG
This sequence comes from Heteropelma amictum, assembly GCA_959613375.1. Lineage (NCBI taxonomy): Eukaryota > Metazoa > Arthropoda > Insecta > Hymenoptera > Ichneumonidae > Heteropelma > Heteropelma amictum. The sequence continues at coordinate 29,930,430 of OY390721.1, forward strand.
TCACGGTTTGACGCCAGCACCAGCACTGATTACCTCGAGTGTCCGAGAAACGTGATCTTGAAATATCATCGTCTCCGGAATTTTTTTCCGGCTCCACAGCTAGGACACAGGCAATTTGCTTCGAAATCTTGTTTATTGAACGGGCTGGCGGGTCCCAGTGTGCTGCTTTGATCTTTCGTCACAGCAAACAGCTGCTGCCGGATCTCTAGGACCAGTTTGACGGCGTCCATCGTCATTATCGTGATTGAGAACGAGATGGGAGCAAAATAAAGTCGAATGAAAAACGCAGCTCGACTCCTCACCGAGGTGCTGGGGTCTGGACCATCGACGAACTTTTTTTCCACATATTTCCTACTTCTTTTTGGGCTGCAGCAGACAACAAATATTTTCCGGTGATTTGTCTCAATCGTCCTTCGAGGAAAGCAGAGTTTCCCACGACTCTCGAATTTTTCTTTACATTTTGCAAACAACCATGATTTTTTCATCTCACGTTTAAATGTTTTTCTCAAAATTGATCAACAGTTTCGATTTCTTTGACGAATTGAGAAGTATCATTCCACGTAATGGAAAATTTGTATGGATTTCGCGTCAGTTTCGTTACAAATTTCGTTTTTTTTTTCAAAATCGTTTTTAGTCTACAAATTAGTGATGGCGAAAACTGCATTCATCGAATCATTGTCATCGTATATGTCAGCGACGAATGATACTCGATAAAAATGGTACAGAGGATTTCATCCGCCTCGCAGAACGTTTCGAAGCTTTTTCCGTCAAATTTGCACTGAATTCAACGAAAGCATACTTTTAAATCCATCTCGTACGTGGCATACACCGCCAGTACATCGATTTTAACTTGGACTACTATTCCCCTGTTTCGAGTCTACACGCTGCCAGGTCTACATCGATTACATAAAAAAATAACACACGGCATACAAGATTTATGTACGGATTTGCATGAACCTGCAGCAGGAGTTGGCCAACGCAGAAAGGAGAGAACGACTCGAGCGGCTTCGCTGCTCGTTTTTCAAAAGGTTCGGACGATCATGTGGAATTAAACGCGAACGGCGAAACTCGTTTCTATCGTTAATAAACAGTGGAAACTCCGGATTATTTGCATAGAAATGACGACGGTAATTCACGCACAATCTTCTGTACGAAAACGCCTCGAATTGTCAATATCTACTCCGACTTTGCGAGAAAACTCGACCACGTCGAGTGATAATGTTGCGAAGGACGGACGCTTCGATCTTTGTCATTTTTTATTATTATTTTATTCCTCACGCGTGCTCGGATGCGTTACGTTTCAAAGTGTTTTGCAAAAAATGTGACACGAGCGCGATTATTAAGTGGGATGCAGAGGTTTACGACACACTCTCTGCCTCGTTCGAGTCTCCGTGTTTTGCATATAATTACGAAACATCATTCGAGCATCCGTGATAAGACCTTTTATCTTAGGTCGGAGCTCCACGATCAACGACAGCACAATATGTTTTCTCTGCCCCTCGGGTTCGTGACATCGCTGCTCTTCTTCTATTCAAACGATTCATCATTGCACAAGCCCCGCGCGGATGAGAGATCTTTCAGTCGCGTACTCGCAGCTCTATCCATTATAGTATACAATATACCGTACGAGATAGGGGTTACAAAGGGATATAGCGTGACTTGCCCGATTAAATTAGTCATCAGCATTCATCGGCTAACACACGTCGAATCTGACAGCGATGTACATACGCGAACGAATGTTCGGATTAATGATTATTTCATGAGATTATCGAGTCAGCGTGGAAATTCAATTTTCAATCTTTCGATCTTTGAAAAAAGTCCCTCTCGGATTTCACACGACGATTCCTTGAGGAAGGTCACTGAAATCGTTGGATCGAAAAAAAAGATTACCGATACATTTCGATTTTGGCATTCGTCGACTGATTACAGACTTTTAATTCCTCGCGAATTTGACTAAATCTGGCAGAAATATAAAAGGGTGACTGTACAATCTGATACATGATGGTTTTTATGAGCTGATTAGTATAAAATTAGTAAAAAATTGTCACTCTAATAATGTTTCTCACGATGATTACGCGAAGAGACGAATGAAATCATTGATGATCATTTTACGCCGAGAACAATAATTACGATATTGAAGAATTCCATGATGTGGTATTTATATTGATTTTGGAGAATTGTGCCGGTCGTGAAATTTAATAACGACGAATCCGAGTGTGAAAAAATTGTCGGCCTTTGAGCGTTACGAGGGGAGGTTTAATTCAGAGCGTAAAGACGCACAATTTTTTTTGCTTCAACCCGATATCGTATTCCGATGGTTGAGCGGATCGTGCAATAGTCCGAGAGGTTTGAAAACCTCACGGAAGCGGAGATAATCGCGTGAGGTACGAGGGGTGCACGCACTCTCGGTGCTTCGCGACGTTCGCACGTTTTTTCCATTATCTCGTCTAGGGTGTCGTTCGTGACGTATCAGCGAATGCCCCGACGGTTTGTGCACTTTCACCAACTGTCACAGCCAGGCTAAACTCTTCGTTTTTTTTCATGATTTCATCTCTACTAATTTCATTTAAAAAACGCTAAAACTACCCCTATCTACGAGAGACATTATCCGCTACCATGAGCCGCCCCTCATTACGAACAAATTCAACATTCTTACGATTATTTTGAGTAAAAAACGAAATCAAAAAATGTGATTGTGAGCGCAGATCTTCTCGATAAAAATCTGGTTTTCCCATGCTATATGTAGCCGAGGAGACGATGAGGTGTGCAAAATTTCAAAACTTGCCTTTTGATGATTAAAATAAATCGTTCATTTTGAAATCGAGACGTTTGACCCGCAACCTAACGGTAGGTTTGCGCTGTTAAAAATTTAAATAAAAAATATGTAACTTTTACTGTTAAATTTATTGAAAAACGTGCCGAATGTGTAAACAGAATGTGTTTCACGTAGATTTGTTTCGCTCTTTTACTATTACATAACCCGAGTTGAATCTGTTGCTGTCTCGGCACTTTTCGTGTTCAAAAAACGTTAAAAACTTTGATTTCCCGTTAGATTCGTAAAATTAACCTTTTTAAACGCAATGACGACTTTTATACCTTAAAATATGTCATAAATGGCCTCTCGACCAGGACTGATGCCCATACTACCTTGACACCAATTTCCGATTTCCTGTACTCGTTCCAGATAATCGTGAGACTTCATCTCGTACGACATCGCGCTATATTTTACCCGACTGAAAAGCTGCAAAACGTGACCTACGAGCCTCGCTCGGAACAATTTTAACGATCAAGTTCAGTCTCTTCGACGAGCAGAAGCGACGATTTTAAAAGAACGTGGCTTACCCTTAACGATATCAATATTGAGAAGGGTGAAAAGATTTATTGTTTTTTTTTTTAACGAACGACATGTCGAAGGTTGGCGAATATTGACCAACCGACTTGTATTCGCTCGGGGAAATTCATACACACGCGATGTACCTACGAGTATCGATCCTTCATCGGGCCAACGTCCTGAAGAAAACCACCCCTTCTGGCAAACTTGTATATATGTTTTTTTTACGTAATACCGAGGTCTGGAAGACCCGAGGAACGAACTGTGCTTAAGGGAGACGTCGCGGTGGAGAGCAAAGAACGCGAGTGTACACAATACTTGTAGATTTTTTTTTGTTTAGAGATTAACGATCAATTTCTGTTTGCTCGCCACTCGGAGACGCACTGAGCAAGGGCTGGCCGCATAATCAGATTTCACAGACAGCGGGGATTTTATTTTTCATCCGTCCTATCGTTTGAGTCATCAATCAATTCGTTTTATCGAAAATTCTCGATAACAATTGCATTGTTTTCGAAACATGATTCTATTGCATCGATAAAAACACGCGAATCTTATGAAAAACGGTCTCTCAATTGATCGCCCCGATATTTTGTGGCGAGAGAAGAATTCAACGAAAAAAAATTATTCAAAATATTTTTATATATGCGTTTTTTATGGTAATTTTGAGAGTTAAGAATACGAAAGAATAGCAAACGCGGAATTGATTGATTCGATCGATTTTAACTTCAATGATCCGTTAACATTGCCCAATTATTTCGTGACAAACTTTTGCGTTAATTTTTTGTCGAACATGGACAAACGTGTTTTCTTTTGCATGTCGAGAAAGAGAAGAGGTGAAAAAGAACGAAACGAATCCAACGTCGTTCGATGTATGTTGAATAGAGACAAATCGAGAATGGTCTATTTAAAAAATGAATTTGATTGAAAATCTGATTAAAATCTCAATTTAAATACCGCTAATGCTGCTGCGAGAAGAAAAACGATCAAATATACATTATGTTTTACATCTTCTCGTTCAGCTGGGAGAGAAGAAAGTCGCACGAAATATCGGATGAGAAACTTGCATCAGAATGGAAAGAAACGAGGTTAATTTGTTCTCAAAAGTTCAAATCGTTAATCCTTAATCTTTTTTTCTTTATCCATCACGTTCGAACGCGACAAAAACACGCACAATGACGAACATTTTCCTTCCCTCTCGTTGCTTATTGTCCCGAATAATTCGTGTCTAAACGGAGTAAAAAAATTTTAAAAATGAATTATTCAACGAGTCCATAAGCCTGCTCGAGAATTTGCGACTCTCGCAAGTTTTGACGAATCCGGCGCACGAATCCCGACGACGAGAGTCTTCTCTCGCTTCATCCCCCTCTGGAGGAGGCGTGGACGGAGTTGGTCGGTTACCCGGCATGGCTTTCGCTTCGAGAAAAATCAATAAGACCACGTGGTGGTGAGAACGCCAGCAATTACGCACGACGCCAAAATCTTATCCAAATTACTAAAATCTACTAAAATTTTCTTATTTTTATTATTTCCAACATGTTTAAACCCACGTTCGACGGTCCGTTTCTTCGCTCCTTTGGATTTCTCGTCGGAGAATTATTATCGCAAAGTTTCCGAGTGAGAAAATGGATAACGCTCGTGGTTTTGATTTTTCTTCTCCGACACTGGGTTTCACGTGATTATTTGCAGAGTCGCGTGCTCCGAAATTGATGCGAGGTTAATAGATCGAGGGTGTATGAGGATTTAATCTCGGAGGCGAACCAAAACGTTCGTAACGGACATTTCCCGGCTAATAGACGAATATCCGGTCGTGATGCACGTCGCCACGCGCCACACTCTGCGATTATTAACATGTAGGGGATGAACGCTAGCGCAGCGGGCCAGGTGTTCCAGCTGCGTAAAAGCGGCTGTCCCCGAAGGATCGTCCGACGGACCACACTTTGGAAAAAATCTCTACGATATTTTCCACTCCTCTCCGACGAAATTCACCACCGATCTGTCGGTAATTTCGACGGAAAGATCTCGCGGCGATCAACAGAATTCTCCAAAACACTCTATTAATTCGAGTACATTTTCATATTTTTCTTTCGAAAAAAAGATAAAAGCCAATTTTTGTGCGATAATTTCGCAAAAATATATGAGAAATCCCAGTTGCTCCAAAATGAGGGTAAAATTCAATGGAACATCGTACAAAACTGACGCGAGGGTTCGAAAAAATGCCCAACGACTGTTGAACGATGCAACAAGCTTTTGCTAATAAATAAATGAAAAAGTTTCATAAACGAATGGTTGGAAATCTTTGAAGACAAGCAGGGGCAAAACGGAGGGAAAACTCACCCCTCGCGCGATTCCAAAAATGTGTGTCGATAAATATACTTGTTTCGATCGCACAGGCACGTCCAATTTTTCTTTTCGTCGAAATCAGAAAAAGTCGATGACGAAAATAAATATTAATGCGTTTTTATTTGTTCCTTTAAATTATTGTATGTGATGATATTTGTGTTAATAATGTATATCTAAGCGCACTACACACGCGACTGGCTTAAAAAAAAGATCGCGCTCAGAGCTCCATGACCGTTCGTCAGCCTCGCACAACTCGAGGAAAACTGTGCCCGGTGGAGTACGTTTCGTGGTTGTCGGCTCGATAAGAGGGAGCGAGCGCGAACGTTTCGCTCGATGTTACGATGGAAGGAGAAAGCCGCGTGTGCGTATGTACTTCCTCGGTCAGTACATATATATTTACAGGCATATATCATTATATCATAAATATAAATGGTAATTATATACGATTATTGAATTGATATATTGAAATTTTGTTATTCCAAGCGTGGAAGGGCATTTGTAAAATTCGAAAGAGTATTTAACAGAGTGCTTTTATTTTCGTCGTTGTTGGATTTAAAAAATCTCAGCGAGATTTAAAAATGTTTAATTTTGTTGGAAAAATTGAGCATCAAAATGGGCGAGTATAAATATGTATTTGGAACGGTATAAAATTGCAATAGCGATGGAAGGGATGAAATGGACGCGAGGTCGATGTACATCGTCGATTGTGCATGATTTTATTGGAAATATTGAGTACAGAATTCGATAAATAAATACGTATCAACATTCTTATCCTCGTAATGTTCGTTTATCGATTAACTCGAGCGACTCAATTTTTCTCATCGTATCGCGGAATTGTGACGTTGTTTGATGACGATTTTCCCAAAAAAAAATCAAACACAAACGATTACATAAATCGTAAACTGAAAAATTGTAATATTACAATTTACAACGACAGAGTAATGTTTTTTTCACAATTTTTGTAATTATTTTCAAGACTCTTTCTTATGTTCGGCGCGATGTTTCAAACTCGCGTGAAATTTGTGATCATTTTCGATAAAGATGAAACGAGGCTGCGAGATACAAGGGAAAAGACTGGAAAAAGGTGAGAAATTGAATAAAACGTGATTGCGCAAAATTCCCGTAATTCCGGATGACGAGGGATTTTCCTCGCGCTCGATCCTCTCCTTTTGCTGAATGAAACGAGCGTAAGACCACCAGCAGAAGCGTCAAACGTCTTTGGCAGACTCTTCCACTTGCGCCCGCGGTATACACGTTTAATCTCTTCTGCGCGAGTGCGTAATAACTTGCCTCTCGCTTCGTCGACGATCAATTAACGATGTCGGGAACTCGGCGATCAATGGGAATGAGCTTGTGTGTTGACTTTGATTTTTCAAACATGTGCCACGAGCATGTGAGAGAATGTCACGAGTCACGACACAAATAACGATATTAAGTTCGAACTCGCACGTTTGCAATTTTCAAAAACAAAATTGAGACAAAAAAGATACTTTTTTTCAAATGCGTGAACTATTAAAAACGTATTACACGCCACGTGCGACGGTAGATGGTTTTTTTACGTCTCCACCATATGGTACCATTGGTTCCTAAAAATGTTGATCCGAAACACAACATTTTTTTTTATTATCTCTGAATTTGACAAAATTTTCTCAGTCAAACCCGCCCACACTTTTATGCACCCTTTGCCTGTCATTTTCGCATCGATTATTAAGCACAACTTCCGTCTATATATACATAAAATTTTGTCACTATTCTCGATTAATTTCAACAATTTTTAAATTTCACTGAACGATTTGTCGTTATTCGATCGGTGAATATTCATTATTCCACTGTATATTACGATTAAATGATGAAATTTATCATGCGTGGAAAATCAGAGCGACGAATGACATTCGATATGGCAGGAAAAAATTGTTAGAGTCTTAAACTTTTTTTTTATTATGTCAAAATGCTGCCCGAAATTTCTTATACAGATAAGCGTTGGCGCGCAACGTTATGGTCGCCACTGAAGTTTCCTCCTCGTCCCAATGTGAGAATCGAATCCATACGAGAGTTGGGGACGCGACGATAGCGTGTCGTGAGCTCGAATTTTGCCTGAAATTTTTTGACGAATCTTCACCATCAAATATCCAAATGGCTTTTTGTAAAAGAATACTTGCGACATCGAAATATGAACCAACGATTTTCTCACGCAATTTGCTTACAATTCGTTCAAATATTTACTATCAAACATGAATATTACAGTTTTCAAAAAATGAATATACATTCGATTTTCAATTACCAAGTTAGACGTTCATTTTCGAGAGCGTTTTCTTACGACAATAACAAGTAGCATAATGATATCTTCCGCCAAAATACCGACAGGTTCAGGAGGACAGTAATTGATTTCTACAAAATTGATATCGAAAAATATCAGGCTGTTTTTTTACGCCGACCAGCGAGATTTCCATCGAAGTCGAGTTCATTGAAATTCATGTCGTAGATATCACATTGACGAGTATCACAAACACGTGGCATTACCCGGAATGTAAATGGGTAATCGAAAATATAGTGGGAGCTCGAGCATCTGTCTGTCCTTGAAGATATATTTTACGACGAGATCGTAAAGGGTGAACGCGACCTTGACAATTTAAATATACATTCGTGACAAAATTCCGAGACGAAAAGTGTTGCATTATTTTTTTGTACGACCAAATGCAGAAGAGTTATTAATTGCCAAAGTCCGAGCCAATCGGACGTGCGCGCTCCCCTCTCTCGCGCTGCGCGTTCTACTGGTCGGAGCTTGCTGATTGATAACACAGCGGAGACTCGTCGGATCAAAAAGTGCTCGCAGACTTTTCGATTTGGAATTTCATCACCGACTATTTTCGTGTCAATTATCGACACTCAATTCTGGAACACCCTGTATTCCGAGACTCCGTAGTTCGATAAAAACTGGTCGAAATAAAAGTTCTCATAGTTTATTGCTTCCAACTCGTGAATATTCATCATTGCCACACGATAAATCGTCGGGATACCGGTTGACGAGCCTCCAACACGATTTGATTATTCATCGATTTCTTGGACATATTCGATATGAAATTGAAAATCATCCACGTGTTTTTATTTCTCCCTTCGACCATGACTAACTTTTACGCACTAAAATAAAAGAAAAAACAGCAGGGACAGTCCGTAGTAACATAGTCCAACGATCGGAGATTGTACACGACGACCTTCGATCAATTTTTTTCTATCTTCAATTAAAACCGCAAAAGTCTGTGAAATCCGAGATCGATTTTATGTATTCATCACTATTCCACCGTTGCGGAATTGAAAATATCGTCCTGCTCACGTACAATTTTATACACATGCAGCTGTGCTAATCTGCTGGATATCCACATCTTTTTAAAACTTCCATCTCGAACGATCGTAGTTTTTAAGAATCGTGAAAAATTTATCAAAAAAATCTTCTCAACAAAACTCTTCTCGCAGCTAAGACGTAGCAGCAAAAACTCCAAATTTCTTGCACGATGCTCCAAACCGACTGGACTTTGTGGATGACAAAAATAATGTCAATAGCAATTTTCGTCAGGATGCAATTATACGCAAAGGCGCGAATAAAATTTTCACACGTGACGGATTCGACGTTAAAAAAAAATCTTTCGTGCAGAGAGACACGAAAAAATCGTACGAGGGATTTATCCCATTAAAATAAAATGCAAAAATTGAATCTTAATTCTCCACATCTGCGATGAAGGCACAACGAAATCTTTTCGAGTGAAAAGTCGATGTTACAAAAAATGCTTCATAGAGAGACACGAAAAAATCGTACGAGGGATTTATCCCATTAAAATAAAATGCAAAAATTGAATCTTAATTCTCTATATCTGCGATGAAGGCCCAACGAAATCTTTTCGAGTGAAAAGTCGACGTTAAAAAAAATCCTTCATAGAGAGACACGAAAAAATCGTACGAGGGATTTATCCCATTAAAATAAAATGCAAAAATTGAATCTTAATTCTCTATATCTGCGATGAAGGCACAACGAAATCTTGTCGAGTGAAAAGTCGACGTTAAAAAAAATCCTTCATAGAGAGACACGAAAAAATCGTACGAGGGATTTATCCCATCAAAATAAAATGCAAAAATTGGATCTTAATTCTCCACATCTGCGATGAAGGCCCAACGAAATCTTGTCGAGTGAAAAGTCGACGTTAAAAAAAATCCTTCATAGAGAGACACGAAAAAATCGTACGAGGGATTTATCCCATCAAAATAAAATGCAAAAATTGGATCTTAATTCTCCACATCTGCGATGAAGGCACAACGAAATCTTTTCGAGTGAAAAGTCGACGTTAAAAAAAATCCTTCATAGAGAAAGACACGAAAAAATCGTACGAGGGATTTATCCCATCAAAATAAAATGCAAAAATTGAATCTTAATTCTCCACATCTGCGATGAAGGCACAACGAAATCTTGTCGAGTGAAAAGTCTAACATTTTCGGGGGTGAATAGAATTTCAATTTTCGTCAACCGCCCTAAAGGATCAGGAATGAGTTTGGAGACGAGTTTCGAGTTTCACCAGCTTTAATCGCGAACCAATGCGATTTTTACGGGTGACTCGAAAAATGGAATTTATCTTAAATAAAATCTGCAATCATCATCGTCTGACGAAATAAACGAATAACACGCGAGAGTGAACATTTTTTCAACAGTCGCACTTTCACCGGCATAGGTGTGTCTAAAATCCGACGAGTGGCTTAGGGGCGAAAGTTTCTCAATGGCAAAAGGCCTAAAGGGGTTTCGGTTCTGCAAACGCCCGCAACATCGTAACTTAAAAATTTTCAATTACACTTTTGAGCCTTATTCGCTGTTTCTTTTTCACCCACGTTTGTAGCATTGCCATCCATCACATATCTCAAAACAAATTTTATTGATATACATTTTTTTCACATCAATCGAGTCTTTGCATCTTGACTGAATTTCTTCCCTTTTTTTTTTGTATTTAAAGCATTCAAGCTCGAGAGCTTATCCTGCTATATAAATACATTTATGTATACATTGAATTTCTTCCCTTGTTTCTTCGCGTATTATATAAGACGTACGTTCTACTTTTTTCGAAATAAAACCGCGATTTTGACATCACTTTCCCGCATATGCTTCTAAAATAAAATACAAAATATCACGAGAGACGTGAATCATTTGCCTTTCTAATGTATTCCATATTGCACGTGTACGTTGACAAGCGCGATCGTCGTAATCGTTCATCGATACGAGGCAATTAACGGTTTTTCTTATAATCACGAGAATTCATCAGCAAATACGACAAATACTACATTTTCCATTGTAACATGTATGCACATGGAATTTGCATACATACAAGCACATACAACATTTATTCGCTCGCAATTAACACAGTTTTTGTACATAATCCTGCGAGCACATTTCAGAATTTTTCCAAAGGACGTTCCAAGGATTAAACCGTATCCGCGGACTATTTCAAATACGAAAGAACTGTAATACCGGTGTAACGAAAGTATCTTACATATATTTATCGATTTTATTGCCGTAGTTTGAAATAGAAATACGTTTAAACCCACAGAAACGACAAGAGAGGGTTCTTTCTTCTCTCTCCGCTCTTTCTTTTCGAACCAAAACTCCACCGCGAGACCCCATTTTTTTCGGTGCGGACTGATGCGAGAACAAAGGTAAAAAAAGGGACCCGCACATGCGACTCGCGAAGAAATCCTTTTCAGCCCCCCCCCCCCCCAAAAAAAAAAGAAAAGAGCCCTTCGTCTCGTGGAAAAAAATACCGAGCTCTTTGAGATCTTCGAGCTCGGTGGTGCGTTCGCGGCCTCGTATACGTGCTCGAGAGCAACCGAACCGAATACACCAGGTGCGTTTTCTCATTTTGTATCAACGCGTACCTGTATATTATACATCTTTGCTGTAGCGCGCGTGTTAATGGGTTTGAAAATGGTGGAAGAAACACACGAGCGGATGGATACACACGGAGAAAACCAGTCGGTGTAACTAGAAATGTCGTCCGGTTGATGGCGCTCCTGTCGGGGCAATTCATCGCGTGCATCGGATAGAAAGATCGAAAGAGGGAGAGAAAGAGATAAAAATGATGCTCGTGGAAACTGGGATGACGAAACTCTGGCCGTAAATTTCATGGAGAATCCTCGTCGTTCACCGCGGTGACGCAGTATAACGACATCGCGTGTCAATTGACATTGCTTCGAGATGTAATTCGTTTATTCAGCGTTCATTCTCACTTCCAACTCGATTGTTTTTATTTTTTTATTGCTCTCTGTGTTATATCTACGCGTCGATTTATTCTCTTCGCTGCGAAATCAGACGCGAGATGAGGAGATTCGATCTTTACGATCGTACGGCATGAGCGAGGTCGAACGAAGGATGAGGGTTTTTTCGATGAGGATTCCGCACCCCTGGGAAGTACCTTTATGCCGCAGCATCCTTGGTACAGCGTCTTCTTACGGTTGATGATGGACGTTCGATCGGCGATCAGCGCGGAGAGTGTGAAAAGTGCCGTCAATCATAATGACAGGCAGAATGAGAATGAGGATCAAAGCGTGTGGTCTCGGACGTGCGGAAAGTGGTCCATTCGCGGTTTAATACGTACGCGGCGGATGCTGGGAATTATCCGCGTCGTCGCGGTCGAGGATATGTTCATCGCCGATGCAGGGGGATTCCTTCTCGGCTTTTGCGCCACTTTTCCGGCACGTGCGTTTATTCTCCAATGCACGCTCCGATTGCGAGGGTAAATTCGACCGCGAGACAGGAAACTCCGGAGGAAATTCATTTTAATCATCCACCCAGTATCTTTCGTAATAAAATGGCTCTGCCCTAACTCTTCTGCGCGCATTTTTGTCATTGCCAAAACGAGAGCAAGATTCTACGTCCCGAAGGAAAATTTAAAGAGAATAACTCTGTTTGGTACTCAAAAAATGGCGGCTGTTGCATTTAAAATCGAGAAATCCTGGCCAATGTAAATTTCCGCAAATTTAAATGTATATCCGTAAAGTCTCCATCACCCTGACGTGTCCCGAAGGATATGGAAAATGGCAGCCATTTTAACGCGAGGCTAAAGCAAACGAGCCTGAAAGGCAAAGAGACTCGAGCCTCCTTGCAAATCATGTCCATGTCGACGTCGTCTGAGAGTCAAAGAGACTCGCTCGTAGCACGAACGATCGTTGCATCTACGTCCATGTATAACGTTAATAAAAAGTTCAATCATTTTTTCTTTTTTATTTCTCTTGTAATACTCCGCACTCCCTCATTTCGCTGTCTGCTTTTGCATTCGCGCGCGTTTGCAAGCTCGAAGAAACGATAATTTTCCAACTTTGTTGCCGAGAAATCGCTGGCTCGCGCGCGCTCTCCTTCAAACGTATAATTACCGAGAGTCTCGCGGCGGTTGAACGTGCCGCGACGCCATTCTTCGGCATTACACATATCGATCGTTAATGCGTCATCTCTCGGTGTAAGCGCGAAAAACTATCGCGATGATTACCTCGATATAATTATCATGTACTTATATATCTCTCAATGAGATGTAACGTGCGCGCATTGAGCACCGTTCCGAAAACTCGCATCCGAGAGGCGAAATCGCGTCGCGTCGGTCCCGAATTTAACGAACGCGAGAGGAAACAGCGGTTAGGGCAGGAAAATAATGTGGGAAAAAATGTATATCACGGGGATATCCACTGGCGTCATTCCGGGGAAATTGAAAATTAGCTTTGCGAAAATACGTTACGCGGATGCCATTTTATTTCCCTCCAGATGTCATAAGCGCGATATCCTCCATTCGCCATCTTGAATTCTGAAGAATTACGAAGAAAATTACGAAGAAAACAACAAGAGAGCAGTATTTTCATTTTGTAGCACTCTACGAACTGTGAAATTCACGAAATTGAAACGCAGCCAAGTATCGAAAGAAATAATTGGAAATCGACACAAAATTAATCACCTTGGAGAATAAATCGCATTGTTTCTAACATTTTTCTCGATTTTTTCCAGTTTTTTGTTTGTAGAAAATTCAAAATAGGTGGAAACCTTCTTCCCCCTCCCTAGTATAGTTGTTTATGACACAATATTCATGGAAAAAAAGAAAAAATCAGGATTGATTTTTCGGAAAAGTGGCTAAAAGTAAAGAATTACCGAAAATTGCGTCTGCGTGTAAAGCATATCGTACATATGCATAATCTTCTTCTCCTCCGACGAAATATCGTTTATTATCGTGCGACGCGATACAGAGACGAACGGCAATAAAAAATCTGCGGCCATTTTCGGGTTTTTCAAGATTTTTTGGATTTATCAGCTTTTGGTATTAACATTTCGTGGCAACTTTCGAATTTGAGTTTTCCAACCGACTGTATACCCGAGGGACATATTTTTCATTAAGCAAAAAATGATCCTGCTTTCCAAAATTTGTTTATTTTCCATGAAACTTATCAGCGAGACGAAAAAATGTTGAGCTCGTGTCAAATTCGATTTTATACGAGCTGAATTTATGGGAATGCGTGATAAATGTAGGCTCTCCGAAAGAGACGTTATAAGGTGAAACTATGTCGCCTCTTTGAGCATATACAAGAGTTTTATACGATGGGCAAACATTATTTGGAATAATAATTGATATGGCGACGAGATAACTGCGAGAATAAAAGAAAATAAAAAATAGACGCAAATGCGGTGGCACGTGCGCATATCGCACGTCATTTATTTAAACAAGAGCCAAGCTGTTTTCCCATCTTTTTTCAATCGAGCCAAACTTGAAAAAAATACGTATGGAAATTTCGAAATATCTTCGTGCGCATCGCATTTACTCTCATCGATTCGTTGGCGTTCGGTGATTGGCCGGAACGCCGAATCCATTTCGTCTACAATTTTTCACTCGACAATCTCTGACTTTCAACGTATTATCCGTCATAAAATTCATCATTTTCAAAAAAAATATGATTCAAACGTCATTTGCAAAAAAAAACATCTAGCGAAATAAAAAAATTGCAACCCGATTGTGCCGACGTGTCAAGTATTCAATATTAAATCGAATTCAAGCGAGTAATTCAACGCCTACTCCTTTTTGTTGAACAAAAAACGTATGTGGAAGGAAACATCAAACTTTGGTGCATAAAATTTATTAACTGACGTCGATTTATCGATTGACTCCTGTCGGAGGATGAGCTCTGCGTCATGAATCGTATGAATATCTCAAAGTGTAATCTGCTGTAACGTAATTAAATTTGATCGATTGCTTAATTGATGAATTAATCAGATCAACATCCACCGCAATGAAAAAAAAAAATACGAGTGTTTAGAGTTTTGAAAAATCTTTATTATCGAAAATTACAAGATTTCACACCCAGAAAAAAATTTATTATCTTCTAATAAAACCTATTTAATTTGAATAGATTTTTTGCTTGGCTCCTGGCAGAATAGACTTTTATTCAAATTCAACATATAAATTTATTTGATTCAACTACTGTTATTAGTGTTATTTAAAAAGTATTGGAATGAGCCTGGAGTTAGTATTGGAAGTAGTTGTATAGGATGTGATGACCCGAACGGTCTTGCAGTGGTGGGGACGGTCCAGTGACGATGAGTGAACGGAATGGTGGCCGCGCCGCTGGATGGTCTCGAACCCGGGTCCTCCCGATGAGAGCGATGAGCGCTAACCACTGCGCTACGGCTACTTATGATTTTTTTCACTCGAATCGTCAATACCTCAGTAATGCTGAACCGTCACAAGGAATTGTAGCCACCATCGTAACTACCACCGCCATAGCCTTTCGGTTATTAATAACGATGCTTGATATCAGCATTCATGCACTATACGAAAAATATTTCTTATAGTATCATTTATATTCGTGTAATTTAGTGATTAAGTATATCTCAATGTTAAATAAATATATATGTTAGAAGCGAATACATAGGCAAATCAAATCAAATAAAAATTTATTTGATCCAACAAAAAATGTATTTAATTGTAATAAATGAAGATTGAATAGACGAATCTATTCAATCATAATAGATCTTTTCTCTGGGTGCAAAGATGCTTCTTTCGTTTCTATCGCCGATGAGTCAGCAAACTGCCGAGTTTCCTTCGAAACGTTGTCGTCGTCCGTCGCATCATTCGATGATCATTCACGACGTTGATGCCGCGTCATTTTTCTAGTCTTTTCTTCTCTCTTCTGATTGGAGGTTCTTTTGTTATAAAAAAAGGTTTTGAGAGCGTGTGTGTACAAATTGGAAGAGTCCTCCTGCGAATTGAATAAAGAAAATCGATTTTTGTTCGGTTTATTCTCCCTTCCAGCAGTGGAATTCCGTCGAGCGTCTTCGAGTCATCTCCGTCGGACTTACCGAGATGCTGCTGTGGAAGGGCTTCTCGTAACGCTTTTCATACTTTGCCAGTATTTCGGCGAACTTATAAAATTCCCCAACGAAAACACGAGTGATAGTTCGATAATCCACGCTCTTCGTACCGATACTCTCGTGGAGTCTGCGCGCGTTGTAACTCTCGCGATCTTTGGTATTCTCGACTGTTGAAACGTAAGATCAATTAACACCCTTACGCCCGTGGATACTTTGATTCTCGCGCGGGTACGTGCGAACGCCCTCTGGACCTTACCGATCGCGAGAAGAAGTCGCTGGAGGCTACCGGAAGTCTCGTTTTTGATGACAGCTTCGATGCCGTCTTCGGACTGTCTGTCGCACTCGAGCAAAACCTCGCGAAGGTGGCTTCTCGAACGATGACGAAAGATCTCGGAGAACAGTGGTACGAACGAGCCTTGATGAAAAGCGAACTGATTAAAAGGTGGACCATTCATCGACGAGGCTGACAATCGACGTTTGTCCATCGTTCGACGAACGTTGGACAAAGTTTGGAAACGTTGGAAAAACGAAAAATCATTTCGAAAAATTCGAGTCCATCTTGGAGCCAACGAAGGATTGACGAAAAGGAGGCGAAATAATCATACTTGTTTTCAAGAGATCGCGGACATCCCCGAGTACCCAAGCGTGATTGACTTCCCCGGCCTGGTTGCAATCGCCCTTAAAGAGGGGCAGAAGAAAATCCCTGAAACTTTCCGAGGGATGCCTCTCCAGGTCGCTGATGAGAGATTTGTCGAACCCTGCTGTGGTGGCGAAAAAGAAAATGAGAACAGAGCGTATGGACCAACGCTGACGATCGACGTTATCTCGTTATGGGAATTGAGGCAACTCGGAAAATGAAAACTCACGTTTTCTGTAGAATTCAATCACGTGATCGTAATTTTCGCAATTTCGCACGTTATTGACGACGTCAATGATGACATCGTCGGCGGTACCGGGCGTCGAGAGTGCGTCGTGCAGTTCTTTGGCAATGCGATCAAAGTACGTGCTGGTCATTGCAACGATGAGCTCCACGACTTCCCTGGGAAGCTTATTCTCAATGTCGTCTATCAAGTATCTGCCGGTGAGAGCGAGGTATTCCGCTCCAATTTCGTGCCTGTGGCTGAACGATATATTGCCGAGGATACCGATGATGGCTTCTTGATACGCGGAAAAACTATTTATCGTATCTCGCAGCGCTGGAACTCCGCCACTGAGATCGAAATAATTCTGCACACAGAAATGTTCTTCACAACCTTTCGAAAATGTAATCCTCCGTTTTCACGATGATTTCACATCGCATATCGTTTGACATGGAAAAAAAGTGCCGTTTTATCATTTATGAGCTATTTGGTCGATTCGTTGTGCGGGAAAACTCGAATTTTATTTTCAGCCTGCAGGGTTCCGAAACAAAATGTGCCGTATACGGGAAAGAACCACAGGGTGCTCCGAAAAAAAGAACGCTAGATTGATTAGTCGTCGATTTCCGTTCTATTTTGTAAAAATTTATCGACCTTCCATCGAAATTATCGTCGATGTATGGCTCGTTGGTAAGGTAGGGAGCGTGTGCGGGAAAACTCGAATTTTATTTTCAGCCTGCGGGGCTTTGAAACAAAATCTGTCTTTTATCGTGAAAAATCGGTTCAACGCTGTCTTGAGCCGTATACGAAACAAAATGTGCCGTATACGGGAAAGAATCATAGGGTGCTCCGAAAAAAAACCGCTAGATCGATTAGTCGTCGATTTCCGTTCTATTTTGTAAAAATTTATCGACCTTCCGTCGAAATTATCGTCGATGTAGGCTCGTGGTAAAGAGCGTTGTCGAATCGAGTCAATCGAGAAAACAATTGACGCCGGATTGATCTTTTATTTTACTCACACAGGGTTTTTCCACGTCGCACACGACGGCGGCGAAACCGAAGACCAGAAAAAGTAGAGTAGATTCGAAACGCAACGCCGACATTTTGTAGAACAACCGTAGGAAAATCTACCCAAGAGCAACGAAAATTATCAACCCTGAAGAACTTTGAGTCAGTGCGTTTAATTACGAAAAAATTTGATCTTATATACCAAGCACCACGCGCCCAGCAACAGGTTCAATAACCACGCGTAGCAATCCACTTTTGCGTAATAATCCGATGGAACTAAATAGTATGTGGCGTGCAAATGTTTAATATGTGATAAGAAAATATCGATTTGAATAATAACCGACGGCGACGAGATAGCTGATTAACGAGCAAAGTAAATTCAAAAATGCCGAAAATGCGTCATCGGCCACACATGTGACTTTCCATATTTATCTACGAGACGATTTTTTTTTTTCATCTTTTTTCGTTCCAAAAGGAATTAAGGTAGTTCTATCGTTTTATCGTTTTCTTAAGATTTTGTTGAAAATTTGAATACGTATTCTTTGATGTCATATATACGTGTGTAATAAATTTTGGAAGGTTTTACCACGTGGAAGTTGAGATATTTATTGGTAAAAATCACAATTTTCGGTAGTCTCTCGTAAGAGCGCGTGTTAAAAGTTGCATTTTCATCAATGAATATCTTGGCTTCTACGGGGTGAAGCCTTCTAAAACTTTGCATACATTTTTATGCAACATCAAAGAAGATTTCTTGAGTTTTCCAAAAAAATCTTAAGAAAATTTTTTTCGCAATTTTTGTAATTATAGAGCAAGCACATATCACCTGGGATGACCGTGAATTTGGAGTATGCTGTTCTTTAGTCGATTTGCAACAACTTTTCTTATTTAACTGAAGCCCGTGAACCATTTTGTATGTGAGAAAAACTGCAAAACAATTTCTCGATTTGAATCTAACGATAGAACTACCTTAAGTGAGAAATACATAAATTATCCTAAAAATGACGATCAAAACGAATAAGTGAAAATGAAAGAGTGTTCTTCTTTAGTCATGCGCTGTAAAGTACCACGTGTACTTTACATACAACTAAGTTACCCGTACAACGACTCTCGTAATGACCAGACGATGGCAAACACTCCCTTTCTTCATTCAAAAGTTTGATCTGACAAGAAAAAACATTGATTGAATGATAATCGAAATTAAAGAAAGTGTGCAAAATGGTGCGTTGCCACGCTTGTATATGCTAGCTTCCATTTTTATTCGGATGTTATTAAATGTTTTTCACATTTTTTCACATGATTCAAAACGAGATGAAAACCACGATAAATTTTATTTATATTCTTCTAATAAAAAGTTGATGGGGTCTTTTGCTTCCTGATTGCACGCGTATGTTTTATTCTTGCTTGATTTTGACAGTTGTCGCATTTTGACGAATTGAAGTACGTAAAAAATGTCGCTTAAACGTCACTTTCTATCAGTTTTCTTAGTTACGAAATAGGATAACAGGAATTTTTTATAGAAGGGTAAAATGAGTTTTTTATTCTCCAGTAAAGAATGTCGAGATAACCTACATGAATATCAATGTGTTAGTCATTATCATCAATCATCAGACGTCGTTCAGACTCAGAAAACATTTGATCGAACTACATGTTACGAGAGCGCGTTTTTCCATCGCCTATATTTAGATTTAGGTTAATTTACACGAGAGTGCCTTGCGCGATAATCAACTCACTCGCCTAAAGTATTGCCCAATAACGAATCGAAAACAGATATTCTATTTAAGCATGTAAACGTTTAACATGATAAAGAAAATATATCTTTTAACTGACAATCAACGACGACGAGATAACAATAGGAAAAAAATTCATTGAAAATTGTCCAAACTGCGTGTACAGCCACATTTATTTCATTTCACATAGGTATTCACAAACCGAATGATATTCTGTATGATCTTTTATTTTAAAAGAATTTCTTCATCGAAAAGCAGCCACACCTTTGAGTTTTGATTTCCCGCCTTACACGGCGAAGAACAAACTACTAGCGCTCCAATCGCTCCCGCGACTTTGAGCGGCATATCGCCGAACTATCGTTTCTCGAACTACTTTACCGTTTGAGAAACGCCATGACACCCCCAATCACCATGTTCGATTCGGTGGGCCACGGTCGAATTGAGCAACGTGATTGGTTCAAACTTTGCAGTAGAATAATGTTAATACTTGCTTCGAGGTTCGAGCCACGTGCATTTCTCGCCGAATTTTTTGACACACGTATAACCTCTCGCCCAGCATATAAAAACAGACTTTCAATCTACCGCAATTTCCAGCGATTGTTATCGAGATAAAATAAAACAAAATAGACGAAAATGGGGAAACTCGGTCCGCGTCTGAGTAGTCGAAAAAAAGCTAAACGCTGGATAAAGGGCCAGAGTTCGAGTTCTAATCCGGAAACGCGGAAACATCGTGACCAAGCGCGATCGAGATTCTTCCAAGACAACATCGGTAATTCATCGCGCGAAAACAAAAAATTCGGAAAAATCGAAAATTGACTCGAAAAAATTCAAAATCAAACTTTTTTCGAAATGTACTTTTGGCTGAATGATTTTCCGTCTCCTTCGTCTTCTGTTTCCCCTCAAGGCTCAAAAGGTTTGACCACCGAAGAATTACGGAGACACGATGCCGTCCAGGGTATGGGAAACGAGAAAATCGATGTCGACGAGGATCGTTCGACATCCGCGGCGAGCACTTTCAAAACGTTCGACACGTTCGCCAGCAATTACAGCAATTGCTCCAATATATCTTTCAGCAGGTATGTTCCGTTTCATCTTTGATCGAATTCGCACCTTTTTTTGTGGTCCGAACCAACAAACGACGATACGCATTCAAGCGTTTTCCTTGTCGGTGTTTTGAAGCCAAAACAAAGAAAATTTAAGGTTATCCAACAGAGTCGTCGCAAAAACATCGCTTTTTAGCTTGAAAAAACTGTGAGAAATAAACTCCTACGTAACTCGACGTTTGTTGGCCGAACGGGGATGGTCGGAGGAGAAAAAAAACAATTTGCCCTTTCGTTTCAGATTCCTGAATCACTTCCAGTCGAGCTCTCTGATACACAAAGAAATGTTGGCGATACTCGCCGCAGTTGCCGACGTTATCAAACAAAACGGCGGAACAGAATCGTCGACCGAATACTACGCAGCTTTGGTGAGTTTTATCCTCCCAGTCTGTTCATGACAATCTCACATTTTCTTGCACCGAAATTGCATTTACCAAAGTTTATGTAGTCCCTGAATCGCAAAACCTGTATATAATCGTGATAAAACGAATTTTTTATTCAAACACTAGCAGCAGTTGCGATGGCGATTTGAACGATTTTTTTTCACTCAAGATAAATACTTAGAGTCACCATGCGCATTATATATGAGGAAGATTTTATTCAAGAGAAAAGAAAATTCCGACAAAAAAACGTGTTTTATATCTTTTCTCTCCCAGAAATCCGAATGAGAAGTTGAGAAGTTTGAATTTTCTGCTCGTAAATACGTTCGATAACTTTTGGCGTTAATGACTGCCCTCTAGATGACAACCCTGGAAACTGCAGATACCGAAGAATCCGTCGCCGCGACGCTTTCTCTACTGGGAATGGGTCTCAAAACAGTACCGAAGAATGTTCTCAAGCTTCAGTTCAGTCAAGCCAGCCAGATATTCTTTCAAGTGCTCACGAAATACGCTGCGAGTGAAAATTTTCTGATTCTACGTCACGTGAGTGAATCTTACATCTTCATGCTGTTCCTCAAATCGAACTGACGATGCAATATTTTCAAAACGGTACAAGAGCCACGGGATAATAGTTTATTCGGTTTTACAGTCGATCGGATGTTTGTCCTTTCTCTTGCGAGCCCAAGAAGCAGCTGTGTGGTCGAACGCCTCGACCCAGCAAGTTCTCGATGGTATACTCACGTTTACCGTGCATTCCAAACCGAAAGTTCGCAAGGCAGCACAGCACGCGATATGCGCGATACTCAAAGGTAGATTATTAAGTCGATTTTCGTCCAAAGACGTTCCGGAAGTAAATTCCCAACAAAAGTGAAACAGAGCGCGAATTTCAAGTGCTTGGCGATGGTACAAAAGCTAAAAAAAAATGAGCGATCCAGAAAGAATCAAGAACATTCGTTTCACATACCAACAATATCGAATCGTGATACTTTTCTTGGGGAATACATTTTTCGAACGGATAGCTTTCGCATAATTTTGTCATTTTGAAATTTCGCTTTCTCACTTTTTCGAAGCCTGTGGTTTGCTTCCGAGACGGTCGGACAACGGTCGGTTTTGTCGGTAAAGAAGATCGCACGTGCTTCGAAATTCGTTTATCTTTTCCGATGTTTCGACGAGCAGGAAGCGATATAATGAGAGAAGACGATCCACCCGCGTGTCATCCAGCCGGCGCGCGAATAGCAAAACACTGTCTCGGGCAATTGGAAAATGCCGGACAACCCGGCTGCATCACGAGCACTCTTCACGTTCTCACCTTACTCAAGGACATTGCGCATCAATTACCAAAGTCTCACGTCAAATCGGTTTGCGAGGCTCTCTTGCGCATAATGACGCTCAACGATGTTTTGGTCACTTCCTGCTGTCTGCAAACTCTTCACAGTCTATTCGTATCGCGACCGTCGGAGGCCGTGCTCCCGTCGCAATTGAACGCACAGATAATCAACGCTCTTTACGATTATCAACCGGCGCCTGGCGATACTCAGCCGACCTTGGCTTGGCTAGCGGTCATGCAGGAGGCCCACTGCAATCTCGTCATGTACGTTTTTCCTCGCATAAGTAGCAGGCGCAATAGTCTCTTGAAAATGTTTCGCGAGTTCATTCTCCACGGAGGTGAAGAAGAATACGAATTTAAAGAGTACTCGGCGATGGCATAAAAATCCACAAGAGATAAGGTCGATATCGAAAAATTCAAAGTCTAAAAGTTCAAACGTAACGTTAATACAAATTTCGGATGACATCGAGCTAATTTCAATATCGCACAAACAAATTGTCCGAACAAAAAAATTCGGTAAAAATTGTTTTTTTTGCCGACTTGTCAATGATTTTCGATATTTTGCGTCATAGCCGAGTACTTGAAATTCGCATTGATTTTCGGTTTTGCTTTACCGATATGTCTTGTACCTTCAGAAACAACGTTCATCTCTGTGCCGCCAATATTCCACGAGTGATTGAGAAATCAGCGGAACTGTGGCTGTCGGACAAGTCCGAAGTGTTGACCGCGGCGTCTCACACGATAAAAACGCTCCTGCAGGTTTGCGTTTCGCCGTTGTGCTCGACGGACGAGCTGACGGAGAAACACCGCGCGATCTTGCGGAAAATTTTTCAACTCGTTCAATCCGGCATGAAGTATCAGTACAGCGGTGCTTGGCACCACGTTTTGCATCTCCAGGCGATTTTGTTTCAAGTCGCCGGCGAGAGATGCAGCGAGGAGTTATCAAAGATGCTCGTTGATCTCGCGGATTTGCGAGATTCGTACAAATTCACGTACAACGCGGAGATCGAGTACGCCGTTGGCGCCGCTGTGAGATCGATGGGTCCGGCGATCGTTTTGGAAAAAATACCGTTGCGCAGCGGCGACGACGTCGTCGATCTCAAACGCAGCTGGCTCCTGCCGGTGTTGAAGGATTGCACGACGGAGGCTTCGCTCTCGTACTTCATCGAATCGCTCCTGCCGTTGGCGACGATGTGCGAGAAAAAGTCCGCCGAGTTGCGAGGCAAAAACGACGGCATCGGCGCGCACAGCTACGAACTTTTGACGTCGCAGATATGGGCGCTCTTGCCGAGCTTCTGCAACGCTCCCAAGGACATCAAGGAGAGCTTCAAGAGCATCGCGAGGATATTGGGAATGGCCATCAGCGAGAGAAAAGACTTGAGAATGTCGGTGATGGCGTCGTTGCGGAAGCTCATCGCGAAATCAACGGAATCATCGAGGACCGAGGACACGGAGGAATTATCGCGTTTCGCCAAGAATTATCTTCCCCTGTTGTTCAATCTTTACACGACGAAGCCAAACGGCTCGGACGAGGAGGGTCAGCGTTTGGCCGCTTTCGACACCATCAAGGTTTATCTGCCGATAACGAGCAAAGATCTGATCGGCGAATTGTTCGACAAGGCTCTGGCTCGTCTCGACGAGCCTGACAACGACGACTCCCTCCGGCAGAGCATCTTCGATCTCATCCGCGCGTTGACGCAGCACACGGACTCGCGGAGGCTCGCGAAGCTCTACGAGAAGTGCGCGCCGCTCTTGATGGACAACAAACGTCAGAAGGAGCAGAAGAAGGCTTACCGATTTTTGGAGGAGATTTGCTCGAGCCAGAGTCAGGTCTGTCGCGATTACGTCGATGAGAATCGTCGGGTGCTGCAAAAATTGATCGTCAAGTCAGCCCCGATGACCGTCTCGTCCTCCAAGGCCGCGCGCTTACGTTGCATCGACAATCTCGTTAAAACACAGGCGAATATCGAAAAAACGAAATTTTTACGCGCCATCGTACCGGAAGTCGTCCTCGACATCAAAGAGATCAACGAGAAATGCCGCACGTCCGCTTATCAATTGTTGAACACCATCGCCGAGAGGTTGCTCAACGAGCCGGACGCTTTCAACGAATACATCGACATGCTGGTTGTCGGACTCGCCGGGGCGCCGACTTACTGCAGCGCCACGCTTCTCGCTCTCGCGTCGCTCTCCTACAGGTACAACGGTTCGATAGCGAGTTCGACGGTCCGCGAGATTCTCGGTCACGCTTGCATCCTCCTGACCGCGCCCACCAGAGAGATCGTTCTCTCCTCCTTGAGCTACCTCAAAGTTTACGTTTCCTCGTTTCCGACGACCGTCGTCGGACCGAATCTACCAGAGATCGTGAAATCACTGTGCGGCATGACCGACGACTGCAAGAGACACTTTAGGCAAAAGGTTCGCGACATACTCGTGAAACTCGTCAGGAAATTCGGCGTCGAGATCATCAGCGGCTTCGTGCCAGCCTCCGACGAGACTATGCACAAGAGGCTGAAGAACATCCGTAAAATCGAGACGAGAAAGCAAAAGACGAAGGAAGATCGAGACTCCAAGGCTCCGGACGACGAGAGCGACGAGGAATTCAACGTCAAGAGAAGACCGAAGAGCGTCGAGGAGATTTTGGCCGACAGCGATGAGGAGTTTGACGACATGGAGGTCGACGATTCCGACAAAACGAGGAAAAAATCGACGAGGAAAAACACTTGGATACGCGAGAGCGAGGATAACATCGTGGACTTTGTCGATCCTTCGGCTTCGAGAAACATTACCGGTTTGTTCCTTTCTCTCCTTTTTGTTATCCGATTTTTTCCAACAAAGTCATCATCGTCAGACGACTCAATGTTTTAGCTACGAAACCTGGACAATCTGCGACGAAAACGCTGAAAACAAAGGACAAGGATCACGGGTTCAAGACTGCCGGCGATGGACGTTTGATCATCAAGGATGGAAGCAGCGACGATGACGAGGATGATCACGGTGATGGCAAGAAGAAAATCAAGAAATTACCTTTCCTCGGTAGCGATTCCGACGACGATATCGGTATTGCATATTTTTTCAACACAGCTTTTCGAACACAACGATAATCATTATTAAAGATGAATATTTTAATCGGGAGACTTTTCTTCAAGTCCATTATCTAACGTATTCGCCGGAAACTCGAGTTTTTTAATATTAATTTAGTTTTATTCATGATTTTTTTAAAAGACAATATTAATATTAATTAATCGCGAGTGTATGGTATATTGCAGACGACGATGCGAAATCGACAGCGCCCGAAAAACCGGAAATGAGAAAACGAAAACTCAGCGGCAGTACGGACGCAGCGAGCACAAAGACATCGTCGAAATACAGAGGTAATGCAATAAAAAAACAAAAATCAAACGAATTTCGACATTCCGCGATATATTTTCGTCATTTTGCAGCTGGTGGTATCGGTATTCACCGGCCGGTCAAAGTATCCAAGAGCAGCCAGGAACCAGGCGCGGAGTATCGAGGACGCAAAGCCAAGGGCGATGTGAGGAAAAAAGGAAAACCGGATCCTTTCGCGTACGTCCCTCTGACGCGAGCGGCTCTCAATAAAAGGTCGGCAATGAAGAATTCATTATTATCGCTAATCGATAAGCAGTTGTTAATTTTCCCGAAAAATAATATTTGTCGTGTCTGAAAAAAACGATTTCGCAATTTCAGGAAAAAGATGAAGAGCGCGGGTAGATTCAAGAACATTATATCCGGAGCGAAAAAGGGCGCTCGTGTCGGCAGCAAAGGAAAACGAAAGCTGCATTAGAGACGATATCGATATATTGTATTTACTTCTAATAAAATCTCGAAGGCGAAAACCTTTATTCTATTTAATTATATCGTTTGTGGCATTCAGATTCCGCCGTCGGAATATTAGTCGTCATGAAAAGTAATGTTTCTGTAAACTGTAAAGTACTTTCCTCTTACATGGAATAAACGAGCGGAGAATAAAAATATCAACGAGTTCTTTTTTTCGCGAATTTAACATTAGCAGCCCGCGGGACTCCGAGACAAATTCCGTCCGCAAAATTTGCTGACAATGAAATGCGAATATTTTCCCAACTCCTTCCAACTCTCGGGGAAGAACATGCGATGTTTTCCAAAGCTGACAATCTTTTTTTCCGTCAACATCGGGAAAACGAAAATTTCGGAATTTGCGGGACGAGCCGGAAGTACGATAATCGGACGTGACGAGAGCAGTCGATATTAGAGAAAAAATGATAATGTTTCCGAGCGAAAAATCCGACTATCGCTGTTGCTCCAGTGACCTCCGAACCTC
Source organism: Heteropelma amictum (assembly GCA_959613375.1). NCBI lineage: Eukaryota > Metazoa > Arthropoda > Insecta > Hymenoptera > Ichneumonidae > Heteropelma > Heteropelma amictum. The sequence continues at coordinate 29,957,190 of OY390721.1, forward strand.
GACTCTGACAACGTCGATGATGAAATTCTCGCAGATATCATCGATGATTCCCTCGACTGGGAAAGTGATAATTATTTTCTCGTCGATCCGTTAAGAACTCTGGAGTAAAAAAAGGAGCATCGCGATAGCGAGGAAAACTTAATTTATTACTCTTCTCACCCGCTCGGACAGGAAATGGATCTCTCCGACGAATGTCGCATCTCGACTAAGAGCTCGAGAGGCAAAATGATTTTATTCCGAGAGTCTAATTCCTGCAAAGACAAACTTTCAATGCATCGCGAGCAGCGATGAGAGGAACAAGAGCCATTTGTTTCTTTACGAAACAATTTCTTACGACTCCGCCGTCTTCTTCGGTAACAAACTCTCCAACTCTCCGCTCTCGCTCATTTCTTTAACGATATCCAGACCACCCAATAATTCACCATTCGCGTATAATTGCGGATAAGTCGGCCAATTGCTGAATTTCTTGAGGCCCTCTCTGACCGCGTTGTCCTGCAGTATATCGAACGTCCAATAATCAGCCTTGTATCCGTCCAGCAGAGAAACTATCGTTCTGGAAAAGCCGCATCGAGGATTCACGCGGTCCCCTTTCATGAACAAAACGCAGGGAGCTTTGTTGATTAGTTTTTTCAATCGGTCCTCGATGCTCGTTTCCGCTTTTGGACGATCGACGTCGGGTCTTTCGCCGCTCAATTGTTCCTTTATTTTTTCCGTCAAAGATTCGGGATCCGCGCCGTCCACTCTGTCCACCAACGTTCCGTTTCTCAGGAGCAAAACCGTAGGTACCGCCGATACCCCGTACTTCAACGATATCTCCGGAACGTCCTCCGCTGGGATCTTTGCGAATTTAGCCGCTTTGTAATTGTCGACTTTTGCCATTTCTCCCAGTACGTTGTTTATCTGAGCGCATTGATCCGCCCATTCCGCGTGAAAGTGCACCACCGATAAATCCTTGGATCTAAAAACGGTAATTGTGCTCTAGCTCGGTGATCGGAGGATCGATGATGAATATTTTTTTGTAACATTCGCCAATGAGACGTTTTTTTGCATGAAAGGCGAACAAACTTTTTGGAAAAGCTTTATCGTCGGTTCACGACTGAGTTCTCTTATCGGGAGGAGGAAAAAGTGAGCATCGATCGTCGTAAGACGATTAATCGGTCAATTGGATATTAACTAATGATAATAAAGTACCGTCAAACATTCAAAATGCTACATGCATGGACTGTTTTTATTGTTACGATATAAAACGTATCAAATCCGTCGATAATTTTCGGAGACAAAAAACCGTCTCGATGTTATGGCGTAATGAAGGAAATGCATTCACTCTCGTGATTCGTGATTTTTTTCGCGAACGTCGCGGATTTTCGCGAACAGGAAATGTAGGATTTTCGATCGAAATGAAAGATAACATTTTGAATGACTGTCTTCTTGCCGCAAAACATCGAGGTTAACCGAAAACAATATTTGCGTTCAGCGAGGTTATGTTTTTCTACTTACTTGACATATTCTTCGAATTCTTCAACGCTTTTAAGGTTATCTAGTGTCATTTTGCAATTTTTTCTTCGCGCGAGGCTTTTTATCCAAACTCTGCGGAATTTTCGTTCACCGTGCAAAATTCTTTCAAAAGATGTGCTCGAACATATATCTAATGAAATAATTTATATATATATATATAAACTCGACGCGATTTCATATGCATGCGCCACAAGATGAAACATTTCACCAATTTTGCGCAGCTATATCGCGCCAATGTCGAACATTGCGCGGGAATATTTCAAAAGTGATAATAACCATTTTTGCAAACCATCTCGTGAAACATGAATCAATATAATAATACCAAGCCATAAATTCATGCGAAAATATGTTTGAAGCTTCGAAGGTTCAGAACTCACGTGTTGCTGTTTTCTTCATTTCGCGTTTGCAGGAAAAAGTCGGCAGAAAAGTTCCATCAGCGACTGTTTTTTTTCTTTACTTTTATTTATTTCCCATCGGATTCACTCGCGCAGCGTTACAGTGATTTGTAAATTTGTTTCAACGTCATTGTTTGTTTCTTCCATTCGACTAATATAGCATGTAAACGTGTGGATTTATGCTAATATTCTTAAGATAACGCGACAGAATGGTACGTTTACCGTTGCTCCGTAATTATCAGCCTCCCTCATCTCATTTTCTCCCTCTACAGTATCCCTCATCCTTCGGACGCAAATTGCGCTTTTTCTTCATTCTTCGTGCGGAGCTTCGCTTGAATAATTTACCGTTATAGCTATGGAAAAAGTTTCATCTATGCTTCCGAGATGCGATCTTGTAGACGCGGGCTCGCAATCGCACTCTCTCGCTGTTACAGAGATTCATAAGTTTCTACTCTCTTTCCTCGACACAATGATGATACATGTAGCAATAATAATAATAATTTACATTAAATTCAATAGCTTTCGGAAATTCACTCTGACCGGAGTAACAAAAAACCATAGTACTTTCAACGTAAAATTCACACAATCTTCTTGCCGGACGAATTAAAATCCCGCGCTCAAACTTTCCGCCGTAAGTCGTCTTTTTGTCGGGTCGAAATTTTCATTGCGTTGCCTTGGAGTTTTTCAGCTCTAAATAATCATTTGAAAAACAATGTTTTTGCTACAATTATTATCGATTAGATAATTATCGACTTCAAGGTTCCCCGCAACATCCGCATAATGCCAGACTTCCGGTAATCGTCAGAATCTACAAGATTTCGAAATTTCTCGACAACGACACTTTTTCACTCGGCTAGTGGCAAATTTTTTCGTTTTCTCATCTCACAGGAGCCCATGGGTGCATAATGCCTACGGAACGCTTAAATTTCCGTAAGGAATCAACCGTCGTGACGAAAATAAACGACAAAATCGTCAATGCACGGATAATTTGTGACGATTTTTCTTGTGATACAATCAAAAGAGGGTATCTCTCGTCTCTCTCTCTCTCTCTCTTACCGTTTAATCATTTTTTCTTTAAATGTTTGCAGTCGCAGTCTATTTCGACGCGCTCGTTTTTTTTTCGAAATCTCCATCGGTATGTCGAAGCTTCTCCTGCTGTACAATGTACAATGTCGCCTGTACAATGATGCTACCTACGTACGATCTGCAGGGACTGTGTATCGTTACTTTCGCGAATATTTCATCGCTCTCGTTGTATTCGTTTTTTTTCTTTCTTATTCTCGCGCCGCCTCTGAGACTCGTTTATTTAAATTATCTTTCATATTTCATTTTTTTTTGTATTCTCCCTAGGGTGCGTGTTAGCTCGTCCGTTTTTTTTCTCAGTAGAGGACCAAACGGCAACGAGGATCAAATAATTACCCTTTCCAGGCCCGATGCCCCATTCGCATTCGTCTAAAACACGCGAGAGAACTTGCGGCAAAAAATATCTCTCGTATTCTGAAAACCTCGGTGAAAATCCGTACTTTTATCATGCCGTTCTGCTCCTTTTTTTCTCTTCCTTTCCAATCAAGCTCGCGCACGTACGAAGAGAGAAGAAAGAACGGCCTCCTGGAGAATGCTTTTCGGATTATTGCAAGATAAAAATACAGCGTTTTTTTTTTATTTTCAACGACAGACACGGGGGGCGTTTCGACTTTGCAAAGAGTCGAATCGCTCGTCCTTTCTTTTTCCATCAGAATACGGCATTTAGGCAAATCGGTAAAAACATTCGAGGGGAAAAACTGACTCCCGTGCTTGAAAACAAAAATGAGCGGAGCGAAAAGTTGGAAAGTTCTGTCGGGTGAAATTTTAGCCAAAATTATTGAAAAACTTGAAAACACGATTTTATCGACGGAAATTATGCTTTAAAAAAAGTTTCGAAAGAAAGATTTTTCCGATAGAAAAACAAACGCACGTTTCTCGGGAAGAGGCATTCACACCTTGGTCCACGGTAACACGAGGTTTTCGATTTATCTTCGATTTATCTTCGATTTATCTTCGATTTATCTTCGATTTATCTTCGATTTATCTTCGATTTATCTTCGATTTATCTTCGATTTATCTTCGATTTATCTTCGATTTAACTTCGATTTACTCGATTGCACCACTAATCTACGAATATATAACAGCAGCTACCGGAGTCGCAATAATTGTGACGTCCAAGAAAAATCTTGTCGGTTTTTACGCGAAACGAATTTGTACTTTTGCTTTTGTTTTCTCTTAGTTTTGTGTTTTACCGCTCGCGTAAATGAATCATCCAGGGGGGGGGGGGGGGGGGGTGATGACGATCGATATTTTTTTTTGCAATTTTCGGAATTTCATCCCCGCCCATCGTCGACGCGAACGGCGATGTAAAAATGAACGCGAGATCTGGCAACTCTTCGTGATCTTTTTCCCGTTTTCGTGCTTTTCTTTCATCCCCCGTTTCGCCTCGTGTCAGTATCTCGTGCCAAAAGTTCAGCCCTCTTCCGATCGGACAACGCAGCCACCCTTCCGCGAGACGCAGAATCTAATCGTACTCTCCTTGTAATTCGGTAAAGGATTGTTGACAAAATGGGACTGAACAGCGCGCCATGACACTTTTTTGAAAATCTTTGCAACCCCGAAGAAAATGGAGTCGGATCGTTTGAAAACGTTTTATCTCGGGAATCGACGGGCCGGTCGAGAAAAGTTTCAAACGAAAGATGCTCGGAATTCAAAAGTGCGCGAAGAAAGTCGATGTGTTCGACGCGCACTGGAGAAAAATGGATTTTTTGAAAAAATACAATCTCGGGAACCGACGGGCCGGTCGAAAAAAGTTTTTTTTTCCTCTCAAATCGTCGATCGAGAGTCCCTTTTCGTCTCATTTCGCGTCTGCGGCCCAACTTCCCCGTGTATCGTGTTCATCGCGTCGTGATAATCGAAAAAAACGAGGTAATTTTCCGTCGCGTCCGCGAGCCTCGTGACAATCGAGGCTGCCTCGTAAAATCTCCTCCCGTACAGACATTCAAGATTCCTCGGATTATTAAAATTCACTAATAAATCAATCGAATATATACACACGTATATTCTTAATCGTTCAGTTTCGATTAATTCGCGTTGGCAATAATTGAATGTCCCAAGATCGTTCGATATCACAGTCGTTTTTTTTTCTTATGTTGAGGGAGGGGAGGGAGCGTCGACCGAGACGTTTCATTCGCGACGTGAAAAAAATCATCGAGCTACCGAGATATCGGAGAACCCGCGAAATTTTCCGGAGAATCGATATTCCTTCGATGTTACAACGATTGTGAAAGAAAAAAGAAAAAGAGGAAGAAAATTCTCACGCTGCAATCGCCGAGTACCGTGAAACTCGTATTCGTTTGGAATCTCCGCGTCCGACGTTCGTGCGACGAAATCTCCTTTGCGATTCGTCTCGAGCGCGTCTCCGTGACGTTGCGTCCTTCAGGAACAATCCAAGGTCACCGGTGGTGGGAAAAACGATGAGACGATTCTCCTCTCGTGGTCCATCGGCGGAAGAGCGAGCTGCGGTCCCGAGCTACGATGTCCTCGAACGAATACGAGTTTCACTCGAGAGACGCTCGGTGAAAGTCGCTGCCGCTGGCCCTCCTTCGAGAACAAACCTCGTTTAGTTGCATTCAAGGACGATCTGCATGTACAACGTCGGTAAAATCGATATTAAACGCGAATTTCGAGTACTCGGCGACCACATGCAAATCGGAACGTTGATTTCGCACGATAACAATATCGAAAAGTTAGTAATGAATCGTTGGAAGAAAAATTTGGAAAATCACTCCGAAAACTTGTTTTCTTTTTGTGGGAAGTGGAGTTTTACAGATAAACGTGCAGTTTCCGGTCGGTTGAGACGAAAATAATCGAGAAGAAAGATGTTTAGGAATAAGGAAATGAAGAAACGGAGACACCGTCCTACCGTTCTTTTTAACATTTTTAGCGGCGCGTGAACAAAGGCGTTCGTCCACCCGACTGAAGATCTCTTCCGGCTGATGCATATTGCATTTTTTTTTAGAAATAAATTCTTCAAATTTGACCAAAAAATATAGGAAACGGTGAAAAAAATGCATCCGTACGTGGAAAAAGAAGAATTTATTCGATCTGAGGAGGAAAATCGTTTAATTTTTGTGCCAATTTTGTTTTCGTTAAAAACTCTTCCGACATTGTTTTTTCCTGAAATCAAGGTGCCTTTTGTGTGATTAGATTTTTTTCACATCCTCGCGTCATCGCCGAGTTAAAATTCGCATTTTCCTTTTTTTTTCGAGTTTGCAAACATCGTACGATCATCCTCAAACAAAAAAAAAGGATGATCGACCGAGTTGGCATGATTTTTTCGCGCGTGCAAAAAAAAAGTAAAAGAAAATGCGTCCGTAATTCGACGATCGTTTTCGCGTCGATATTCGATGTCCCAGTCGACGCGCCATATACTTTTTATTATCTCTCTGCCAATCGTCTCCGTTATGTTTCATATTATAATAATGTACTTTTTCGTGTTTACGAATATTACTTGGTATTGTTTCTTTCTTTTATTTTATATAATACGTGTAGAGCGTTAATCGTACTGATAAATACAGTTATAAAATATTGTACGGGTGCGTCTTGGTGTCGCGTCGGTCTTAAGGGCGTTTCTTACTCTACAACAAATTTTCTCTCTCTCTCCTCTCTCTCTCAGCATCATTACTATTATTTGTTGTTGAACATTGTTTTTTCTCTTGTATTTCTTTCTTCTCTCTCATCAGCCAAAACGAGCTCCTAAACTTCATTACCGACGCGTTTTCCGTTCTCGTAGTCTCTGTGCTGCAACTGCAAATTCATTTTCTTTCGGTCCTTCTCCCTCGCAACTTTGTTGCCCCACCCTCGGTGCATTCTGGCGCTATTTTCGGAGGGATCGACGCGCACTTCCGGTAATCCCCTCATTTCCTTTTTCTATTATACTCTGTGTTGGCGCGGAGAGAGCGAGTGATAATTCCCTCTTGTATCCCGAGGACAGATTGGAATGCAAGTTTCTTTTTTCTCGTTTTTTTTTTCCTTCTTTTTCTTTCTTTCTCTCAAACGACCGACAGTCACGCTCCGTTCTCGAAAAAGAATATCTTTTTTTCTTCCTCGTCAACGAGAGTCTCGGGCGGCAGCGAAATTACCAACAAACGCTGGCCCTCGCCAAAAAATTTCGAAATTTCAAAGACACACACACACACACACGCACACACGGCCATTCACGAATAAGTATCTAATTCCTCCGGAGATTTTCTCATCGATCGCCAATGACGATCGAGATCCGACGATAATTCGCTATATTTCTTACTTCTTTTGCGATGAAAATTATTTCGCGCGGGAGAAACGAAAGAAAAAAAACAAAACTTTACGCGTTCGTCGACTCGGAGTTCCGGTGCTGCTTCAACGTTTTTTTTTTCACGCAAAGTATTTTCATTCGTTTTTTTCTGCACCCCACCCCCCTCCCCCTTCGGAAGAAGCGCGAGAGGTGCCGATTTTCGGCGCGGATACTTTCAACAGCTGTTTTTTCTCCCTGGGGGATGACGAGACAACGGAGTACCGTCAGTCGATGAAGAAAGAAAGAAAATAGAAGTGAAAATCCAGTTTCGCGGAACTCTCGTGGGATCTTTGTTTTCGCTGGCGCGCTCAATCAGCCTCGAAGAGAACGAGGGTACTTGAAATCGAAAAAAAAAAAAAAAAAAAGAATGACACGGAAAATCTCCATCGCGATCGTTATCCAGCGACGCGAAACGCTCGTCGAGAGTCCAAGGACCGGAGGCGCGCTCGAGAGTCTTGAAAAGAAGCAAAAAAAAAAAATTCCTTCCTTCCTCGCCACCGCTCTCTCTTCTCGCTGTTTCTCCTCTCCTATTTAAATAATTGTGATAGCCGCAACGAGTCCCGCATTATTACCGACGCGAGTTTGAGAAAAAAAAAAAAAAAATTCAACTAAATTGTTCGTTTCTTTCGTGTTTTTTCCGCCCGTCTCCGTCTTTCTCCTCCGTTTCATGAACTACTGTATCGTTCGTTATTACTCTCGGATTGATAATAACGGTCAATCGATTTGATTCATTTAAATGACTATTCTACACGTATAATTGAGTTTGATGCAATTTAGCTAATATATTCAACATTTCCGCGAGTGTCCGCCGTGTCTCGCGTTACACATCATTGTTAATCATTGTGTTTGTTCTTTTTTTTTTGCTTTCTTCTTTTTCTCGTTTTTTTTTTCTCGTCTATCTCTTACTCGCTCTCTCGAATTACTCTACGTCACCTTTGCCCGGGCTGACCGGCTTCCCCCACCTTTGGGGGACTTTGACGGAGGAGAGAGCCCTTAAGGGGCGGGGGGACGATAATCCCCTTGGACGATTGTCGAGAGACAAAAGATCGGGGAGAGCCTGGATGCGGGAGAGTGAAGTTAGCCGCGAAGCGATTTTCTTCAAAATTCGCTAATACTTGGTCGTCGTCTATGAGTAAGTATCGTGAGAGTTGATCGTCCAAGCATCGAGAGGAGCAACGAGGGGAAGGGAGAAAAGGGGATTGTAGTGCGGAAAGGGGGGGGGGGGGGGGGGGAGGATACGGGACGGACCAGGGACCAGGGTCGTTCGTCGTATCGCACAAAATGTTCGTACTCATCGTCCGAGGACTCGAGAATCCGATCGTCAATTTTCACGAGAATCGTCGTACCGACTTTTTGCGCTAATTTTTTTTCGTTGATTTTATACGCGATTCGCCAGTTTCTTTATCCATCTTTATGATTTTAATTCGCGTCTATAGTGTGCCAGCGTATTCATTCGTGTATCTGTGTTTTTTTCGTGTCTGTTTGTGTATGTTTGTTTCCTTTGCACTTACATATAATCGAATTTTCGTGTAGATTATTAGTAATGATAATAATAATAATAATAATATTAATGCTTGCGATACGATGGTAAAGGGAGTTGATTTTTCTCTTCATTGTTCCTGTGTGTTCTCTCTCTCTCTCTCTCTCTCTCTCTCTCCCTCGCTCGCTCATCCTCGAATCATCTACTTTCCCCCCCACCAGTCTTGACCGTTACCGCTACTGCCGTTGTTGGTCGAGTTGTAGGAGGAGCTATAGTTACCACCGTAGCCTCCACCGTATCCACCTGCAAGCAATCACGAATTTTCTCATGATTTGTTTAAAAAAATAAATAAACGAGGAGAGCAGGCTTTGCGAAGATTGCGCTGACGATCTTGCGGCGGGAATGAAAAGGGGATGGTTTTGTTTTACAAACTCAATATCGAGACTCTTGAAACTGGTCAACTGGGAAGAAAAAATGTACCTCCATTTTTGACGGCAACGGGACTCGACAAATACAAAATTGTATTCTGCGCATATTTCGTTTTTTGGTTACGCAGAGTTGGAAAAATCTATCAAGGTCGTGGGGGTCTGTTTGCGAGACTTTTAGAAACGCAATTTTCGCGAACTTTTTCTCCGATAACTCGACGGCGGAGCCACGATCGATTCCGAGGGTAATCGCGCGATGCATTTTTCTACAAAAGTGGCAGATTCCAAGCTGACGATGTTAGAACTTTCGGATATCATTTGGATTCGCGATGGCGAATTTTGATGAACCGGAAGTTCATAAATGTCCCCTCGGAGGATTCGAGCGACGAAGAACGCGAGAGAAAATGGATGCGAGTTTTACCTCCGTATCCGGCGGGTCTACCGCCGGGTCCGTTGCTGCGTGCGCTTCCCATGCCGGAATTCGGCGTCTGACGATAATCCCTCGCGCCAAAGCCGCCGCCGCCGAAGCGACTCTTGGTGCTGCTGCCGCTACCACCTCCGTGTCTTCGGGCGCCAGCGGCACTTCCGCCTCCGGGATGCCGCGAGTCGGAATACATGTTCTCCAGCCAAGAGGGCAGCTCTTGATTCGTCTCGATCAGCAGAGAAACAAGATCGCGGGTCAAGTTGTAATTCTTGTGGTTGAAGAACGACGTCGCCAGACCTGTGATGCAACATTTTGGTTTTCGCTTTTTTTTTTTTTTTTTCATAAATTTCGAGGCAGTTTTTGCGCCAAAGCGCGAACGTCGCGCGTTTTACCGACCCAAATTTCCCATACGTCCGGTACGACCGATTCGATGAACGTACTCCTCAACGTCACCGGGCAGATCGAAGTTTATAACGTGCTTGACGTGTGGAATATCGAGCCCGCGAGCGGCGACCGCCGTAGCGACGAGGATCGTCACCGCGCCGGCGCGGAAACGGCGCAACGCGTCCTCGCGCTCGTGCTGCGATCTGTCGCCGTGAATGCTCGTTACCGAGTATCCCATGTGGGCCAAAAACTCGTCGAGCATGTCAGCCCCCTTTTTCGTCTCGACGAATACCAGCGTTAGCGAGTCAGCTTCTTACGTGAAAAACAGAGAGAAGAAAGAACGAGGTTATCAACCGATCTCTCGAACACTCGTGGCACTCAAAGTGTCAATAAAACAGAAATGGAATGAGAATCTCGCGTCACTAGCGACGCTATTAAACAAAGACCGAAAAAAATCGTTGTCAATCTTTGCGCGATCATTTTGAATATCGAATTAATCTTTTCTTGTATTTTGGAACAAAAAGTATCAAAATTAGCCGCACAAAGGTTTCTCGTCGCTCGTGAGAAATTCTCGACCTATTCGATGAGCGGTTTCGTTTATATCTCCCTTGAGGCCATGGGGGATACCCCCTCCCCCATCGAAATTTCGAAAAATTCTCAGGCAAAATCTATCAATCGGATCGATTTGAAATTTTTGGTGAGTATTTAGTGACATAGCCCGGAGGGTCTGACGATTTCGCAATTTCGACATTTTTCAAAAAAATTTTTTTGTAGTGAACATTTTTTCAAAATTTCGAAATTCTAAAATCGTCAGTCCCTCCGGGCTATCTCGCTAAATACTCACAACAAATTTCAAACCGATCCGATTTATAGATTTTGCCGGAGAATTTTTCTAAGCTTCGATTTACGGATGTAACACATCGCCTTAACCCTTCGGGGAAAGGTTCCGCAGTGCCACCTGTGTTGAAACGCTCGAAACTGTCGGTAAAGTAGGATTTTCGTTGTCCCTGATTAGCAGAATTTGCGGAATTCAAAATTCAACGGTTTTTTTTTAGTTTTCTTACGCCATGTCGACTCCGCCATTTTGAATTCCGGAAATCTGACGGTAGATTCGTGATCAGCGACCGGAAAAGCCTCTGTACGCTGATTGTCGCGAAAACTCGTTGAGTACAAAAACGTGCGCCGCAAAAGCGGTGAATACTCGAAACATTTGATACCCCAATTACGCGTCGTACTTACGAGCATCCATGGCGTTGCTCGCTTGCAGCAGATCCAGAAGATACGAGCGTTTGTCGTGCTCCTCGACCCAAACGATCTTTTGCGTGATATTCTCGGAGGTCGAGCCAACGCGGCCGACCGCGAGGAATATATAATTGCTCAGAAAGTCTCGGGCCAGCATTTGAATCTCTTTGGGAAAGGTCGCGGAGAACATGAGAGTCTGTCTCTCGCCGGTAGGCGGCATCGTGTCTCCCTCGACGATGCGTCGTATCTGATGCTCGAAACCCATGTCCAACATACGATCGGCCTCGTCGAGTACCAAGTACCTAGAATTTTCAAGTTTTCACATTTCCCTTTCCCCTCATTGTCGAAGAAAAGATCCAACGGACGCGGTAAACGGCACTCGAAGTGAAAGTACACTTTTCCAGCGAAATTCGCTCAGATTTATTGCGAGACTTTCTCGCGCAAAAAAAAATTTCGAAAAAAAATGATTTCTTCAATAGAACAGCGTAGAACAATGAAAAAAAGTGTTTTTCACTCAGAGTGGCGCGTATCCGTATGCGTAAATTTCAAAGCCATCTCGCGTCTGCTCACCGGCAATTGTGCAAGCCGATTTTTCCCCGCACGAGCATGTCGCCGAGACGTCCAGGTGTCGCTACGAGCAAGTGACATCCGCGATCGAGCTCGCGCATTTGTTCGCCGATGTTCGAGCCGCCGTAAACGAGGGCCGGTCGCATTCTCGAGCGATACGCGAATTTACGGGCCTCGTCGTAAATCTGAGTGGCGAGCTCGCGAGTCGGCGCAAGGACGAGACCAAGAGGATATTGCTTTCGTCTGCCGGAACCAGCCTGGGGAGGTGGCGGACGCGGTCCCGACTCGTAAATCTGATTTAATATCGGCACTAGAAAAGCGGCGGTTTTACCGGAGCCGGTTTGAGCGCAGGCCATTACGTCTCTGCGACCGATGATTATCGGTATCGCGTACTTTTGCACCGGTGTGGGTTTGTCGTAGCCAGCGAGGCTGATGCTATTCTTTATTATCTCCGTCAGCTTAACCTCATCGAACTGCAAGCGGTCGTTGATTATTCACATTTCATTATTGTGACATGAAAAAGATATATAATAACACTGATGCGAAAAGAATTCGCAAAAATAACAAATACAATGGTAACCGAAGAAATTGTATAAAAAAAACTGCGGCAATGGAAATTTGATATGAATATTGTGAAAAAACATTCAGAACACGTATTTTCTTTGTAATCAATATGCAATGTTCAATTTTGACTGTTTAAGGGGTAGACTCACAGATGTGATGTGCTGCGGTATGTTGTCGCCTGTAGCCTCAACGGGTATATCCTCGTATTTGCTAAAATTGATACCGGTGTTGCCAGTACCGAAGAGCTCCAGCTCGAGTCGTTCGTCCTTGGACGTGGGAATGGTCCAATCGACCTCGTTTCTTCCTCCCCGTCCGTTGCCATCCCTCTCGTCCTTCCATCGGTTGCTTCCTCCTCCTCCTCCTCCTCCGCCGCTGCCGATTCTCTGATCATTACGATTGTCCTGCCAGCGATCGTTTCTCGGCTCTGGCCAAGCGCCACCCTGTCCGCCACCCGATCCTCCTCCGCCCATGGGACGATCGCGCTCTCCGTTTCCATAGCGATAGTCGCGACCATTTTCCTGCGGGCGTCTGCTTCTACCTCCGAAATTTCCAAAATCGGTGTCGCGGTTGTTGCGAATATCTCTGTAAGAGGAACTCTGATATCCTCCTCCGTAATCGCGATCTCTCTCCTGATCGCGTCCGCCGCCTCTATCCCTGTCTGAGAATGTTCTCGTGTTCAGAGGGGAATTGTTCTCCCCGCTGCTAGGTCCGTTACCTGTTCGATTCGTCAAACATTGTGTTTTTTGTCTTTCGTTTTTTTTTTTTCATATTTTTAACGATTTTTCCCTGCTCGCGATCGTTCTTCGGCGCAACAAAAAGTTTTGACCTTCAAGTTTTCGTTCGCTGGGGAATTCGACTTTGTATCGAAACTCCTCGACTTACCGCTATCGTTTCCTGCTTTATTGCGTAGATGCGGTGCAATGTACCGGCCCCCGCTGGGTTGCTGGGAACCCTGCAAGTCCAGACCAGCTAACTGCAAGACAGAGATATCGGTCGATCGGAGATCGTCGTAAGACAGTGACGACACCGGTAATGCGGGAAATGTAAAGAGACCGCGATCTCTTCAATTTTTTTCGCCGTCGATGTTTACGGATAATTCTCATTTTTTCATCGAGTTTGGAGCTCGGTTTAAAGAAATATCGTGCGGAATTGCGCAGTTGCTCGTCGCCTTTGGTTTTTATTATTACGATCGACTATATGTTTCGATATAATTAGTTGAATAAAGTAATGGTACGACGCGACGATTCAGAGGTTCTTGAGAATTTTTTATAGTTCAAGAGGGCGAGAGTGAAAAAAAAAATCAAAGTGCGAATGTATGGCAACCGGGTTTTTACAAGGTCACGAGGTTTTCACGGGACGTAACGCGAGGTGAAAAAAAATCGTCGAACGAAAACGCGTGTTTGCAAGAATTTTCGCGCGAGTAACCTCGTTTCGGGTTTTTTGAAGATTTCGTTAAGATCGCGTGAATTTTCATCGCCAGAATCAGAGGCCAGGATTGATTGAGCTTAGCGCGGAGATTTCTCGTCACCGGGAGGCAATGCATATCGGGAAATACCTATGGGTACCGCTTGTTTCGCGTGAAACGAGCAAAAAAGCCAACAATCGAACGATCACGCCGAGGAACGCGCTGTTCCGGGAATTGACCGCCGCCATTACGCGAATGGACGTCACGGAATTTTTCGCGTGTGTTGTACGAGCAACGCGACGAGGCCACGAACATTTTGTGAACAAATTATTCAGCACGAGAGATTTCGAATGAGGAAAAAAAAAACGAGCCAGCGAGATTGCGACGAACGGCATGAAATCGGTGAATTTTTATCAAAGGGTCAAATTTGTCCGAGAGACGAACGAAAGGGCGCAGAGAGAAAGATGCGAGGCGTTTTACACGCACGGGATTCACATTTGTGTCCCCCGACTTTGAGCGTTTAACGTTTGTGCAGGGCAAAGAAAAAAAAGCGAATATAAAATGATTTTTGTCTCATTTACCTGCTGCTCTAGACCTGATCCATTTTGGTTGGCTGCATTACTCATATTACTCCGCCTCGGTGCGTAGATTTTCGTAGCTCTGCCGCAGATATACTCTCGTTTGATGCCTCGCGATGTTGGAAATACAAATTTTATACCCCGAAATGCAAACGTTGAGATCCGTCTGTTATGTGTAATATATACACATGTATACGTATAATATATATATGTATATATATATCTACACGCGGGGATATATAATCGCGTATCACGCTCTCAGAGTTCTCGGCGTTTCGCTGTGCCGATATATTATGACACAAAGGAAAACTCAAAGTCGAAAACCGTACAACTCTAGTGCCCCTTGGCTCGGGAGTGAGAGTGTGTGTGAGAGAGGGACCCCCACAACTTGACGTCGCGCAACGAAAATGGCCGAGGAACCGAAATGTATTCGTCTGTTTTCAAAATGGCGGCGACACTATTTCCGTCACAGATTCGCGATCGCATGCACCAATAAGCGAGCTGCTACTATACTTCCCGAAGAGTATATAAGTGTATGTGTCCTCTGTGATTTTACGTTTTGCGTATCATGTTCCGCACTTACGATGAGAGTCAAGTACGTGTGTATTGCAATGAGATCTCGTCGCTCGCATTCGGCTATTCAGCGTGATTTTTCCCCTCTCCCTCGCGCACATGAACGCGCGCACATACACGCTGGTCCAAAGCGCTATTCGCGCGGTAACTTTTGGCGGCCACCAAGGTGGCTGAAAAAAAGGCTACAACGACGAGGATAGCGGAGAGAGTTTGAAAACTTTATGATATTTTCGCGATAACCTCTCTCTCTCTCCAAAGCTGATGCCCATACAGTCGTAAAGCCGAGTCGAAAAATCCTTTAAAATTACCTTTTATCTCCGGTTATTTCTTATATCGAGAGAACGCCGAGGGAACGACGATGCAAGTTTTTTTTGAGCGAAATGACGGAGCCAATCGGTGGCGCCCAAAGAGAATAGTACGTTTCTGCGCACATCCAGATGTCAGATTTGACGTACTTCCGGTTCGCGTTCCTCTCAAACCCTTCCTTCACGTGTACGCGGTCAATTTTTCGAATTTAAATAACTGTGTATATCGGTTTTTTTCTGTTATCCTTTCCTAAACGCGAGACAAAACGTTTGATTAGTGCATAATTCAGATTTTTTCCAGACAACTACTTTCATTTATCTTTGACGCTCTGCGCGTGCTCTTCCTTTTTTTTATTTTTATCTCACACAAATGCGGGAAACTCGATGCAATTACAAATCGAGGTGTACTTCATTATCCATTAACAGCAGAAAGTTCTTTCGTTATTTCGTCGGTTTTTTCCGTAAAATCATCCTCCTCCCTCGAATTATTCCGTTTTGCTAGTACGTTCGGAGATTCAGCCTTTTCTCTCTACATCGCGGATGCAACTCTCGCGTGTTTAAACGTGTAACAGCAAAACGCGCGTTTTCAAGCGATTATCGATGTCGTTCGCGAGTTAAAAAATGGACTGAAGAAAACACACTAGAAAAAGTCGATGTAGACAACGATAGGAAGGCTGGATTAACGAAAGCCCAGATTCAATTACCAAACACGCCCAGAGGGGAAAATAAAATCGGGATATTGTGATTTTTCTCTTTTATTTTATTGTACAACAAAGATGACACGATTATCGATCTTTGATCTAATCGTCTTTCTTGGTATCGGTCTTTCCTCCTCTGATTCTTCCGGTACGACGAGCAGCAATGAGACCGATCTTGCGACCGGCGCTCGTTCCTCTCTTGACTGTCGAGGCCTTGCCGATATGCTGGTGATTACCACCACCGTGAGGATGCTCCACGGGATTCATAGCAACACCACGAACCTATTTCGAAAAAAACATTCATCAGTCGATTTATTCGCCGGAAATCGTCATCGCCACAAACCGATTTTCAACGTTCTCTCGCTCAGTTAATATTTGACCACACGTGAAAATTCAGGTTTCAAATGTCAAGACATCATTGACGAGAGATAAATCCGAAGAAATCAGTGAGATGTGAAAAAACTTTCGAGCCTCTTCCTGTCTGCGATTTCAGGATACTTCCGGTTGGAATTTCGAATTTCATACGATATATATTTAAAGTTTTTGCGTCTCATTCTTCGTCATTGACGTTCCGGTAGATTCGATGCTTTTGCGAGCCTCGGAAAATTCCCGAGTGTATTTTCAAAGTGCAAACAGTCGAACTTGGAATTTTTCTCGCATCTTCGCAATTCAATGATTTTCGTGGAAAAAAAAAAAAACGAAATAAGCTCACCTTTGGCCAGCAATTTCTCTTGGCTTTGTACTTGTGATAAGCACGACCAGCCTTGAGAATGGGCTTGTCTATGCGGCCACCGCCGGCGACGATGCCGACCATCGCTCTGTTATTCGATGGAATAACTTTCTTGGCGCCAGACGGTAACTTGACTCTTGTTTTTTTGCTGTCAGGGTTGTGAGCGATTACAGTGGCATAATTGCCCGACGCTCTGGCGAGGCGACCGCGGTCGCCGGTCTTCTCCTCGAGGTTGCAGACAATGGTACCCTCGGGCATCGTGCCGACGGGCATTACATTGCCAATTTGTAGATTCGCTGGGCACACGCGCGTACATGAACGTAGATTAATATTCAAATTTGTCGAGATAAAAAAGTCGAATCGGGCGCAGAAATAATATTTGCGATATTAACATCAGAAAGAGCCTCTAGATAATAAAATCGTCATTCGACGGTCAGACAGCTAGAAATCATCATAAACAGCGGTTGTCTCCATAGAATCCTGCTTCGTACTTTGCAAATATTTCGTTTGCGCCTATTTCTCACCTTTCTTGCCGCAGTAGAGAAACTGTCCCGTGTACATGCCCTCGGGGGCGATGAAGAGTTCCTTGCGGGTCTTAAACTTGTACGGATCTCGGAAATGGACAACGGCCAGCGGCGCTCCACGTCCGGGATCGTGAATGATGTCCTAAGACGCGTGACGATAATTCATAGAGTATCGGCGGAATTTAAGCTTTTTCGGAGGATCTTTGTCACTCGGTATGTTTCAGAAAGAGCCTCTAGTTTAACATCTTCATGAAATTTCAGACGTAGGTTTACTAGAAATCATCATCGAGCGCAAAAAAAATTCAGAGATTTGTGCGATTATTTGGGGGTTAGGTTGACAACTTTTTTATTGATTTATATTTATATTGATTTTTTTCAAATTCTGCATTCACATACGCATGTTCCGTGACGAAAAATTACGAGAGTTGTCGAGACAACGTTTTACATCGCGTTTTTCGAGTTTGCTCTTGTTTAAAAAACAGATCGATTCGTTTCGACGGAGAGTTCTTGAATCGAGAAAAATGATTGGCTCACCTTGACGACACCTTTGATGTATCCATGCCTCTCGGAGAAGTCGAGGGAACGAAGTTTGGGAGCTCCCTTCCTTCTCTTGGTGTGAGATCGGAAGACCGACCCTGCTCCCTTACGTTGAGCTCGAATAACACGACCCATGGCTCAGTTTCTGTAAATGAGAGCAATTCGAAAAATCCCGTTAATCAGGAGTTGCAAGTATCACCGATTGCACTCTTCGAACAAGCTCTTTCGGAACATCGAGGTCACGAGCGTCGAAATGTCAACGAATTTGGTCAACATAACCTCGCAAAGTTATAAAATTCCTCGACAATTTGTGTGAAATTAAATTTCGACGACAAATGCTATTCGCCTCGAATGCGGGAACACGGGAGATACGTTGCGGAAACATTTTTGCACGTGGATGCTTTATAACGATGGAAATATTAACGGATTACGATAGAAAAATTTCGAGCGAGCACGTACCAAAAGAGCCGCTTGAAAACGGAAGAGGTTTGCTTTGGCTCGAACCACGGGAGGGGGGGGGGAGGAGTAAAAAATGCTGTATTTCTCCGCGCTGTCGAGCAGCGCCACGATAAACGTGTGCGGTCAACTTTGCAACATGCATGGCCATGTTTTTTTCAAGCGACTCTTGAATTCAAATATACCCGAAATATAACGTCAATGAATTCGCAAGTTGATTTTTCATAATTTCTCGGAAAAGTCTGTGACTTTTGTATGTCGTTCTACTACAAAACTCATGATACGTTTTTTGGAGGTCCAATTTATATACACGTACCGGTCAATTCATAAAAATACGCAATCATTTGTGACAACGCGTGAAAACAACTTTTTGTCATTTCACCCAGCTGCAATACGCAGGGGATTATTAATTTTTATTATAATTCACGCAAGATGCATAATTATAATTATATCACTATATTCAGAAGTGCTGGAGGGCGATCGCATGTATTTCGAATCATATTACACAGTGATAAATGTAAACAAGCTTGAGTACGTGAGACACGCAATGCTGTGATGCAGGAGATACACATGCACGTAATATAAACGCGGAATTGCAACGCATAATTCTAAGGAACTTCAGTTATCGTGATACCGCTGGAGAAATACGAGATGATGTAATACTGTCGCGACGTTGACACACGATATATTCAACAGCATTCGCGACACCCTCACTCGCGATACAGTCTGTACATGATAGATTATACATTATATATCATTTCAAGGCCCAATTAATTGCCGGCCAATCGAGACACAAGTGACATCCGTATATATACTCACAACGTGAGTTTCTTTGAAACACAATCAAATACGAGTTCTCCCCACCGGCTGTCGGTAAAATAATCATAAAAACAACTCAACCCACCAACCCACGCGATGCGATGGAGTGCTCGAGTCTTCCGTTCAGTCCACGAGGGAACGTCGTTGCGCCAACAGGCTTTTTTACTGTTTGACCGACGTTTCATCGTGCCGGGAAGGTGTCGTTAAAAATTCTCAATCACCTAACCCCTTTTTTTTTTTGCTCTCGTCATCGAATTTCTTTCGTTAAACGGAGTTACGTGTTTTTTATGTTTAGACGAGGATCGCTCCGGTAAAAGACGTTTGACATCCAACAATAGCGAAATGAATTTGCAGGATTACAAGGAGATTGTCGGCACGTGCGCTGTCATTACGACAATGGGTCAAATGCTGACTGGAACGTGAGTCGCTTTTCTTTTCGCAAATTTATCGTGTATTAATCAGCTGTCTGCTGCAACGTACCGTGATATCCCAAGGTCGCAACGTTCTTCCGCACGTCCGTCGCGTATTATCGTCAGGGTTGTCAATCGCCGCAGTCATCCGCGATTATCGCGATTGAACTTTTTTCCGCCGTCATTTAATCTAATCGTACAATTGATTACCGCTTTTACCATACGAGGTAAGCGTCGAATGTTCCGCGGTTAATTTCAAATATTCCGAAAAATACACAGATTCCCGAAAATGCTTCCTGGCTAGTTGCAAAAATTCAAATTATCTCGATTTTTTCATCTTTTTTTGACACGAAGTTTGACTGCATCAGTGGTTTTTCGAAGGATCGTTCAGTTTAAAGCAAAAGTTGATTAATAACGCAGTTAGTTAATAACAATATTTGAAAAACTTGTAAACAAATTAATAATCAAATTTAGTTTTCGTTCATGTTGATCAAATTCATTCATATTTTTCGAATAAATATTTTCCGAACTTTTCTAGCATTTCGTCGAAATTTACAAAAAAATTGCCAAATGAATATTTTCCCCGAAATGTGGTGTCATTAGAACAGATTCTATAATTAACGAACAATAATTAGGTCAATGAAACAGAATAAGGAGAAACGCAGTTTCATCAAATTTCATCATGGATGATGAATTTTTTCTCAACCATAGTAACAAATTGGATTTTAATGTGTTAAAATATGTTACTTGTGTTCGGACTGTTTGATTTTTCTTTTCTTTTTTCAGATTAATATGCAAAGACATTTACAAGAAGGGAACAACGAAAGGGTCCGATCCCATCCCCTTTGTGGGTGGAATAGTCATGTACGCGTAATTTTCCATTAGTTTTAATCGATAAAACTTCCATTTCCTCCAGAAAATTTCGATCAATATATTCAGCCAATACAAACACGGATATTCTCGTTTTTAAATATTTTTCCTTTTCCTCAAAGCGATCGAAAAAATGTTTCCTAAAATCGACATAAAATATTCGTGTTTGCTTCAACAAAAAAAAATCATCAAGATCGAAAAAATTCGCGCTTTGTTTTCGCGAATTGGCAGATTTCGCAACCGGAAATTATCCGGGCTCCGTTTTCGAGAAATCCTTTGTACGTTTCGTTCCTTTCGATTTATTTTTCCCTGTATTTCATGTTTCGCGTTTTTAAAAAAATCCCAGGTCACTTTTGATGCTTCGTTACGCGCTCATTCTCCAAGAGCCCGCGATGATAAACATCAATGTTTTTGGTCTTGTCGTCAACATTGGTTACATCATGATTTTTTACACTTATTCGCCCAGAAAGGTGAGAATTCGATTGTGATGCTGCAAAATAAGCAGCGTGGGCTTACCGCAAATATTTATCCTCAGAGCGACGTTCTCGGGATGATGGGCAAAGCGATGGCCCTTGTCGCGGTATTTTACGGCTATTCGCAGTGGGAACATCAGGATCAGATACAATTTAGATTCGGAATAATCGTGACGATTTTGCTGCTGATGCTCATTGCATCGCCGCTTCTCCACCTGGTGAATTTTGATCCTTTATCGATACTCGCAAGCGCTTGAGCCAGTCGTCCCGCCTAAAAATGTTTCTCATAAATTTTACAATATTCGCAGTTCGGATTTACGACGTTATAATCCGCAAACTGTTAATGGATCTCACGAATTAGATCACGAATTCTCAATAAAATTTCATCCTGCCACTTTTGAATTATATCACGGGGGTTTTGGGAAAATCTGTACAATTTTGACCGCTTATTTTTGAGGATTCGACATTTTGTACATAATAATAACGGATTATATACAGGATGTCCCAGAAATTGACCTTTTTTTTATCAAGAGATCTTTTTCGGTCCAGGGTCAAGTTTTGAAGACAAAGAGCACCGAGATGCTGCCTTTTCCATTGATTCTGATGGGAACTTTGGTCTCCTTCCAATGGTTGCTCTATGGCCTTATAATCGACGATGCTTTCACCATAGTGAGTTCGACGACGCGACGAGCGACGTTTTCGTTTAATGACCTTGCTCCGAGCGGGATCAACGCGAGACAATTGCTCAATTGTCCGCTTTGCGAGCGTCGATCGTCCGTGACACGCGATTTACACAACAAAACTTTTTTTTTCATCGCCCGCGTCGATGCTTCGTCCGGCAAAAAGATCATCGAAAGAAGTTCTAGAAATTTCTTGAAAAAACCCAAGCTGCTCTCGCGACATTTGCTTTTTTTTTTGCTTTTCCAGTTTCAAAATGCGGTTGGTCTCACGCTAGGCGCGGTTCAACTCTCGCTCTTTGCGATGTTTCCCTCCGAGCCTGTTGCGAGCAAAGCCAAGGAATTGGGCAAAGACGAATGACGAGGATGGGATTTGTGATGTCCGGGGACAAAAGTGCATTCCGAACGAAGCTGCATCGAGCTAATCGAAGACAAATATACGAGCAATTTTCTGACACGCTTGTGTAAAATAGTATTACAATTTTATGAGATTGATACGTGCGCAGGGTGCATGTATTACGGAACGAGATATCGGCGGTTGTATTTTTTTTACTGCTCGTCGGGTGCGACTCGAACGAGGGCGTAATAAAGATTTTTGATAAGAATATCCATATTGCTTCCACCTGCGATCACATTGATGTTCCGGAGGCAGCGGGTGTCAAAGATTCAATCGTGCTAATCATGGATTTTTCTGGTCCTTGTAATCCCGCCGTTACCTCAAAGTCGTAGAGAAAACGAATTTTAAAGAGATTTTCATAAAAAAAGATATACTCTGTCGTACAGCAACTGGGAGGACGATTTATTGGGTCACTGGGCGTTTTTGAATTTTATACTTTTGCAGTTTGCATTTTACTTACAGTAAAAAAAAAAGCAATAAAGTTCATTAACGGATATGCACGGGGATTTTTTCGTCCGAGAAAACTAGAGAGTACGGTCGAAGAGCAATTTTGTCTTGGGAATATTGTTTTTGGATGGATTGTTTATGGATGTTTCGACAGCCATTACACCAGTGTGTGTTTGTCGTTCTCTGCAGCGCCCCCTTTTATTGCAAAACAACAATTACCGGCTGTTGGAAAGACCGCGTGGGAAAAGAGAGAGGGAGATGCGGAGAATATTTCTCCGAAGAGTTGTATATAACAGGCATATATACACATGTGTACGCATATATATTGTACAGATAATGTTTAGGCGATTGGTAACACCGGAAAATCGAAAATTGTTTCCGTTGTAACTTGAGACGTTCTACTAAAAAGTTGTTACTTGAAAAATTGAAACTCACCGGACTGTTGTAACGTTAGAATCGATGACGAATGTTAAGCAACGCGATGAATAAATATAAAAGAATATAAAAATGACTTTACGGTGGTGACGACGTATTCTCGCATTCGGGGAATTCCCCGTGTTCACTACCTCGGACGACAGGAAAGACGGAACAGTTGCATAATACAGCGCAAGATCAATCCCAAAATTAGTTTTACATCGCGTGGACAAACGATAAATTTGACAACGATCTCTGCACCGCGGTATCGAAAATCCAATACAATTCCTCTTTGTTTACTTCGCGAATCAAGACCGTCGTGACCTTTGTGTACACGGGCTTTTGTTCCCACACTTGTATACTCGTGGGATTTACATAGGAGAAATCACGTGATCGCGATACACACCGTCGTTACGTGCGCTACTTTGTATACCGGTGAGCGGTCTTGCCCGGCACTCTTGTCCTTTGTGCGTCTCAAAATTTGCGTTCTCAGCGAATTAAGTGCGACGAAAGATACAATTTTTTCATTCTCACGCGAAAATCGCGGGTTCAGAAAAAATTCCGGCGATAACACGCGCTCACGTAAGTTTTTTCAACGATCAATGATGTCTCGGGACCTTCACGAGTCCTGAAAGATGTTTCGTGCGTAAACTCGATCGGGTCGAGATATTCGCACCCTTTTCGACGTCGGATTTCATGTTTGCAAAAAATATAACGTTTTTTCGTCCCAATAACCGCTATGACCTTTGTCTTTTTTTTTTTTTTTTTTTCCATTGATTTTCGTCCCGTAGGAAAATGAACGACGGCTGGGACAGTGAAGACGAGGGCACGTCAGTGCCGATAGTCAGTCAACAGTACACGAATACCGACAGAAGTCGCAACGGCAATCAGTCGAGAGGCCGAAGAAACGACGGGAGGGACGGTCGGGAAGGTTTTCAAAATAAGTCTCAAAATTCCTGGAACCGAGACAGAAATGGGGGGGGTGGTCAGCAGAACGACGTGTTGATCATGCAGGTCGAACAGGGCAAGGTCGGAAAACTCATCGGCAGAGGCGGCAGCAAGATCAAAGAATTGGAGGAAAATAGCGGAGCTCGTATAAACGCAAGCGCCTTCATTTTTACCGTTATTCCCCGTGCCGCGAAATACAAATTTACCACCCAATTTTTACATCGTACATAAAACTTTTCATGATCCCAGGTTTTATTGCTTTTTGGAGTCTGCGCTGGAACGACAAAATGAATATTCTTTGTCGTCGACAATTTCAGATCGACAAGTCTCTCGGAAGCGAACTGGCGGCGGTGACTCTGGTCGGTTCGTCGGAGTCTCGCCAGAGGGCGAAAGAATTGATAAACGAGCTGATGAACGAGGATGACCGATACGGCGGAGGAGGAGGAGGTGGAGGAGGGGGAAACCGTCATCAATCGCAGCGGGGCAACGACAATTGGCAGCAAGCGGATACGAATGGAGAGTCGAATGATTTCACGGAGATCGACTGGGCAAAGGCGAACGAGGCGCACGCGAAGTTTCAGCGCGAAAGATGGGCTCATCTTGGGCCAATGGTGAAAAACTTTTATACGGAAGACCCGTCGGTATCGGCAATGACGGAGGAGCAAGTTGCGCGTATAAGAAGGGAGAACAACAACATCGAGTGCCGTAGAGTATTCGAAAAAACCGACGACGGTCTCGAGGACGATTTCAAGGTTCCAAATCCGGTCGAGACGTTCGAACAAGCTTTCCACGATTATCCCGAAATCATCACGGAAATACGCAAGCAAGGCTTTTCCAAACCGAGTCCCATACAGTGTCAAGCTTGGCCGATACTCTTGTCGGGCAAAGATCTTATCGGTATCGCTCAAACCGGAACTGGCAAAACTCTGGCCTTCCTTTTGCCGGCTCTGATACACACCGACGGACAACCGATTCCGCGCAACGAACGCGGCGGTCCGAACGTTCTCGTTATGGCGCCGACGCGCGAATTGGCTCTGCAGATAGAGAAGGAAGTCGGTAAATACAGTTATCGCGGTATACGCGTCGTTTGCGTTTACGGCGGCGGAAGCAGAAAGGATCAGACCGACAGCGTCGGAAAGGGTGTGCAAATCGTTATCGCTACACCCGGACGGTTGAACGATCTCGTACAGACTGGCGCTCTCGACGTTAAATCCGTCACTTATCTCGTTCTCGACGAAGCCGATCGGATGCTGGACCTCGGCTTTGAGCCACAGATAAGAAAGACTCTCCTCGATGTTAGGCCAGATCGACAAACCGTCATGACCAGGTTCGTCCGATTTGGACATTACTTTTCGCGAAAATTCCTTCCCCTCTCTCCGCCAGAGGGCGTCGGAGTGCTCCGAAACTCTCGGCGGTCATAAATTCTCAAATCGGCGTTATCGCAGCTGGCCTGCTCGAGGGTTTTTCGTCGAGGAACTTTGACGAGAACGCAGAATTCTGAATACTGTTTTTCGATCATTTCAGTGCCACGTGGCCTCAAGGTGTGCGACGCCTGGCGCAGTCGTACATGAAGGACCCCATTCAAGTGTTCGTCGGTTCCCTGGACCTGGCGGCCGTTCATTCGGTGCGCCAGACGATTCATCTCATCAACGAGGAGGACAAGACACCGATGGTGAGAAAATCTTGCGGAATTTTCGGAAACACCTCGAATGTATCTTTTCTTCTTTTTTCTCCTCCTTGAAAAGAATTTCTCACACTTCCCATTCGCAGCTGTACGAGTTTTTGAAAAACATGGACGCGAATGACAAAGTCATCGTGTTCATCGGGAAGAAGAGTCGCGTTGACGACCTAGCGAGTGAGTTTGCACTGTCGAACGTTCCTTGTCAGAGTATCCACGGGGGTAGGGACCAGTGCGACCGCGAGCAGGCCCTCGAGGACATAAAGAAAGGCGCGGTGAAGATTCTCCTCGCGACCGACGTCGCCAGTCGCGGTATCGACATCGAGGACATAACGCACGTTTTTAATTACGATTTTCCGCGCGACATCGAGGAATACGTGCATCGCGTCGGTCGAACGGGACGAGCCGGACGCACGGGCGAGAGCATAAGTCTGATGGCCCGGAACGACTGGTCACACGCCAGAGAGCTCATTCGTATACTCGAGGAAGCCAGTCAGGAGGTTCCCGAGGGTTTGTACAAAATGGCCGAACGTTACGACGCGATGAAGGAGAGGAAGGCGCAGGAGAAGGATCGCGATCGCTTCGACGGCGATTCTTATTCCGGCGGTGGACGAGATCGTTATGGAAACGGGGGCGCGCAGCGGGATCGTTTCGGCGGTGGTGATAGAGGCGGACGGGGTGGCGGCGGTGGGGGTAGACGACGAGGCGGAAATCGCTGGTAGTTCGAACGAGACTGCGCAATTTTTTTTGTTTTTTTTCAATTTAAAAATCGTATCGTAGAGTAGATCTTTCGAGACGAGTTACGACATCGTACGAAAACCCATCTTTTTCATCTCTTGTAAAAACGCGAGCTATCGTTTTGCTGAAAATAATAATTGTTGGAAAAAAATGTTTTCGGTAATACCGCTCTGCTTTACCATCGTTGAGGCCTCGCGAGAGGCATTAGCTCAGCGGGTAACGAGACAAAATGCGAATATCGTGCACCTGGCAGCGCTGTAAAAATCGGCAAACTATTACATCGAAGATCACGGATGTGGCACTGCAAAATGATAACGGTATGAAAATATTCGTGATAAATCGTTTTTAAAAAGATCGAGAGATGCCGAGGAAACTTATTTTCTTTCCGTATTTGTTGAACTCGTGTTTTTCACGATTTTCGAAAATAATATGGAAAAAGTAGGCTTTCGAAATATCTTTCGAATTGTTTTTTCAGTATTAATCAATTTTCGATATTGTTATCGTTCAACACTGTTTTGGTTGGTACATCACGTGTGATTGATTTTTTCAGTACTGCTGAGAGTACTTTTGATTCGCGTTTTATCACGGTACTGCTGAAATAGCGCATGTCGATGCAAAAGCTGCGAAAATTACGTCGGAAACTCCGAGAAACTGGGAATACGATGTTCCCATTTGGCGAAAAAAAAAAAATCTTCGAACGATAAATTTTGAATGAATTTTCAAAACAATCGACGATACGGCTGAAAAAAATCAGTTTGCATGTATGACGTTTTCAATTCCACGATTCGTAGCGTCTTCTTCGCCAAATTTGGTGGGTTTTTCTCTTTTCATACCACAATTTTCTTTTGTTAATAATTTATTATTCTACGATACACATGGCACGATGAGAATCTCGTAAGAATCGCGAAAATTCGTCCGAAAGATCGTACAAAAATTTCATTTTTTTTTCATTTCGCTCTTGTACCAACTCCTCGTATTTTTTCCATACTCGAGCTCGGAGAATCGTTCGATCGAGCGAAGGACGATTCTTCGGATAATAACGAACGATATTCGTATCGTTCCGATTAGAATCTAACGACGCGACCAAAGTTTATCTTTTTTTTTTGTACTTTTTCTGACTATAATGCGCGACAATGCTTCCGACGATGAAAACCCTTGTCACGATTATGGCGAGTGCTTCCGGGCATGAGGAGTGTGTGAAAACCATGTATGAATGATAAATATATATTTTTCGCACAAATACACGTGTATTTAGAAAAAAAAAAAAAAAACGGTATCAAGGCCCCTTTTGCGCCAGTCGCGGAAATCTTCCTCGCGATGTCCGAGCCGCGAAAAAAAAAAAAAAAATCGTCGTGGAAAAACTGATTCTCACGTCGGTAATTATGAAATTTCACGGGCGTTGGCTGCGGAGTTTGGATTATTAAAAAAATGCAAAACCAACGCGAGATTTCGCTTCACGGACACGCGTACGAACGGAATCATCAGAGAGACGGTACCGCTCTTTTGTCGAAATTTTTCAATGTTACAAAATAATCAATTCGGCACAACGAAAATATTAAAAGAAAAAAGAGGCTTCGCTACGTCGCGAGATACACCGAAAAGTGGGAAAAATTAGTATAAAAAAGAAGAAAACATTTCGAAAAATATGCTCGAATCGACAAACGCCGGAAATTTTGAACATTGAGCAAAATGGCGATGTGTCGAAGGCAAAAAGTATATAAAGAAAATGAAAGAAAAAAATACATATCCGGCGGAGAAAAAGGAACGATAATCTAACTGTACACTTTGAAGTTTCGCGTCTTTGTGTACTTCTCGGCGAAGACTTTTCCGCTCGGGGTCGGCATCGAGAATGCAATGTCCTCCAGTGACATGATATAGCCGAAGAAATACGTCGTTCTGTAATAAAATGAGAGGGAAAAAGAAAAATTAACAGGATGATTACTGACAGTGTCGTTTTCGTCACTGCAAATTCGAATTATCCTTGAAATTGTATCAGGATCCAAAGAGAGCTTCAAATGTAAATCTTTAATTTCGAAACTATCGTTAATTTTCTAATTTACCATAGGCTATTCGAACGGTTTATTATTATTCCTTATTTTTCATATTCTGGATGATTGAATCAGAGCGGAAAAAATCTTATAAATTCGGCGATTACCGTCACGGGATAATTGGTAATAAAAATAATAACAGCAAATGGATTTTGACTGCCAATGATGAATTAAAAAGGGGTCCAAAGAGTTCAAGGGTCCAAAGAGACCTTCAGATATAAATCTTAAATTCCCAAACTATCGTTAATTTTCTAAAATACCATAGGAAATTTGAACGGTTTATTATTATTCCTTATTTTTCATATTCTGGACGATTGTATCAGAGCGGAAAAATCTTATAAATTCAGCGATTACCGTCACGGGATAATTCGTAATAAAAATAATAACAGCAAATGGATTTTGACTGCCAATGATGAATTAAAAACGAGCGAAATTTAGGACAGAGATGAGCAAAACAACGACGAGAACTCGAAATTACCTCAGAGTGTCGATGAGTTTCGTAGCGATGTGCTGCCTGCGATGACTCATCGCGGTCCATATTACGTTTATGCCGCATTTCGCCGGTGTTTCGTCCGCCGAGCAACAATTCAAATCCGCGAGTTCGGGAATCATGCGATGAGCGACCGTTATGCTCTCGGCCACCAATACTCCCAGAATCGTTTTGTCTCTCACATAAAAGTATATCTGCGCGAGCAAATGCACGTTAAAATGTCGATTATCATCATTACGTTTCATGATTTTTTCGCGATGCATCGTTGGAGCTCAACGAAAATTCGAATTTTCTCGATTTTTGAACATGCAATTTGTCCCGAATTTTCATTATATTTTCCGTCTTCCTTTCGCGAGTTTCGTAATTGCGATAAAATTGCTGAAAAATATTCGGCGTGTCGCAGACTATTGACGATAAAAATTAACAAGTTTATTGCGGATTTCGTTCGATTTCAACGATGCAAACTCCGAAATTGTGGTTTTTTTCCTTCCGCGAGACGAAAAAATTCTTCGAGGGTACGAACCTTCTTGTCGAGGTAACTCGACACTTCCATCTCGGCCAGTCCAAGGTCCTTGTCCACCAGCGCGAGAACTTGTTCGACTTTTTTCCAACATTGCTTCGCATCGCCCGGTTCCACGGAAATTATTCGGCTGTTTGTGAAGAGATCCGTCATGATGACTCTTTCGTCCTTCCAGCCCTGAAATTTTCGATTTTTTTGTTGAACGAAAAAGAAATGGGATCGAAGGAGTCGCAGGGGGAGTGGATGCTCACGTTGAACTTTAAAGTTTTGACGTTGTTGTGATAATTCAGATGCGCATTTTCATCCTCCGGATCGCCAAGCTGATAAACGATGCCGCACTCGCCGCATGTCGTCGCTCCGAATTTCTTTTGTCCAGCATCGATCTGATACTGATTATCGGCTCCACCGCCTTTCGCCGACGTTTGCCACGATCTCTTGAGACCCCGATCGCTTCTTTTCTTGTTGCTCATGAAGTTCCTAGAGTTCATCGAAATTGTCAACGTGAACGAAGAACGCGTAATGTTCTCGAACGATTATTTTCGAAATTTTCGTTTTTTTGAGTATTAATTCAATTTATTCATTATTAATTATTATTCATTTGGATATTTTTAATCACGTGTGCTCAGTATTTTACGTATGGTTGATTTTTTCTTTCAGATTTTCGTAATATCGTGAATTACTTAAAATACTCGATCGGTAAAATGGTGAGTTCGGAAAAAGATCGTAGTAGTAGTAGCAAATTTCGCTATTCGAGTTAAATGACCGCGTACTTTTCTTAAGCGTGGAAAAATAAATATCGAAGGATAAAACGTAGCGATACTCACTCGTCCGCGATGTTCGATGAAAATCCTTTTTCAAAGAGGGGATAAAGTTTCGTACGGGGCTCGTCATTGGTGTCGGAAGTTTTCGGAGCGTTGGACGAATCTTGAATGTTCATCGAGAGCGTCATGGTGCTGAGGACGCTCGCGGGTGACATGGTAACATCCGGGCAATTAGTGATCGTCGCGAGGGCAGATGGCGCTGTTCTCAACGGTGATAAAATGCGCAAATCGGCCATCGTGTCGTAATCATCGTCGGCCCAATCGTCCTCCAGTACTTTCAGTATATCGTCGACGACGATTTTTCTCTTTTCCATCGAGACATCGAGATTCGGCTCGTCGACGGTCAAGTCGGTCGCGTCGAAGGACATATCCTCGATCCTGGCTCTCTTCCGCGAATCTCTCGGGTTCTGGGCGTGTTGATCGTTCAGAGCTATTCGTCCGTCCGATACTTTGAGCTTGATCCTGTCGCTGACGGTCACGGTCGCAACGTTGCGAGGCTTGAGAGTTCTGTTGGTCTTGAAAAATCGTTTATTCGGGTCCGCGACCGGAGACGGTGGAGAAGGGCACGCTGCTGTTGTTTCCACGGGGATTTTAGACAGCCTCGAGTCATCCGCGATCGTCATCGTCCGGTCGACGTTTTCATCTCCATCGAGATCATCCACTCCAGGCGATTGCTTCTTGGTGGCCTTGTGATTCTCGATTCTCGAGACGTGACGTATTGGCTTTGGTTTCGGTCTCTTTATGCCGTGTCGCACACCGGCGTTCATCATACCGGATCTGGGCTTGGATCTTTTCGCAGTTTTTCGATGGTAATAAGCTTGGTTACTGCCGTAAGATGGCAGACTGTGGCGCTTGTTGCTTTTCTCCGCGACGGCCCGCTCTACGTTACCGACCGATGAGTCTCTCTTGGCGAGCGCGGTGGCGCTTCTGTAAAACGTTTTCGCGCTGAGAGTGAAACCGTTTATGACGTCCGGACGTGAAACGTCGTTGTTCGCTTCCGGAAAGAGGGCCGCTCGGGCTTTTGGCACCGCGGATAGATTTTCGGCCATTTTGTAAATTTTCCCGCCCACGCACTCGAGATTATCGTTAGCTCGTCGCTTGAGGAGACTTCCCATTCTCTCGGGCGACGAAGTCTCCTCGTTGTCAAAAAGACACAGTGACTTTCTACGATGAATACGAGCGGGAACGCTCGTGTCCTTGGTTGCGAAGCAGCTCAGCGGCGTCACGAGTCTCAGTTCGTGTTTTCCATCCATTTTTTCCGGTGTCTCCGCGACACCGTCACCAACGTCTTTTCTCGGCGTTTCCGGTACAATATCTTCGCCAAACAGCAGCGCCAATTCGCGTTCCGGCGTTCCGATCGCGCGGCATCTCCTTCCTCCGCGACCCGGACTGGACGGCAGAGATTTCGGGGAATTGCCGAATATTCGTCGATTCGGAGATGAACGGGCCGCCCTGGTCGATGTTTTGAGAGCGTCGAACGACGAGAATCGATCGCTGCTTTTCATTCCAGATGCACTGCGACGCAGACGGTCCCAGACTCGGGGAGTGGCTTTTTGCGGAGATTTTTCCGGCGTCGCAAATGGAGACACGAATGAATGTCCCGGCGAACTCTCTCGGCTGCTTCCGCTCTTGTCGGTCATGCGGAGCGGCGACATCGGACCCAAATCCGAGTCCTCGTCCGACGTTTCTGTCTTCTTTTCAGACTTGCTCGCAGATCCGCCGAAGAGACTTCTCTTGCTCGCACTTGCGCTGCTTCCGAACAAACGTTTCGAGACCGAACGTGGCGTGCATATCGATTCTCCTTGGCCACTGTCGCCCGACAGCATCCTGAGATCAGTTTACCTTTGTCGTATTCTGGAATTTTTCAAAAAACATTCGCTCGGTAAACTTTGATTCAACGTTGTCAGGAGCAGTTGTGAAAATAAAAAGGTCCGATTGCGATTTATCTAGAAATGAAAGGAATGATTTTGCTGCTGGAATGATTAGCGTCTTAATTATCGACGTTCATTTGAAGATTAGGAATATTTTTCTAGCTTCTCTTATTGGAGCAATTGTCTGAAAATTGATTTGGTAAATTGATAGAAATTACAGCAAATGAGCGTACGAATCATCGAGGATTATAATAGCACCGTTGAGTCAATAGCAACAAAAGCCGTCTGTTGCTTCCAACTTTTTTCACAAGTTTGCCCGAGCAACCGATCTCGGCAGATGCTACAAAGATGGAAACCGTCGGACCGGGATGCTATTGGAACTTTATCCTCATGGCAATACGGAGCTCGTCGATGAAAAATGAATAATTGAAAAAAACGACCAAATGCGTAGGAAACAATGTTTGAAACTTGCGTGATAAAAGGTCGAAGGAGCTGAATAGAAATGTCGCACGTGAGCAATGTTCGCGCGAAAATAATGTCAAAGTCGCTGGCAAGTTTATCGGAAACTGCAGGTCACAAAAATCTCTGATATCTCAACATTCTTGCGGAGGCAACTTTACAGCCTCCAGTAAACAACAATTCGTTGCAAAATGAGAGACGAAATAGACGCACATTGTTTCTAACCGCAACTGCGTATCGCGTCTGAAATGAACTCCAAGCTTTGCTTTCGATCGTTTGGATAACTTACCTCAAGAATAGTGCAGAATTTCCGACAAATATACGAATGACCTCGGGATCGGTGCAACAGCATTTACAACTGAAGAACACACGCGATATAAATTAAAGAAAAGGAACAATCGAGAAAGTATTCATTCCCTGATCTTTCAACGGCTGTTTTCTGTTTTCCCTCCTATATATTATTTCGCATCATTGACGTATATGCATCAGGCGCCACTAGAAGGCGCATGCGCACTATTCCCATTCGCGCTTCGAACGAAAAAAAAGATGGCTCGCGCCAAAATTTTGAAAACACCTTGCGGTGAAATGAGGCAACTTGTTGCTAACATTCGTTATCGGAATACCCGAAATCAGAGAAAACAAGCGTAGCTGCAAAACACTTCTGATCCTGAGCGATGAGTAAACTCTCTTCTCACTGAATATTATGCATAAGAAACTTGACAATTACAGAATTTATTGAATGAATCCTTTTGTTTCTCGAGTTTCCGGTAATAATATCTATAATACGATGAAAACAGTGTCATATGTGGGTAATATTTTTCTTTTCCATTTCATGTATTTCAAGCGTTTCTTGTTTATTCAGAGCGTATAATTTATCGCGCGGAGCCTGCCTCTATCTTGGCATGTTTTTTTTCCGTATATACATACATACACTCTCATACACACATAAGCATTCGCAAACATCGTCGTGCCGTTTCTCTCGACGTACGACTTTTGCCATACGGAAAATCGGAATTATCGGCTCGTACTCAGAACTGACTGTTTCCGCATCGATTGTCCGGCATCTGGATGAGACTCGGACAAGACGAGTCCAAGGGAATTCTACAGGAAGCTCGTGCGATGGAAGATCCAATCGACACATTGCTCTCGTTACAGTTTCTCCTCTAAACTTTGATATGATCGGCGAGGGAACAGCTCAGTCCGGTGTTGTCCGGCTCGACGTTGAGTTCTCGAACGACACCATCCTCGACGACCATGGAATAACGTTTGCTGCGCTTACCACCGAGTACAGGCAGATCAACCGAAAGTTCCAGAGCATCCGTAAACGCTCCGCTCGGATCAGCGAGCATTCGCACCTGCAACAAATTTTTCCAAACTCTGGATCATCTACGTTAACCCAAAAGTAACTGAGGAAATTTTCAAATTGTCTTTTTCCTGTACCTTTCCTTCCGCGTTTTGATCCTTGCCCCACGCAGCCATGACGAACGGATCGTTGATGCTGACGCAAAAAATGTTCCCTATTCCTTTGGATTTAAGCTCATTGGCTTTCTGGACAAAACCTGGCAAATGAGTCTGAAATATGAGTTTGCAGATTTTTACAAATTTCTCATTGACGAGTCGTTTTTTTTTGTCGAATATCAATTTATCCTGCAAATTATGTATTCGGAGTGTTTCGAAACATCGTGAGAGACAAAAGCGTGCTGTAAGTGGATGATTTCTCAACGGAACGGAATAAAATGATAACAAAAACATGCGAGCGGTCTATGCCACCGTTATTCGTGTACGTCGATCGACGGGTCTCGTTCTGGCTAACATTCCCCAGAGACGAGTAATTCTAAGCTGAAAAGAATAACCTTGGAGCATCCCGGAGTGAAAGCGCCAGGAACGGCAAAAAGAATGATCTTCTTTCCAGCAGCTTCCTTGGCCAAGGTGACCTTGGTCGCCGGTGTGTTCTCGTAAAGGTCGATCGACGGAAGTTTATCTCCCACCTGGATTTGTGCATCGGTGCGTTGGCGAAGAGTGCGGAAAGATGAAAAACAACACGAAAAAAGACGATAAAAAATGACGAAAATGATTTCGTGGTTATGTTTTGGACGGCCCGAGAACGATAAGGGAGGTAATTGGACGGTTTTGTGATACTCACGGCGATAACCATGTTGCTCGGTGACGAGTGAATCTGACGAAACGAACAAGTGAACGCTGTCGAGCGGCGACTCGCGATCGCGGTTGCTGCGGAATAAATGCTGCGAGTAATCGATTGCTTCATGCTTCGTAATAATTCGGTCGAATCGGGTGTGAACGCAGACAAGCTGTTATTGGTTTATCCCAGCGGAATTTTTTCTCCCTACGAATCTTATCGGCGATAACACCCGAATCGGGGCTTCGCAGGATAAACAGCAGCGATGGTCTCGCAACTCGCAACTCGCGTAACTAACCGGCGTGATTTTGGCGACTCGTACGGCATTGCGCAACTTTGTATCCGGAGGCTATTTTTGCGTTACATAAAATAATGATATATATAGGATATTTATCGTTCGATCTGTATGTGCACTCGGCGCTCGCGCACAGATGCTTGCCGGAGTTGGAAATATTCTTTCGAATAGATTACTCCTTTTTCTTCAGCATTTCGCCTGACGCACCGGTGTTTACAATCGCTCATCGTGCTATTATTGGCGAGCTAATGGATTACAAATTCGATATGAATTATATGAGACACTCGACAACTCACGCGTTTCATTCAACAGCGTCTACTCTATCAGTCGATTAGTATTAGAAAGTATACAAAAAATGTCAAATTTGTCTATATAATTTTGTAAATAAATGTAATTGCGTGTGTTATCCACAGAGGCAAAAAAAATAACGCGCCATACTTATCTCTTGCGGTAAGCGTTGCGCGGCGGAGAATACCACCAGTGGCGCCATCGAGTGTCATTCGAAGGAGGCGGAGGCAGTCTCCCTCTCGCGCGCTCTCTGTTTTTTTATCATCGCATGTAGGAAAGGTAGAATTTTATACGACAGATATCGACATTAAAAAATAATTAATCAACCATAAACAATATGTACATACATTTTAAAATAGAACTTTGGTGTTTAAATGCTTGGAGATGGGCCCAATTTTCATTCCATTATTATTGAAACAGTGCATATAAGAGTAATCTGTTTTTTTTTTCGAAAAAAATAATAATAATATGATAATCGTTACACGTTAACGTGTAACAAACGGATTTTCGAAAATAGTTGAACAAAAGGATTGCAATTTTCAAAAAAGTCACTGTTTTTATCACAATACAGAGTTGGAGTACCAATTTTCACTTGATTCACTTTTACGTAGCCTCAAGGCCATGTATCAACATTTCAAAAATTTCATAATCATTCTCACACGATAAACTTCATGTACAAACGCATTATCGTCGCAAAAGTAGTCTAACTGTAACTATTTCATATTTTCGAAAGAATTTATCATTCTCAAACAAAAATCAAGATACATCGTTGCGTATGGGGAAACTCGAGTCTTGAATTCTTTATCCGTATCCGTATAAAATCCCACACAACGAAAGTTGTCACACGAGAAGAGACGTTTTTTTCACAGACACTCCAGATACGTTAAATCGTATTTACAAATATATATATATAAAATTACATCCATCCCGTAATTGTAATGGTCCACCGGAAGCTGTAATTGGAAAATTCGAAACGAAACGAGAAAAAACATTAGTACATGGATATATCCGCGAGATGGCGAGAGAGTGGCGGGAGATTCAAGTGCAGCGATGAGGATGAGCTTTTATGGCATCTCTGCGACACAAAAGGGTGGTCCATGCATATGCAAAGAAAATGAAAGGGGCTTCGAACACACGGGACCGTGCGGAGGGGCTTCCTCGTGTATATTCACGTACACGTACCGTCCGTATGTTTTATGTAACCACGTTTGTGTCACCGCTCGTATACCAAAAATTGTCTCGCTCTGTTTGCTATTGATTCATAACTCGATTAAGCAAACTTTATCTTGCACCTGCGGGTTCTCCCCTGCCGGGGCGAATTAATTCCGACATTGACGACTAACGACATATTATATAAATGTAATAGACATTCACAAAAAACACTTTGCGTTATTTCCTCTTTATTAATTTTTTTAAAAATCCTCGCGATCCTCGTATATCCTCGTTATCCTTCGGACACTCGATACTCAATCTCGCGAGCCCTCCCGCATCTTCTTCTCCTCTTTGACTCGCCGGCGACCAAAAACGAGATCCGTCAATCACGCAGATAGAAACGAGCGGAGAGGCGCGAGTATCGGGAAGATTTCGAATTTGCTGAATCGGCGATCCGGGCACGCCCTCGCTCGCGATCGATCCAGGATGGTATACACCTCTCGCGAGGAGACGTCCAGGACTGACGGCGAACTTTTCCGATCCCGCGAAATTCTCTCCGAGAAACGAAATTTTATATCAAATTCGTTAATTAAAAATCACGAGACGAATACCTCGAGAGGGAGACGCAACGGTGTAGATGTGGCTCTCGTGAAATTTTTGCGGAGAATATCATGCCCTCCAAAATTACGTAGAATTAAAAAAAAAAAAGTTTTTCGACTCGG
This sequence comes from Heteropelma amictum, assembly GCA_959613375.1. Taxonomy (NCBI): domain Eukaryota; kingdom Metazoa; phylum Arthropoda; class Insecta; order Hymenoptera; family Ichneumonidae; genus Heteropelma; species Heteropelma amictum. Next base: position 29,994,025 of record OY390721.1, read on the forward strand.
CTCGGCCCGATATGTACGCATCCAGGACTGACGGCGAACTTTTCCGATCCCGCGAAATTCTCTCCGAGAAACGAAATTTTGTATCAAATTCGTTAATTAAAAATTACGAGACGAATACCTCGAGAGGGAGACGCAACGGTGTAGATGTGGCTCTCGTGAAATTTTTGCGGAGAATATCATGCCCTCCAAAATTACGTAGAATTAAAAAAAAAAAAGTTTTTCGACTCGGCTCGGCCCGATATGTACGCATCCAGGACTGACGGCGAACTTTTCCGATCCCGCGAAATTCTCTCCGAGAAACGAAATTTTATATCAAATTCGTTAATTAAAAATTACGAGACGAATACCTCGAGAGGGAGACGCAACGGTGTAGATGTGGCTCTCGTGAAATTTTTGCGGAGAATATCATGCCCTCCAAAATTACGTAGAATTAAAAAAAAAAAAGTTTTTCGACTCGGCTCGGCCCGATATGTACGCATCCAGGACTGACGGCGAACTTTTCCAATCCCGCGAAATTCTCTCCGAGAAACGAAATTTTGTATCAAATTCGTTAATTAAAAATCACGAGACGAATACCTCGAGAGGGAGACGCAACGGTGTAGATGTGGCTCTCGTGAAATTTTTGCGGAGAATATCATGCCCTCCAAAATTAGAAATAAAAAAAAAAAGTTTTTCGACTTGGCTCGGCCCGATATGTACTCATCCTCTGGTATGATCACGAAAAAAAGTAGCAAGGAGGAAAAAGAAGAAATAATACTGAAAAAATGAAAATAAAACGAGGGGAGGCTAGTGAGATGATATTATTTATCAAACAAGCCGGATGCGAGGCTCTCCTTAATCGACTACTGTTACCGCTAATCGCCGACTTTTCGAAGACGCTGGGCAGCTCGGCTCTCTCTCTCTCTCTCTATCTCGTGTCGATTTATATATTTATATTCACACGGACGCGAAATATAATGCAGGAGAAGAATCTCCGGAGCGAAGAGTCGGGTCCTGCGATACGAGTCACGACGTCGGTAATTAAGAGATTAAAGCCTGTTGTCTGACACACACGACCGAGGGGTGCGGGGTGGACGGTATCCGATCTCAATTCGCCTCGTTCCCGCGCTTAACGCGATCGCCTTACCGGCGAGTATATTATAAAAATTGACTAAAAGAGTGTCGTTGGGTATGAAGGAGAGGCGCGAAATTACGCAATTTCATTTGTGTTTTATTGTATTTTTTTCATATTTTCTTCTCAAAAACGAGAACACGATCTCCGCAATTTCGGAGCCACACATGCTGCGTTAGAAAAAAGCGCAAATTTTTTCTCTCCCTCCTGTTTTTATTTCCCTATTTTACTCGTATATCGATTCGACTCACGTATCGATTGCTACCAATTACGATTGTTTTGGAAAATCTTAAAAAATTGGTCCACGCGTATTTCCGGTACATTTTTTGCTGAGAAAATGACGGTATGTGCCTGTGGAGTTTTTTTTGTCGACACGTTTCGCAGTGGAGACGTTTTCCACAGCCAGATTTATAGCCCGGGTCGCACGACGACGGGACGGCGAAAGGACGAAAGAACCATGTGGATCCTTTGGAGGACTTATTCGGAGGTATTTGAAAAACGACTTGTTTCGCTGTCCCAGGGAATTACACGAGCTTCTTGCATGTAATTACAAGTTACAAGCCGCGAGAAACGATTAAAGCATGCAGCAACGAAACTGAGGATTTTTTTTCACATTTTGCACGCTCCGAAATGAAAAAAAAAACAATTTTTGAAAATACTTTAACAAAGATTTGCACGATGATTATCGTGGTTGTTACTATACGTGAATTTACAAATGACTTTGCCTTCGACGATGGTGTTTATGAGGATTAAACGTTCCCAATTGCGTGTAAATTTGGACCAGTATTAAAAAAAGAATGGCTTCGATGGCTTCGAAATTTTGAAATTTTCTTTTTACTTTTGGATATTCCGAAGGATTTTCATCGTACTAGTACAGAGATACGGTTGGTTCCGCGCGTTATTATGCAAATGACTCTGTATTTAATGATCGTATTGATTTATCGTTGAGATTGTGATGATGACGATTCTGGGAACAATAACAAATTGAACGAGATTCTTTTTTGAAGAGTATTTGGGACTTTTGACCGTTAAAACCACTGCGTACAAAAGGATACCGTATATATTTCTTATATACACACATACATAATATACACACGGTACTCTCGGTACTCTGTATCGAGTCGTTGGGATGCTGGCGCGATACAGTTTTTTTTTGTTTGTTATTTTGCACTTTAATTGATTCAATCGGTGAAAAACACGGCGTTGGCTCGCCCCCACAGGCGCACTTTCCGTCCTACGCTTTTCTACCCTCTTTTCTCTTCCGTCACACCCTCTTTCTCTCTCTCTCTCTCTGACTCTCCTTTTTTCGCGCTCGGGTCCGAAAGCCAACGAGCCCGATGGTCGGTAGCACGTTCACGTCGCACGGATTCGCAACCACCGTGTGTTATAACGAAAGGGCAGAAAGAACGAGAGAGAGAGAGAGAGAGAGATTTCAACCCCTGGATGAAATCGCGAATAAAAACTCCCCCGACAGCCCAGTCAGCCAACCAGCGTGCAGTCCCGCTCATCCAACGTGTTACACACGTACGCGGTTCGTTGGAAACAACCACCACACCACCATTATCACCACCTCTGAAGAAAAAAAACACCCGGCGTGTTTGATATACTACATAATATAATAAGGGTGCGAAAAAAACTTTTCTTTTTCCCTCGTACAAGACAGGCAAACATTGATTTTTACCCCAGGACGAATAATGCAAAAGAAAGAGGGAAGGACAATGACACTTTTCTTCATTTCTTCATTCTTAAATATTTCTCATCTTCTCAATTATCTTCATTTCAACCGAGTTTAATCTTTAAAATTCACGTTCAAACATGTTTTATTAAAAATACTAGGTACTCGCGCTGTCAAAATCTGGGAACTGTCAAGTTTGAGCAAAAACAAAACATACGCGGCCATCGGAAAGCAGAAGATTTTTGTCGATTTGATTCGATTTTTTTTATTGGATTTTTTCTTTCTCAAAAAAATGAATTTTATTAGCTTTATTTTATTAGAAAATCTGGCGAATTTTCTATCGTATTTCATCCAAATCTACCGAGGATTCGTGTGTACAAATGCAAGCCTCAGTGTTTCTTCTTCCCGCCGTGTTAAATCACGTACGCGCGGAAGTAACACGCCCACGCGGAGATTTAATTATACTTCACAGAAGCGTAATTATATAAAATGCGAATTATATGTACGTTCGTATCTGAGTAATTAACGACGTTTCATGCAACACACGGACGTGATGTGGCATGCGGAGCACCAGGGGTATGTCGCGAAGCGCGCGATGTCCACAGGGACGCTTCATCCCTTCGCTCAACTTGTACGCAGAGGTGTGAGCCGTTTTGTTTTATATACGCGAGGATAGACACTTTATCGCGGACCGCGAAACGCGCATGAATGCAAAACGAGTCCGTGACGTTTATTATTTTAATTACACAGAGCCTGCGGGCTATCGCGGAACGTTTCGACGTTGAAAAAACGACCAACAGGCTTGGCTCGTCGTTCAATCCTTTGTACAGGATGCGGATCGAAAAACAATCGATTTTGAAAAATTGTGGGAAAAAAACGCGAATCTCCGCGGGCTCATTGAGATATTTTTCATCGCCATGAATTTGCCGAATTCTTCGTCGAAGAAAGGATCGTACTTTTCCGGAAAGATTCTCTGGAAGAATTGTTTTTTCACGAGTTTTGAAAAATCGAAAAAGTATGTACGCCTGAAAAAAAAATCTTCGCTTGTGTATTTACGCGGTAACGCAGACGAAACGTAGAGAATTTTTTTTTGTTCTTATACTATATTTGTAGGAAAGGGAAAAAAAAGAGAATACAGAAAATAGTCAATTCGGTCTTGGAGGTTTTTGCGACGTTGGCGCGCGTTATTTCCAGTATGGACGAAAACCCGATGTTTTTAACCCTTTTTTCATCCCTCTTAAAGAAAAACGAAGCGGGATTTTTTGCTTCTCTCCCTCTGTGCGCCCTCCCTGGTTGTTTCCGTTGAAAGAAGAATAACGTGAATAAAATAAAGAAAGAATAACGTGACTGTTTTTTTTCCTCCCTCCCCCGCCATTATTATATTACTCCACGTCGTATAACATGACTCTGCGAGCGAAAAAGTTCGAGTCTCCATGTGCCATTTAACGGGAAAGCACGAGGCGATTTTTTTGCCGTTTTCTTTTTTCCTCTCATTTTTCCGGATTTGCCGCTCGACCCGAGCAGCACGATTTTTTTCTCAGCCGGACCGTTAAAAAATCGTCGTCGCTGCACAATTTTTAGCCAAAAACGAGTGACAAAAAAAATCTGGTCACTCGCAAAGTGTCAGGGCCCGTCTCACGTGCTGCAGCGAGGGTCGCAACGTCGTCCCACGCGCCGTTGTACCGGATGCGGAGAAGCGGAAAAAAAAGAGCGAAAAAAAATTATACATTTCGGTTCAACTCTTTACCGAAGTTGCCGAGGGTGCTTCGGCGAGGTTTCTGCTTTTTTTTCCATCAATTGCAGTGAACAATAAATTATTCCTTCACTGCTACCTACTTCCTCACCGTTATAAGAACGAGCGAGATTCTCACTTTAAACGTTTTAACCCTTTTTTTTTATCACACGACCGTTTTTCCGCCCAGTTTTTTCTTCAGTCATGTTTTCGGCCCGTTTTTACGGGTTTTTCCCCGTTTTCCATTCCGTTTTTTCTCGTCCGAAAAAAACAGAATTTTTTTTTTGCACTTTCACAGTTTTCGAGGCTCCTCATCGCCGGACACGGAGGGGACTCGTCGCAAAACGTGTTTCGTCTGTGTTTTACGGTCGCGCCATGGGAATAGCGGGGATGAAAAAAAGTTACCGTACTTTTTTCTCGTGCGCATATATTTTCGTATACCCCGGCTATTCTCGTACTTGATTTTGTACTTGAAGGAAAAAAAATTGACACGAGAAAAAAGCGTGTAAGTGCTGGACCCAACCGTGTTTTCCATTGTTTGTTAACTGGTTTAATCCAGCCTCGAGAAGATTTTATATAACGTACATGTGCACCGTATGTTTTACCCAGTAGCTGCAACGTGAGCCAGGTTCGAGAGCCACGTGTTTAAAAGTTTTTTTTTTTTCAAAATATAAAGATTAGAAATACAATTCATAAAAACGTCGCTTAATCGCGCATTGGTGTAGACGCACATGTCGATGACGTGCGGCAAGTCTCGTCTTATTGACCATGAAGTTTTTGAATAATAAAGTCACTCAAAAATGATAAAGAACTTGTAAGATGAACCAAAATTGAAAGTATCCAGAAATCTTTTTCACATTGGATCAATTCGTTCATTAACTTTTTTTTACTTTTACTTTTCGATACATATACAATAAATTATTCGATACGACGAATGATTTATTATTTTCTAACTTAACCAGAAACAGTTTTTTTTCTAATTTCCATCAATCCATCGATTGATTCTGGAAGACAAAAAAAAACCGAAATCGATGGAAACCAACAATTTTGGTGGCCAAGTTCAGGCGCATTATTATTTTGCATTTTCCAACGGAAAATATGACTGCACCGAGGGGTGTTTCGTCGATCCACATTAATTGTCAATAATCGATTAACGAATATTTGGAAGAAAAAAAAATCGAGAGAGAGTCAATATCAGCGGGGATAATTCGCACGGAAGCTTTTACTCCTTCGTGTGTTGTATATTATGCAGCCCAGTGTTTTCTGACCCACTGACCGCATGCTGTTTGAAGCAGGCGGGGAGCGAAGAATCGGGCATTTAGCATTTAGCGCTCGCATTGCAAAGTGCGCCCAACTTATTCATACACGTATATATAAATTTAGTACATTGTAGGAAGATTTTTGGATGAAATATGACCGTTTCTGGTCAATGGAACAAACATGCTCCCACAACCGATTGGAAAGTGTATGCCGGCATTTCGATTTTTCAGGCGAGCTTTCACCGACGCGTCCCCCTTTCTCTCTCGCGTCTGCGAAAATATTTCGGTTAGCAGGTAGTCTGAATAAACAGCCCTTTGCGCAATTCACGCAAAAGCCCTTTGATCGTCCAACGAGGGTTACGTCAGTGCCATCGCAGGCCTCCCGACTTTTTCCAAAAAGAGACAAAGCGATTTTGCCAAACGCCCGAGTAAAACACGTGGAACAGGCGGAGCGTAATTATAAAAAAAAAAAACTGCGAGATTATACACAAACATTTTTTGCAAATATAGTAAATTATTTACGCGCGTAATATGACGCTAAAATATTTGTTCACGTCGCTTGGATTTGCACATATTTTTTTTTTATACACATTTTGTATTTAATACATCGCAGAATGCACGAAAAATTGATCTTCGATCAGCCGATCGCGAAAGTGAAAAAAAAGCCTTTTTTCGAAAATTCCATCGGCGTTCGGACGGACCTGAGTGTGAGTGAGCCGATAAAATTTCTTGAAAAATCTTGAATGGCATCTTGCGTGGAATAATAATCTCTGAATACACGTGGCTGCGAGATTATTAATCGTGAAAAATAAATCACTGGATTAAAAAGTATGCGAGTACGGTAGCATGGAACAAAAAGAGAGACTATGAGTCTCTCCTCGTGTCGTAAATTTTCGAAAAAAAACAGCAAAAAACAGTTGAACCCGACGATCGTATTCCGTCGATCCGAAAATTATTAGTAATCGATCTCCAAAAAAAAAAAATGATATCGTAAGCGGAATAACACTTTTGCAAAGTGACTTGATAACGCGGATTTTTTCCCTCGTTACATCGAGTGTCGTCGTGACAATTGAGACACCGAGAAAAAACTTTGGAGCCCAGAAGAGGAAAAATATGTGCAGTCTCGTCGTCTACACTAAGTATATATCCAAGTACATAGTATATACTATATATATATAAACTATATGGGGTCGTATAACTTTATAGAGGAGGGTAGTTTGACCAAAAGATGGTGCAACCCGCTGCCAAAACTTGGGTCCAAATATACATATATATATTTACATTCGAAAATGCTCTTGGGAGAAAACAAGATGAGGGACCATCGTGCTGAAACAAGTTTTTCAAAAACACTAAACTTTACTGCTCCTAGTGGGCCTTGACGCCAAAAACGTCAATATACACATGTACATAATATATATATATATTTTCGGCGTACATGCGGTAAACCGAAAATCGTTTGAAAAGTTACCGCAGCAGCACCTTGGCCCTGTACATTTTCTATATACATACACTTTATTTATTATATACACTGCTGTACATCCGCAATTTTGAGCATCTCGAGTACTTTCGGAGTATATACTCGCACCTTACTGTTTATGGAGGAAAGCATGATTCTTACGGTATTTTCATCAACGTAAGAATACAATTTTTCCCCAACCGCGTTTCGCGTACTCGTCCTACTCGAATACTACCGCCATTCGAGCAACGACCGTCGTAAATCATCTTTCCATCGCTCACCGCACTCTCAATTCAATTTTTCAATTTATTGGTTTATGCTTTGTTGACCATTTTTTTCCTCGCCGCAACAGACGTTTTTTTTCCATTTTCCAATTTCCCCCCGTCTGACTGAACATTTTTTGGTCGCGAGAGAGTCAAGGGAATACATTTTTTTCCAAAGCTTTACGCCCGTCATTAATAAATCGGTAATTATGGGTATAGAGTATTGAAAATTATTTTTTCGAGAGAGAAACGCATTTTTCAGCTAGAAAGTGTTTAACAGATTTTTATTGCAGTACGTATCAGGGTGTACGAACAAACACGACGAGGCCATTTCATCTTTTCATATCTTTTTCATGCAATTTAACAGCTTCCGGGAGACAGCGAAGCATCTGGGATTTATTCGAGCCGCGTAAAGATAGCGACTTCGTGGTTATCTGCGTCAGGTGTCACGAGCCACTGTGAGAAAAAATCTTTCGCAAACGTACGATAAAAGCGTATCAACGTTGAGAGGCGAATTGCACTACAAAGCGCGTAAACCCATTTAACACACTCGGTGTGTGATGAATTACAATCAAAAGAATTGAAAAGAAAGAATTGAAGACTACAGTAAAATTGGCAACAATAAACGACAATTTACGTCGCAAATTATACGAGGCTGTTGCGGCAAACGAAACGGAAAATGTCGAAGCGACGAAACAAATTGAGAAGAAAAGATTTTCGGAAAAAAAAATGCTGTATTACACGAAAAAACATCGATGGTACCAATGAGAAGCGATCTCATCGAAACTTGTCGGGGATGAGCCTTTGAAGGACACGGAGATGAAATTTTAAAAAATAGTGTCGTAGAGATTTTTCTGGCACGCAGTGAATACTCTACAGCTGTAAACATTTCGAAAAAAAGATGCTTTTGTCCTATGATTTCGCCATTTTACGTTTAAAAAAAAACTGGCGCTATTTACACATCTTTTTTTGGTTCAAACGTCGAAGATTTTACGTTTCAGGGGATCTCCAATACGATTAGCGAAATAAAGAAAGTTTTTTTAAAAAATGTCCTGCTTGAAAGCCTCAATTTTCAGCTAGAATTTTACTGCTGAATAAAGTAAGGTCTATTTTCGCGAGAGCCTTGATTGCTCTTTTGTTAATGACGCTGCTGACGCGTGCATGGTCTCTTCAGTGATAAGCTCATGACGAGAAATGCCCATTCGTCTGCTCGCATCAGCAGTTTCAATCGTGGCTGGGCTTTTAAGTGGGACGGAGCTCAGAAAACGCGGTTACTCGTTCCATTTGTCATTTGCAGCGGAAAACAGTGCGGGTCGACGACTCTGTGGCGAATGAAATCGACGACAAAACAACGACATTGAATTTCATCGATGAATCTGTTGAGATTTCATCTCGTGACTGTTCAGATCGATTATTCGACTGCATGCGATTGATGCATCAATGCACCGTGCAAAGGGCGTGTCTCGTTTCGTGCTTAGACGTCTTTAATAGCCCACGATTCGTACTCCAATTGACACAAATATTTTCCGCTCGTTTATTCATTTCTATCGAGTGTCAAGCTCGCTGTAATCGAGGAGGGTGAGTGATTTTGTCATATTATTCGCAACGCGATGTTATCCACACAAAATTGTATATCGAAACATTAAGGGGGTGTGCTGTTTTGAGTGGAATGTGGGAATTGAGAAAACGATTGTCTTGATGAAAAAAAAAAAAATGAAACATCAACTTTCTCGAATCACGCAGCGGCCTTGTTGCTCCTCTCAACGATGTCTCAACAGCTATTCCGAGCACGCATCGCACGAAAACTCGTCGCGATGCTTTCCGTTGGTAATTGCAACAACTTTAAAACGCGACAACTTGGTCAATTTTCAAGGGCCATTTTTTTTCGAATTCAGTATCGTTTTGTCTTCAATCCGACTACGATTGTGCGCAATGAAAAATCGCTTGACTTTGAAAAATTAGGGTTAAACTTGTCGACCTTGACCTCAATCGCCGTATCTTCCCCTCGAAAGCCTTGCACTTTTCCCACGAGTTTTCTCTCGACTGCGATATAAACGTTTTTCGGAGGACACCGTGTATGAAAAATGGAACAACGCTGTCTCATCGTTCCATTTTGTATTGAAAATAATCGTCGTTGCCATCTTACTCTTTGCTGACGAGAGGGAAAAATAAAAAGAGGGGCGTGAAAGAATTCTTCACGAGTGTTACATATTCGCTGTTGAAACATTGCAAATTTTGAGAAAGAGCTTCACACAAAATAAAGTATTTTTCTTTTTGGGGTCATCGCTTTTTATCGGAAGAACTGTTATCGGACCTTGAAGAGTTCATTGAATTGACAAAATAATGTATATGCGTGTTTGTACGAAAATACAATTCCACAGACGAGAGAGTTCGAGTCTAGGAGATCGCATTTCTAAGAGCGCACTATGTTGGACGAGGTATTCTTCGAGAACGTTCTTCGTCGCGGATTGAACGACGAGACGATAAGCAACGTGGCGATAAAGAGTCGCGTGCCAGCTGTTGGTAAGGGGGAAAATTATCTCAGTCACATGTGGAGATTCGTACTGGGTTACTCGTGCCGATCAGAAGCGTCCATTGATGAGAAATCGGGCGATTCTATCGCGAGTACGGACGAGAGGGAAATTAGATTGATCGTCAAATGTGAGCTACCGATCGATCCCTCGGAAATCATCGAGAAGCAAGATATTTTTGAAACGGAGATGAAAATTTACGAGTCAGTATTGCCGAAAATCTCGAAAATGCTGGGACGATCGGTGGGTCCGAAATGTCTGTACCAGCACAGAGAAACGAACACTTGTCGCATCGTCCTCGAGGACCTTCAACCTCTGGGCTTCCGGACCAAGAATCGTCAGACTGGCTTGCCCTTGTCGCACGTCCTCATGGTCCTCGAGAGCCTCGCCGATTTTCACGCAGCATCCGTTCATCTGTACGAACAAGTAAGATTCACGTTCTCCGCAGGTCTCTCCTTGAATGACCTTTGCTCTTCTTCAATTCAATTTCCGTTAAAAACGCCTCGCTATGCATCCGCACAGAACCCCGAAGTCATAGGATCCTTCAAGGAGGGAGTGATAACGAAGAAAACGCCGGAAAACCTCCTTCGCGTTATCGTCCAAACGATGGAGATGGTTGTTGAGAGATGCCGCGATTGGCCCAACCCCGAGTACAAGAAGATCAGCGAAAAGCTTGGGATGCTCCTCGGGAAGTTCCTTCAAGAGGCTCTCCAAGTAACGAGCTTCGACGATGGGGAATTCTGCGTCCTCAATCACGGCGATTGCTGGACGAACAATATCATGTTTCGCGAGGACGAACGTGGCAATCCTCTTCAAGTTTTGCTGGTGAAATATGCCGAGGCGTGACGACCCTCGTCCCGTTGTTATAGTTCTTTCTGAAGTTTGCGCATCTCCGCGAATAAATCGCAAGGATCATCGCGTGTACCAGGGTCGAATCAACCCCCGGAGTGGCTTTTCACCTTGAACTCTCTTGCCGTTGAGTTTTAATACCGTCGTATGTTCTTGCAGGTCGACTATCAGATGTCCATTTACACGTCACCGGCCATCGATCTCGCCTACTTCCTCAGCACCTGTCCCGCTATCGATATCGCAATGGACAACCACGACATGTTCTTAGACAAGTATCTCGCGAGTCTAAGCCGGAATATGAAGTTTCTGGGATGCAAAACGAAGCCACCGACGATACAAGAGCTCCACAGAGCTATCCTGAAGAGACGGATGTGGACCGTAATGGCGTCCATCGGCTTTTACCCTCGAATGATAGCGGACGTCAGCGAGGTCGAAACGCTTTACGAGATCCTCAGCACGGGAACAACGCGAATGAATATCTTCAAAAATCCTAACGCGACTGTGGCCCTGCAGAAGTCTCTACTGTTTATGGAACGAAGGGGGTATCTCGATTAAGCCTTTAATATTCTTTCGACTATTCGATAATAGAGAGCGAAATAATAATAATAATAATAATAGAAATAATAATAATAATAATGAAAAATCAGTAACCACCCAAGATGGCGTCGAAAAATTGGCTACAATTAGGTCGCTCCCGTGAGGGTACAGCTTTGTAGAAATGTTTGTGTAAACAATGGATTTCTAGGGTGTACGGTAGCCGGAAAAATCCTATCCTCTCCACTTGCCAGCACGTATATATATAAAATCCTCGTGAGATGAAACGAGAATGAGGAAAACGCTCCGTGATTTATCGCAGGGCAGTAAAGCAGTAGGTGAAACGCTCCTGTGGAGTTTGCCTCGGTAACCTACATCGTGAACATGGAAATTGTTGTGGCAAGCCTCGATGGGTGGCGCACAAGTTTTCCTCGTCGTTTATACACGTACAGAGACGTAGGTACCTCGTGCAACACGGGGCAATGGTCTCTGGGAGAAAAGAACCCAGCGGAGACACGGAGTCTGCCGCTTTCCCGTGTATCCTCATCTCGGTGGTGAGAAGATCCCGCATCGGGATTGGAGGAGCGCAAAAGGAAAATTTCTCTTCTGGGTTTGTCGCTCAGACTGTGGATTCTAGGGCAGAAGTCGCGGTGGTATAATAAGAGGAAGGTAAAATTTATGCCACAGGCTGTGGCACCCTCGAGATTCAAGAGGATCCGGGAATCCCGAGTGGATGGTGATGGAAAGGAGAGTGAGATCGAGAGAGAAAGAGAGAGGTCACACGGAGAGCGAATCTCACGCAGAGCGCCGTGTCAGTCAGTCAGTCAGTCAGTCAGTCAGTCAGGGAAATAGAGGAAAGCTGATGGTAGGAGGGATGAGGGGAAACTGGAAAACCACGCACAGTAGCGACCGAGAAAAATCGCGCGACTGGCCACGCGTAGTAAATCAAAAATCTTGGGTACTGCAAGGCCAAAGGGAGAGTTGGCTGTTGAGCTGATGGTTCCTGTGCGCGGTTCGGGTCGTAAAATGTCGACCGGGTAAAATAGAAATCAGTGAAAATTCGGTAGCCCGATTTCCCTCGTTCTGGCTTGCCGCGGGGTGATGGTCCTTGTGGCTGCTCCAAAAGACGCAGTCAACTTTCCTTCATCTTCCAATGCCTCTGGCATTGGTTGTATACGTGTGCAGCGGCGGACTAATGTGCCTGCGGGCTGTTTCATACCTTCGCAATACACTCGAGTGTACGGCAAGATAATGCCACAGGAACAAACGCCCCTCTGGGCACACGGTTTTGCGGCACACTGCTGTTCTCCCTCGTTTTCTCGGATCCGGGTTACTCGGTCGTCTCAATGCTAAAAATTCCGGTAGCACGGCGACGATTAGTCACGCGCGGACGACATTTTTGCCTCCGGGAGGCAATTTTTCCGCACTGTCGAAATATTCGGAGGAGAATAATAACCATATTCCTATGGCAGTTTCACGCAGAGCTCTTCTACGATTTTACATCTCGGCATTCTCTCTCATCCTCTCTCTCGCTCTCTTCGATATGAATTCGGGATAATGACCCTCCCTGTGCTGATACTCGCCTTATGATTACATAGTTACGGTGACGATGAGTTTCAAATTGAACAAACTTTGCTTTCGTACGAAAAATCGGAGATTTTGTTGATCCTCGAAAACTCAGCATGCTGAGTTTCTCTAAAAATCGTGACGAGAGGCTTCGGATTGAAACAATTTTCCTTTTCTTGCAAAAAAAACAGAATTTTTGTTGCTTTTTCAAAATTCTTTTCCTCCGCAAACGTCCAGTCTGCTACGCGATTAGAAGCTCCATTTGAAGGTACAGATCGATCGCTTGCCGTCTTTCTCTAACACAAAAATGATCTCGAATCTGGAAAACGCGTCGGGAGAGATGAATTGACCGCGTCGCCAGCCAGAAGGAAAAGGAAAAAGCGAGTTAATTTTTTTGTGCGAGTGTCTCGAGTGCCAGGAATGTCGAGAAAGAAGTGTACCCCTGTTCGGGATTACACAATATTGCCGAGTGTAAGGTGGCGGTGTTGGATGATCGCGCGTAAGATGAACGCCGAAAGAAGAGAAAGACGAGTATTTCAATGCGTTAAATGATAGGCGATTTGAAGGTGTCGTCGGAACTTTTGAGAAAACCGAGAGGCATACAAATTTACCAGGTGTGCCAGGGATGATGAGGTAATCCCGGGCAACATTTGTCAGGTGCAGCAGACTGATAGGACAACCCGTCATGTCCCCGAGAGGAATCCATCATCGTCCATTTTTTCAAAGAGACCCAGAATCCTCTCTCGTCTGTTCTCCTCCGACGCAGGATTATAGAGACTCTTCTCAATGATAAATCTCCCCTATCGCTTTGCGACGAAAATTCTCTCACGGACGAGAACAAAACGACGTCAACATAACCCATAAATGTCTTTCCACTTTACAGGATAAAAACCGAAAAATTTCCTGCATTTTTTTCCGACTCGCGTCTACAGGCGTTTCGTCATAAAAGACGAGAAAAATGGTGGACGTCATCAGTGTTACCAACCTCGGGTATAAATGTTGCGAGATCGTTTTATCATCTTGGATAATAGTGACGATTATGATAGTCATACGCCGACAATAGAGGAATCCCAAATTTCGATTCATTCCGAGCGTTGGCCGTTTCGGAATTGGGGATGAAAGACAAGTTCTTCTTTGTTTGTTTGTTTGGCTATTTAGGAATTTTTAAATTTCATCGTGGTTGTTTGTGAACGAACGGGAGCGGAACGAAAGGCCAATGATTCTATCGCACTCGATGTACTTGACGAATCTTACGTATACGGGTATATTTAGGGGTGTTACGGTTGCAGTAAATATACATCGATTTTTCAAACACATAATACGGAGCGTTGCTCGGCTAATCTCCAATAAACGTTTTGAACGAGGCATTGAACAGCCTCCGTTACTGTATCGAATGACAATATACCCTCTTGCGTGCTGACAAATGCATCTTGTGTGCTCTTACACCCCTGCACCCTCTGCTGTACACTGTTTGTTCGCATTGTGCGATCAACTTTTTTTTCCTCCAATTCCAACGGAATTGAGTAAATTATTGCTAAATACGCAGCATCACGGCGAGAAATAAACGAAGGGAAAATAAAGTTGGTTTTCACGAGTGTGTATTACACATACTGTATCGTGTATGTGTGTGTGAGACCGAAGGGATGTCGTCAAGATGCGGGTTTATATATTCACACGAAGTACCCTATTATATCGTGGGGCTTCTCTTATTTCACGTTTTCTCTGGCGAAACTTGGACTTGTTACGGAAATCCAAAGTCATTCCGACATTCAACGAAAATATCGACCGAAATCGAAGAGCATCTGAATCAGAGATGTCTTCTCGCTTTAATGCGAATCTTTTTCTCATCGAAGAGTTTCGACTTTTTACAAAAATGTCAACGATCAGAGCCGGATTTGATTTAGAGTAAACACCAACTATTTGCAAATAAAGAAAAAACAGGAACCGTGATTGGCAAAATTGGAAACCAGCAACTTTTATGCGTCTCTTTTGCAACTTTTATCACCCCAGAGTTCCCGGGTGGTGCGGAAATCTTAGTGGGAAAAAGTAGCTTCGATCGCAGGTCCGGAAAATTGCACGTAATTGTGATTTTTGTCAATGATAAATATGGATTACGAAAAAAAAAAAAACAGAATTTGACTGACCGAAATAACAAAAGAATAATTGAGTCACGGGGGATGCAGGGGCGAATTTACGATGCAGCGTGAGAGTCCTGAAGCTGGTCGAGGTGGACCACAATAAATGCCTTTAACCTTTTTGCACTTTCGAGTCACTTTCTCCCTCGGCGAAGATGTTTCGTGTCCCTTGGCTGAGGTTCCTCCGTCATAAAAGTTGACGGGAAAAGTCTGATGGTACTTTCTCAAGTTTTCACCACTCTCTCTCTCTCTCCTTCCCCCTTTCTCCATTTTAATGAGAACCACCAGGACATCGGACGCAATATATTGCACGTGAATTTTAAATCCCTCGAAAAACATATTTTTCGAAAGAATTTCGAAATTTTTTTTTCAAAAATTGTTTTTCGAGGTACATTCACACGTATAAACAAGTGGATTTCAATTTATTTTCAATTTTTCAATTTATAATCACACTAAAAATTCATTCAACGAAAAAGTAGCGTTCCCTTTTTTTCAAGATCATACATTTCCATCCATTTTTTCCCAACTTGGGAGAATCGATTCGTCAAAGGGGATGAAAAAATGGCATCCCTGAGTAACAACGACGAAGATATTGATCGTCGAAGGAAGCAATTAATCCGAGCGCGATCTTTTATTGCCCGGCGATCGGCCACGGAGGCATAATTTATTTTGCCTTGCGTGGCCACAGGATGAATGGAAGCGTGAAAATTCTTCACCTTCGATAGGAAAACATTGCAAGAAGTAGCTGCAATTTATTGCGTAAGAACGATTGTTATACCCCTCGTTCTGCGTTTCACCTCTGTAAAACCTCGAGGGTAGTATGCCAATAAAATTATAAAATTACACAACGAAGAGCCGGGTACCGCGTTTGCACGATGGCTCTCCGGCCATAGTTCCAAGCCCCCAAAAGTGTAAAAGGTATATACGAGCGCTATAAAATATTATACGCGTTGCATTCCAGGGTTGTATACACATTGGAGGATACTTTGACGCCAAGTGACGTAGGCAACCGGTTGCTGGTCGTTGAGAACGATTCTCTCGGTTGGCCTTGAATAATAGATCGAGACTATAGTTGTTTGAGTAAATTGGTCGGATACAGCGGCTAAAACCACCGTGGAAGTAGCCATAAATTGTCCAATATCCATGCGCCACGCAACGCAACATTGTCTCCTTCGCCCATTTTGTTTACCCGAATTTCCACGGTATACGATGTTGATATTGCGCGTTAAATTCGAGTAATAAAACGTACCTGCTGTTTTGACGTTATAATTGCTCAAACCGCTAACCAACCAGCAATATATTTATTTTCTTCCATCGGCTATATCCCAACGTTCGATTCGAGTTCGAATTGGGGTGCATCGTGGGCGCGAATAAAGCGGTGTGGGCATATGTCGGTCTCATACACAGAATCTTACCTCGTTTTTGGAATCATGACATCAAAGGTCAAAGATGCATGCCCTTATACGTGTGTGACTGAATTCCATCTTGGAGGGCAAAAATTCCTCCCTCCGGGGCCCATTTGTTATTACGGGGTGCGAATAAGGCTACTCCGCCATGCCATCAAGAGCTTTTTCCACTGCTGGTCGCGTGCTCTCGTCGACATAACGATGTCCTTCGATGCCATTTTCACGTTTCACGGGTTTGTATATGAGAGATGGGTGTACTCGCGCAAAGTGCAAAAAAAAAAATGGACCGGAGTGGTCGAAGAATCTTGAAACAATCGCCGGAGACTGACTAGCCAAATGACCTTGGAAATCTTCCATTTCCACGGAAATCCGTGTCCGGCCCTGGAAGCATCCAAATGTACTTTTTCAAATTTGTACTTTTCGCAATTCAACGATAAAATGAGATGAGAAAATTTGAATTATTTCGAAAACTCGCCGTGTTGTTTCATCATTCAAAAATCCGTTAAAAAGCAGTCTCCATGCGTCAGGACTTTGAATTAAGGAGGCTGCCTACCTGAGAATCGTCACCCTGTATGTACCTCGCAAAGTGTTTCATGCCGAAGCTTTTGCGTCAATAATCGCTTCTGCGCAAAATCGGTACCAAAGTTCAGACCCGTTTACGCGTGTAATACCACATCGGTGAGTATATGCTATGGAAGAGACGTTGGAAAAGGGTGTTGGCTGGATACATGTAAAACAGAATGAGGCACATGGCAGAGAGAGAGAGAGAGAGAGAAAGAGAGAAATCTACAACGTATTATGTACAAGAGCGGTTGGAGGCAACAGGGTTTGGGGTATACATGTTTCAACGCTGATCGTTCCACCGGGTCGCTTGTTTTCCCGGCGGAAACGAGAGGGTGAACAGGGGTGCGATTTACCGCGATTGCAGTAACAGCACGAGAAACGTGACACGCGGGACGCGCGTATCGGTAATGTAACCAATCACCGTTTTCACGGTGAAAGCTGGTAGCGCCTGGCGATCCAACGCTTCTGGGCTCTGCGCGTCGTCGAGGAACTGTACAACATTTGTATAACCCGGCCCCAGAGAGTCCTATCATTCGATGGTTTACGGCGAAACCTCGCCCACTGTCGGACAAAACGGAACGGTGCAGGGTTCGAGGTGGCCAGGTTGGCACGCTCGCTTTCCCGGATTGCTCTTTCTCCCGACATTCACTCGCTCATCTTGCCCTTGCTCTCTCTTGCCTCGTTCAATTTCCACATCCGTCCAGGCTGCGCCATACCCGTGTGTATAACGAGGAGTTTAATAATGACAGGGTTGCGACGTCGTGACGTCGACCCCGTGTGCAAAGTCGTGCTTCTCATGCATTTGGAGATATAAACTCGAACCTGGATATTGACACCATCCCCTATACCGCCCTCTGCGACTTTCGATTCCAATGAACTCTGTCTGCATCCTTGATACATCTATAATGGTTCCATCCAAGACCCATTTTAGGGGGAGGCTTTTGGAACTTTGTTGAATCTTTCAATTAGCGCGTATGTGTGTAGGATGACATGTTAAGGATGGCCACCCCTTTTTATTTCACCCCCCGTAAAAACGGGTCGCGGGTGATTTTTGAAGGAAATTTTCTGAACTTTTCGATACAAAATACGGCGTTCATCGGAAAATGATAGGTTCTGCAGCACGAAAGTGGCCACTGCGAAAATAATGTGTAAACACCTTTTTTTTCTTATAGGAATAAAGTAGACTTTATTAACGGGACACACGCAAAAAACGCTGGGAATCATGACTCATACTCGTACAACTACGGTCAAGCTTTCAGTCACCAGTCCAAGTTTAATTCCATGTTTAACAAAGTTGTCCCTCGATGTGCCAATACCTACGAAATTTTCCAATGTCGTTGCTGTCAAACTTTCATATAAATGCCCTGGTTTCAACCTTGACCTTATACTTTAGCACCGACACATCGTACCATTCACGAATATGTAATTTAAAAAATAACTCGATGATAAACGCTCGATATATGTCCAGCTGCGGCAATTTTTCTGCGGCGGTAAACTCCGCTTAATATTTTTTCCCGGCGACAAATTGGCCTAGTTAAAAATCGCACGAAGCACGTCCAGGGAAGCGGAACAGGGTGAGCGATGCACACGTGCGCGAGTACATATCGGCAAATGTTGGAACAAACCGAACGCGCGAAAATATACACAGATTGATGTAATTTGGAGGAGAAAAAATACATTTCGAGTGCTTTGGTAAAGCGCGATCAAGTGAACCGTGTGCACATATACGCACGAGTCATCATTATTAAAATCCCGTGCAAGCTGGATGCTCGTAGCCTGGCACAATTTACCATCGTGCCATATTACGTTGCATATATACAGGGTGTTTCGAAACTCGACTGTTAGAATCCACAGTCACATCCGGCATGAAATTCCAAGTCGAAAAGTATGCAGGCACTTTTCGATCCGACGAATACCTGCCGAGTTATCGATTGATATATGCGCGGGCCAATCAAAGGCGCGCGCCTTCGTTCGGCTCTCGCGAGCGCGAGCGTCCTATTGGCGGAACTTTGACCATTGATAACTCATGAGGATTTGTTTGGATCAAAAAATGCCACATGACTTTTCGTCTCGTAATTTCGTCCCGAATCTATCTACGCACGCAATAGACATTGAATTACGGGACACCCCGTAGAAATATGGAATACGAAGAGTCGATTACGTGTCAAGTAATAGACACTGTGTGCGAATGATTCGAATGTGCGTAAAGATGAGACAGAGCCACGTTGCAGAAGGGATGCTCGGACGACACCGAGCGATACGGACGACGCGTGCACGTGGCGGAGTTAAGGTACAGCCACGTGGCTGTTTCCGCGCTTCCAGGCTCCGTACCGATGTCCCGCGGTTAAAATAAAAAGGAGAGCCACGCGTCTCGCGTCATCAACACGACGTGCTTTTTTTTCCCTCAACTCGTTACAGAACTCGACAAAATCGGATATACGTTGTAAACCTCGTCCACGGGAAGCCACCTATCGAACAATGTTTGCCCTCTCTGGAAGACCGAGGGCAAAAATCTACAACGTCCATGAAAATCCATTTTTTTTCGAAAAATGTGCGTGTAACTGTGTGTGTTTTTTTGTTTATCACGTTTGCCTTCGATATTTTCATCCAAATCCGTGCGTCGCTCGTTCTGTCGATGATCCGTCGTCATCCGATGATCCGACGATCGTATTTTTCATGGAAAAAAATGTCCCCCGTACGAACAGAGGGCGCGTTCGCGACCCAAACTATCGGTCCATTTTACGAACGTATAGTGGCAGTGAATACGAGCAGGGTGACGAGCTTTTAGCCGATTTGTGAATCCCGTATTATTCTCGTGTCAGCCTCTGCAAACGCGTTTGGGCCGTTTGACTTTCCGACAGTGACGGAGGCTCGAGAAAACACGAGGAAAATGAGAAAACGATGTGACTTTCGACGTTTTTTCGGGGTCGAAAAAGACGTCCGACGGCTTTTCTCGTACGAGGAATCGGCACGAACGCCCGTTGGATCTAGTCTGGACCATATTCCCTCCTCTTTATGTCCCATACACATTAATACTACGGTATACACTCATCTGTTGTCCAACTTTGTATGATGAGAATCGCGCCATAATGGTCCAATACGCCCACGCGTGTTACACTCGATCGTTCCACTCTCGCTCGAAGAAGCGAGAAAAAAAGAGATACAATTTATGTATACGTTCCCTGTAAAACCATCGTTGCCTTTCACTCTGCCGAACGCCTAGACGTCCCGAGCACACGCGCGCGTTTGTACAACAGGTAAAATGCGAAGCTGGATGACGATCACACCCCGTAGCGTTAACGAAAGAGCCACAAATTTTTCAGCTATACGTGCGCTTTTATATACGCATGGCTTCTGTATTCACGAAACCATTGGCGTGATTTGCTTGAATGAAAAGGTCCGCAGGTGATCGGTCTTTTACTCCGGTTTTCATTCTCACATATAGCTGTCCGCGTGAATATACAGGAAATAGATAAAAGCCGCAGGACCAATTTTTAAGTGCCGCAAGAACGGAAACGACGAGAGAAACGGATTGCAAAAAAAGTTCGCTGTCTCATCTCGTAAATAAGAAAATTTAAACAATCACATATTTCCGACGGCTTTGTCATCATCGCTGTCCGGAAACATCGTATCCTTGGCATCTTCCTCTCGCGACCGATTTTTCTCCAGATCTTCCCACAGCATCCCGCGAAATTCGCACTTGAATTCTATTCCGTAGGGTTTGTCCCTGCGAAACGTCATTAATTACGTCAATCTCGAAAGTTTCCGTCACCAGAAAACCTGCCATCAAGTGACGTGAAATTCATCGTCGTTTTTCGCGACCGGATTCACATTCCGCGATCGTGTTAAAAGAAGTCCGATCCAATCGGTTTGTGCATGGACCACCGATGATTTCGGAGCAGCCTCAAAATTCGATGCCAAAAGTGCCGCCGCGTCGATAATTTCGCCACGCCGATTTCTCGTCGATGTGACAAACGCTTTGGGGAGTGGTTCAACCCGAGAGAAGATGGCACGTTGCGAACAAAAATGATACAATAAGGTGACTATTGTGTCAGCTATAGCCAGCAGAGGAAGAAGCTGGGATATTTAGATGTTGGCTTCATGCGGCGATACATCTGTCGGACGACTCAACGGCTGCTTGTATATACACGATTCTCATATCCAACATACATAGCCAGCACGAGCTAAAACGCCCATGCTGGGTATTACACGACGTCATTCCGCGACGGACCCCATCGAAACTGGCACGATCAAGTGTTCTCCGTCTATTTCGATGTTTGCACCTCTATATACATGTATTATACACAGTACATAGTATAGACGTATGTACAATACATAGAGTAATGTTGCATTATGGGGTGGTTGGTTAAAACATGCTGCTTAGACACCCCGGGGTCGGAGACATCGCGTTATTCAGCTTTTTCGAAACCATTCGTTTTTCTTTCACGCTCTTTTTTTCCTTCCTCCTTTTTTTCCATCGCTCTTTTCCAACTCTCTCTCTCTCTCGGTTCGGACATGTTCGATGCATCACTCGGGTTTTCTCCGCAACTCCCATTATTGCTCTCTTCTTGTTAACCATCGACTCGACGATTTTTACAAGCCCTGCTCTCCTGTCCGTCTGGACCAAACGACATCTTCGTCGCACTGCACCTTTTTCTTTTCTCTACAATTTCTGCGGTATTCTTCACAATACACGATCGTTAAATCGACATTAAAAATGTCATCGGGATTCCGTTGCTTCCTGTATTCGTCCTGCCCGAAAAAACCAACGACTTCATCGAGGAGAAATACATGATTTTCGCAAAGTCCTTTCCTCCGATAACGAATTGCTTGTTTCAATTGATGAAAAATCACGATTTGAAAATAGACCAATGTGTTTTTTCTCCTCAATGAGGAAAATAATAGCAATGGGGGTTCGTTTGATTTGGTAACGCATGTATGTTTGGAAAACGCGTTGGCCCCTCGATTAGTTTCTTTTGAGTCCGTCTATGGCGGAGGGTGAGCTTATGTGTACCTTCAAAGGATTCTAGCAAATTTCGTGCTCTCTTTCTGCACCTAGAACTACATGTTACAGGACTCTGTGTTTGTATGTACTTGCATGTACGTACGCGTATGAATAACTGTATATAATATATATATTTGGATGACAGGAAGAACGTGCACAAACGCCCATCTCACGCTGGTACTGCGCGCTCTATTTAGCGCTTGTTAGCTCTCGCAGCGTGCCGCAGCTGATCCTCTTAACGAGGAGCGTCAGAGTTTCTTTCCCGCTCTGCCAGCCTCCTCGCACTGTCGTCCGACAACCGTAGCTCGAAAAAAAAAAAAAAAAAACGAACCAAAGCTACGGCTCTATTATATCCCGCATGAGTATACGTTTTAATACTCGGCGATTGTTTGTTAAATATACAACACACGCGCGTATACACAAAGAGCGGACTGTTTCGAGGGAGGGTGTTTGCAATTTTTTTGCCAGTGTCGCGATAAGAGATACCGAGGAGGATGTTTGTGTACAGGGTGTCCCAGAACTCGATGTCAATCATTTTTTGCATTTTTTTACCGGATTGAATCTCGATAAGTTTATTAATTATCCCAGAATTTGATGTTTTGCATTTTGATCCAAATGCACGTCGAAATATCGAGTCAAAAAGTACTTTAGAGTTTTTCGATCCGATCAAATCTGGATGAGTTATCAAGTGTCAAAGTTACGGCCAATCGGACTCGCGCAGTCCCCTCCCTTACGCACGTTCGCGCGCTCCCTATTGGCTCGACGTTTATCGATTAATAACTCATTCAGCGTTCGTCGGATCGAAAAATACCCAAATACTTTTCGACTCGGAATTCAATCCTGAATCTGGTTTTGAATCGAATTTTGAGTAAAAATAAGATTTTCGGATCGTAGACTTTTTATCTCCGTGATAAAATCGAGAATCTCGATTTACTGTTTAACGATATATTTCTTTTCATGATGACTTTGGATGGATGTATCGGACGAAGAATTCTCGTTCTCTTGTACAAACTAATTAGTAAGACGAGGGAAACCGCTGATTTGTATGCGTACGGAAATAGATAGTGTTTATTCAGAAAGACGCTCGCTCGCACGTCTCTCGACATTTCGGCAGTCTTGTCTGTTTCAACGTTCTTTAGTTTCTCCCTCAACCTTTATTCCGGAGCACCCACACGTTCATCGGCATACGTAAACATTTGGTCCACAACACGGCGCAACGATTCGGCTACTCAAAAATGATTTATTAATTGATGGCATACAGCAAACGAGGTGTCGTGTTCTCTGCTCGCTGAATACTCGTATAAGAGCCATCAAAATTTCCTTTCCTTCCTTTTGCCACTCTTTCACTCATTTTCCCATCTCCCGGAAATAAAATAAATAAAAATGAATATGCGGAGAAGAGAAAAGATCGTCCGAAAGTATATTTCTTATGGTGTCCCGTAAGTTTTCGTTTTCAACTTGGCAAATTTTCAAAAAAGTTTGCCTCTATTTTGCTCAATTCGATGAATTCATTCGACGGCGGAATTCGAAAGATTTCGAAAAAGAAATAAATGAATTTCTTTCGTGCGGGCAGGATACGATTTCTCTGATTTTTTTTCATTCCATAAACGATTTTTCAAGAACTTTGGAATATCGTCGTTGTCCGAAATACTCGAAGGCTTCCAGCATGGTGAATCTTTTTTGCAAATTTTTTCAAAATTATTGTCAACAAAATAAATAAAAAGTGTGCTCCCATCTGAAAAACGTTTAGGGCTCGTACGCAGGCTGTATTCCAGGGCAAACGAGAATGAAATTAAGACGAGACGGTAGGAAATAGATGGGCGCAAGATGGCTCGCGTCCGTTGCACCAGGCTCCCCAGGATTATGAGGATTTACTCGTCAAGATGATATGCACATATAAAACGTAAGTCGTCCTTGAGCAAAGATTAAACATCGGTTCCGGTCCAGCGAGGGATGAGACTTCCTTGATCGTCGAAACAGCCGACGGTACGCGATTCAAAACAGTCCCCTCGGTTCCCTCATTTTTCCCCAGATGAGCTCTCGTTGGATTAACGCTCGAAATTTGAAACAAAAAACCCATTCAACTCTTCTCGTTGAGAGGCGAGAAGGCGCACGCGTGCGTCAGTATACGAGTGTGAAAAACGCTCCTGTGTCGAGAAATATACGCTGGCGTTAACGGGAAAAAAGTCTGCAGCGACGTCCGAAGCGTATTTACGAGCACGGAAAAGCTCCCGGCTGCGGCAAACTGCCACTTTTATTTTCTCTTTCTCCAAATGCACACATACGTAGTGCACTTTCACAGAAAAGTCTACATTTCTGTGGGTTTACGAAATTTCAAGAAGAAAAACCTTTTTTCGTCCACCCACAACGCTTGTGGTTTTCGATCAGTCGGAGAAAATTGGATCCAACTTGGAGCCTCGTGTCACGCCAGGAGACGAGATCTTGCGATCTCAAATTTCTCGCTCTCGTCGAAGAAAGTTGAAAAAAAAAGAAGCCAAGCTTCGAAATACCCATAATTCCGTTGCTGATCCACTGGAATTTTCAAAAACGGAATATTTTGAAAACATTCGTCGATGAAGTTGCAAAAAATGACGACACAACGCTGCTATTGAGTAAGATTCCATTTTGATGAGCCGCCGTCGTTTCTAGGTGCAACTTCGGCTCAAATAAAGTACAAAGCCTTTTTTCCCACGACGAAATTGTACAAAAATCGACAATTATTGTCGAAGAAATTCGTGCGACTTGCGGATGTTTGTTTTTTGTGGATCCTGCATTGACGAATCGCACTCGGGGACCATTGATCCGCGACTTCCGGCAAACAACGTATTTTCTTTTTTTTCTTTCTCACACACGAGGACAAGGACGAGAAAGCTTCGGTGATTCGAGCTTTGACACACTCGGATGTGTATTGTTCTCCTTTTCGTCTTTTTTTTTTTTCATAAAATATTCAAAACTCCACGAGTGACAAGGGTGTCGAGATGTTGATGGATCATCGGTTAATCCCTGTGGAAGGTTATGATGTCTCTCTTTGGGTATGCGAGTGCCGCGGAGTGCGTACCGTGCGTTCGCTGCTTTACACACGTAAAATACAAGTTTCGAAGGAACCCAAGAGCGAGTACGAGATCGGGCAAACGAGATTTGCATTCTCGAGCAGTTCTGAATACACTCGCTGATTGACTCTGAATCGTGTCGTACCACTTTTTTCCCTCCTTTTTCTCAGAGCAAAACGTGCGAGGATTGAAAAAAAAAAGGAAAATCTCCCACGAGTACCATGTGGATGATACCAGGACAGCCCGGTAGATCGTGCAGCGACCGAGCAGTCGGAGTTGTATATCTCGTCCTCGCTCTCCTCTCCCGAGCGTCTTTTTCCCCTATGCTCTCAGCTGGGCGCGCGGATTTCACCCTGGAATACGACACCTCCACCGGCTACTGGGTTATTTACTCGCGCTCTCGAAATCGCTCGAATTTCCTTTCTTCTTCTTATTCTCTCTCGTATCTTCCCTTGTCTCCGAATAATGGAGGCTAATAATCCTTGACTCCTCGGAATTCAACGCGCTTAAATAATACCAACGAAATGTGCGTCTCTGCTCCATCCTTGCACAAGCAATTCTGTGAATGAAACTCGTTCGTTTTTGGGAAGCCCGATGCATCAGCCTCGTAGATTTATCTTCGAGTCCTCTCGTTCTCCCTCGTTGTCGAAACGATGCGGTTCGCATAATTTCGTACGGATATCGAAAAATGAGGGACGAAAAGTGGATTATAAAAAATACAACGAGTCGCGTTCATTATTTTCACGATGATTTGATTCCAGACGTCCAATCGACGATAATTCAAAGTCAGGTCACTTTTAAAACCTTTCAAACAGCGTCCAATGGAGTGTCCTTACGTGTACATTATGCCAATAAAATATTTGGATTTTTAGGGAGACTTTAAAGACTCTCGAACGAAGTTTATCGATCAAGAGCGGCGCTTCAATCCAGAATTGCACATGCAATTGTGTGAATGAAACTCGTTCGTTTTTGGGAAGCCCGATGCATCAGCCTCGTAGATTTATCTTCGAGTCCTCTCGTTCTCCTTCGTCGTCGAAACGACGCGGTTCGTATAATTTCGTACGGATATCGAAAAATGAGGGACGAAAAGTAGATAATAAATTATTTTTATTATCGATTATCGAAAGTCATGTCGCTTTTAAATCATTTCAAACAGCGTCTTATGGAGTATCCTTAGGTGTACATTATGCCAATAAAATATTTGGATTTTTAGGGAGACTTTAAAGACTCTCGAACGAAGTTTATCGTTCAAGCTTTAATCGCGAAATGGACGAAATTTCCGAGTGCACGTGCTCGGGTCACAATTCTCGTGGCGACAAAATTTGATTAAAGGAAAAGAAAATGGACAAATTTTCGTCGGATTCTGGCCTCGCGTGGGTCTTAACAAAATGGTTAAAACGCAATTTCGAGGTACATGAACGGCTCGCGGCGGGAGATTCGAGGCCCGTGCCCCAGCACGAGTCTTTCCGGACATTGAGTACAGCTGTGGACCATATAACACCGATATATATGTATATATATATATTCCATAATATACATATAGGAATTACAGTTACCGCTAACGTTTGGTCACGCGAGCCAAGGCCTCGTGTGCCTTCTTCTTCTTCTTCTCCCTTTTTTCTTCTGGTCTCATCTTTTCCGTGTCTCTTCTGCGAGTATCTCCTCGGACGAAAGTATACGAGAAAGAGAGACGAAGCGCGAAAGAGGCAAAAGTCATATACCGCGTGTAAGCTGTTGTAAGGACACAGTGGGAACGAGCTAGGTACGAGGAGCATCCCCGCTGGGTTCGAGCAATGTCCGAGCAGGGGGTTGTCGGTGAGAGCGTGCGCGCCCTCGCGGAGCCCTTCGCGACAATGACCAAGGATCCGATCATCTCGGCACGCCGAAAATGGATGTCCCGGTGAGCGGTTGAGGACGAGGCAGACTCCAATGTCGATCCAACACACGAACGGGCATGCACACTTTTTCCAGTCCGGAAATCTAGCTTCCGAGTCTGTCCGTCTCACACCGACGACAAGTTTTGGCAACACCAGGATGGAGAGGTATATACACGAGAGGAAAAAGATCGCGCGCGTCCCCGGGAGAAGCACCGGAATATGGTCTTGTGGATGCGAAACATCGCGCGAATGCAACATGTTTCGTTCCGGTTGGAGAACAATGGGATGCTGAGGAGAGGTAAGATGGAAAATGTCCTAAATTATATATACGAAAAAAGAGGACCTGGGAGATCTTCATCTTCATCCATTATGCTGGTGAGCCTCTTGGCAGGTCTTTTGTCATGACAACTGAGGGAAAAAGAAAGAGCGAGAGAGAGAGAGCGAGGGGGGCGAGGGGGAGCAAGCTACTTATCCGAGTACACTGGAAAAACGAAAGATAATCTGCGTTCGCAGGTTTACCGACTTTGGCGATTTTATTATCCATTTAATCCTGCATAGTAAGGCACTGCCGGAAGAATACGTTCTACCCATTCTTTTTTATTTATCGCGCGAAATAAATATTGATTTTGTTTACGCGATTTAATTTTATAAAATCAACGATTATTTTGATAAGAGTAAAAGCATGGAACCGTAATTATTCGTGAAGAGTCGAAAATTTTGACGGAAAATAATGGTTTTTTCTCGTCGGCGCACTGTGCTGGTGAACCGAAAATGTCGAAATCGAGGAAAGTCTTTACCGTAAGAATTCAATGCCTCTGGAACAATTTTTGCGCCGTTGAAGCTTCGGACCAATACGACTGAAACGGTCATCATGAATCTTCCCATACAACTTGATCGAGTTTATTTTTTGTTGCCCATTTTCGACACGCTCCGCCTCGTTCATCTCTGACTTGTCCGAAAATGACGATTCGCGCCGGATTAGTCACGGATTTCCGGGCCCTCCGAGAGTCTGAGTTTTACAGTGCGTTGATCGTCATTTAGCCGAGCTGCATCTCCCGTCTCTCGATTTACACCGTGACATGGTCATTTATGTGTCCATATATGTCCTTCGTTATGCAACAAACGGAGAAAATCTTGCCTCTGTTATTCTTAGAAATCGTACGAATGATAAAGAATTCATACATATTCATAAAAATCCATATGTATGGATTCTCGTGGGTAAAAAAATGACGATCTTTTTTCTTCTCTATATAATGACAAATTGAGTGCTTAACACTTCGAGAAACACCAAATCAAATATGAGCTCTTTATTTAATTGATATTTCAACTCATATTTCATTTTAATTAAGAGTATAAAGACTAAAAGCAGAGTTTCATTAAGAGAATAAAGAGTAGTTAATTAATTTTAATTACTCTTTAAATTTATATTTAATTTAATCTTTCAAAAGTCAGTAACTGTCAAATTCAAGCAAAACAAAACCCTCCTGCGCATCTGGAAGCAAACGCGATTGTGCCACGAAATTCTACTTTTACCGAACAATCAGGGAGCGAATAAAACGACTCCGGTCGCTTTTCATTATTGATTTGCGAATAATAATACTAATAATAATAATAAATTTGAGTATCTAAGCGTGTATCGATGCAGAAAAAAAGTGTTGTCACGTTTTATTTTCATATTGGCACGTTTTATACAGTCCTTTTTTTCAACAACTCTGAAATTTCGTTCTCGATCGAAGAATTCCGAGCAATTAACTTTGAGGTTGAAAAAATTTCGACGCTCGACGATCTCCACAGACGCGCGTCGTATGTTTTACGTTCGAGCACGAGTCAAAGTTTTTTTCCCTCGATTCGGGATACTCAACCTGCGATTCCTCTCCTCGACAGCTGATACTTTGCGCGGAAAGAGAGCGACGGAGATTCATCTCACCTCGAAAAAGAAAGACAACACGAGCGGCTCTGGTGGATCATCTCTCGCGCGGAAATTAATCAACGCCACAGCATCAAAGGTTGGTAAATCAACAGCTCGAGAGTTTGTTTATCATCGACCTAACGGAGCGTATCTCGCAGCAGTTTCGGCCGCCGCGATCTGTACAGTCGCGACAATCGTCCATAATTACTCGCATCTCGAAATCTCATGCAGCGAATTTCCAAGAAATTTATATTGGAATGCTGGACCAGACGATTCGAAAAACACATTCAGCATCGGGTCGAACAGCGCCGAAAGAAAAATCCTTCTTGATTACCGCGCCGAATTTTTATCGAGCGAATGAATTCGTGGCATGTAAAACGGAATCAAAATTTTCCCAAAAGTGCACGAATGAGATGAATGTTTTTATGTTCTCGTTATTCACGATACGAAGGCGTGTGAAATATATTTGGGTGAAAAACTTGGCAGAGAATTCGAAAAATCACCGAAAATATATGTAAGAAAGCTCCGCGCACCCCGGGGTGGACTTGTATAAACAGGAGCAGTGGACAGCCGGTTAGTTTATACTTTGTCTCGGAGATGTTAGCTAAACATCGCGCGGCTCTTTGGCTGCTCCTTTGAGAGAGTCGACCGCCGACGTTTTCCCGATGTTTCGGCTCCACCGATCGCTCCTCCCTCCATCGATGTACACGCTAGATCGTCGTTCGAGTATACGCAGATACAGAAATTTGAGAAGCCGCAGAATCGCTCTTTTGGATCTTCTCAAAGCCCCGAAAGCATCCGTCTCTCTTTCATTACGCATTTTTCCACAGCTCGAGCCGATCTTCCGTCCTTCGCCATCGTTCTGTACAGCCAATTAAGCTCGAAAATCGAGATACATTGATGAGCGAGGGAGAGGCGGAATATCGCTAAATTTCGAAATAAAACTCAACAGGAACAACATTTTTCTCCTCCAAATTCCGTCTCTTTAATAATTTCACATGTCCACCAACGTGAACCTTCTGTTTTCTGAATGACCTGCATTTTTTATACTCCGTCTTTCCGTCAATTTTGGAAAGATACTTTTGCTTTTCTTCGTGCCTTTTCCGTCTTTCGCCATTGTTCTGTACAGCCAATTAAGCTCGAAAATCGTGATACATTGATGAGCGAGGGAGAGGCGGAATATCGCTAAATTTCGAAATAAAATTCAACGGGAATAACATTTTTCTCCTCCAAATTTGACACGTCGATTCTCTCCATCGTTTTCCGACTCGAGAGTCCCTCGAATAATTCCATACGTCCACCGACGTGAACCTTCTGTTTTCTGAATGACCTGCACTTTTTATACTCCGTCGTTCCGTCAATTTTGGAAAGATAGAAAAATCGACAGGAAACGATTGCGATTGCGAAAAAAACAGGACTGGATTACAAGGTAGTGAGTATAAGAGGTGTTAAAGTACGAGTCGAAAATTCTCCTCATTGCCTCACTCGAGGAAGTGTGCTTTTCTTCGTGCCTTTTCATCTCAAACGCAGCAGGAAGTATAATACGCGCATGTACTGCGTTTTGTCGTCGGAATAAACGATGATGATCTCGGCGTACAGTCGGCATGGCCAAAATGACGGGCACACGCTGTCCACACCGCAATCTCTCGAGAATACAGGAAGGTCTGCGAAGAGAATAATAATAAAAAAAAAAACCAAGCGGAAGGACCGAAAAATGCTCCGTTTCGATGCCCTTTATTCAATCATCGAGCCATTCACGCCCCTTTTCTCGCTCTCCGCTGACACTGCGGTCGATCTTCTTCTTCTTCCATTCCGCATCCTCCGCAGCCTCTCTCAGCATCTCCTCGAGCTCTCCCGGTCATTCGATCAAGATCCATCATACACTCTGGTCCTGGACCCCTTTATTGTCGTCCCTGGACGAATTTTCGACACTCCGCGTGTCTCCCATTGGCGCGGAACGCGCGTCTTATTCGCGCACCAAAACGTCTTTATACGCTCGTCCCCGCCGAACTCCTTTTCCCTCCTCTGACTAACCGACGCCTCTGCTTCGATGTGGAATGGATCCTACCGACCAAGGGGATACCATTATTTCCGCGTGAGACCTTTGCCCCAGCGACGACCATTTTCTACGTAGACAATAAAATCGAACTTCCCAACCTCGGCTCGAGATGGACCGCGAGACAACGGAGACTTTGCTTATGGACCAATCCCGCAAGAAAAAAGTCACATTAGTCACGTTACATTGAGAACATGAAAAAACTGATATTATTTTTTTCATTTTCTCATTCGAATCCTTGCTAAATTTATTTCAAGATACTTTTTTCTTCAAATCGCTCGAATTTCCACCAAAATCAACCCCCTGCTGGAGGAAAACCGATACGAGTCTTCGATCTGTCGAAGATGCGAGCAAATGCAGTATCATTCCGCATAATGCGAGTATACACGTGCGTGCGTGAGCTCAAACTCCTCTGTAGAGACTCATTTTGGTGCGACGATTGTCGCGGAGAAGAATCTTTGTTAAAAATAGGGGCTGGAAAACGAACCCCCACCCTCCCCCCTGTTCTATTGGTTTCCACACTGCGGGACAAAGTTGTACGAATAATCGCGCGGAATTCATACGTCGTACAGTCGATTCTCGATTGCCATGTACGTACGTACGTAACCCCGAATCTCGGGGTGTCACAAAGCACCCCGACTGTTCCATCGTCACGGAGACTCTCGTATACAAACCCCGATGGTTCTCCCGCTGGTCGCGTGACTCGCGGAAATGCGTGCAGCCTGCAGAATGAAACATCAGCGTGTTCTATATCCGGGTGTCAAAATGCGCTCCCCCCCCCCCCCTGCTGCCATCTTTTTTTCTGACAGAATCGACCAAATCAACGCATGACACTGCGGAGATTTCATGAATGCCTTTCACGAAGGAACAAACAAACATTCCGCCCACGAAAGATCAACTTTGAGATGTAAATATGTAACAGGTCTCTTGTATAATTTTGATTTTCGACGTAAAATTTCGACGCTTTCGCAGCATTTTTTCCAGGGTTTTTTTAGTTTAATGAACGATACTGACGCAGACAGCGATCGTCCGTGTATCGCGTGTGTAACTGGTAGAGGTGTTGTACGAGCTTGTTGCAATTTTTTTTTTTTTTTTGAGGTTATCGTCGTTTCTCTTACACGTGGATGTACAATGTGCAGATGTGACTGCTGAATTATTAACGTTATGTTTGTTTATTCGAGATTCAATACGATTAACCCGTTGCTCCGGAAGCTGCTTCTCCGGTGCCCTAAAATAACAGACGAGATCGTGAGGAATATCGGAATGGCGACTGCTCTCGTAGGGTGGAAAATCAAAAAAATGCAACATCCGAGCTGTAACTTTTATTCAAGTCCGAGAATTTATAATCTTTGAAAATGCCACTAAAGAATGTATCAGCCATTTTTTACTCGGGAAAAATCCTCGCAAAATAATTTTTCCGTACCCTCATCCTGGTGCATCCGGGGTCAATGTTTCACAGTTGTTTAACGTGGGAAAATCATCTTGGAAGGTATTTTTCGTGCGTATCTGTGAAAGTCCAATTTAAAAAAAAAATAAATCTCCAAAAAATGTTTATCTTCAAAAATGTTGCGATTCCAAAGATGCTACTTTCTTGCGTCGGTTATGGGCGATTGTGGGTACAGCCGAAGTCTTCCTGGG
The DNA here is from genome assembly GCA_959613375.1 of Heteropelma amictum. NCBI lineage: Eukaryota > Metazoa > Arthropoda > Insecta > Hymenoptera > Ichneumonidae > Heteropelma > Heteropelma amictum. The sequence continues at coordinate 30,026,641 of OY390721.1, forward strand.
AGATCTTTTTGCCGAGAAAACCCAACATTTTCGGGGGTGGAGGAGATTTCAAAATTTTTTTTAACCATCCTGATACGTACTACATTTACGTGTACGAATATAAATCGTCGTTTGGCAAGATTGTCTCTTCCATGAGATGATACACCCTCGGCACGTTCGAGAGACTCAAAGACCCATTTGTTTATTTGTTCGTTGCTCTCTTCCAAGTTTTAACGGCGGTGAAACATTCCACGCCTCGTGCTGCTGTACACATACCATATCCATGTACATACACACATAGTATGGTCCATGCGTACGTTAAAGATGCTGTTTCACTCGTAGGATCAAGTCGGGATTTCAAGGAAAACTTGTTATACACCGCAGATCCAATTTCAAGGGTCGCACTTTCCTCGAAATTATCCTATCCTAGTTTGACTCCAAAGTCTCAGAGAGTACATCGTTCGTCGAAGGAAAAACGTATCGCAGTGCGACCCAATTGAGCGCGCCCTTTCGGGAAATTTCCGAGATGGAAAATACAGCATCCCGAGGATATTACGTTTGGCATTTCTTTGAGATTCACAATTTATTCCGCGGTTAAAAAAAACGCGTTCTTCTCACCAAGTTCCTCCTCCCTCGAATTCAAATCTTATACCACAGCGTACATACGTATATCGAATGTACATCGTATACCCGCCGGAAATATAAGTGTAAAAGTTTGTCGGGGAAAAAAAAGATGGCGAGATGGGATGGATGGACAAAGCAGGTTATTGTGCGTTCATCAACGACGAGAATGAAGTTAAGCAGATGAAACTTGATGGCGCGGCTTTCGCCTCTTTCACATCGTCGTTGCTGCTGGTCTCACGTATATCGTTCTTTTTCTTCTTTCAGTGCATGCTGCGCTCTCCCGTTTCGGATTACGCTCGCAGGCCATTCCGGAAATATTATAAAAACGCTTTGAAAAAAAAAAAACAAATAAACACACTCGTGCTATCTTAATTCCCGATTTTCCGGCAAGATCGATCATATCGGCGGCGAATCATTGTCGTTAGGATCACTTTGCTCGGCAAAATGGTCCATCGGGTTCCAGACTCGTGTGATAAATTTCGAAGGTCATTGTCATCAGTGAGATTTTACATGGATGTTTCCGTTGGTCCATTCGTCACTGACGAGATTGAACGCTGTGAAATCACGAGGATCGTAGTGATATGTACCACTTGATTGCATGGTGCTTGGTGGACACACAGCCAAAGAATTCACGTACGCTTATCGCTGATGCGGCACTCTTACGAGGTCCATCATCGATGGACAAAAGCTGCTACTCGATCGCAGTAAAGACTCGTTAAAAAGAGAATGAGAGAGTATAAAGCGCGTTTAAATCTAATGTAACTCATATATACACAGGCAAAGAGCTTGATGCGACTAAGAAAGGTACGATATTCGCTTGGACAATGGGCAGATCATGGAATGTCGTCCGACCGACTGATTCAATTCACTCAACGTCCGGCGACTCGCGCTCGTTTTCGACGGGCCATTCAATGACTCTGACGAAACTCCTCTCGTGTGTGGACTCCTCTCGTGTCGCGAAATCTTTTTTTTTCACGCGTAGAATACACCCGAACCACTTTCCGCAGCTTCCGCACGGCTCAAACGACGAATTCGATCTTTAGTTTTCTTTTTGAGCTTCTTTCAATCGTCGCACTAAAATTGACAATTGGATTTTCTCGAAATACGTATGTATGCAGATGGCAATTTATTCATTTTTTTTTAAATACAAATTTGCAACAAAAATAAAGTAGTTTTACCCTGGAAGGTTTACCCGTTTTTCATACAAAATTGTAGAAAACAAGGCGCTATTTTTGTCCACTCGTAAAACATCATAGCCGCAGTAAACCAAGAGCCTGGACGGCATTATATATCATTTCCGTTTTAGGGCCTTCCGCACAGGGGCTTGCATAGAACACCAAAGATTTTCATTAATTTCAAGCCTCTCGATTATATTTTTTAAATTTTTCATCTCCGTCCATTCGTCATCCCGCGAGATCTCCCACGATGATTTTTCATTCGATCATCGCGAGTTGAAACGGTTTTAACTTCGACGGCCATTTTGTTTACAATCGACACGACCGAGATGGCGTCGTTGCGCGCGACGCATAATCAAAGATGGCGTTTTATATCCGGCCCTCCCGGCTGACGCTTTTTCCATCTTTCGAGGCGAGATATGAAGAATTCTTTTCTCGAACTCGCACGTAATTCATGGGGTTATATATGGCGCATCCGCGCTGGTGAACGTATCCGAGTGTACGAAGACAATATCGAGTCCAATAAATAATGTGGCTACTGCTGCCGATGGCAACCGCAATGGAGAAATCGTCGAGTTTTTACAGCGTTACCTGAAGCGCTCTCCCTGCCACAAATCCTTACCTCCTGTCATGTGAAACCAGACGTCAGCAATCGCGCGGCAGTAAAAATAGCAACTCGTGTATAATATTCGGGCGCGAGAGAGAGACTCTCACTTTTATTATTTTTAACCTCCGGTGAGGTGACAATTACCGCAGTGTGGATTTTGGAAGAATGGACGTGAAAAACACTTTGAAAAAAAAAGGAAATTCTCCGCCGCGGACTTAAGGGTGCGAGAGTCGAAAAATCGGGGAAAAAAACGGTGAATATCTTCACTTTTCGGTGAATAATATACACGCGGCGGTTTTTATCTTTCCGCGAAATCAGAGCGGATATGCAGAGATTTTCGAAACTCGTTGGAGATGAAGTCCGGAGGCAGAGATTTAATATCGCAGTTAAGGGTGTGCAACATAGACGTGCGTTCATTTTTATACCCCGCGATGGCGACGTCGTCCTTAACGTTTTCTGTGTACATCGATCGCGGAGAAACGAGAAAGAAGGAATCGATCCCTCGTAAGGTTTCCTCTTACGAGAAACGGAGTTTCTCAGGTTTGCCGGTGTAATTGGCGTACGGTTACGAGTCGTCAAATGTATACGGGCATGTAAAAAAGATACGTCCTCCCTCGAGGCGAGATGGCGAAGGACCTGCCATCCTACACCTCGGCGGAATTCTCTCAAGACACGTATGTATCAATATTTATGGCATATCTCCCTGTAATTTCGATCGGGATGCTGCGAAAGATCGCGGGACATGTAACCTTATACATGCACGTACGTGCATATACAGGGTGTCTCAAAACTAAACCTGACAATGCCCTCTACGTCCAAACATTGAAAATCATGGATTCATTAGGTTTTGGTCGTAAAAAAAGGACAGAAAAATTCATCGAAATTTCATCTCGATCCCAAGAGAGAAATAAAGACACTGGAAGATTAATCATCATTCGCTGCACTAGACAATACAAGCTTCCGCTTGATTTTGACTTTTACGTTGGTGAACGTCAATTCAAGATCACTCACGGCTTTCGGAATCTTTTTTTCGACCACAATTCCGTCGAATTTTGATTAAAAAATTGATAAAAAAACGGAGGAACGTACGAAAAGGGGTTGAAAAAAATTGGAGACCGTGGCGAGGTGGATACCGGAGTTTAACGACACCCAAAGAGCGACTGTTATTTGCCAGGGTAGACGAAAAGTCCGGCCTGTCCACGGTCACTATTATTTCATCTGACTCGAAAGATACAGCTCCGGAGATCAGCTGGAGAGATGGTAGGGGATTAAGACGCTCAGAGTCGCGCGTCAAAGAGGTTTATCCCCGAAAAATCTCGGGCACTCTTGAACGAGCCAGCCATCTTCTCGATGTTCAAAAGCAGCGGCGTGCGTACAATATAAATTCACGGTTTCGTTCACACGGTGTGTGTTCGCACAGTGTGCTCTCGTGTATATACGTATGCGGCAAAATCTTTCATAAAGGCGTTGCTAAAAGCGCAAAGAGAGAGAGAGAGAGAGAGAGAGAGAGGGAGGGAGATGGGAAGAAAAACGTCGAAGAAAAACGTAGAATCCCCGCGAGGAGCCTCCGTCTCATAACCAACTCCCAAGCCTCTCGTTGAAAATGCACATAAAACTTGTCTAATTCCGACAAAGTCCGAAACGCCCCGTGTTTAGTTCTCGTCTCGGACAACAGACCACCCCCGAGGTATTCATAGCGCGCAGCCTCATTGTTATTGTATATGCCTTCATTATTTTTATTTTCAACATTGTCGTTTATGTGTCGCCGCTTTTGGGACAGCTATATGCACATATATATATATAAGTGTGTATATAAATGCACCTCATAATCTCCTTTCGACAAATCCATCAGATTTTAAGCTTGACCACAGGATTATCGCGAGACGCATACCGTCGCGAGACACGCAGCCCCCGTTACCCTTCGACTCCGCACAGAATCCTGCAGATTTTCACCCTTATATATACATTTACCCACAGTTTCGTTACAGTTGGCATCTGATCGCAAGAATGTCCATCATCAAAACGTCGTTTTTTTCAATTAATTTTTTTTGGATTTCGATCAAAGTTCGGAATCTCTCGAACTTCGTAGGGACAGGAATGTACCTCGCCGAACCACCACCGAATGTCGAAATATTTTGTTCCTCGGAGGGACATGACGTGGATGGAATAACGATGAAACCCCTAATGAAAATGTTTATTCTTGACGGCGGCGGCCAATTCCGGCGTGTGAGAGTCGCGAATGGAAAATTCGCACCTGGCTCGTCCCTGGGCCTTCCCGAAGGTGACCAAAAACCAGATGAACGGAGAACGGTACACTCGTGTGCATACGTATACCTAGAATATGTGTATATATATGTACACCATGTGTAGTATATACGTATATGCTATGTAAGCGAAGGTCCAAGTGTGTGAAAGACCCTTCTTGTAGGTTTCGTCCGGATGAAACGTCATGCCAAGTGACCGGGAGATTAGCCGCTTACGTCGACAGGTTAACCTGCTTAACTTTTTAAGTTTGAAAAATCGCATTAGGACGACGAATCCTCGCTCGCTTTTCAGTGATGCTGCGTGCAATGGGAGAGACGCTGGTCCACGTCGATTCGTAACGCGTGTTGTCGGTCACCGAGTATGAAACGCGTTTTTGGCGCTCACAACTCGGCGCTGTCGCGTTCACAGCGTGCTCGAGAAGAAATCGTCGCAGCGGAAATACACTCGCATAGAAGATGTCAGTTTGGACGCTTGACTTTTTTCAAATCGATGAAGAAGCCATCTAGATGCAAAGGAGCATTAGAGGATCCTTTTTTCTTCCATTCTTTTTTCTCGACGTTTTCCCCGTACGAGTCCGCCTCGGTGGTGGGAGCTTAACCCTCTCGCATTCGTCCAGGATCATCCGGGAAAAGCCTATAAGGCAAAAAGTCCATCTTCTCGATCCTGGTCTGCCAGGACCAGGCTTTGACTTCTTCTTCGTTTCCAGGCACGATATTCACCCATTTTGTTTTAAAACTCGACTCCTTGAGCCGCGAATCTTGCGGATATCGCCGAAGACGCGCGAACAATGCGAGTTCCTTGGAACTTGCATTTTTCGGCGTCCCTCGTACGAGGAAACGCAGCCTTTGTGCTCGAATCGATCCCTGATTCGGCTGAACGATCGTTCGATGATTTTTCATCTCCCGCTGCAAGTACCCGCGCGCAGATTTTTCTAGAATTCACGGATATGATATCCAAGACCGTCTTGGACCGGTGGGTACTCCGATACACCTAGATACACTTTCGTCCTTTTGGGGATACGAAGAGACTCGGAATTCCGCGGGGTTAAAAAGTAATCCTGGGTCTGAAGGTTCTGCGATTTTATATTCTCCAGCATCCGCGCTATTATACCGCAACTCGGGCGAAAACAAGTTCGGGGCTGTCTCAAAGCTTCCCCCCGAGTTTCAGACTCGACAATCGTGACCAATGGCGATGTCTGTATTATTATTTACCTTTCCAACGCGCCATGATTCTCATGGAAATATGACATATCGAATTCGGAACGCAGACGGAATTTATACAGAAGCTTTCGTCTTTGCTGAGCAAACAGCCTGGCATTTGTTGGTCCACCGTCAGTCGCGTCCCGTAAATACCTGAAATCCTCGTCTTCTCTCGTTCGAGCCCGCGCAATAAGAGGCTGTGGCCTTAGTCGTAAAAGCCAACGAGCAGCACCAATGAAATAACGTGGCGTGGAACGAGGACAATTGACCGAAAAGTTTTCCTTGTGCCCTTCCGAAAAGGAGTGCGCCGCGCGAGAAAAGACCAGCCGGGATTTTTGTGGCCCGAACGCGCTGGACCCGTCAAACGAGTGGAAAATGTCACTCGGTTGGGCCGCAAATCCCTACGTTAATTTATACAAACGTATTTGCGTGCGTGTGTCGGCGTTGACGTAGACATCTATGTGTATTGAACGTGAGATGGTATATACTTGTATGTACACCGGTGTGCCGGTCACGGGACGCGGGTGGCGAGTGTACGAAAGAGGGTGACGACACAATGTCCCGGGGTTTTCAGGGGTGTGGCGAATGCGGCGTGCTCCTACGCGATAATGATGTAATGAGTGACCCAGGACCTCCGATTGGCTACGCCTGCCCAAACTTTCGCTCCGACAGCGAAAGATTCGAGCCGTCGTTGAATACAAAACAGGCGAATTCTGCATCTCATTTTTCTTCGAGTTTTATCATGAAAATCGTTCCAAGAAAATTCCTTGAAATGTGTATTGCAAGTTTTGCACTGCAGAGCTGTAATTCATCGACTTATCGGTCTGCGAAGAGAAACTGGCAGAGTTTCTGATAAATTTAATTAGTTTAGACAAAGCCAATTTCACATTCCTGCGGAATGTTAACGATCGCCCTCTCGCGGATTCCATTGACGCAAAAATCCATTTTCGGCACGATTTTCTCATTCATCCAACCTTCCCTCTGAAACATGACATGTGAATGACATGTGAATGTCGGTCAATGTCATGTTTCAGAGGGAAGGTTGGATGAATGAGAAAACCGTGCCGAAGATGGATTTTTGCGTCAATGGAATCCGCGAGAGGGCGATCGTTACAATTCCGCAGGAATGTGAAATTGGCTTTGTCTAAACTAATTAAATTTATCAGAGACTCTGCCAGTTTCTGATGACCTGGACCGACGAGTGGCAGCTAAAGAGTACGGTGAGAATTGTTCGGACCACGCGCGACACGAGTCTTTCGCTCGTTTCTCGTGTAGAATTTCGAGAGTGGAAGCAACATGGAGCAGGGGGGATGGGAAAGGGCGCAGAGTCGTACGATGCCAGAATGAAGCGGAACAGAGAGAGATGCGAGTAGATCTATGGGCATCCACAGGGTGACGACACACTGCTCTCGCGGCGGGAGAGGTCAGACCCGAGTTTAGGCGTATAAAGACGTCATCCGCCGATGAAAAGACGCTCTCTTGGTCCTGCACGTTCCGCGTTACCGATGCAGTCGTACATAATGCGGCCATTTCGAAAAAAAAGAGCACACACAGATATATTCTCGACTGGTGCGATTTATCTCATTCGCATCGGCATTCATCTTCCATCCACCTTCCCACTTCTTGCACAGGATATGCACGCGGGGGTAAAAAACTGGTTTGCTCTCCGGTGCACAACGCTATGATTCTTCAACATCGTCCCTGCAACATTGTCCACCAGAGGGAGTAGGCAAGCACAGCGCGGTTCCTGTCTGATGGACTCTGATGATCACCAGCGCCACCTGCGCACCGCGTCCAAAGGACTCTTGGGTAATTCGGCGATCTCCTCTCGTGATCGGAAAGAGCTGGAGGGTCCAGACAACAATCGGGATAACCGTTGCCGCGATACATTCATTTCCAAAGATGCAAATTGCTCCAATCGTCCCGAGATGCTGTCATCATTGACGACAGCACCCTGTGGACCATCACGCGAGTCGTACGGCTGTTTTTCTCACTTTCCGACGAACCGACGGTTAATTCGGTTCATAAAACGTTGCGTCTTGATTTTCCCAAACGTCCGCGACCACCGTAAATCCCTCACAATGTTTAGGACACAACGCATATTTATCTGATCCTATTTAATTATTCCCTCGGTACTTTCAGCTTATTTCACCTGAATTTGCGTCCTTACGAGAATCATGTTGCTCGTCACAAAGGCGGCGCTCTCGCGTACACGAGGGTGGTTTTCGGGGTAAGGAAAAATGCTCTATATCCATGGCGCTCACCGTCCTTTGTCTTGCCATTAAACTTCGATATATCGCAGAAATGTGCGGCTTTTATAATGTATTATCGTATAGCCTTGAAGCGAACGGGTTCGGGTTATTATTCAGGTATAAATGCTCTGGCCGTATCGGGAAAAAGGGACAATCGTATACAGTATCGTCGCACTCTCGGAATAGACAGGGTGGTATACGGACTTTTGTGCAGACTTGCGGTATAATATGAATAAAGAGTCAGGTCGAGGCCGAGGCAGTACTGGGGATGCACTTTTGCAGGTGGAACCTTTGACGTGACAGCTCTCGTCACTGCCACCCCTTCTACACACACACATACCACAGTTTTGCCCGCAAAGTTAATCCCGTTGAGCTACAATGGGCTCGAAACAATACTCCCTGGGTTGACTTTATCCCATTTCAATACACGTCGTTCTCGCAATTACCCCTCTTTCCAGTTACAGATTAATTTACGAACGGAATGAAAAACTTGGCGCTACTGTTTCGATATCGATACTCGGAATCTTTTCAACGTCCAAATATCCGTTCCTTTGTCCGTAGCCGACCAGAGACAGGTTTTATAAATACTCGGTGCACACAACGAACCGAGGATTTCGTCCGTACATTAGGGTCCCACGAATAATCGAGAGTTCGATGAAAGTTTTTCCATAGAAATTTCTAATGGGTTCGATGATTTCGGAAAATCGTGCAAAGATTGTTTTCCTTTCGATTCGAGTGAAATTTTTTCTAAGTTCACCATCAAAGTCCACGATTTCACGCTATACACGTATAAGACAATTATAAACTTTTAGTGCTCCTGCGGAAAAGAAAGTATCGAGGGGCGGAAGGAAGGGGACGACGTGATGACGAAAACTAAACGCGGAGACGTTTAGTTTTTATTTAATCGCAAAATGGATCTTTTCGGGCCAATAGGAATTTCAATTAATGTACAATTACGAATAATGATAATCAACTTATTCACGAGGGTCCGCGAATCGACAAATGTCCTTTCGTTCATCGAAAATTGTCACTCCGGGCTAAAACAACGTCGAAAAGTCGCGCGACGTGCCCGTGTTATTCGTTCGCGGCACAAGGATGTCCGGTTTGCATCGTTGGAATAATTTATCAAATTGTAAATTGATAATGAAATTACTCTCCGATAACAAGATAATGCACGAGTCGCGTAACGCGTGTGCTCGTAACTCGGTTTGTGCCACGATGGAAAACAGTGAAATTCGTCGGGTTATAGATGTTGGCAAAGCTCTATATGCTTCGAGCGTTACAGAAGCATACAAATCCGCTTAGGAGCGAGAGACATATACGTATGGATATACCATAGTATATTTGTACGTAAATACATTAAACGAGAAAAGAAGGGGGGCAATCTTCTTGGATTTGTTTCTATTTCCCGAGAGTGTGTTTGCGGCTGCGCTCCCCCACTATACGCGGGCTGACGCGTCTTTCGGCTGGTTAAACGCGCTCGCTCGCAACACACGTACACCACGGACCAATACAGCAAAACCTGTGACCCCCGTGTCCTCGTCTGTTTGCATTGTTTGCTGTCAAACATTGAGCGCAAACAGAGAGTGGGGCTAGGACAGTCGGAGGGGCAGCGGCGCGTACCGCGAGCGAACCCATTGGAGGACGCGTCGCTCGGGCGCGCCTGTGTCCAACGGGGCGTGGCTTCGCGGCGGGTATAAGTTGACGCGGATGGTGGGGAGCCGGCAGATACGCGTGTTCGCTCGAACGGTGCACTTGGCTCTATAGATTTAACGGTATCGGGAGCGCACGAGCGAGTCAACGATAATCACGTCGAATGGTGCGTGAAAGTGCGGACAGGGGTAAACACGCCGCAATTCAAAGAACACAGTGAGAACGGTGTATCGTTCTAGTGATATCCACAAAGGAGTGTTTGTGTTTAGATATTCGCGTCTCGCGTGATACGTCGGGAGGAAATCTGCCGACGTTGCGAAAGACGAGTGAGAAAGAAATTGAACGACTAGGAGAAATGGTGAACATGGAGAGTTCGGGTGAGCAGCAAACGGTCACCGTGTCACCGCCGATCCGTGCGACCCTCGGCAAAAGTGATTTTAGCATACGCTGCATCGTGCCGGAAGCTTGCGCTGTCAGCAGTCCGGATGTTACGGGTCACATCGACGAGAGCGACGAATCGAGCGACCTGGACGTTACGGGTGACGGTGCCGATACACCACCGTTGGATTGTTCGCGAAACGGCTCGTCCGCGAGCCCGACGAATCAGTCGCGCGAAAACAACAGCCAACAGTCGGAGGAGGACAAGAAATCCAAGAAGCCACCTTACAGCTACAACGCTCTCATCATGATGGCGATACGCCAGAGTCCGGAGAAGCGTCTGACCCTCAATGGAATCTACGAGTACATAATGAGGCACTTTCCTTATTACGAGAACAACAAGCAGGGCTGGCAAAATTCCATAAGGCACAATCTATCGTTGAACAAGTGTTTCGTCAAGGTGCCGCGTCACTACGACGATCCGGGCAAGGGCAATTACTGGATGCTGGACCCGAGCTCCGAGGACGTTGTCATCGGTGGTACGACGGGAAAGTTGCGAAGAAGAACGACCGCGGCATCGAGATCGCGTCTCGCGGCCTTCAAGAGAAGCGTCGTACTCGGTGGACTCTATCCGACGCCTTACCCACCACCCGGATGGCCCGCGTCCCTTTACACCCTGCCGTATCTTCATCGGGCGACCGCCTGTTATCCAACGGCACCGGGATCCTACGCCACCCCATCCGGATATCCCGCGAGTCTTCTGCCTGGCGCGGTGACGACGAGTACCCCGGGTATGCCCTGCAAGCCCCAGCCTCTTCCGGCGAATACCGCGCCAACGACGCACGGGGCTTTCTCCATGGAGAGACTTCTCCAGGCGCCTAGTGGTTATCCCGGCGGTATCGGTGCGCCGGGGCTCACCGCCTCGTCCAACCCTTACGATTTCTACACGACCCTGAGGAACCTCGCCGCGCACCAGCAGCACCAGCAGCATCAACAGCATCACCATCATCAGCAGCAGCAACAACAAGCCATCTTCGGACAACAGCAGCAGCGCTTTCTCATGAGCCAACAGCACCAGCAGCAGCAGCAGCCTCTTCACGTCGTCAGCCAACCGACCTCCGCCACAGCCTCACCGGGAAGCAGTCCCGAACCCATGAGCCCACATTCTCCATCCTCCGTGACACTTTGCAATTCCATCGGGCAACAACAGAGGCAGCATCATCCCCACAGCCCACCGCAATTGCTGCTCAAGCCCATCACCGTTCTAACCGGAAGACAAAGTTGAACCGTTTTCCCCGTCGCGTCTCGAGCTCCTCGTCGCAGCTCGAACCGTTGACGAGAAACGGCACTGAGCACCCACAAAGAGCCTCGAGTTGGAACTCGAGAATCTCTTGTCAGAACGGAACGTCGCAACCAGTGTGAGTCGACTCCGGTTTTCTTCGCGCGGCCGCGAATCGACGAGATGATCCTCCTCTGTCCTCTCCGAACCACGTAGTACGTCGTTCTTTCGCAATTTTCCCGCGAAAATTGAACGGGAATCGAACGATCTCATATTCATGCGCAGAGGACACGATGGACCACGGAATCTCCGCAGAGTACGATTTTGAGACTTGTTTTTGCGCGACACAAAGCAGAATCGATACGGCTGGACTGTTGATTATTATTATTATTTCTTTCTCGATGAATAATTTATATTCGCTCGCTCTCGTCGCCGTTGACGACACAGCGCGAGAGAGAGAGAGAGAGTCAGTCCGACGATAGCCAACTCGGCGGCTCGTCGAATACGAGCGCCCCATTACCAAAATTTGAGGCATGTTATTACGATCGTCATTATTATTACCATTATTATTATTATTGTCAACGCCTCCCGAGTGATGTACGTTATGTCATAGTAGAGTAATATATTGTACATAAAAGAACAAAGAAAATGGTCTCTCTCCCTCGTCTTGCCTTCGAAAATTGCGCCTATAAAATATCTGTCTATGTATATAATATACGTTAAGAATCACGATATGTTTATTCATTGGCCGCAACGAGGGAACAGAACAAAATTGATCCGTCTCACGGCGCAAGCTGCGAGAATTAAACAAACAAGACGAGGGAGATAAAATATTGTAAATATGTGACGAAAAAGATGAGGAATATATATTCGATGCTCCGAATTGTATATAATATTATATATCATATGTTTGAAGGAGAAAGGTGGTCGAGACCGCGAGTGTCTCGCGTATAAACGTGAAAATAAATGTTACAATTTTTTTTCCATAATTTCATCCGTGTCTGATTTTCATTTACGTTTTTTCCATTCTACGAAACACCTTACCCGCCCTTTTCGAACCTCGCGAATGTCGTGGGAAAAAATGATGACGTGGGAAATGTCGCGCGGATTTTGAACGATAAATTTCGTGTTTTCCTTGTTTTTGTTTTTTCAAAAACGAGAGAGAAATCGAGGGCGTGGGCGCTAAACATTTTTCGGGTATTGTTTCTCGAGGGATCGAAGAGTAGATCGTAAAACTTGGAGGCAGAACCCACGGAATGTCAAAACACTGCGCCACGAGACAATGCCGCAGAGAGGAGAAAATCGGACAGACCTCTCGGTCATACAATTTTGACGGTTTACGACACCTCCGTCCAAGGGTATGTATATATGCGTTGCAGTGCATAACCGTCATAAACCATACTTGGTTATTGTCCTTGCAAAGCAGCAGGCACTTTTTTCTCCTCCGTTTCGATTCTCGCGCGAGTCATCTTTGGACCCCAGCTTTTCTTCGATTCAAGGTTCAAGGGTGCGATGCGACGGGGAAAAAAATGACGAAAGAGTCTTTTATCGCGATCGTCGTAATTTCCCAACATCGCAATTTTCAAAACAAAACAAACGAGAACCGCGTGTGTATTTCCACGCCATTTTGAATATCCATTCGATTAGGACGAAGAATTAAAATCCTGACGAACGTCGGATCCTCCGCCTTTTTTATTTTTTAATAAAACGAGGGACACTTTACTCTCGAGAGTACCATTTTTCGCATTTCCATCGGTATGCGAGAAACGGAGGTGTAATTTTGGAAAAATCGAAAGAAAGTTGTACATTTTTTCGAAGTCAAGCGTACGTTAATGGTTCTTTTTTGCATTTCAATCGGTAAATCGGTTTCGTCGTGAAAACGCGATTGCAGGATTCGAAGGATGCCTTGTCTCGCGGAACGATTCGCGATGTTCGATGCGTTCGGAGATGGGGTTTATTCGGCATTCGTCTGTAATGACACGAGTGTCAGGGTGCTCGTCATGGGTACGTGCGTAAAGCGAGAGCACGTACTCTTGGGCGAAGTAATACGCGTCCACGTATCCACGAGCGATTTATCTCTAGCTACAGAGAGAGAGAGAGAGAGAGACACACAGATGAGTCGGAATTAAGCGGAGAATGAACGAACAGCAGGAGGAAAGAGGGCAAACACGCCGTTAGCGCGAGTTATAACATTACAACGGTGGCGGTACGGGCGCGACGCTCGACGAAGAGCAGCCCCGCGCGATATTGGTATGATACATTGAGACAATGAGTCGTAAATAAGATAATGGGTCACGCTCGTCCCGTGTGTACCATACGCGTCCACCAGGAGATGCTCTCTCGAGAGAGCTTTGCGCAGGGTCTCGACAACAGACGCACTCGACGTGAATCAAGAATCAAGAGAATCCGAGAGCGAAAGATGGGGCCGTTGTCAAGGCGAGAGAAGATGAGAGCGGGACGTTCGACGAAGATCTGGACCACGAAAGCTCAAGATGCACATCGATTCCTCTCATCGATGGATTTTATCTCGCGATTTTAATCGATCGCGAATGACTCGGATTTCATGATTCTCGTCTCGTTCAGAGGAGGTACCTGAGACGAGCGATTCGAGAAACAATCGAATATCCTCGTTTCGGTAAAACGGAAACGAGGAAGATTCATCGAAACCGAGATTAAAGAAAAATGTTTGAAGAACGAGAACGAGAAACGGAACAGCGTCTGTCGCAAGGATCTTTTGGTCCAGCGGTCGTGGTTCCACGGGGGACGAAAGATTTTTCTGTCGGCACCGTTCTTTTCGGTCTCCGCGATTAATGTCTTTTCTTCGTGTGCGCTCGTGGCCGAGTTCGATCGAATCGTGTGGAATTATCGAGGTCGGATTTTCATCGGATTCGGTCACATCGGGCTTCGTCCGAGTCGCGGGAGAAGAAAAGGGGAAATCCTCGGGATAATAATTACGATCGGCCTTTGAAAATATTGGGGATTATGGTAGTTTTAATGGGCTGGAAATATGTATAGAAAAATGACAAAAAGGCGGCAGTGGAGGAGGCTCGGATGGACCGAGAGGAAGAGAGAGAGGAGGAGAGGGAGAGAGCGATAATATATGAGACTACGCTGACCGGTTCGAATCGGCAAATGGGATTGTGACCCGCGCAGCCTACCCACTGGCATACGTGCTCGGCATCTTTATCCACACGTTGTACACGCACGTGTGTAGGAGGCAACTTTGTCGTCTATATATTTAAATAGCTATAAAAGTATGTATATAATTTGTGTATATATGTATATCCATATATTATACACAGTAAGAACTCGATTAGCAAGTACTCGACGAGAGAATTGCGAGAGTGACTGCGATCAACAAACGCGCGACCAACTACGCGATACTTTGCTACACAAATTTGCTTCTGCGATTATGGACCCATCGAGTGTCTGCTGGAAGCCTCATTTCGATCCTCGATTATTCTCAGCTCACTGGCACTGACGCAACTGGCTCAAAAAAAAGTCCGAAAATAATACATTTTACAAAAATTCACCAATCTACCTCAAAAAGCTGTGTAACATAGCTTTTCTTCTGATTAACCTGCACTCTTCTGCTCAGTTGGCGGTTTGTCTAATTAAAGATCCAAGATTCTGCATTACGACTCTTACTCTCCAGCATCGACCTCTGTGGAACGAATTCGACGAAATTTCGAATTTATTTTCATTACCAAAATCTTTATCATTTTGCACACCTTCGAACGAATGTCATCATCTCCTCAACGGTCCTTGAGAACAGAATATTCCGCTTGTGAAGATTCGATTCGAAAAAAATGTCGTCCTCGTAGACGTCATCCGGATGCGCGATCTTTGATCGTCGGATCGAGAGCCAAAAAAGAGAACCACATCATCGCATCGAATCTTCAAAGATCGGACTCGTTGCGTTCTCCTCGCTCCGAATGAGGCACGGAGGGAGATGAAATAAAGTAAGTGTAGAAGGTGAAGCTGCGAGCCGCAAAGATTCCCGTACGATTAAGATACGCGCGACCCTCCGACGCCTAGAGCATCAGAGACGGATGCGAGGCACTCGCGCGCTCGGAGGCTGCACATAGCGTCACGTACCGAGCACAGCAGAGTCAGCGATGTTGTATATGTAACGACAATACCGCGTGAAGATGTTACATGTACGCTCACGCACATACACACAAATATATGTACAAGGGGGACGGGTAAACACTTGCGTGGCCAATTGCACCAAGTGGTGAATACAGCAGCAGAAATGCTCTCGAGCCCTTCGTGTTTTCTTCGCTCCGTACGTGCTTGCGATCGTCCGCGTCGCCCGTTTTTCTGGCGCATGTGTAACGCGCTCGCTCGCGAATAACTCACCGCATCACATATGTACAGATCCAGTGCACATCACTCGAGATAGCCATGTGTAGACCCTACGAACGAGGATTCCCGGGGGTTGCTGGGGTGTTTTGAAAACGTCACTCGCGCGGGGTGTCGATTACGTCGCGAGTCTGCGCGCTTTTCATCGACGCGCACCATCGACTCTCCCGAACATGGTCGAATCCGCGTCGCTCTTTTTCTATTCGATTTCCCGCATGCATCATGGATGCTGCGCTTGTCCGAGACGGTGCCAACCAATGGCTGATGACGTTTTTGACAAAAGTGTGTTGAAAAATTGTTTGAAAAAATCGGAGAAAGTATGGAGAACAGAGTTTCCACGAAGGATCCTTCGTTTTCGGGGACGTTTTTGTGAGGCCCTTTGATTACGTTTGGCATTAAAAAAAAAGCAGTCCGGGCTGTTCGTCCGATTAATATCTTCGAAATTCTTATCCTCCGGGTGGACGAGGACGAAGATTCGTGTTGCTGCCTCGGGCATCGTACGAGGCATTGGTTTTTGGGGATAAAGGGGTCAAGAAAATCTTATCTCTGTGTGAGCTTGTGATTGGCAAAACGTGCGGTAAAAATGCTGTCAGCGCGCGGCGTTTCGATCCACGCGGCCATGAATTATTTCTCGTTCTGTCGAGAAACGTTGGATATTTATTTCCGATCTTTTAATACATCGGAGCACGGGCGTATACGTGTATATATTTATCGCAGGACTGTACACGAGTTTTGTAACCGGGGCTCGGGACGTCCCCTCGCGCATCCCAAAGGGGATGCTGTCGGTTTCGTTGAATGGGGGTTGGTAGCTGTTTCCTTCCGCGCCCGTCATCTGTACTCGCGGACGGGGCTCTCGAACGAAAGGGGCGGTGGATCCTCGGTGTCCCGATGGAAGGGAATTCATCCAACAGATTTTTGTCCTACATCTTTGTGTATATATATATATATTTATGCGGGCTCCGATTAATGGCAATGGTGGTTGCAACGCGGCTAATACACTGCGTTTCGATCGAGCATTTATTTCCGTATTACATGAATTATTTTAATCAGTCACGTGTAAGATAGACGAGTCATTCTGAACAACAATACTGAAAAGTTTTTAGCAAACTGTCGGAAATATTGTATCAAAATTTTAAATAAATTCGTTGATTTTTGTGAAAACCCTCGAGGTTTGCGTGTTGAAGTGCGTTTTAATGATATTAAAAAGATATCGATGATTTTTTGGAAAAATGTAACGATGGAATTAAAAAAATGATTGCTGCTCGTAAAAATACCAAATGTGAGCCGGTTATCCGAAATTGAGTAAAACGTAGAAAACGATATTTTCCCTCTTGTATCAATGGTTATTTTTGCTCGAAGCATTTTTTGACACTGTGCGATCGTTTTCGTGCCGGAGGATTTTTACTCGATACATATTTTTCATCCCAGAATCGCGTGAGTCATCAATCATCCCACCAAACTGTTGTTTTTGTCATTCGAAAATTGGTACGGGCTATTATTTTCCATTTGCTCTCCGGCAAACCAGCGAACAAATATAGGAAGAGCGAATGGAAAATCGTGCGAGTGAAATTGAGGTCGCGTTCAAGTGGCCAGTTTGTCCACCCTCGTGTCAATTAGAATTCACTCAGCCCAAAAGCGATGCCCGCCGATTTTCACCGATTTCCGAGTCTCTCATCAGATTTTGATATTTCATCAAAAATTTGAATCTTTTCCATCTGCAAGATCGCAGATCGCAGATTTTTCCATTTCCACTCAATTATTATTTATCGAGGAGAGTCACGTCAGTTTTACGAGGCGAAGGGATCGAAAAATAATTTTCAGAAATATCTCGATCATTTTCCCACTGAATGTGCCATGCCATGGGTCGATTAATCATCATATCCTCACTTCCGGCTGATCCGAAGCGGAAACGAAGCGATCAATCACAAATCTGACGTCCCTTTATCTTGTCGCGTAATAATATTTACATATAAACATGCGACGGTTGATAACGCACGTGGACTCTTCAGAAGCGAAAATAAGCTTCGTTCGTGCACGTACAAACGAGACCCCCCGACAAATGGACACGCGATACAAAATAGTCGCTGAATCAAGCCGCGAATCACCTAACGCGGAAGACATTGCGCTTAATCGAGGAGCGACAGTGAATCACCAGAGCCAGCGCACTGTTCACAATTACGTGGCGTGCAACGAGTGAATTTACAACTTCCTCAATCCACGATAATACATGTTACATACATTACACGTGTATATAAATCATGTATGTACAGCATGAGTACATACGGAACATTCCACGCGCAAGCGCGATCGTTCGAACGATCCTCGCGATGTTCCAAGATTTTCCTCAACCTCCGCGCGGATCAGCCACCATTTTGTTCGCGTGCGAACGAGCCGTAATTGTTTTTACCGCCGAATACGGGCATTTCGTCCGAAACCAGGGGTCTCTGAGCAAAATCATGATGAAAATTCGCGAAAATCGATGCCCGTACGTTTGGAAAAGAGCGGAGCGTGTGTGACGCGAGTCACTTTGGATAGACGTCTCTGACGTCCGATGTAGCAGCGTGCAAAACGAGAGAGACGTAGGCGCGGTGGTGACATTCGCGGTGACACGAGAGTCCACCGATGAGTCGTTCATTTAGTCGCCGACGAAGCAAAGTGGTGTAAGGTTTTCTTGCAATGCGACGATCTTGCGCGTCTTGGCCTTTATCGTCGTCATCGTCATCGTAGCGCAAACACTCGCGAATCAACTCTGCGATGTCTCTCGAGTCCGTCGAGTCTTACGCTTCTTCAACCTCCGCTCGATCTTTCGACGCTCGCCTCGCGTTGTCCCTGCACTCCGGTGCGAACTGCTTCTCGAGCTTTCGCTCCGCGACACCGCCTCGGACGAGCACGAATCTCACACGCGTCCTCTCTTGCCTCGAGAGGATCAATTATCTCGGATGTGGGCAAGGTTTGACGGCCGAAAAGCCAACGCGACGCTCATCTTTCAGCTGCGGGACAAACCGATTTAGCTGTTGGTCCATTTCCGCGTTTCCGCTCTCCGCTGTGCATCAAATCGCGTTACGAATTAACAGCGGCGAAGCGCAATGGCAGAATCAAACCTCGGCGGTCAAAGCTGCGCCATAATTTCACAGTAGGATCTCCCGTTTTCGTCCGAACGCATCTCCCGTTCGGGAGATGCACGTACGAGTATCACCCTGGCGAGGTGATCCTTCATCGATGTTTCGTTCACGTTTTTCCAAGAGGAATCGACGAAAAAACGCGTGATGCCATGACCACGCGGCTGGAACGCTCCTCCGGAAGACGCTGATCCCAGGAAGATGCTGCGTCATCTTCCGGACTTTTCGGTACCGAGCGGTGAATTTTGCCATGATTTCGCCCAAAGTCTGACTCGCTGTCGCGATCGTCATCACTTCGACGATCGCTGCGTTCATCGCTGATGCTCGAATGGTTGTTTTTCCTACCGCGCTTCGTTCTCATTCAAGGTTCTTGATCTCCGTTAAAGGTTTCGAGACACTACATCCTAATAAAGTTGGACGAAACGTTCGAGGGACGTCATGGTGGCTGTTCTTCAGGGATGACATGCGACGGAATACATCTGTGGCCGGAAGTGCGATACGGTTCTGGATCGTGTGTGTATGTTTATAAATATAAAAAGCCTTTGTGTACGTATTACATATATATGTATCACACGACGCGTGTATAAATTACCGTCTC
Source organism: Heteropelma amictum (assembly GCA_959613375.1). Classification (NCBI taxonomy): domain Eukaryota; kingdom Metazoa; phylum Arthropoda; class Insecta; order Hymenoptera; family Ichneumonidae; genus Heteropelma; species Heteropelma amictum. Next base: position 30,046,134 of record OY390721.1, read on the forward strand.
CCGTGTCTGTGTGTGTGTGTGTGTGTGTGTCGCAGCATAGAAAGCTTCCATGGCAATAAAAGACCCGTATCTCCGCGTCGCGCACAAAAGTGTTAAACGAATGAATGAAACCGACTACTATGGATCCAATGAACGGATGAATGAGCGTGAGTCTCGCCGTGTATCGAGTGCACGTCTCTATCGTGACACACGCAAAGTGGAACGCGAACGGAGAGAAGATAATAAGACCGCCAGACTCTGACAAACTTGCGCGTTTGTCGCATTGCTGTTGCGTGAAAGCTCATGCGGACCGCAAGAAGTTGAGTCTGTCGCGAAAAAAAAGGACACTTTGCGGCGTTGAACGGAAATTGTTCATTACGATAAAGTCAAAGTGTCTAATATCGCGATTCGAAAATCGTCATTGCGGGAAATACACTTTTTTTATCGGGTAGAATAATTCTGCTGCTCCGTCGGTAAAGGGGATTTTTCGACTCGCGTTTTTATTTTGCGAATTATCATTATTATTATCAGAAATTCGACTTTTTCGCCAAATTCACTTTTAGGCAAGCAGAATATTTTGGATAATTGTATTTTTGTATAACTGCGGTTCCCGAGATTCTCGAGGACATTTTCGGTGACAATTTTTATTTCGTTAGACCGAGAGGCGGAGGGGGTGCGGAAGTCAAAGTGTCTAATATCGCGATTCGAAAATCGTCATTGCGGGAAATACACTTTTTTTATCGGGTAGAATAATTCTGCTGCTCCGTCGGTAAAGGGGATTTTTCGACTCGCGTTTTTATTTTGCGAATTATCATTATTATTATCAGAAATTCGACTTTTTTGCCAAATTCACTTTTAGGCAAGCAGAATATTTTGGATAATTGTATTTTTGTATAATTGCGATTCCCGAGATTCTCGAGGACATTTTCGGTGACAATTTTTATTTCGTTAGACCGAGAGGCGGAGGGGGTGCGGAAGTCAAAGTGTCTAATATCGCGATTCGAAAATCGTCATTGCGGGAAATACACTTTTTTTATCGCGTAGAATAATTCTGCTGCTCCGTCGGTAAAGGGGATTTTTCGACTCGCGTTTTTATTTTGCGAATTATCATTATTATTATCAGAAATTCGACTTTTTTGCCAAATTCACTTTTAGGCAAGCAGACTTTTTTGAATAATTGTATTTTTGTATAACTGCGATTCCCGAGATTCTCGAGGACATTTTCGGTGACAATTTTTATTTCGTTAGACCGAGAGGCGGAGGGGGTGCGGAAGACGATCGCGAAGATGGGGTGACCGCGCGCTTCCGATTAGGGTATTGACAAAACCAGAGGCACAAATTGACGCACGTGGGAACGAATGGAGAACGCGATTGGTCGGGCTCATTCTCGGAATGTATTTTACGATCCTCGATTAAAAAGAGGTCGCATGGAGTCGACAGGGCGTCTCGTCGCTGCCGTATATACCGCAGCGCCGAATCTGTGATGCGTACGGCCGAAATCAACGCGTGCTATATATATAAATATAACAATGCCGTACGAGCGAAAAAAAAAGCCGACAGTTGTCTCTCGAGAGAGTCATTCTTCCCTTCGTCGTGTGTAACGCAATCACCGCGAACCCCCTGTCGACGAAACCCTGTGAAAATAATCACCCGGGTCAATTGCTTCGCGCGCGGCGGATATTTGTACGCGCAATTCTTCATCCCGTTTGTTTATCCAGCATTCGAAACTCGCTTTATGGGTCTTCCCTGCCTCTCGTGCAATGCCTTTCCCCCTTTGCTCTCTCCTTTCAATTTCCATTCTGTCCGACCGTCGGGAACAATTGCACATCATCCGAGAACATGCATTTTGCGAAAACAGCAATATACGTAATTACAAAATTGCCTGACAACCGCTTCGATATTGACTATTCTCGCTGGGGTAATAACGATAATATTTAATCGCCATTATTACGTTGTTGACGGTTTTTTTTCTTTCAATAAAAGCTAGAAAGATGCAGCTACAAAAATAATCGACGGTTCGATTTTTGGACTGATTTAATCGATCCGTATGGGTGTGAGACGAGAATACAAGAGTGTACGAGCTTTCGCTCGAGTTGCCACTTTGTACTACAGGGATGAGCAATTATTGTCTCAAGGGCCGAGTAAAAGGAGAGATAAACATGCCCGTGGGTGGTATCTCACGCAATAATAAGGGACGCTTTATAAACGCGCATTACCGAATAACTCGTTTATGCATACATATGTACATTACATGTATATATATATATATATACATACGTCGTAGAGTTACATGTGTAAATGTAGAACACACAATTTATTTACACGTATGCAATACAGTTGCAGAGTCGCTCCAGCCTCCGTTCAAACGTGTGTCAAGCGTCTTGATAAAAAAATTTCTCCGGCAATAAACCGGAGGCTACCGTCAACTTCCTGCTTAACGAATATAACGTTATACGGTCCGAGAGCGAGATGAGAGCGACAGGAGCCCGGTGATGAGGAGGAGGACGGAGGAATGCCAGCGCATATACTGTACGAATGATCGAGACGCGTGCGAGTCATCCCTATCGAGCTTTCGTCATCTCCGAGCAGACGCCACTCTTGGCCCCTCATCCTCTCGTGGACCAAATACGAAAAAAATCGGTCGAAATTTGAAAAAGAAATTGTCAGATGCTTTCGGGGTATATTTTTTCGGATATACGCACACATTTTTAGTATTTTGAAAAATGGTTAAAGACAAAATGGAATTCATATAACCATCAGCAATTTTATTATAGCCAAATTTCAAACCGGAAGCTGTTGGCGCGTGAGCGTACCGCAGAGCGTCAGGAAAAACACGTTCCTCCGCCATTTTGGTACCGAAATTGCGACCCGATTGTGGACCATCGCCTCCGCCGATCGCCGAATTTCCAACGGCTTTCCGATCGCTCCTGTTTTTCCTCGTTGTTTCGGCGGAAAATCAAAGGTGGCGTCTCGGCTGGACCGAAATCTCTGAAACTTTCACCAAAGTCCGTTCTCCATGCGTTTTTTCAGGATCCTTGTCTCGCGATCTCCCTCAGCCTCATCTCCGAAGTCAGCGATAAGGGAATGGAATTTATTTGACCCTCTGCTGGCTCATCGCACGTGCCTCTTGCTCTTTCGAGCCTCGGCGATTTTTATCGTCCGCCACGCACATCGCGCCGTAATTCCGCACGACGATGAGCACGCACGGAGCGAAATATCGCGTCAACATTGCGGTGGGAAGCTCGTTGCTCGCGATACATACGTGCGGCATTATGTACGCCGTTATGGTGTATATATAACACGAGAGTACAGCCAAGTATGACCGGGGTGACACTCGGCAGACGTCCCTTCCGGTCTGTCTCGTGTTACACCGCGCCGCGCGCTTCGCCCGCCCGCGTCAACCGTTTATATTCAAGTTACGGCATCGGGCGCGTGCCACCCACCAACCGTGTCTCTTCTCTACATACAGCAATATATATATACATCCCAGCGGATTTCGTTTGTCCTCGTTACGTACGTTTGCGACACAAGTTGCCTCCGCAGCTCGTTTTCGGCGGAGCAGAGTTCGTCAAAGGGCTGCGCGGAGGGTGTCGAGTCACGTTTTTTTTCTTCCAACCTCGAAGATACATAAACGTGCGTGGGAACAAAGTCACACTCGTATCGCATCCTCGAAAAGTCGATCCTCCCATCAGGATCTCCGATCGAAACCCTCGATTTCATTTCCTCGGCTGATTTTTCCACAAGAAATCGTACATTTTGATTGAAAAAACGCAGCGCTGATTTTTCAAAAATTCTCCAAAGCAGCATCGAATCATCAGCATCCTGTTTTTAACCAAGACTACCTCGAGACACTGGACCATTCGTTCGAGCGACGTCGGATTTCGAAAAAAAAAATTCCTTCGCTCCGAAACTTCCACGATCGACGGAAGGGATCCCCTCTTCCGGACGGCGAGGTTTTTCGCGGTCAAAATGGAAACGCGAGATGAAGAGATTTAATGAGATTATTACGAGTGCGTTCGCACATGTGGACGAAGAAAAAAAGAGCGTCCATTTTGGCGCAGCTGGGCTGCGAGCGGTCAGAATTGCACCACTCGATGTTCGTTGTGCGCTCACTCCCTTGTACATTTGTGTATACGTTCGAGGCATTCTAGCACTCTCTTATACCCATACATACATAAATATATATATATATATATAGTATATGCTGGATCGATCGATGAATTTTCGATCCATCGAATTAGTACCGTTTCGTTGCACTCCAACGCGGCAGTCCTCGTCGTTCTTTCTCTCCCTCAACATCGCGCCATATTTGTTCTCGTTGAAATCTTTGCAGACTCTGTTTGCCGCGTGACCCTTGGCGCATTCTGTTTCAAAGGCCTGCTCACAGGTCACGAGTGCTGTTGAAATGGCCAACGGGTTTACATGACGTTTTCACAAGCACTCTGAGCTAGACGACTGTGCCATGTATGCTGTATATTGTTTAGTTACCAAGGCCAGGCGAAAGGGGTTCGTCCGTATTCTCAATTACGAGTACATACATATACATCGCGTGCACTCACATCCAAAGGAGAATTAGAGAACGATTTAACAAGAACACACACGTACATGAGAGCAAATCGGTACACAAAATTGATGATTACGTACGAGAGTACGAGTCCTCTCGTTACATCGTTTTCTGATCCTCTTTTTTTTTTTAACATCGAACGGAGAACCCTGTGGGTGTGGACGCAAACGATTCGAGCTGGCTATTGTTCTTCGTGTTCGAGTTGATCGCAAACTGCGGTGGGTGCATGATCCCCCGACGCTTTGTTGATAAAGTCCTCGGTAGATCGACAATTCCGACGAAATTTCGGGCAAATACTGTAGTGGAAGGGAGTTTGCATTTGTCCGAAGAAAGGGATGATTTTGAACGAAGGGATGATGAAGATTCGTGGGGAGAGGGATCGCGGAAAAATCGGGAATTTTCGCGTGGTATCGCTTCGTCGTGTTTGGTCCAGCGTGTGTCGATGATGGCAGCCTTGACACGGTTTGATTCATGCTGGACCTATGCATCACTCTTGTTTCGAGCCGCCATTCGTCATCGCTTTAACGCATGCGATCTATTAATCTACGATGATATCTGGATTAGAGCGCGTATGGATAAATATAGATGTAGAAGCGCTCAGGAGCGTCCTGCAGCGCGGAGGCTGCAGGCGAAATCTCGGGTGAGAAAACTGATATTTTTTTCAAAATATTTCGCACAATTGTATCGATTTTCAAGATAAACATCAATTCCGCTCGTACCGACGCGAACTCGAATTGCAGGCAGGCGATTGTTACATCCGGCGATGGGAGGGAAACTTTTCAATTCCGCGATTGAAAGTTTATCTCGATCCGACATCGAGAGGGTGCCAAAGTTTTCTTTTCACGTCGATGTGATCTCTCGAAAATAAACTGCAACGTTATCCCCGAGTTTGTTGAATCTTTCGATAAAAATTTCAGCACGATGCGTACGTGTGCGATGATTCAAGACCACGTGATTAATTCATGATTCCAAATGAACATTTCGATTCGATTCATAGTCGATTATACGCATACGACTTTTTCTACTTGGCTTTTGCGACTTATCCAAAATCGAAATTGGAGTATTTTTTCGACGATATTTCGCCAACTTTTTCGATTTCCCAAATCGTCGAATCAATTTCCGGCAAATGTACGTTATTGATAACCACATTGTACATTATTTACACTTTTGTGCATCGGTAATGTAGATCGAACGTGAAAAAAAATAACTTTTCATTTGAAATTTGATCCTGTACAGCTGTCGGGGAATGAAAATTAGAAAAAAAATGTTAATTCCTGTACATGTCGACTCATCATGATCCTCACGATTCGGGCAACGCGCGTTACGCCCAAAGTCAGCTGGGGTTCTCGTGTGTGTCGGTTAATCAATTTGTGCGAAGGATTTTTCCACAAAAATTTCAAAATTACGGTCCGCGTGACTGCGCTGACACGAAGTGAAGCGAGCTCGAGAACGTTGACGCGCTCCGCCAAAGACCGCGTTCATTCATTGCCGCATTTGAGGAGAACGAGAGCGAGGGGCGCGAAGAGAGACAGAGAGGACAGGAGGAATGAATGAACGAGAGGTTCATGAATGAAACTAATTTCTACGGGCGCTGATACATGCCGCACGATGTGTACCAGCAGTATGTGGTACACGCGATTAACTGTGTATGCACGAGTCGCAAGAATGAACAGTAACCGGAGAAAAGAAGGAATTGGACGATTAAAAGATGGAGCGAGAGAGATAGAGAGAGAGAGAGAGAGATGCGAGAAGCCCAGGGACAGCTGTTTATGGTCGGGAGTTCGAGTCGACAGTTTGACCCGCGTCCGCGCGCGGTAATACGCTCTTGTGGTAGCGTCAAATGAAGAAAGAGGAAAGGGTCCGAGACCCAGGATACGAGGTCGTCCCGGATTGACCTCGCGGCGCGCGCCGGATGCCACAATTTTTCTACCAGAATTGACCGAACCCAATTGGAAGTGTCGCGAGTGCGCGTTCAAAGGCCGCGCAAAAAAGCATCTCTCGATTGATACACGGGTCTCAATGAGGAATACAGGGTGGGAGGGAGGGGGGGGGCATGAACATCTCGGAAGTTTCGAAAGATTCCGGTACTCCGCTGATCAAGGTCGCTCTTCTGCTCTTCTCGACTCGTTCCTTCGATGGATTCTATCGCTTTATTCTCATCTCCTCTTCCCGCCGTCATCGATCATGCCGGACAGAATGGACTTTTTGTTCGATCGATGAAAAAAGAAAAAAAACACAGCTCACTTTCGTTCCGAGCTCGACAAACAGAGCCACGAGTCAATGAGCTTGTAAGGCAGAATTATGACACTGCGAAGTTGAATCAATTATCTCATTTGGCGACATTAATCGTTTTTATCGTACATCCAAGTCCGTGGACGGTTGGAAATTTGTAAAAAGTTGATTGGAGAAGGAGAAAACGACATTCGATACAACGTTCGAGAGTGAAGGGTGTCGGAAGCGAGAGGCTAGTCTCGATTAATTGAGGCTATTTCGTGGGAATCGAAACCTGTTTTTAGTCCCGATTTATCGATGAATTCTCTTCAGCTTCTTGTTCAGTCAGCCTCCGACTGTCGCAATTTTCATTGCGTACAGTTGTCGTACGGTTGAGATAAAAAGAAAGATCGTAGGTGTGTATGGCAACATTGATGACACTTTTGTCGATGACGATTCTCGTCAATGACCTTGGTTCAAAATGGCGGAAATCATTTCAGTTGGGAAGAGATTGACGCGGTTGCTGTGGGGGGTAAATTAAAGTCGTCATGGGAAACCCCGACTCTGCACGGTTCGCCGCACTTGGCGATCGTTTGGCGAACACACCGGATGATTCACGTCGGGGTGGCGACGACGGAAGCTGCGGAATCTGGGCGATATTTCCGAGTGAAATTGCAGCGCCAGTTGGTTTTTTTTTGTTCCGAAACGGCTTTAGGGATCATTGTTTCGACTGGTCCATTTTGGATTAGAAGATCGAACTGAAAGAAAACTGTCTTCAGGAAAGAACAAACTGTCAAATAGCTTTGTTGAGGATCCGATGCATTCCTTGGACAGGACAGAACCCCCGAGCGCTCGTCGATTTATTTCAAACGGTGCTCTCCATCCTTGCCCGTCCAGTTCGCTGCACAGCATCCCTACTGAACATCCCGAACGCCCCATAGTGTCATGTGCGACTTGTAAACAGTTTAACGTTGAACGCGGGAAGCCTCCTCCGTCGCCGATGTAACACGCACATATATCACGTTTTAGCCCTTGATACTCGCACCCCGTGCATATCTTTGTCTCTGCGCCAGGTCGCTTTGGGGTTGGTGCTTTGAACTCTGCGAGAGGAAAGTATGGCGACGAAACAATGCCTCTGCAGTACGACTTTTCACGTTTGAGGGAAAATGACGGACGGGTCCGACCAGCAGATGGCTGACATTTTTCGACGAATCATCCTCCCTCTTCGATTTCACATATTTGCGGGATAAAAGCGCTTCCGCGTTCCTTCAGCCAATCAGCAGGGATCTCTGTTGGCTCCTTGACCTAAAATTTGTCCAGTTACCGGAGTAGCCTCGAAGAAGTCGAGATGAAAATTCGAGCAAAAGTTCCAAGCTTTTTGTGCTCTCTATTTCGCAGTTTTGTTGGTGACCAAATCCGAGGTTGAGCTCTTGCGACTGGTCCCGAAGCAAGGCAACGGCGAGTTTGATATACGGAATCATCAAACAATGATTGATTGCGTGCCCTTTTACATGTTATTTATATTGCGGGTTTTAACAAATGGCTCATCAGCAGGGCTCTCTTCTGACTCCTTGACCACAAATTTGTCCAGTTACCGGAGGTCCTCAATTGGAGTCTTCGCTACGTAATTGAAGAAGTCGAGATGAAAATTCGAGCAAAAGTTCCAAGTTTTTTGTGCTCTCCATTTCGCAGTTTTGTTGGTGATCAAATCCTGTACTCTTTTTCGAGTTTGCCAGCGTGTTTGTGAAAGAAAACCGACGAGGTTGAGCTCTTGCGACTGGTCCCGAAGCAAGGCAACGACGAGTTTGATATACGGAATCCTCAAACAATGATTGATTGCGTGCCCTTTTACATGTTATTTATATTGCGGGTTTGAACAATAGCCGATGAACACTGCGCAGGGTACTGTACATATGCGAGAGAAAACGTTTGTGGATTCGATATCGCGGTATTGTGGTGAATTCATTTTGATCGAACGAGACCGACCGTGTGCTCATCGATTAGTCACGGTACCCGTTTCACGGAGGGGCGACTCGACGGTCCGCCGATTATTATTGTAAAGCTCATGCACAGCACACACACACGCGCACACATGTACGCATACAGCTCTCTTTCACGATGCACGCAACGACCTATTTATCGCTCGTGCTCGCGAATTAATCCAAAGAGAGAGAGAGAGAGAGAGAGAGAGAGAGAGAGAGAGAGAGAGAGCTGCCCTATTGCATTTTTGGGGTTGCTAAAAGGCCAAGTGTCGTCGGTCGACCGCACTCGAAAATCCTTCGGGTTGGAGCCCAGAGATTCTCCGCTCTAAAATGCCACTTCCACGAGGCCAACTTTGACGAATAAATATAGAGCGTCATTTTGACGAACGATCCTGAAAATCATGCCGAAAAGTCCTCCGCTCTTGGTATACACGCGCGGATCTCGAATATTTGCATGGAACGCTGCTCTTCGTACGTCGTATATGTTACAATATACGGTAATACGATGAATTACGGGATTTTTGCGGTTGCTAAAAGGCCAAGTGTCGTCGGCCGACCGCACTCGAAAATCCTTCAAGTTGGAGCCCAGAGATTCTCCGCTCTAAAATGCCACTTCCACGAGGCCAACTTTGACGGACAAATATAGAGCGTCATTTTGACGAACGAGCCTGAAAATCATGCCGAAAAGTCCTCCGCTCTTGGTATACACGCGCGGATCTCGAATATTTGCATGGAACGCTGCTCTTCGTACGTCGTATATGCTATAATATACGGTAATACGATGAATTACGGGATTTTTGCGGTTGCTAAAAGGCCAAGTGTCGTCGGCCGACCGCACTCGAAAATCCTTCAAGTTGGAGCCCAGAGATTCTCCGCTCTAAAATGCCACTTTCACGAGGCCAACTTTGACGGACAAATATAGAGCGTCATTTTGACGAACGAGCCTGAAAATCATGCCGAAAAGTCCTCCGCTCTTGGTATACACGCGCGGATCTCGAATATTTGCATGGAACGCTGCTCTTCGTACGTCGTATATGCTATAATATACGGTAATACGATGAATTACGGGATTTTTGCGGTTGCTAAAAGGCCAAGTGTCGTCGGCCGACCGCACTCGAAAATCCTTCAAGTTGGAGCCCAGAGATTCTCCGCTCTAAAATGCCACTTTCACGAGGCCAACTTTGACGTACGAATATAGAGCGTCATTTTGACGAACGAGCCTGAAAATCATGCCGAAAAGTCCTCCGCTCTTGATATACACGCGCGGATCTCGAATATTTGCATGGAACGCTGCTCTTCGTACGTCGTACGTTACAATATACGGTAATACGATGAATTACGGGATAGTCGGATGGCGTATGGTGGAACATCGAAGGGGGCGCCCACTCGCGAGAATATACTCGAGTGTAAAGACAAGGGGCACACGCGTGGCGCGTTGATGCGGAGACGGCGCGCGTGTACACGAGATACGTACGCAGCCCTGTTATCGCGATAATAAGTATCGTATCTCCTAGCGAGCTCGTCTTCTTCGTTGGAATTATTTGCCGCAGGCGGCTCTGTCTGCACACAGACACGAACACGAGAGAAATCGAGATGGAGAGAGATAGAGACCTTGCTGCTGCCAACAAGTGGCTATTTAATGCATTAAAAGTCAGACGGGCGAGCCATTTGTGAGAATAACGGAGTACATGTGTGACCCACGCTTACTTCTTTGTCACTCTGGCTAAATCCGGGCATTACCGCACCTTCTTCCCTCGCGGATCATCTTTCCAGCGCGACAAAACATTTTACATTCAAGATGGAGAAAAACAAAACATTTCAAGAAGTAAAACGATGAGTTCGAACGTTTTTTTTTCATCGATCGATCGAGGTCCAGCGAATCGAGCAGCATCTCGTCAGAGTTCTTTTGGGGATCTCCGTTTTTTTTTGGGAAGATCGAGATGGTCATCCGACGACGAGATTTTCGGATTAATCGCAATTGTTTCCGCAGCCGTTGGAGGCTGCTGCTCTCCCTCGTGATCCGCGATGGACCACTGGCTCTCGAAGAAGCAAACTGGAGTTTCGTCGTTTTGCTTCGTTCCTTTTGTGGCTCACTGACACTCACAGTCGCCTCGACCCTCTCGTGCGTTTCTTCTCTTGTCGGCAGTCAAGAGCGTCTTCCTGTCGCGTGGCCCTCGCGCGTGCATTACTCCTCTTTCTCTTGTGCTCTCTGGAGTCTCGTCTCCCTCGTCTCGAGTTAACCTCATACATTGGGATTAAAAAGCGGATATATTAATTTGCCAGTTTGGGAATATGCGCTCACGAGCGCGTGCTCCTTCGCCACACTGTCTTGGATCCGGCGAGAGAGACATCGTTCGGCTGCGTTGATACTCTCGAGAGGCGAATGTGCGTTTCGATGATCCAAAATGTTCTTTGATCGCTTTTCCGAGTCGGGATGCGCTCTGCGGCGAAAAAAAATGAAAAAAACGTACGGCAGGTGCGTTATTTTCCACGGAAAATCTTTTTCTGCCGAATTTTCTTTACGTCGAAAAGATTGCAAATGATGGAAAATTGTTTACCATTTTTGTTATTAAAAAGTTTCTCGATGAGAAATGTTCAATTCGTTTAACCAGCAGGGTTTCGTTTGTAGGAATAAAGATTGTTTTCAGGATTTATAGGATTTTTAACGATTTCGTAATATTTTTTTCGATAATTTTGTCGCAAGGCAGTCTCTCTCACCTGCTTCATTACACTCGACTTGATACAAATGCTGGACCCGTTACAGGGCCCCTTCTAGCAAAAATATGACGCATTCTCTAGTCGTTTTGCGAGGATTGCGATCTGCTCCGCAGCATCCGCACGAGAGTACGAGGGAACTCTGCGTCGGAAAATTCGGACCGTTCCAATCGGCCCTTCGTCGGTGATTTCGGATTGCCAGAACCATGTTCTGATCAATAATAAAGGGGGAAAAAAATGGAATTCTTCTCGGTGTCGCGAAAGTCAGTTATCGACTGATCATTATCAAATTAAAGTTTCCATACCGCAGAAATAATACGATACCGGAAGACAGATGTATACTCGACGAGGTTTGACGTCACGTTGTTATTTTCGCTCGAGAAATTTACCGGACAAGCAGGTGGCTGAGTGGTCCAGCGCGTGCGCGAATGCTGCGGAGAATTGCGGCAACTTTTGAGTTTGTTTTCGGAATTTCTGACCCAAAGAAGACAAATTATCGGTGATACTGACGTGGACTGGCGACGATACCTGTAAACACTCGCGCGCAAACACGCGAGAGTAAAAAGTGTACAACGAGTCTGAGAAGATCGTTCTCCGCGTGCCTACGAAAAGAGGAGATCCTAACGCGTCCATTTGCATACGAATGCTCGAACGAACGCGGACATAAAGACCGAGAGTTGAACCTTTCGCGTAACTAATCTCTCATTCTCTGACTATCTCTCTCTCTCTCTCTCTCTCTCTCTCTCTCTCTCTCTCTCTCTCTCTCGGATGAATCTTTGAGATCGCGCAAGATGCTCGGACAAGTTGTCATACATTTCTGTATGGCAAGGCGAAACCTCGAACCAAACCGAAAGAAAGTGCTCTCGACTCGGTCTGAAAAGCTCGCTCCGTCGATGTCCGCGATGGCGAAAAGACAAGAAGATGGACAAGGGGCCTGCGAGACGCGCGGACGTCTTTTCCTCGCGACGTGTTCCGCGCAAGGATCACAATAAGATACCCCGAGCGTATAAAGTCGATCCCGAGATGAGCTGGACCAGGAGGCTGGTGCGCGCTGAGCATTCAGGTGCGCGCATTCGTTCCAAGGTGAATTGACCGCGGGGCTTTGGAATTTCGACCGTCCGACGATTTGTTCACCGACGAGCACCGCTTGACGTCTTCTCCGCGTTCATTCGACGACGCTCGTGTCCGCCTTTCCACCGTCGCTCCCATCGATTTCTTCTACATTTTCAGCGTTTCGTCATCCTTGGATCGGATAACTACATAATTAATAATAATTGGGGAGTTTTACTTGCACACCCTTTACGGGTTTTTACAAGCCACCCACCCAACTACTACCCATTCTGTATCATATCTCCTTCGTACCTCCTCTGTTTTTCTGGGTGGGTGGATTTCCTCCAATAGACCTACTTTTTTACGTGGGTTCCGAACCACGAGAGAACAGTTTAAGACACTTAGAAAAATCCATTGGTGTCGGCGGCGGGAATCGAACCCGGACCCACCGGGATAACTACATATTTGTTCACGTATTCCATAAGGGATGTACATTCCGAGCGAGAAATCTCTTGTTTCAAAAATTGTCAATTTATTATCATTGATCATTGCTGGACCATTGGAACCCACAAAAATCCAGGATTTTTATCGTACCGCATGGGTACCAAAGAAATTGACTTGACTTTGACAAGGACAAGGACAACGGCGGGATTAAAAAAAAGCAATAAATATAAAATAGGATAAATCCAATAAATGACGATGTTTCTGCGAGTCTTTTCGTTCATTCGACAGTTGGCGTCACGTTAAAACGATTGTGCCTTTTTTTCTGTGCTGAAAATCATGATAAAGCTTCGAGATTTCACGAGGAAGATGAGTTCAAATCACGTTCAATAACTGGAGGCTGCTGGAACGCATATGTAATCAACCACATTCACCTAGATTGTCTCCACTTCGAGGGTATAACGGTGACGAAATAATTCTTTATATAAAGACTGATGATGAGTCAAAAAATATTTGAGACCATAATATATCTCCGGTGTGTTTCAGAGGCGCTGACAGACTCTCAGCCCACATATTTATCAGCGTATACGTTCGCTCTTTCGTTCTCGTAGAGCGAGGCGTTTGTCCAAAACTTCACCGCGATCCAAACAAAACAGATACCGGGTAAAATAAACGTTCGTCACGGTTCACGTGTCGACATTCATAAAGATTAAGGAATAAACAAAAAAAACAAAAAAGGTGATACCGTTGGACGTCTTTTTTTCCGTACCCGCGCGTCTTTTGGTTCTCCAGTCACGGATTTCGTTCACAAAATTCGCCACGGCTCGGTGATCATCGGTACAAATTAGTTTCCGGAGGATTCGTTGTCCTGTCAAATCGAAGAGCCAACTGAACTTTCGAGCGGGTTGGTAAATTATTCGTGAAAAATTTCGTTAAATTTCAAAGCCTATTTAGCCAGCACAAAAGTGAACGTTTAATTGGTCCATTGGTGGCTGAAAAAATGTTCGATCGAATTCCAAGGGACTCGAGGATTTTTTTCCATCCTTTCGAAAATTCCCCACGGATCGTTGGTTTTCTTTAAAAAAAAAAAAAACTCCGGAAGAGCGTCGATTGAACATTTTTTCGTGTGTCATTGTCGGATACCCTTGGACCAGCGGGAAAAAACGTAATTGACCGCCCAGCGATTTTCTAATTCGTCCTTGCTGGCACGTCGCAATCCGTGAGAAAACGTCGAGTTTTTGGTCGCGCAGAATCGCCCAAGGATGAATCAAGTACGGAAAAGAGTACGGTTCGAGTGCAAAAATTATTCGCTTCGGACCGTCGCCGAGATTCTCGTCATCGTGATTTCAATAAGAGAGCGCGAGAGAGGAGGAAAGAGACGCAAGGAGAACGATCAAAATGCTCTCAGAGCCTGACGCAGAGGCACATTGGCCTCCTGGGAGCCACTTGTTGCTACCGTTGGAGTCTACTTCCTACTGACTGAGCCCGGCAGGACCCGGTGCGCTCCATCGAGCCTCAAAGCCGGGCAAAACCGACTCCCTGCTGGAATGGACTTTTTCGCATATTTATATTCTTCCCACTCGAGCGGCTTCTCGTCGATGTTCCGGGCAACTGAACCAATTCGCGCAAACAATTTCATTGCTCATGCAGACACGGAGAGATCCCGAACCTCGCCGAGTGGAAATTGGCGAGAAAAACTGTGATTGTTTCCTCAAAAATAACCGGAAACACGGAATTTCGTGTGTCGTTCTTCGTCCGGACGAAAGAAAACCCGTCGGACATTCAAAAACGAGGACTCTCGATGCAGCATCCGCGCTGGACCATTCGTAAATTGACGCGAGGAAAGCCGACGGATGTACGCACATCGCGCTTAAAGACGGAAAATCGTGTATAAGGGACGGTGCTTTGGAAAAGCAATAATGCCTCGTTTGTACGATCAGCGGCATCTCTGTCGGCTTGATTTAATCCAATTACTCGAGAAAGATCGGTGAAGATGTCACACGATGTGAGCGACGAGATGGTCTCGTGATGTCCGACGTATCTTCGTATTATATGATATTTATATAGCAATATTATATGACACATACCGTCAGTGATACGATTCTCGTTAAGCTTGTCTCGTGTTGAATGTGAGGAGACACCCTTCGCGTCTTGGATCGTCTCCGACGAAGCTGGTCCTGGGGAAAAAGCCCTCGAGTGTGTGGATCACATCGAGGGGTCCCGCATGTGCGAGCGAGCAAAGCTCGCAAGGCGGTGGGACAAAAGTAATTTTTTTATTTCCCTCTTTTTCTTCGCACGATTTGTTCACGAGTTGAGCCTGACTGCTGGGAAAACACGTATATTTATACGAGACTCGTGGAAAATTCATGAAATTCATACGTCGATCATTAAACCGTCTTGAATCAGCGAATTTTCGAGTTTCTTTCGGCGAGTGTGAGAAAAAAAGTTCCGTCATCCGATCGGAATTTATTTCCAAGTTCGTTCGATGGTCGATCGAGTATCAATGACCCCGCAGCTACGTACGAGGGAACTACTTTGGGAATCAATGATTCGAGCCTCGAGTATCGAT
Organism: Heteropelma amictum; assembly: GCA_959613375.1. Taxonomy (NCBI): domain Eukaryota; kingdom Metazoa; phylum Arthropoda; class Insecta; order Hymenoptera; family Ichneumonidae; genus Heteropelma; species Heteropelma amictum. Next base: position 30,061,645 of record OY390721.1, read on the forward strand.
ATCTCGATATTTTGAGCTCTTTTTTCTCCAAAACCACTCTCACAGCTGTCCCGTCTACTTGTTCTCGAGTACACTCGTGTCGTATTGGCTGAACGAAATCCGCTCATACGATTTTCTTCATCGATAATATTCACAACAATAACCGTACCCCATTTTAACTCTAGTTCGTGCGAGTGCCTCGAAATTTATGTGATCGACGTTCCTAATAACCGAATAAATATGGGAACAAAATAATTCATACAACGGACGTCATGATTATTCCAATATTAATTCTTATTTCTCGTACAAAACGTCTCGACGGCGAAAAACCGTGATAATTAATTATACCCCCTTTCCGTTGTATTTCAGCGGTAATGACGATATTAAACTCCAAACTTTGGAAAACGAAAATCAAGATTCTATCAAAGTATTGTCGTTAACCTTAACGGCTCTGTTGCGACAGTACAGCGTCAGAGAAATTGGAAAAAAAGGATTGAAAAAGGAGCATTCGTGAAAAGTGTAAACGTCGACTGTCTCGGCTCGTTTAAAAAATAGAAAACCGATTTTCATGGTTCCAACAGAATCGGCATCGAAGCTCGCGTGCCGGTCCGTGTTGGCGCGATGGAAGTCTCGAAAACAGCCTCGGGTTTCATGTAGATGCCAGTTTTTTGGTTGAAACGCGTGCGTGCGCGACCAAAAACATCAAGATAACGGGCTAATCGTTCGTCCATCATCGGCCAACATGACACGACGGTGCTAATATCCCAGCACTAATGCGGCTGTCCAACAATACCGATCACACCGTATATGGGCATATGTGCATGCGTATATACGTATAAAAATGCATGTACATGTGTGTGTGTGAGCTTCGTAACACTACGGGGAACGTAAGAGCGAGAAAGATCGTCAGAATGGATAGACTTCGAGCCTGGGGTGTGAAACGTCCTCATTACACCAATTACCGGAGCAGCTCCCTATTCCACTATTATCGACACCATACCCGTTCCTACATTCGTACCAATGACCATAATGACACGTTCGACCATTGCCATCCCTTTCGCCGCCCCTCTCTTTTCTCACACGCTGCCCAAATTAGCCGGCTGTTGACAAATACGACACCGCGTTCGCCAGCACCGGCGTTTAGGATCTTTCTCTCGGTTTCTTTTTCTATTCAACGCCTCGTACGCGCGACTGCAGCTTGATGCATGGATTTAACGCGTTATTACATCCATTTCAATTCGATTACGTCAACTGTCTTTTATAAAGCCGCCATGTTCGAATTAACGTTCATCTCGCCTTCCAGCTCCCATCTGGACCAAATTTCTGCCTGTTTCTGCATGTCGGCTGGGTTCGCGCGGTCTTCGACAAATGTATCATTGGAGAACACTTTCGGACGTGGTACACTGGGAATACGTTTTGAAAAGTAATTTTCAAAAATAATTTCCAAAAATAATTTATTGTAATTCTTATGAGATCAGCATGTGATTCACGTCATTAAACCGAGGTGATCATGAGAGAATAATGATTGTATATTCAGGGTGCAAGAGAGAGAGAGAGAGAGAGAGGGTTTTTGAAAAAATGTCGTGGATACCCACGCCCTTTTTGCTTCCCGTGTATGACGGATGTGCGTGCAAAAATTTGAGCCACGTTAGGGGAAAGAGAGCAGTTTGATGTGTCGTTACGCGCCGCGGACCTTCAGCTGGGTCTCGCGCCATACACTCTGTACTTTATCGGTAACATATCGACAGATGTACAGGGACACCCGCAACCCCCGACCCGTCATCCTCTTACGTAAACGGGTAATTGTGCCACGCGGACCGCCCGTTTAATTGCGCAATCTTCCATGGGTGCACCATAATGTTTCAACCCCATACAAAAACCGCATCACACAAAATCCGTCTGTTATTCGTTCGCGTTCCGCCACATGCGCGTTCGTGAAAAAGAAAACACGAACCTCTTGGGAGAATCGACTCTGGAAAGCGCACGGGAAAAAAAAATACGAAAACGAAAGGGTAATCGGAGAACACTGGAACAGTGAAACGTTGAAAAAGGCAGTTTTAATTCGTATTACCCGGACCATTGTATCAAGGTCGAAAATTGTCGGGAAAAATCTTTTTTTTTTTTCAAAATTCGATGAAGAGTAGACGAAGGATTTCCCCATCCGTGGTTGATGGCTTATTTCATGGCGAATGTGACGTCAAGCGCGTACCCATTTTTCTTTTGATGACAAAATCACCGTTTCGCGCGTGAAAAAGAAAACACGAACCTCTTGGGAGAATCGACTCTGGAAAGCGCACGGGAAAAAAAAATACGAAAACGAAAGGGTAATCGGAGAACACTGGAACAGTGAAACGTTGAAAAAGGCAGTTTTAATTCGTATTACCCGGACCATTGTATCAAGGTCGAAAATTGTCGGGAAAAATCTTTTTTTTTTTCAAAATTCGATGAAGAGTAGACGAAGGAGTTACCCATCCGTGGTTGATGGCTTATTTCATGGCGAATGTGACGTCAAGCGCGTACCCATTTTTCTTTTGATGACAAAATCACCGTTTCGCGCGTGAAAAAGAAAACACGAACCTCTTGGGAGAATCGACTCTGGAAAGCGCACGGGAAAAAAAAATACGAAAACGAAAGGGTAATCGGAGAACACTGGAACAGTGAAACGTTGAAAAAGGCAGTTTTAATTCGTATTACCCGGACCATTGTATCAAGGTCGAAAATTGTCGGGAAAAATCTTTTTTTTTTTCAAAATTCGATGAAGAGTAGACGAAGGATTTACCCATCCGTGGTTGATGGCTTATTTCATGGCGAATGTGACGTCAAGCGCGTACCCATTTTTCTTTTGATGACAAAATCACCGTTTCCCTCGAGATCTCGAGCAAAGTTTCCTCGAGTAGAGCTTTTATACGTGTAAACGGAATTTTGTAAGAGCGTATAGGATTTTTGAGCAGCGGAAATATACAAGCAAGTCTGAGGGAGAGTAAGACACGTATAACGCTCTTATTCCGAGCGAGTGGATCCGCAGTAAGACGCGCAGACTGCGTCGTCAACCCGTTTCGAGAGCGAGCGAGAGTCTCATCGGACCGCCGGGGTGCTCGCGGGTCTCCATTATTTATTGTACCGTCTTTCAAACATGGACCGAGTGAAGTTTCGAGATGCGCGGGGGTAATAAGAGACATCTGCGGCGAGTTAGCTCGAAGAATTCACGGCGAGCGTGGAAAATCCGACTTCCGGTTCGCTGCTTTCACCAGCGTTGGTAAATCCTCTTGTCGCGTTTGTACACAAAAAATCGAAAACTGAAAGTAAGATGCAAAACATTGTATCGCCGATTTTAAAAGGCTTCTGTAACATGTCCGCCGGCTAGAGACGAATGGACCACTGGGGGGCTAATTACGATAAATATTTGCCCAGCCGCCCGCGCAACCCTTCTCTTCCGACCTTGATCCTCTTGGCTTCTTCGCTGCTTGTTGCCTCCCGGGTAACAGCGCGCGACCAGTCGCCCGAGTTAAGCAGATTGAGCCAAGAAAGGCTTGGAGAAGCGAGCTTTGCTTTATACCCGTTTCGTGCATTCCCTCAAATTCTGCCGGCCGAAAGTGTACCAGTTTCCGTAGAGACGGAGGGAGCGAGCGGGGTGCGTGTGGTTGGCTACGTTGAGAGCTCAAAAATAAGTGGATATATCTGCGGTTAAAAACGAAAAGAGTATGTACGATATATATACAGGACAACCCTTGGAGAGAGAGGGAGAAGAATCGGTACTCTGTAGGATGAGAGAGACTGGAGATCGTCGGTTGAAAATTGGTCAGGAAAATCGGATTGCCCTTGGGTTAAACATCCCCAGGCACGCGAACAATATCAACCTTCCGCACTCTGCTAATCCGTTGTGGCCCGATGTGTAAGCCTTTCGGTATATAATATGTCGGCATGCTGCCAGAGTTCAGCTTCTGGCATTTAATCCTATAAATATTTTTTCTAATATTATCGAAAACAGAGTCTTGTACGCACATAAGCGGAATAGTCGCCCGGAGGGATAGCACCGCACACACGGCGATGTGCACAATGAAACGCGTTGCCACACAATGCGAAATGGTTTTGCCAACAACTCTGGAAAGGTCTTGTTCCTTGTTTGTAATTGCACGAGATGTCCCCATCGTGAATGGACGGAATTGTCGGGATTTCAATGCCCATTTGCAACCCTTGTATACAACGAGGCCTTATTCTTTAGCAACATTTGGTTTATCTTGAAAATTTTAAATCTTTGAGTGCCAAACGTACCTTTTGGGAGGTTAAACAAATTCCATCTCGCGAACGAAGGAAAAGACCATTTTTCTTTTCGAAGAAATATGTTTATTGTCACACTTTTTTGTGCAAAATAAAAAAAACTGCATCAATTTGCATACCTCGAAAACGTGAAAATAGGGGTTTTTGGGCCTTGAAACGATCTCGCGAACGAAGAAAAGCGCCATTTTTTTTTTGAATTTTCTCTCGACGATCTTCTCTCGGATTTTTATGTATGATTGCCAAATACATAAAAGTGTCTTAATCTATTTTGTTGTAGCCATTAAATGATGCGATAGATCCTCAAAAACGAAATCAACGGTTCCACCTCTTTCGTCCCCATCGATGAAAAATGCAAGATTTCACGAGCGACATACCCGATGAAATAATAATTATTTTGACGGAACAAAATGTTTGGCCCAGCAGTGACGGAAGACCGCGAAAGAGGCCGGCGTGCGTATATCTCTTTCGGTATCGTATGGCAGGGTGTATCATGAAAATCCCTCCAAGTCGGCGTGAGAGCCTGAGATCAGAGATGCGCGGAGATGATATACAGACAAAATAGCGTATATACCCAGTATTATATTAGTATTGGTACATGTGGGATAAGCCCATGTCGGCGCAGAGATGCGATACAGCGGGACACGAGAAAAAGAGAGAGCGAGAGACCGATTCGAAAAGATCGGTAGTACGAGATAGGGTCTTGAGCGATGTCGTATGAGTATTCGAGGGGAAAAAAAACACGACCTAATGGACGAGAAGGTACAGCAAATAACTCGTAATACGGTGCTTTGGCTGCCGGGATTTTGAGTAAACAGTTCATTTGTCACAGAGACGAAAAATCGACGGGAAACGTCATATTACAAGGGATGCTGTGTATTCCAGCTTCGAGAAAATTAGCTTCCACGATGCGTACGTGTAGCGACTTGCCATATCGTCGTCTGAGTAAAAAATATCAATCGCTGAGAGAGTCTGTGACGAGATGAGGGTATGGACCCGAGATCCATTCGAAACTCGAGCTTTCACGAAGAACCGAAATCGAGACACCGCCGGCGAGACTCTACGGCAATTGGGGTGATTTTCATCAATCGAGAGGAGAATAATCGACCGACTCGAAGATGAAATTTCCAACTTGCGTTCATCTCCGCGTGTTTTACTCAGTCTTTCGAGCTGGTGGATCGCCTGTGCCGCCTGCTCTCCAACGAATCGAGGGATCACCGTACAGCGGTCCTCAAAGATGCCGCCCCGCTGCTGGCACGTCGTATCATCATCGAACCAGCGAGAGTGATCGTACATGGAGGAGGAGAGACCGAAGGGTCCCCGACATCTTCACTTGTCCGATGCCCATTAGTAAAACCCATCAAAATCCGCTAATGACTGCGCCTTTCACAGTCGCATATCCTCCTGCTGCCTCGCGCAGAAAACCCACACTGGAATCTCCCCTAGCTGCGGCGCTCCATCATCATTCTGAGATCTGCTTTGGTCGCTCGAGCGATCCATACAAGACCCATCGTTGCAATGTGGCCGTTGCATCTATCGTGACAGCTCACGACTGCGATTTACATGGCTTTCACGGTATGAGAGCCAATGCACACATTCCCTCATTGATACAGCAGCGATCCACGATGGATCCGTGTGCAATACTTTTCCAAAGTTTTCAAGTAAAATTCGAAAAACCTTCAAAGTTTCACCAAGCACTTTCGAACCACGCGGTTGTACGTTGCAAAACTTTCAACGCCATTCTCCAAAAACTGCACTTTCAAAATCGGCACCTGCGGTAACACGATCTCACGGTTTTTATCCTCCGAGTGCATGCAGCTTCCTAAAAAAAAAAATTTCCTCAAAATTGCGACTTTTTTTCTCCAACTTTTCCGCCTCCTCAAAAACAGGAATATTTATCATGCCGTTGGAATCGCAGGTATGATCGATTACGCTGTAAAGTCGATCGATGTTGTTGGAAAAAGCAGCACTTGTAAATTAATGCGACAAACGTCGAATGCAAACAAATCGCTGATTGATACACACGAGAGTTACTGCGAGAGGGCGTCCAAAGTTTCGGGATTCCGCGCATATTCAAACATCGATCCTCGATCGTTTCGTTCGTACATGCATCGTGTATGGACCAAGCTTCGAAGTGACTCTTGCGATATGATGGCATGCCGAACGGAGAGAGAGAGAGAGAGAGAGAGAACGAAAAGAGCAAGAAAGAGAGAACCGCGAGAGGGGAACCCCCCGCGCAGCTGGTAAAGGGTTCACGGTCCATCAGAGGCTCGCATACGCGCGCGACGGGCGTCTCATTCTCTTCTCTTTCCTTCCACGTGAGCGTCCAGCTGGTATCGGGTATGCAATCACACGGAGGATTAAGATTCACGGGAGTGAGGATGGAGAACGTGTAGAGAGGATGCGAAGGATGCTGGATGCTGGAGAGTGAACGACAGAGCGAAGAGCTCGCTCGGGATATGCCCGAGTTTGTCTTTATTTTCTTAAGGAAGACAGGGTCAAGCTAGACGACGCGATCGAGGCGAGACGGAGACACGAGAGAGAGAGAGAGAGACGGAGAGCAAGATCTGCTCTCTGGTATCGTTCAAGGATTATCCTGCGGGTCTCTTGACGCGACCGGGACGAGATTTCTCTCACACAAAGTTGCTCATGCCGATGTGTGCCTCTTTGCCTGCTGGACCACGTCATCATCGGCAGTCTCGATGAATAAAGCCGGGATGCTGGAATCCCGCAGCGTCTCTAAAACTCCAATCTCTATCGCCCTATCCCTTTCCCACATACTCGAAAATACGGCTTTTCTCTCTCAGCATTCTCTTGGAATTTTATTGTCATCGGGTTTTGATTTTAAGCGTGTAGGTCACGAGACCCCGTACGCTTTTACATCTCCGATGATTAATACCGAGTTTTCGATGAAATGTCGGCGATTTTCGTGACTAGATATGGACTGTTTAATTGAATTTTTGAAAGCTAACATTTTTCGACATTTTTTGACAAATTGCTTCAATGCACTCAAATGCTTGCCACTTTTGTTCTAATTAAGCTAGATGCTTCGGCTTGGGCTTAATCTCTTTGGGATTATAGACGCTTCAAAATGCCGTTTGGTTCATCGCGATATCTTGATTTTTCGATTTTTTGCAGAATTTCAAAGTCTGACCGTTTGCGTTTTTTTCGTTGACTTTCACCGTTCATTTTGACGGGGAAGAAATCTAGCTATCGACATTTAACTATCCCCATTTTTCAAGTCTACTCGAGGGTTATCCAAAACACCCCCGATAGATGCATATACCGTAATTTGAAATGTAATTAAGGCCCCTTGAAATTTCCGCTTTTCAACGATTCTAAAAAAGTGGCAAAAAATGAAGAAAAATCTTTTTTTCCAAATTTCCAACATGTCAAGAGCCTAGTCAAACGGAAACTTTCCGCTGATTACGAATCACACCGGCTTTTTCCCGAACAGTCGGAAATTTCAATATAAACGCAAGAAATATGTCTTGAAATTTTTCGAAATTTGCAATTCCAAAAGATTCAGGGTCATCAATTTATTCTACTTTTCCCGTGGATAAAATCGATGAAAAATACTTCGAGATCAATTTCTTCAATTTCTCGCGTTGGCGTTGAAATAATACCCTAGCATGCTCGGGCATAGGCGAACTCTGAATAAAAATCCGTGTATCAGCGTTTTGCCGCCAGGTCAACGTATCATATATATACTTTCCTTCCCTCAATCGATCGTTTTCTCTGTCTCTATATTATATCCACGGTTAATACGCCTGACAGACGCGCCTGGGCTAAAAATTCTTTTATCTCTATAAGCTCTCACCTGGCTCTCGAACAACGTCAATAAACGTCGGAGGCTGAAAGATCGAGCGATCAACTTTTCGAGAGTCTGTATCGCGATACCGGTCATCTAATGGATTTATCGGACAGACAAGATCCTCGAGTGTACAACACCGGAGGACCGAGGAAATGTTGGCTCTCAAATCGGCAATAATCGTAACGAAATAATCAAAGATACATCCTGCAGGCGTGAGTTCGTTGGCACGTGTTTCGCCCCAAAAGGTCCGTCATCAATAATCCAGATGCGAGCTGTTTCACCAATTTCTGCTTAACAAATTGAGACATGAAACGGTCCCGGATTCCCCAACGTCCTTCAGCTAAACTCTTTGTCCTACCTAGTTGATTCTTCGGTGTTTTCAACGCGCAATATCAGCTGTAAAAGTTACATCGTTGTAGAATTCGTCGCCGGTAACAATTAAAACGAGATAAAGTCCGTTTGAGCCGAAGAATCAAAAAACGTCGCACTCTTTTGCCATCCAATAGAAGAAGCTAACATCTCCTTTATCTCGCCCGGGACAGCGAACGCGTTTGTCCCGCGCCGGGATAACTCGTCTCCGCGACGCAACAAAGACACAATGCGCCTCGCGGTAAATGCTTGACGCGGGCTTTTTTTCTCGTCGCGACGATGAATATACCTGGAAATACATGTATTTGTATGTATTTATGTACATGCGTTTCGAGTGACGTTTCGTTGCTGCATGACGGACGGAGAACGTTCGATCTTTCGCTCTCCCTCGGTCCTCCCGCTGGAATGACATACAGGAATACAGAAAAAAACAAAAATCATCGCTGCACATCGAGACCACCACTTGTCGCACTCTCAACGATGGACCAGTCTCGAGATCCGTTCAACTTTGTCGAATCAAAAGCAATCGGCGGATACGGTCTATTAGGCTGTCAACGCGGTGCGGGAGATTCTTTTGCCGCAGATCGGGATAGCAGGTTGCTCCGAAAATATTTTTCCCGAAGGTGTCAGCGGCCCCGAGTAGGTAAAAACTCACCGGGAGAACGAAATAACCAGGGTGAGAGAAAAATTGAGGGTATATAGAGGAGCGCGAGGTGAAGATTGGGGCGAAGAAGCTATAGCGGCGGGGTTGCGCCAAATCGAGTCACAACTCGGACAGCGGGTGGCCGACAGATTTCTGTACGCGCCGGCGGCCCTCCGATGTGTGCTCCTCGACCGTACATCGGAGGGACCAGCTAACGTTATTAATGCATATATATATATGTGTGTGTGTATACATACACGCACACAAGAAGGCATCAACATAAAAGCATAGTAAAAGACAGATCACGAGGTTCCATTGTCGCGGGAACACGAGGGCTAGAGGCGTGGGAGCAAAACCAGTCGGCATCTTTCATCTCGTCGGTACAACCCTGCCCCCTACCCTCTTTCTCTCGTCTTTCTCTCTCTCCCTCTCTGTTTCTCCTTCTACTTCCTTCGGATCATCGTCGCTCCAAACTATCTCATTCCTCCTTTTCATCTTACTTTTCTTCCGACGTCTTCTTCTATTTTTTTCCCCTCAGAAAACATCTCTGTTCATCGTGTTGCGCTTCCACAGTCGAATTGCTCGTGTGTCGGTGTTTATTTTCTCCTTTCTACTCGGCCCGTCTCTATTTTGCAACTTCCACACCCCGGATCATTGTGGCGTTGACACCTCCGCGGTGACGCCATCGTCAAAAGCCCGATGTCCGTTCCGTTCTCACTTGGACCGTCCTGCGTCGAGTATAAATCGAACGCATTTAGTCGGTACGGCCGTTTAGTTTTGAAAAACGAGGTCCCCAGCAATGGCAATTGTGCGCGAGGACCGAAAACGGCTGTGGGCAGATGCCGGCGAAGGTGACGTCAAACGGGGGTGCAAGGTGGCGAGCTACGTTTTGTGTCATTTGTACTTTCAAGGAATTGCGATAATCTCGGAAGTGTGCCAACTGGTGCTGGTCGAACTTGACGATGGACCGAAACCCGACAAGGTTAAGATGATTGACGATAAAAATCTGGCAATCCTTTGTACGTGATAACCAGGAGTCTAAAAGAGTCACTGAGGAATTAGTTTAAATCTCTGACTCGATGCGGTACCAGCTGGAATAGAAAGTATGTTCCTCGTGTGAAGAGCCCGCATGAATGAACTTTTCTTTGAATCTGGAGGGTGTCAGGCATACACGGACACCTGATCGCTCAATGTCCACCGTTTTTCGTCTTATTCATTTTTCGTCGCATCCAAGAAGCCAACAGTGCCTTCAACATAATAAGACGCGTGGTGTATGTACGCGTGAGCTGCCGCTGGATGCAGAGACTCGTCGGTTATTTCCTTCGGGTTTTCAAACAAGTGACATTTAGAAGGCGATGTAAGGACGCTGGTGGCGCTGATGTGAGCTGCGGATGACAGACGGATCATGAAAAAGAAGATGTATGAAATTCCGTCTCTCGGAACATGTATCGGTGCTCAATTGGTCACAAAAGTCCTCCATTGAAACCAGTCTTGCATTGTAAGAAAAAGAGGAATAAGACGTGGAACCCAAGGTTGTACCGGGGGAGCAATGATACTTTTCTTCGAACAAATTAGGTCGGGAACTTCCATGTTTCGGTTGGTGAATCAGACGTTGTAAACAACCAGGACGTCGGCGACGATACGAGAGGAGGACCTTGGTCCTGTAGTTTTCATCTTTTTACCCTTTTCCTTTCGCTCCCCTAGTCACAATACCTAGTTTTCATCGTTTACGGTTCACAAAGCCATACAGTTGGCAAACTTCGCTGGCCTTTTTGCCCCATCGAAATCGCTGGCACTCGCTACCCGCGGAGTTGCTCGCGGTCTTCATCGTCAGGACCTTGAAATCTCGCTGATCTCGTTACCAAGGCGGACGACAATCCCAAGACCCGTGGGACGGCGTATCTGACACGTTTTCTGAATTCCGCATCCTTCTGCATGCCTATACTTCCGGCTCTTCGACATGGCTCGAAATTGAGAATCCATCAGGGTAGTTTATAGAAATTCGACCTTTTGCAACTCTGTACCAAACGTGTTTTGAGCTTTCGTCGAGGGTTAATTAATTCTAAACGCGATATATAACCTTATATCGCCGAAAATTGCTCGTCACAATATTGATTCTTCAGGATGTAACGGCAAAGTATAATACCACACGAAAAAAAGGGTATCGTCGACCCGCCAGAGGGCATCGATAATAAATGGTCAGCGCTTCCGAAGCTACACGCAGCCGCCGTCTCTTTGCATTCGGCTCGTCCCAAATGCCCGCAAGATGTCTAGCAACCAAGCCCGTCTGTCTGTACATTACGGCAGCTCTCTGCAAGCGCCACTTTTAAACAATGACTCTTGATCTCATCTTTCTCGCCCTGCGGGTGGCAATTTTCTCTCAGACTCATTAATAATCCCGCGGTTTAAGCCTGTTGCATCACTGGGGCCGAGACACACGGTGCTAACGATACTGACGATCCCTCGAGAGTCTGGACCATCCACGAATCAACGTGTATCGACAAACCACATAATGATGGAGGCCCAAAGTGTTCCGTCTACATTTGTTGACGGAAAAAACGAAATCTCTGCCTGCCAAACGAGCAAACCAATGTTTCATTTTCGATGACTCCTTCCTGATGGGATTCATACCCATTCCTCTTGGAACGGTTGGATCTAACCGCATATTTTTGGAAATACAATGTTCATACGCGTTTCCGACTGCTGGGAGTCATCGATACTCTGGGGGTTTTATGTTTCTTCGATCTCTATCGGAATAAAAAGCCTCAAGCCTCTGTCTCTTCTTTCTTTGTCCTCTTAGCTTTCACCATTGAATGATCTTGGTTGTTTTTTCGCTCGTCGTTCACAGTCACGAAAAGTCTCGACAGAAAAGCTGGCGGGTTCGCCGTCTCCGGTGTTTCTTCATCATCTGACACTACCCGAAGACGTAGCGGTACGCGGGTACTCGCCGATCAGATAAGAAAACCGAGCTTAGGAATCTCGTCGCGAGTCCCTGGACCAATACAATCCGATGATCGGAGGAAACTCGCCGCTGGGATGTCTCCATGTGTAGAAGTACGTACGGTGGCCCCGCACTGGCGGGGCATCCATCATTTCGCGCATTCTTACATTTTTATCGAGTCACCGTGGAACGAAGAGAACGGACCCAAACACCGGTTAGGTACGACAGAGATGGAGACGGATGAAAAGAAAGAAAAAGAGAGAAAGCGAGCTACGCTGCAGTCCTTTGGACTCTTTTTCTCGATCTTCGTCTTGATCGCACGAATCTTTTTCTTCGTATTGTCCCTCGAGAATCCAAACGATATCTAAATGTCCATCGATTGATACATTCCGAGGGTCGCAAATATTACAACATAATGATAATGCTGATGGAAAAAGAACCGAGGATTCTTTCTAAAGAGACGACGTTTTTTTTTTCACATATACTTGACATTTGTTGGAAAACGCAATCGTTCGATAATGAACGTTGCTCCGGATGCGCTTTCGAAGAGCACCCCTTTGATTTCGAGACCAAAAATGACGACGTCTATTTGCTCTACGAAAAATACTAAAAAGTCGCGCAAACATCCGTCGATGTGGTCTCTCATCTTCAAGATTTCAGATTTCAAGATTTTCAAATCGCAGGAGGATGCTTCTCCGAAACTGGTACCATTTTTCCATGATACTCGAACGTAATAAAATTTCAAATACTCTCAAAACACAAAGATAATAAAATACGTCGATGAAGAGAGAAACGACGAATGAAAATACCATTTCTTTCGCGTTTCGTTTGATTTTCAATCTCCGAATTCGTCCGTCCATCATATCAATGACCTTTGTTGAAAAAAAAAATGAAAAAATCCGAGCAACGTCGACCCCGAGACTGAGTAGCCCCCTCGTATTATTTTTTTTTCTTTTATATTATACATAACGTATATATACGTTCACGTATCAAAAACTATGTATATGTATGTGTTAAAAGCGCGCGTAGATTATCGATCGAGATAAGATTGTCCGCGCAACATGCTTACGACATACAGCATACGGATATTCTACTTGGAGATACAGGTCTTTGTACAAAGTGTGCGAGGAGCATCGCGAGATGGAAGGCGACGATGAAGGGGGATGAAGATATATCGAGAGAGGAAAAGAAAAAGGTGGGTTAATCGTTCGGAGTAGCAACGAGATGAACGGGCCTACCGACGCCATTATCATATTTATATATACACGTACTAATGTGTACAATTCAATTTGTTAATAGCATTGTCGTTGTATATACATCGGGACAAGGGTGAGAAGAAACAAAAGAGGAGCGTGACAGATATATTTATATATATACGAGTATCTTTCGTCCATCTTGTGTTACTCGCTCGTTTTACGATACAGATTCGAGGTTCGATTTATCGACTCGTACATCCCATGACATGTAACGGATGGTGCTTCTGAAGAACAAAAGCAGCATCCTTGACTCTGGACCGCGAGTGATGTATGTTTAAACTCGTACGATCGTTCCTGTGTCCCTTATTATATTAATCTTCCACTCGTGTTATAATCAAATCGGTCAATCTTTCCATGCTTTCCAATCTAATGGAGTATGTACCATTCGAGATCGACGGATACGCGACTTTTTTCACCAATGGATAAAAGGTGCTCCGGATGATCTTTTCATCTTCAAAAATCAGACTAGACGCTCGCTTTATATTCTCATAGAAAAAATAATTATTCGCCGAGTGTTGACCATAAGTCCAGCGAAGGTCTTTTGAAGATAGAATTTTCGAAAAAAGACTGAAAAATCTTTAGTTTTGAGAGGAATTCCGAAAAATACATATATTTATTCGAGAATTATTGACGTCGCAGAATTTTATTGTACCGTCGAATTTCGGTCGTTCGCGAAGTCCGCGGTGTAGAATTTTCGAAAAAAGACTGAAAAATCTTTAGTTTTGAGAGGAATTCCGAAAAATACATATATTTATTCGAGAATTATTGACGTCGCAGAATTTTATTGTACCGTCGAATTTCGGTCGTTCGTGAAATCGCGTGTCGAATTTGAATAAATGATCGAAGCTGCACACCGAGCAGCTGGTAGCGCAGAGGCTCGGGTACAAATCGAGTGCAGCAGTAAAAATAAGGAATATTCGATAATCCGCGAAATTTCCGACGGTCGAAGACCTAATTTGTTCCAGACATCCCAGCACCTGCTTTCTTGAATAATGGTACAAGTTTTACGTTTATCTGTTTATTCACATATCCCCCCTTTCTCGCCCCACCTTCTCCGGGACCCAGAGAAATGCTTTCAGATTAAGGGACTTTATGGACTTTTCCGAGTTTTATTTCCAGCAGCAACGACCGAAAGATTCTTATCCGGAAGGGTCGTAATTCAATATGTTTCCTCGCGAAGCCTCTGGCCAAAGTTTTCATGGAACACCGAGAGCTTCCGGTAGAGTCGAATTGAAGCCCCATTGAAAACGAATTTTTTCATACGAGTTTACGTGTATTTGGTATTTACACGTTGATGTATACATCAACGAGGCAAACATGTAATTTATAATTTGTACTGGGCGGATAAGGGACAAAGCTGTTTTGACGGTATGCTCTCTCGTATTGTATCCCTCGATTTCATTCGCGATGAGAAGAATCGCGGCGCGAGGATCGGAGGAACGAAGAGAAAGAAAGCGAGGAGAGAGCACGAGCAGGGAACAGGTCACATTTTGGTCCTGGCACAAGAGCGCAAGGAAGAAGGCTGCCGATTGGTAAAACGACCGAGACTAGGTCGAGGGATATTGCGGGCCTCTCTGTGGGCCAAACGGAGTAGAAAAGGGAACGAAAACGGAAAGAAAAAAAAAAAGATCCAAAGAAAAGAGGGCAGAAGGAGCTCTACGCGCTATTGGGGCTGCTCGCAAGTTGCTCCTACGCTCCGGCGGAATGAAACCCGATCGACTTATCAATAACCGTGTAATTATAGTACTAAAGAGTTGGTAGGGCTCAAAACAAGCCATAATAAGACGCAGGCACGTCTTTCCCACAAGTAACCTTATATCCCTGTGTCGTGGCGCGCCGAGGAGAGAGAAACAGCGAGAGAGATGCTGAGAGGATCGTTCATGGACCGGGCGAGTCCGCGAGCCTCTTTCACCTTCGAGCTTTCAGCCAGCATCCAAAAACTCCCTCTTCCTCATCTTTATCTATCTTTGGTCCATTCGTTCCTCGCTTTTTCGCCAGCTTACCTAATTCCCTCCCGTCAGCCCATTCTTCCTCTCTTTGTTGCGCTCTCTTCATCGTTTGGCTGCGGTTTCGCTTTTCACCAATCTTTCGCGCACTTGCGGCTGCCGCTGTTTTACCGCTGCTCGAGAGCTGGATTCCACGTGTATTCCTCCCACGAGAGGGAGAGCAAAAAAAGGAGAAGAGCGAACGCGAGTTTCTCTATTCTGCGACGCTCGCAACAGCGGATTCTCCACCTCGAACGCAGACTCCATTCAACCCCATTCTCTCTGTTTTCGTTCGTTGTTTCTGCCCTGGCGACTGCCATTGTCGGCCCATTAATTTATTACCGTCCAATTATGGGAGCGCGTTACCCGCGCTCGTACCCCGTCTTGGTTCTCATCTCCGTCCGTTCCCATACGCGTTTCTTTCGCTTCGCCATTACTGCCAAAGTTCTCTTCTAAAATCTCCGTGGGTCGGCGCACACGTCGGCAAATTCGCGACTCGAAAATTTCGCGCACGTGTGCTCGCGCTACTTGTCCCGAAACGTTTGTCTGCCGGAGCGTAGCAATGATTTGGAAGCCTTGGAACGACGTGTTCGATGTCGTTGCTGCGTTCTTCGTCCAAACGAAATTCCAATTGGTCCATACCGGAGCGATCAATCCGTGTTACAGGCGAGACATACCTTATGCACGTACTTAAATTATGTCTACACATACAAAAGGGTGAGACGCGCACCGGTGCTGCGGTAAGATATGGTCGGATGCTGGGTCCACGAGAAAGTCGAGTGACAAGCTCGAGTGAAGCCGAGTAAAGACGAGACACGACGACGGATAGTCCGCTCCGCTGTCCGAGCGGCGAATCATCAAAGCTCACAATCGAGTTAATCTCTCGATATTTGCTTCTCGCTCTCTTTTTCATCTTATCTCCGATGACGATGACTATCCGACGAGATCTAGTCTTTTTTTTCTCATTCCTTCGCTTCGCTCACGAATAAACGGTCTCCTCCGCTCTCGTGTATTCCCGCAACGCGCGACTCGAGCAGGCGTGAGCTCTGTTATTTCTTTACACGGATCACTTCATACGGACGAGAGATTACCACGCAGCCTCCTGTGAGTTTGCGTTCTCGCGCACGTCTCTGATACAATTGCTCGTCTTTTATACAGACTTTGGGGTTTATACCGATTACCAACGACGCTGTAACTCCCTCAAAGTTCGAAGATACTCGTTCGTGAAACGATTGATACAAAAAATTCGTTTCCGGTGCAAAAAGCTAGATTTTTCGCACTCAAGCGGAAGTCTTCACTCTTCTGGGCTACTGCGGTAAAAAACGCTCATCACACATTGCAAAGATCGTAGGATATCTAGTCTACGCGACGAAAAAAGTCCAATTGGCCGCAACCACCGACGGATAAAGTGGGTGTAAACTCTATAAAGGCGAGTGGAACTTTCCAGGCAATGGTTGGAAAAAATGTCGTACGCAGTCGTCGAAGTCGTCGCCCGCAAAGTTGCCGAATTCGTCTCGGCGTTTTGTGGAACTTTTCAGGGTAATCTGTCGTATCGCCATTTGTATTCAAGGTCACTTTGCTTCCCGCACTTGTTGCACAAGATATTGTTGATCTACAATGAACCGAAATCACCGACGGATGAATTTTCGGATGCTGGGCAATTCCCTCTGTTTATGCGTATTTCATGTCTTCGAGAGCATCACCGCAGCCTGTGAAGGGACAAAAATATGGGCAGGAATAACGTAGTCTCGCGAGACATCGGGACTCGATATCGACTCGAACTTTTGAAACGCACTTTGTGCGTGCGTTCTCTCGATAGCGGAGAGAGAGAAATCTGCCCTCTTTCTCATGATTCGATTCCGCGGAGAGAAACGCGAGCAAAGATACGCTCGCGAATTGGCCAACTTTGCAGGGGGATTTTCTCTCTCAGCCGATATAAATCTGTTTGCAATTAGCGGACGCTACACACGCGACGCTTATGATGCTGCCGGGCGCGTCCCGAGTGCGAGAATAAATGACGTCATAAGAAACTACTCTGGACGACCGCCCGCGGGGAAAACGGCCGCCTCGGCGATGATTCTCGGATCGCGAGCCTCAAACTCTCCTCCGGTCGTTGAATATCTCGAGCTGTATCACGCGAAAAGCGGTTATTCACCGCGCCGACACTTGGATAAATATTCCGCGGGTCCTGGCGCGGTACCCGCGGACCCTGGAGGAACGTCAGTAATGAAGATATCGCCGAGACTCCTAGCGAGAATAAGAGTCCATCGTTCGCGTCTCTCGGATTAATGTCTTCGTCGCCGGAACACGATAAGACTCGCTAACAAACCGGCGGCGGATCCGCGCGAATCGACGATGAAACTTTGGTGATTTGCGCGCCCTCCGCCTCGCCGATCGTCGCCGAGTCTGTTCATCATTTTTACCACATCGCTGCCTTCGTGACGGTTTTGCGGTTTCGCTTCGTGCAAATACGGATTGGAATGTGGAAAACGAATTTTTGAAAATGAAATACATTCCACTGGCTCGCGATATCTTGCTCCGTCGGTAATTCGCATCCATCCATGTATCTCTGCGTCATTTTTGAAACGAATTGTCGCAGCCCAAGAAGAAGAAGAAGTCTCCGACGATTATTCAACACACATTGCCAGGAGCATCGATTTTCACATTGCCAATTTTCGAATTCGTGAAAAATAATCGTTTCCGCATTAACGAGGAGCCTGTAATTACTCCTGTAATAACTCGGTTCAGCTGATTTTGTAATCGGTAAAGTTATACGACGTGTTTTCTCTCGATGATACAACTTTCAGCATCATCTTTGAAGAAATAAATATCGAAGAAATTGAGCGTGACAAATGTAAATAAGCGATTGACGTGTATTAATCGATTAAGGGATGAAACGAGGATCAATTTGTAAGAGTATATAATTGACGCGTATGCGTGGGTTTTCGATCTCCTCGTCGATGATTCCACCGAATGGCTGACTTGCATCTTTTTTCGTCTTCAAAAACCGCTTCCATCTTTCTCGTTGGATAAATGGTGGATGCTGGACGATGGTGACTTTGATAGGGGCTGTATATATCTACAATTCGTACTCGGAGCAGATGAAACAAGATCGAGTTTCGAGACGGCGTCATTTTCAACGTTAGCGCGGATATATCGCGTCATCATGCGGAGAGTAATTTGTGTTTCCGCCACGCGAGGTTGGCCGCACGAACTCAGCACCAACATCTTGATTATCGCACGATACCGTTCCAAACTGGTCCATGGCACCCGCGGAAATGAACGAAAATAATTCTTCCCTCGTTCGCAATCACAAAGACACAAAGAAAAACAAACAAGCTCGCGTTCGAATATGATTTCGATTTAAGAAAAATAAAAAATTCTCATAATCGTCTTTTTTGAAGATAAATTCAATAAAGATGACATCGGACTATTATTCGTGAGAAGGTACTTTCGAAAAAACATGGTCATTTTCGCATCGTTGGCAAAATTACGATTTTCCTTTCTTTTTTTTTTTGTTTGACCAGTTTTTCGAAAATATCTTCTCGAACGATAGGAGAAAAAAAGCTCTTGGTCGTGTACCAAAAGTGCCAACAGCACGCGTGATGTTCGCCAGAGTCTATCGAACTCCGACATTTTTTTCTCCCCAATCGATCGAACGACGTTTCGCATTTCCGATCGTAGGACAAAAAAGAAATACTACACGAGTTTGCATAGAGAACGCAGTACCGGTAATATGTTGGTGTATGTCCACCTGTCAATTTGCTTCGATCGTTATGTACTCAAGCTTTCATAATGTATTTTGTATATATGTGGTATATATATAGTCTGCTATATGCTCGCACGTATATTATACTTGAGACCTCGTGTTTTATTGCGTTTTTGATCAACAGAAGGGGGAAACTTCGATATTATTGACATCAGCGACCCGGTAATGATCATCGCGCGAGAATCAACTGAAATACCTGCACGAGCTGCAGGAAGTCTCGAGATAAATGGCGTCAAACAATTAGCCAATATTTTCAATCCAATTTGCTCGATTCGGAAGAATTTTGAAATTATTTCTCTTCATTTCAGAGTACAGCTTTTATATATTTTTTTGCGAATCATTCTAGAAACGAACATTTGCAAAATTAGGTGTGATAATTTCTAATTTTTTTTCGATTTGATTGACAATTATCTTTTTCTGCTATAATGGTCGCGGGTTATAAAAATGGTCGTTCTATAGTACGGCAAGTGGCCTACGCTAGGGCCTGCACAGTGAGACGACATGTCTCGAAAAAACAATGTTATTTATCGTGTCAATATTACAGTCGATAGAACGTGCCTCGAGCACGTTTTCCTTCCACAAACTAGACTATTTTTGTAACCCCATTTTCTGATCCCTCCTCACCTTCCGCCTCCATTTGTCGCGTTTCTCATCGTGCCTCACCGGCACACGTTGTCGGGGACGTCGAGGGCCTTCGATATTGGGATTTACATAATTATAGAACTCTGTTATTTCTTCCGTTCGCCGATGGTTTTTCGGTGATACACGTGGGACGTTTAACGAGCGTGAGGAAAAGAGAGAGCGTCAACGCGACACGCGCGCAGGGAAAACACACGACGGAACACGAGGAGCTCGGCATTACGGTTCTTTGCGTCCAAATTCGGTCGACGAGCTTCTACGACCGAACAATATTTTCAGCCCTTTGACTCTTCCTCCTGGGGATTTTTTCCTTTTTTTTTTTTTATTTTCAAAAGCACAGATGCGAGCGAATTGGGACGAGCCTGCGGGGAAGCGATCCATTGTCCTCTTCAGACTGATCGACGCGCGTACTTGTCCTTGGAGACCAACGTTTTCCCTCATCCCGTAAGATGAGAAGCGAAAGAATCGCGCGAGGACCTCCATTGGCTCATCACCACGTGCCCAAGTGTCGGGGGATGGTATAGCTGCGAATACTCTCTTGAGATGAGTCTGCCGCACTCCCTTCGAAACCCTTGACAAATTCTCTGGGTACAGGCTCCGGCGCTTTATTCCGGAAGCGGAAGTTACCCCTCAGTAGCGTGATACGTACAGCCGCAGCGGTGGCAGCACGAACTCGTACTGGAGAGGCATCTCCCGCGCTTGTATACCGCACAGGGTACTTAACCCTTCGACAACTCCGACCGATAGGAAATACGATCTATCGCTTTACCCTCCACGTCGTCAACGCGAGAGGGATCGCGTCGTCCGGCCCGTGAAACCGAGAATTCGCCCGACTCGCGTACTTTCAGAGCCATCAAGTGCTCCGTCGCAAAACCTCGAACGGATCACGCTTTTGTCCTCTCGATTTTGTGCGACGATATTTTCTCTGCTACCGCAAACTTGCCGAGGAATTACGAGATTTTTTCAAGATTTTCAACGCTTTCCTGACGACGTACACAAATAATCGATGGACCTTTTTATTTCACTCATTTTCTCCGGCTATTTTCATTCGATAATTCGTATAATCATCGAAACAATTTTCGAAAATAGAAATCAAATAGACGCAAAATGAAATCGACGCGATTTCAAATAGAAATCGCGTCATCCGTCCCATGAAACCGAGAATTCGCCCGACTCGCGTACTTTCAGAGCCATCAAGTGCTTTGTCGCAAAACCTCGAACGGATCACGCTTTTGTCCTCTCGATTTTGTGCGACGATATTTTCTCTGCTACCGCAAACTTGCCGAGGAATTACGAGATTTTTTCAAGATTTTCAACGCTTTCCTGACGACGTACACAAATAATCGATGGACCTTTTTATTTCATTCATTTTCTCCGGCTATTTTCATTCGATAATTCGTATAAACATCGAAACAATTTTCGAAAATAGAAATCAGCATCCGCACTAGTGGGGAAAAAACGTGAATCTCCGCTAAAGAGTTTCGCCGCGGTAACTCCGCGCGTTTAAGGCGATTTTTCACGGTTCGACGATCGGTTCGATCTCAATAACGACCGAATGTTGACGATACTTTGTGAAAATGACGTTAACATTGTTGACCGACGGAACGGTCGAATGATTTTTTATCCGATCGTACTTTTGGTCGTATTAATCTTTGCCGATGATTATCGATTGAATCGTCATCACTGGAACCGTAGGATCTACGTTTGTAATCCCCAGTGTGTATTTACGGCAATAGAATGGTGGCTTATACGGCAAACCATGGACCGAATCATCAATCGGGGGATCGTACGACTGCTCCGACTCTCTCTCTCTCCCTGGCTCGGTCCTGGTCAAATATCATTCCTTCTAAACTCGCTGTCTCACATTCCTCTCGGTTTATTCTCGAGTAATCCCCGGTGCAAGCCAACAAACAGTGACAGCTGCTGACGTCACGAGAGAAGATCTGTTCTGGTACCCGCTTTCGAATTGGATAACCACAGCGCGATTCAAACAACCATAGAAGAGCGAGAAGAAGAAGAAGAAGATGTAAAAGAGGACCCAATGGCACTCGACAAAAAAATGAAGCTCGTTACACGCCAGGATGATCCGGAGAGTAACGAGATCACGTCCCGCAAATCCGGAAGTCTCTCGAATTATGCTTAAACAAACTGACTGTGGAACAAGGAACTCGCACTCGCACTCGACGATCCAAAAAAATTCGGTCAATTTCCATGGTCATCATCCATCGATTCGATACAAACGACAAGATCAATTAGCCAGAGTCGAGAGGGAAAAAACGTGAAAAAATCGAAGAGGGAGTGTGCCCAAAAAATGACAAGAATAACGCGAGATTACGAGTGCTTGAAATTTTAATAAAATTGTTAATCTCTCAGTGTAATTGATTTACCGAGGAGGAATAACTGGTCCGGATGCTGCAGCATCCAGCTTGGTACCGAACGGACGCGACCGTTGTGGCTTTTACGGGAAAAATGAGATGAATCACGGTGGAAAGAGATGAACCAGAGATGAACCGCCATTATGTGAACCAGACGCACCTGGCCGCCAAGCGGAACGTAAAGTTCTGCTTTCACGCAAAATACAAGATCACTCCGCCAGATAACCGATCATTATCTGCGATTAATCGGAAAGAGTTGCAGGAGATCAGTAGCTGGGTGGTTCTTATACACTCGCGCGGTTTTGGTAGCAGCAGAAGGAAATATCCAGGGATATTCGGCAGATGCCGAGCGCCAATGGGTATTCAATAGCGTCGCAGCGATGGAAATACACGTGCTTTCAATGTGCATAAACCAGCGTAAACGCCAGGGAGAGCGAGGCGATCCTTCGACGAAAGGAAAACTGTAACAGGAAGCTGGAAGGGCTGTGTTGGTTCTGGAGGATAATGGGATGCGAGTACAGTAGCTTCGATCTGTGCAGCGACAAAATGGATACAGAGACATCGACGAGGGCGCGTTTATTCGGCAAACAGGACGGCTAATCTTTCTGGCAAATATTTGGATTGTCACATTCACCGGCTCTGGTCCATCAACGATGACAGAGCACATGGAGGTATTTATCTCTTTCGAGATAAATACGATGATGAGGGAATTTCGTCCGAGGGAGTGCAGGCTCGCGCGAGTGACGAAACTCGTGGGAGCCACGTTCGAGAACGGACATACGGGCACGGATCGAACCAGATGAGAAAAAAGATCTTCATCTTCGTCGCACGGTGCGCAAACTTTGACAGATATGTATCTCGTTTGGTTGGGAGGATTTTGAAAAACATACGAACTCGTTTTCCGCAAGATTTTCCACACGGACACGACAATCGTTCGTCGATCGAATCTCGGCATTCCGGAGGCTGCACTCTCGTACGGAAATTCGAGCATCCCACTTTCGTATCCCTTTCGGAATTTTTGAAGAGTTGTCACTGCAGAATTATGCGTCGCTTTTTATGAAAAAGGCATGAAAATTTGGCACGAAACGAGAGGGAGAAAGTTCACTACGAATTTTCACAATTTTTATCCCCATGATGGAGATCTATCTCGTGTGTGAGATTTTTTTTAAGAGATTCTTGCTTATTGTCGTGATTACGTTCATCCGATTTCGCTTCCGTCGGCAAAATCCTGTCTCTCCGTGAGAAAAATCAATGTGAAAATCAATGAGCTGCGAAAAACAATGGAATCGAAGATTTCGAGTGTGGAATACGTTGGGTACAAGAGAAACTTAATATTTCCGAGAGACGTGTATGAGAAAATGATGATGAAAATTAATCAAAAGACAATGAGAGACGAAAAAAAAGAGGGCCGAAACGGGAGAGGATATCTCGAAGAAAGAAGATCCCTCAACTTCTGTCGTCATTCCCATTCTCGGGGTACTCTGCGCGGATGAGTCTCTCGGTGAATTCTCGTTGTATACGAATATAACAACCATGGGGAAAGGAAGATTAGCTTCTTAACCAAATAGGCTTAGCTCAGCACATTCGATCCTCGTGGTGTTGCGTCCTCGTCGTCGTCGTCGTCGACATTCTGGCCCTGTTCTTTCGTTCGATTTCACTCCATGCTCCACATCCCAGCCAGTCAACGATCCTATGATTCGTTCCTTTGGTATGTCCGAGAGAATTTGAGATCCACCACGCAAACGAAGAGATAATCTGGTTAGTTCGAGTTGGGTCGATCGGATGACGAAACACACCAACGTGAATAAGATTGGGGAGAGGTTCTGGGAGCTCGTGAAACATCGAGTTTCATGTCAATAACGAGTGTATACATGTACATTTTGCTCTTGGATAATACCGGTATTGCGCTGCAACGGATGTGGTAATTCCATCGAAAGCCGGAAGGACGGAGAAGGCCGGATCGAACGGGGCAGAATTTCCCAGCGGTGCTTGTCAATTTCGTGACTTTTCCGTAGGAACACGAACGTTGGGGATAAAATGGATGCTGCCTTGTGCGAAAATGTCTCATTCCATGTATTCTCCTCGCCTTTTGGTGGGTTCGACCACGATAAAATAACGTTTTTTCCATGAGGAATGCCAAAAGCTCGATAAAAGCCGCTCTTACGCGACACGCGAAATTTATCGCTGTGCGGTTGGATCCTAAGCCGACGGTAATGCGACAACGGAGTTGTAAATACGAGCGCAGGAGGTTATCTCTCCGCTCAACGGATCAGCGATATGTTGCAGGCTGAAGGAGGCTGATCCTTGACGAACCTTAATCGCGGAGTTGACTAATCGCAACATTGTACGGACACCGAAGGATCCTCAAAGCCACTTCACCCCTCGTGCATCAATAGCGGAAAGGATCTCGTCATAGAGGATTTTTTATGGCGATAATGGACGGAAATGGACATCGTGTTCTCCGGTGGCAGATCCGCAATGGACCAAGACGAAGAAAAATACCAAACTGCCTTCCTGCGCTCAAGGAAGTCCTTATGGAAGTCGACGATTGCAGGGAACCTCCGAGAGTAACCCGCGGGAATAAAGTCCAAGGCCACACCGAAAATTTCCCGCAACGGCACACACCCAGGTCTCCCGCGAAAAGTTGCCGAGCCGGAGACGTTTCATTCAAATGTACGAGGACCCTCTGCTTTCTCCGGGTGGGACGACCGCACGGGACTCATCAATATTTCAATAACCAGAGTATATTAAGTCCAATGAGATTATCCGTAGGTGGACAGCAAACAGAAAAGAGGGGCCAACGATATCGGACAATTTCCACGTGTTTGTAGACCGGCATTCCTGTTTTATTCGTTTTTTTTTCTTTCTTTTTCCACCAAAATACACGTCTGCGTGTCAGGTAGCTCGGGGTTCGCTTTATATACCCGTCGCGGGCTGCTCTATACGCACCCGCAACAAGGCCGTACAAGTGGCAATTTCGTGACGTTCGGCATATAACGTCGCATCGCGCGTTCCTCCTCCGTGAATCATTGATGGCACAACGATGGGGTCGTGGGACGTCACAGCTGTGATCGCCGCCGAGAACGTCGTCGACGACTCTCTTTGCTCGCGCGCTCCGGAGAGACCCTCGGGTCAGTGAGCCTCGCGTGCAACTCGCTGTCCTGTCCGCTTCCATATTCCTGCAACGATTCCCTTCTTTACTTTCGTCATGGATATCCGCCGCAGTTTATCGATACTCACGTACATGTAAGCGCACACTTTCATTATTCATATCGCGGTTTTTTCTTCTTCTTCGACCGTATGTACTCTCTTTATGCCCGCTGGTATACTCAACTGACGCTCCTCCTATTAGCGGCTTTTTTTTTCTCTGGCGTTCACAGTTATCGAGTGTCCCGTAACACGCTGCTTTCGAGTGAATTGTACAAAGTCGTCTTTACCGCACACTTGGCCGGTGGACTTTTTCAGGGTTGTCGATTAATGAGGAACGTTCCTGGCGAGCTGCTCACCGGACGTAGCTTCGGTCGCTCGAAGGCAACGAAAAAAAAAATGAAACAAAAGCGTTTATTATCTCGGACCTTTCAATTCAGGACATCATTAAAAAAACTTGGATAATCTTTGACAAACGTGAATCCGATCATTTCGTATCTTCACACGGTTGGCGCCGGATATCAGCGACAGTTTAACGGACGTAAGTCCATGGGACATCGCGAACTGCATGCACGGGGAAGTTTTAGCCCCTATATATATATATAACTATAATACGAATGTAAGATTATGAAGGATAAATGCAGTGTATTCCGCGTCAGGATATGTCGTTGTCGTCGTCGCTATACGCGGAACGACAAAATTGGAATCGATCCATCGACGAAAGGAAAAATGCGAGAAACACGCTGGCGGAGGGTGGTCAGGGGGAGGGGGAGGGTTGGGTCCCTTTGATCAAATGTTCTTTATTCTTACGGTGGCGATCATAGCCCAGCAGGGCGCCCAGCGATACGTATATCTTTTATAATATGACCCGTTATACGTGATCCCTTAATAACAAACGAGTGACAAGGCACAATCGTGTATCGTTTACGAACGTAAATGAATATTAATCAGTTATACAGTAGCGCTCCCAACAGATATAGTGGCATGCTCTCTGTTGATTGATCGGAACTGAGAATATTATTAAGGGGGGCATCGAGGTTCAACGCGATACTCGGGTATTATGTACAAACGAGTATATATTTATGTCGGTGTATATTATATACAGTGAGATGTCACAGGAACCGACGGGAACAGTGTAAAGCGGCGCGGGTTATTTCTTTTCATGTAATCAGCTGATTCGATATAAATCCGTGCGCCTTCAAAGAGGGAGCATCAGGGTTGCGCCCTACACACTCTCGGCTCTCGATCTCCGACACCCGCTGCCGCTCCTCTCCGCGGGTACAATTAATTCCAACGAATTAAAATGAACCCAAGTGTTGACCCGACGTTCCACATAAATACGCAACGGTCCCCCGCAGCCTCTTGTTTTCTCGCTGCTTTTTTTCTTCTCTTTCCTCTCTCCGTCGCGAGCAACAAATACTCTACGTGCGATTCTGGCGTAGGAAAATAATTGGATGACAAAATCATCACCTTAAACGCTGGGGCGTTTCAAACTTATCCCACGTCCAGGGTTCGTCTCGAGAGATTCGGGAGTCTGCAGAAAAATGCAGACTCCCGAATCTCTTCTGAACCACTGTAGCGACGGAGATCGATCGGAAAGCGGTATAATCGTGCCTTGCTCGCGACACGAGATGGAAATGAAGATTAACAAAAAAATAAGGACATTGACTAAACGATCAAAAATAAAATCGCCTAGCGCAACGGAATTGACAGCGTTTTAAGGGAGGAATAAATTGACGAAAGTCGAAATTTTATGAAATACGCAACGGTACCCCGCAGCCTCTTGTTTTCTCGCGGCTTTTTTTCTTCTCTTTCCTCTCTCCGTCGCGAGCAACAAATACTCTACGTGCGATTCTAGCGTAGGAAAATAATTGGATGACAAAATCATCACCTTAAACGCTGGGGCGTTTCAGACTCATCCCACGCACTCGCTATGGAATCCGCAATGGGTCCAGGGTTCGTCTCGAGAGATTCGGGAGTCTGCAGAAAAATGCAGACTCCCGAATCTCTTCTGAACCACTGTAGCGACGGAGATCGATCGGAAAGTGGTACAATCGTGCCTTGCTCGCGACACGAGATGGAAATGAAGATTAACAAAAAAATAAGGACATTGACTAAACGATCAAAAATAAAATCGCCTAGCGCAACGGAATTGACAGCGTTTTAAGGGAGGAATAAATTGACGAAAGTCGAAATTTTATGAAATACGCAACGGTACCCCGCAGCCTCTTGTTTTCTCGCGGCTTTTTTTCTTCTCTTTCCTCTCTCCGTCGCGAGCAACAAATACTCTACGTGCGATTCTGGCGTAGGAAAATAATTGGATGACAAAATCATCACCTTAAACGCTGGGGCGTTTCAAACTCATCCCACGCACTCG
The DNA here is from genome assembly GCA_959613375.1 of Heteropelma amictum. Classification (NCBI taxonomy): domain Eukaryota; kingdom Metazoa; phylum Arthropoda; class Insecta; order Hymenoptera; family Ichneumonidae; genus Heteropelma; species Heteropelma amictum. Next base: position 30,089,214 of record OY390721.1, read on the forward strand.
CTATGGAATCCGCAATGGGTCCAGGGTTCGTCTCGAGAGATTCGGGAGTCTGCAGAAAAATGCAGACTCCCGAATCTCTTCTGAACCACTGTAGCGACGGAGATCGATCGGAAAGCGGTACAATCGTGCCTTGCTCGCGACAGGAGATGAAAATGAAGATTAACAAAAAAATAAGGACATTAACTAAACGATCAAAAATAAAATCGCCTAGCGCAACGGAATTGACAGCGTTTTAAGGGAGTTTTGGAATAAATTGACGAAAGTCGAAATATTATGAAGAACCAAGTACAAATCACACGAGTTCAAAATGCAAAAACAAAATGTGGTAGGTAAAAAAATACTGGCACAAAACTAGGGAGGCAGATCTCGAGTGTCCCGACAGGCCTCGTCATCAGCGTCGTGGATCGAACACCAGCGATACATTGCTCAAAGAGATAGAGAGAGAGGCAGGAAAGAATCGGTGTAACTTGATTCGTGTAGCACGAATTTCTCGAGAGGGTTCTCCGCGTCGCATCTAGCTTCTCATTCAATGACAGAGCGGTGGATAAATAGCTATGTATGTGCGCACCAGCGGGTCATCAGAGTGGGCGCCGCTTGGACCACACTTGATTGCTTATTGACCACTGTTGACTCGTGTTGACACCGCAGACCTTAGTTTGATGGATTGATGCACGTTACGCGCCCACGCCAGGTTGCGGAATCTGCTCCATATAAGAAAAGTGTCCATCCTTTTCTCCTCTCCCCCGTTGATACGCTCGGCGAGCTCGGATAGCGACGCAATGAGATTTTTACCGATACATCGCGCGATCTCTCGAGAAGAAATACGATGTAGGATCAGGAAAAATGAAATCGCCTCGCCCGTTCGAGGACAACGCGGTCAATTTGTGACAATTTTCGCGCTTTTTTCAAAATATTTTTCAAAAATTTCCTAGAGTAGAGAGGACGAGTGAGTACATTCATTTGCCTCGGCGAAAAATCTTGATCCGCAAGATCGAAGGAAAGGAAATGTTGTCGCTGAGAGCGGATACGTCAAAGTGAAGACGTTGGACGCAACCGATGACGCTGGGTGATGAAACAAGAGTAAGATGAGAGAAAAAGAGAGGGAATAGGACAGTCGCGCTAGAGCACAGTGACGAGAAATACACGCGGAGCATCGGTCCATTTGGATGCTGAGCGCAGAGCCCCGTCAATTATGATATTTGTCCTCATTAGACGAATTGGGGTGGCGACTCGCGTGACCCCAACTGATCGCGACTGTCCGCTGATATAACTGGGCGCGCAATGGTCGGTCAAATATCATCGCTGCGTTCCTCATCTCGCTCCCTCGCGCGAATCTCTCCTTTATAATCAACTTTGTCTCTCGCTCCATCATCATTCACGGTCCCGTTCGCGATCCAACGTTCTTATTTATTTATTTATGTCTTTTTCTTCATCTTTCCACACGCTCACCACCCACCCAACTCTCACAGACGTACACGCTGCTCCGTTCCTTCTTTTTCTCGTTTCTCCTTCGTTCTCTCTCATTTCGCACGCGATCCCGCGTACGTAATGTTTCACTGAGATGTCCCTTCACCCCCTGGATGCTGCGCGTCTCGTTTCACAACCGGAGCAAGCTCTCCACGTCTCTCTCTCCATCTCTCGCTCCAGCATCCTCCCATCTCATCATTGCTTCGAGTTCTTGCGATTTTATCCAACACCCACGCGTGCTTACCCAGCCTCGTCACCGCGCCTCATCACTGGACCAGCGTAAACTCGCGTTATAGATTGACAAAACACAGAGCGATTCTATACGCTCTGGTAATTAATATCAGACACGCCGTGTTCTCGCTATTCCGTGGGTAGCTCCGAGATCCAGCACGAATGTGTACCAGTGCGGTGAACGGTTTGCTACGTGGTGTTACTTAACCATGAGAATCATCGATGAGAATTGCCAGAACGTGCTCCAAGAAAAATCGAGTTGAAACTCGACAGAAACTGGCACCAAAATTCTTTCAGGCACTTATCCACTTTCTCCATCCTTTTTTATATTTCCTTCTCACGATGTTCACACGATGACGTTGATTCGAGCGAAAAACGAGCAAGTGGGCGAAATTTTTCGATTCGGGCGCAAAGACCCTCGGGTCGTCGCGGATAAATCCGCCAAAATATTCCGGACGATTCCAATCTTCTCGACGTTTCTCTCGTTTTAAACAAAGGACCTTTCCAAGTGCGTATCGACTTTTTTCAAAATTCTGTTTTCAAAATTCTTTTGAAAAAAGTATTTTTTTCAATAGCAAGGGAAATTTCGGAAAAATGTCACGTTGCCATGTGAAATTCGTGATTTATCGGACATTCGGGCGCAAAGACCCTCGGGTCGTCGCGGATAAATCCGCCAAAATATTCCGGACGATTCCAATCTTCTCGACGTTTCTCTCGTTTTAAACAAAGGACCTTTCCAAGTGCGTATCGACTTTTTTCAAAATTCTTTTGAAAAAAGTATTTTTTTCAATCGCAAGGGAAATTTCGGAAAAATGTCACGTTGCCATGTGAAATTCGTGATTTATCGGACATCGCGGAATATGGTGGATCTCTCCGAGCGGATGATCCCGGACTCGAGCCCTTTCTTCGGCGCAACGTCGGGCGGACATGTGAAATGGAAATTTCATCGACGCGAAAGCCTTCCGTCTCTCTCGATGAGCATAAGATTCAAGATCACTGGACCGCGCGACAACTCGATGCGCAGGCGAAACGCGCGTTTCGTCTTCATCCCGGCGAGGCACGCTGTTTCGATCTTTTCGATCTCGCGGAGGCTGCGTTCAAGATATCGCCACGATCCCAAGGACGCAAGAAAAATAAATAAAATGAATTAAAAAATAAAGGAAAAAAAATTCATCGACGTATATAGCGATCGCACCGCGATGGTGCGATCCGCGTCGCGGTGTCGCAGAACCGGATTCGTGCACCTCCGCCGGGGAATCCGCGGCTGATTCGTCTCTCTCAATTGACGGGGGCGGTGCACACAGGTATCCATATCCGGTTTGGGCTGGGCCATTGAGAGGCCTCGCACCTCGCGGAGCTTCGCCGCGTTCGCCACTCGCGCGCGGCTTTCCCTCCCGTTTTGTACCCGGACTCGCGATATATACAGGGTGTCTCAGAAAGAAGCTTTTAATTGCTGGCCACTTGAGGACATTCACGGGGATTCAAGGCCAACTATAAACTCCAAACTTGCGGATTGGAGTTTTGCAGCGTTGCAGAAAAAAAAATGTGTCTCACAACTACCCTTGGAATTATTTGCGGATCCGTCGTTCGGTTGTCAGGAAAAAAAATGATGAAAGTTTCGCTTCTAAAAGTCTCGTACGCGCGAGCTCGTTGCGGATAAACTTTGTGCGTTCTTTAATGAAAATACATAAAAAATATAAACGTGACTTTTTGAGAATTCTATCGATAAAATGTTTTTCCTTCTTTCACGAATTTTCTTTCTTTCAAAGAGCCTCAAGCCTGAAAAATCGTCGATGTCACGTCGTAGCCGGAACACACGTGCAATTGGCGCTTGAAAAAAATTCAAAATTGATCAAAAAACGATTGACAGCATTGAGAAATGAGAAGGAAAGTTTCGAATGATCGTCTCGATGGGTATTTCACCCTCGCTGGATTATTTTTGGTCAAAGAACGTCTGGAATTGTCAAAATCGTATAAATAAATAATCGCCAACGATATACGAATAAATGAGCGTTGATTGACAATTTCACCTTCGATATTCCGGGTGTGCTTGAGCGTACTTACTTTTTTTAAAAAATTCGCGAGAAAAATATTTTCGATCGATGCATTTATGGCGAAGCCTGACGACTCTCGCAATATGGGTAAAAAGGTATTTCCCGCAATGACGGTTCATGAAGTGCATGAACCCTGGGTCTGACGGAGGGAAAAAGAGGAGTGGCGTGTAGGCGGAGCACCGTTGCGGTTGCATAGATTAGCGCTTGCGCGTACAACACTCATTAGCGGATTTATTGCCCGTTTTCTTGTTAAATCCCTCGGTCGTATATTGTCTCCTCGGCACGCCTACTGTCTATGCTTTTGCCGACGAAAGACACACGGAATGTGCAACTGTGTACTAAACAATATTACTGCTTAATACGTACGTATATACCTCTCTCGCGGTACCTCGGTACGATTGGGGGAAGGGGAGGGGGGAAAGGGCAGAGAACAGAGAGCAGAGACACTCTCTCGCTCTTTGGTTTTTCTTCCCTTCATCGTTTGACTCTTTTCCGATTTATGAATGTTATTTTTTTATACTCTGGAGTGAAAAATCGGTTTTAACGATGTGTGGGAGGCAGCGGTAAGGTAACAATAGGTAGAACGAGAATTTTCGGTACTTGGCGATGCTGTGAAAGTGTGAAAGAGGAGTGTTGAATAACAGCGGTATTGAAAAGTTGTTAATAAAATGTTAAAAAAGGAGGAAACGACGAAAATCACGCTGCCGTGCTAAGCGTACGAAAGTACGCTGGAATTATTTTCGTTCTGTTCTATCGTTGCTGGAACAATACAATATGTCGGGTATTAAGGTGGTAGTCCCAGGAGAAGTGTTTTCTCAGGAATTGTGTCAAATTTGGACAGGTTCAGAACGTTAATGAGCGATCACTCGTTAAATTTGAATAGGATTGACCGTCCAGATTCGGAGATATCTTTTGTCAAACACAGTGGAAGTTAACAAGGACTCTTGTGCTGATAGAAAATTAAATACTTTTTCCGATAATTTTCCAATTGTTCTCACGATTTCTTCACAAATTATAAATATAGCTACACAACGTAGTTTTCAGAAGAATTTCGAAAATTTTAACCGCTCAGCTTCGGAGATGTACAATATTTTATGTCCAATAGGAATATTCCGAGGATCCCGCAAAAGTTACACAAATTTTTGCGAGTGACAGTCGCAATTATCTCTTGCATTCAATTTTGAGTTCCCATACTTTCTTCATTATCAAAATTGCAATCCGAGGAGGAGAATTACCCTTGTGCTGCAGCGAATAATAATATCACTAGCCTGCCAGAGCGTGAGAGAAAAAAAAACCCAACAACATTCTTACAGCTTTTATTTACTCGACAGGAAAACGTTTGCTACAAAAAAACATATCAATTTTCACGCGTAAACGACAAATATTTTCTTCCAAACAAGATGGTGGAAAGATGACGAAAATTTCCAGAGTTTTCCGAGAATACACGGTATTTCGAAATTCGTATACCGTATCACGGATTTATAATTCGAGGGAAATACGCTCCGGCCGAAAGCTGCTGCTGCTGACGACGAGGAGCCTCGTCGAGAGACGCACGAGGCGGTAAATCACTTTGCGGTTTCGCGAGTCACTCACTTGTTTGGAATATAACGACGAAAAGTTTTGTTCCGGTGATGGTTTTATAGGGATTTGGATATCCGAATTACCGTGGGTCATACTTGTTATATACATTCTATTATATATATATATATATATATATATGTTTGTATCCACAGTTGGACAAATTCGTGGGAGACCCATCAAGACGTCTCGTAATCCCTCATATTGAACGTAGCAAACGAGCGTGTCCCTCAAGCTGGTGTATGGCGTTCGCTAATGGGTTGTATGGCAAATTTTGCGGTCGGACATGGACATGGGATCGGTTTTGCCAAGAGAGAATGCACACGAAGGACCATTATTGAGCGTCAAAGCTAATACCGTCGAAAGACGCTGCTGTTTTCCAACGAGACTGCCGCAGGGACGATCCAAGTACGGCTAATGCGTACTCGATCCACGTGGGAGGGAAACAAGTCGTAAATTATCGTACGCTTGCGGTTTTCGTAGTGCAAAACCGACCATAACGAGGCAACGATCGTAATCGGGCCTTTTCTCTTTCTAGATATATCCGTATACATGTGTATACTATTATACACCGGTGAAGAACAAAATGCGACGAGTACACTCGAAATCTCGGTACTCTGCGTTGTAATTATAAGCTACCGTGATGACAACTTCGCCCCTCCTCTTCCGCAACTCGTGTTTTCCTTTATTTTTCATCTTGTGTACGCGGACACTTTGGGACTCGATTTTTCCGCCCATCACGAAACTCTCGTAATCCCCTTATTCTCATCGAATTTACGTGGTCCTTTTTATTGTCGTCCTCGCACGAACTTTAACACGGGATTCCTCGCGTGTTACGCAGTGGATGTCCTTAAGGCGTTCGCTTCGCGGGCTTTGAGAAATTTTTAAAGTCGCGCGTCAATCGCGTTATTCCGGGCGTGATTCACGTGCTCGTCGATAATCAGGCGATTCTCGAAAATATATCGATCGTGGCCGCTTTAAGGTAGTTCTATCGTTAGATTCAAATCGAGAAATTGTTTTGCAGTTTTTCTCACATACAAAATGGTTTGCGGGCTTCAGTTAAATAAGAAAAGTTGTTGCAAATCGACTAAAGAACAGCATACTCCAAATTCACGGTCATCCCAAGTGATATGTGCTTGCTCTATAATTACAAAAATTGCGAAAAAAATTTTCTTAAGATTTTTTTGGAAAACTCAAGAAATCTTCTTTGATGTTGCATAAAAATGTATGCAAAGTTTTAGAAGGCTTCACCACGTAGAAGCCAAGATATTCATTGATGAAAATGCAACTTTTAACACGCGCTCTTACGAGAGACTACCGAAAATTGTGATTTTTACCAATAAATATCTCAACTTCCACGTGGTAAAACCTTCCAAAATTTATTACACACGTATATATGACATCAAAGAATACGTATTCAAATTTTCAACAAAATCTTAAGAAAACGATAAAACGATAGAACTACCTTAACGCACCCGCGAATGACGCAGGCGCACTGTTGGCGATCCTGGAGTGCGTTTAAAGTTTTGACGTTAATTGAATAATTGATATTTCGAAGAACATGAAGTTGAATATTCAATTACTTTTATATGCCACTCCGGCTTGTCTTGGTACGTCAAAGTATGATAATTCAAATGTAGGCAAAAAGTATCGTCGATTTACGCGCTGGAATCCGAAATTTCAGCGTTTTTCGTTGTGTTTTTTTTTTTTTAATGTTCTGGGTAAGTTACGTTGAATTTTTTTAATAATCGTGGAATTATCGGCGCGTTCGTTCTATTATACTAAAAATATAGATTAATACCGAAAGGTGCGTTGAATTTCAACAGCTCTGTAGGCGCAATGACGATCATTTTGTTATTTTCATTAGAAATCATTTTTTTCCGAGGCCGGATGTTTCAAAAATATAGAAAATTATCCCCCTTTTTGGGGATTCTGGTTTGTTAAACGAAAGGATCCAGCGAACCTGCTCACCGGCGTTTGAGGGATGCGTGCGACGGAGACTTCAACGCCTGTGTTTATCTCGCACACGAGCGTTTCGATTTCCGAATTTGATGGAGAGTCGATCGCATGAGGAACTCTTAATAAAAATCATCCATGCAGACACGTGCAATATGAATAACGTGACACCGCGACAGCAATGAGAAACCAAAAAGTGGATAATTTCATCAATTTTGGACAAAAGAAATTTTGATGCGCGACACTCGAGAATTCTTGAGAAAAAAAACGAGGGAACCCATTGAAACATCCGAAGAAAGACGCCTTCTCTTCCTCACATATTTATCGTATAATTCTCAGACGACTATAACAATTTCACGAAATGTTTTGTTGCGATATAAAGAGGGAGAAGGGAATCTCAAAAATTTCTCAGGTATATAGAGTGACCGAGGATTTTGAGGAAATTTGTCTCATTGAAATCGTACGACCAACAAGGGGTAGCGGGATAATTGGTAATTGCGAGCAATCGCACAACCTAATCCCGTTAACTGCATCTCGAGCAGCCAAGAGGGCGAACGTCCCTAGGGGTGCGAGGGTTGCAGTGGTATATAGATGTACATCGTGTCCGTGTTACAGGGAGTGTGAGCAGAAGAGTGTGAAAAGCCGGGGGATGAAGATGTAAGAGCGTGTCCCTAGATTTTTTCGAGTACTTGCTGCAACCTCGGATCGTATAGGAATAAACACACAGGGTGTCTCAGAATTTGGTGTCGGGTAATTCAAAGTCACATCCGGGTCGGAATTCCGGGACGAAAGGTTCTTTAGTATTTTTTTGTATCGCCAAAACCTGAGGAGTTATCGAGCGTCGAAGTTTTAGCCAATCGCGCGCGAGACTCCGCGCGTCTTATTGGCCGAATTATAACAATTAATAACTCGGGAGGAATTCTTCGGATCGAAAAATTTCTTAAGACTTTTCGCCTCTGAATTTCATCCCCTATCTGCAGGTCCGAATGATCGACGTTCGGTTATGGGACACCCTGTGTGTGGATATGTACAGCAGCATACATCATGCTGAGGAATCATGCTCTCGCGAGATACCCGTGAGATTTCGTTCGAATCGTCCGTCAGCCGGTGTAACTTGTCAAACTCTCGTCCAAGATACTTGTTACACTGATTCGATTACTTTACGTCACTTGCATGCACTTACTTCGTCGTTATACATCAATGGACCAGCAAAGCTTCCATTTTTTTATCTCGCGAGGTACGATGTTTCATACACGAGTTTCCGAGATGAAACGAAGCGAACGACGGGCCCTCTCGATCGAATCGCGTCTTTCACGAGTTGATAAAAAGTTCCAATACACGCGTGAATATTTTCATGCTTTCGCGCACCTTTTGTATTCCACGTGAGAATATATTTTCAAAAACGCTGTTGACGCCGAGTGTCAGCATCGATTTTTTCAAGCGCCACTCGCGCCATCTACATTTTTTGCTATTGTTTTACTGGTGAGATTATGAATCTTCCGTTATTGACATTCGGATTTTCGACTCTGCAGATTTACATATGGTATTTCTTAAGAAATGTAAATTGCGATCGAGTTTTCTCCAGCGAAAAAGAATATTTTAAAAAAAAAAAAAAAGACAGTTGCAGGCTGATTCAACGTACATTGCTCACACACTTTTTTGCCTCTTTTCTCAAAAGGACTAACCGTCGCAACGACGAAGTAAAAAAATGAAAAAAAAAAACGACAAAAAATTGAGAGAAGGTGGTATGTACAGAGATGATCCGTCAGCTTTGCGGAAAACCGCGTGAAATACGTCGTGAATGAAAAGAAAGAGGGAAAAGGGTGTCGTCGGAGTGGCTCGATGATGGAACTTGGCTACCGTCTCGAATCTTTCGAGAGAATCGAGATCACTCTCGCGCAGCATCTCCGCTGCTGCTGTACGCCGAGGTGCGCATTAATCCGGGGCGAAGTGCATCGCGTCTTTGAGGAATTATTGGATCGTGCGCTGTGGCGAATAGAACGCGTGGGACCAACGCCATATTACTCGTCATTCGACGCGATCTCGTACGTATACGTGAAAATCTATGTATGTATACATATACAGGTATATACGCAGGGCGTTTGAAGGATCCCGCGGATCCTTTCGAAAAATTTTGACACGCACAAAGACCGCGAGATGAGAGGCCCTATTATACGCGCTCATCCCCGTATTCGGTGGCGAGTCGTTCGGCGTCGACGCCGCGATTAAAAGGGCGCAGCGAGAAAGGTGCAAGCAGCCCTTTGTCACCGCGAGCTCCACGCACGTAAAGGTAAAATGCACGCTGCGCAACGAGAGGCTCGTATATGCCGTATGTGTGAAAAAAAATCACCCACAAAATGAGTCGTGAAAAAAAGGGGAGTAAATGCGTGGAGCTCGCTTACCAGGCGAATAAACGGTACGCTAGTGAATAAAAAAACGCCGTGAGAGCTGTTTTTCACGATTATCCCGAGACTTTGGCAGGATTTTGAGGTAAAATCATACAAAATTTATCGAGATTAATATCGATCGAATTTTCGTCATAAACTCGTAAATGCGAATAAATTCGAATTTTATCCTTCGAGAGGTAACTTCTTCGAGAGGTTTTTTGGAAAGCCTGCGTCATAGCTGGATGATGTGTATAATTACTGAAAATTCAAAAGTTTCTCGAAATATTCGAGTGTATTTTGAAATATTTCTCTTGAATGAAAATATCGTTTTCGTATTCGCGTATTTCGTAATAAATGCGAATAAATTCGAATTTTGTCCTTCGAGAGGTAACTCCTAAACTTCTTCGACAGGTTTTTTGGAAAGCCTGCGTCAGAGCTGGATGATGTCTATAATTACTGAAAATTCAAAAGTTCCTCGAAATATTCGAGTGTATTTTGAAATATTTCTCTTGAATGAAAATATCGTTTTCGTATTCGCGTATTTCGTAATAAATGCGAATAAATTCGAATTTTGTCCTTCGAGAGGTTTTTTGGAAAGCCTGCGTCAGAGCTGGATGATGTCTATAATTACTGAAAATTCAAAAGTTTCTCGAAATATTCGAGTGTATTTTGAAATATTTCTCTTGAATGAAAATATCGTTTTCTTCGATTACAAATGTAACGACATATTGTGCAGGGAAACAGCGGCGATGAAAGAGACAGGCAAACAGGTTGCACACGTTTCGTACAGTCACAACCCTTTCACGGTTGAGAATCCGATTCACGGAAATCCATGCCGACAAATGTATGGTATATGAGAAATCTTATTACAAGCGATTTGTCCGGGGATTTTCGAGAAACACAATGACCAAAGGAGACCTTTCACAATGTAATCCTACGATCCAGGAATAATGTCTCCGTTAGGGGTGTATTCCGAATGCTTTTTCACTCGAGCACGGTTGGCCACAGCGCGGTTATACGAACCTCTCCTCAGTCGCAACTTTTCTTTTTTTTTTTTCTCTCGTTCTCACCTCGCTCTTGAGATACGAGATGAGAATCTCCGAAAAAGATTTTGGTCCATGTGTGAAAAATAGATCGACCAGAAGCTGCATCGATTCTCTCGTGCGTTCGCAGCTTATTGCTTCTCGCTTGCGCGGGAAACGTGTATATGGACGATCGCCCGTCGTACGTTTCCGACGGATGCTTTCCGACGACCACAAATATTTTTCTTCCCGATTGCTCTCGTGTTGTTTCGCCGTTGATTTTGTTCGAGGGTCGATCGAGGCGGAACGTCGAACGCGATCACTCGTGTACAAACGCATCTATGGGAAAAACCATCGCACTCACCACCTGCCTTTCCTCCAAAGCTACAAAGGCGAGCGAGTATGGTGCGGGGATGTATACGAACGATTTACAAACTCGAAAAACTTGAGTATCCATTTTGTATGAGAATCGAAAGGCTCTCTGTGCAAATTCGCATTTCATTTGACACCGACTAGCGCAAAAATGCTATCGGTTGAAATCTTTATCGTTAAAATCGGCAAAAGATAAATACGAAGCGAATGCCAACTCAAAATGTCTCGCTGACAAAAAAATGATCCGATTTATCCGCAAATTTCTATGAAAGCCTGCCGATTTTTTGATTTACGTCTTTTCCTCCAAAGCTACAAAGGCGAGCGAGTATAGTACGGATGTATATGTACGATTTACAAACTCGAAAAACTTGAGTATCGATTTTGTATGAGAATCGAAAGGCACTCTGTGCGAATTCGTTGCGATCGACACCAATCAGCGCGAAAATGCCATCGGTTGAAATCTTTATCGTTAAACATTTTTTTGGAAGCCTGCCGATTTTTTAATTTACGTCTTTTCCTCCAAAGCTACAAAAGCGAGTGAGTATGGTGCGGGGATGTATACGAACGATTTACAAACTGGAAAAACTTGAGTATCCATTTTGTATGAGAATCGAAAGGCACGACTCTGTGCGAATTCGTTTCGATCGACACCAGCTAGCGCGAAAATGCCATCGGTTGAAATCTTTATCGTTAAAATCGGCAAAAGATAAATACGAAGCGAATGCCATCTCAAAATATCTCGCTGACAAAAAAATTATGAAAAAATTATTAAAATTATGCCGATTCGTTGATTCATTTCTTTTCCTTTTTGCCTGCAATGAAGATGAGAGAATCCTGCCACGTATTTATTTTCCGATCGTGTATTTATATATATTTATATATATCTACGCACGATGCGGTAAAAGAGAATACCCACAGGAATAAGAGATGCAACAGCTGCCCCTCCCGAATCCCCTCCAACGTACGTATAATCCGAAGCTTCGCGGTGTACGATGTAAAAAGTTGAGCGTGACATCTCGGCCCGAGGCGCGTACAGAGCCGAGTGCGGAGGGGAGGGAGAAGAGTCTCGCGGTGAATCCACCCCTCAGAACGAGGGTAGTTGCGAAGAAAACGAGCTAGAACCACCCAGTCGAGCTCGCGACGCGCGCTGTACCAGCATCTCTCGCGGCGTCTCTCGCACCCTTCTCTCGCGTTATGTGCGATATCACAACACCAAACGCCTATATTTGTTAGCCGATAAATATGTAACTGGAACATAACGTTAATCCCGTCGGCTTTTTCCGCTTCCTTTCATACGACAAAATATGCTGCGCGCGTGAAGTATACACACACACACGCATACGCAAAAGCTCGCAAGTACGAATAAGGGCCGATGAGCAAAAAGGGCGTAACCAGAGAGATTGAACGCGAGAGACTATGGCGCGAGCTAGGTAGGCCCTTTTTATTTACGAGGATACGATTTGTGTATATATGCGATCTATATACGCGATGATTATATTCCGCAGGATGCCCTGCGGCGATGATACAACTGCGGAACTGCTCCACGCTCAGGGGCGAACCCATGAAGGGTGAGGGTTGCTCTTACACGCATATACATGTGTACATGCAGATATATATATGTACTGTATATATACACATGTGTATGTGCACTATCCTACACCCCGTGTACATAATATATACCGTAACATATGGAATAATTGGAGGGCACGCAGGGCCAACATTCTAACCGAACCAACACCTATCTTGACGAATCGCATATACACCCCGTACAAAGTTGTTGTACACTTTTGTCCCCCATGTCCGTACACACATATCGGAGAACCACGGGACGCTTATGTAACATAGAGACGTCATGATTATGTTTCGATTCATATTCATACACACGTGTTGTTGTTATACACAATGTAACGCATATATATACATACATGCACGTAACGCCGCACGTACAGCAGTGCTTTGTTACAATTGCATCTTTTTTTCTCCATGTGTCGCTTTCCCGGTCCGTGTTTTTCATATACCGCACTCGTTTCTCCGTACTTTCACGTACCAACAAAAGATATACGATCGTACATACAAATATGTACAGAGTGTCGCAGAACTTGATGTCAATCGTTCGGAGTTGGATGCACGACGAAAATCCGAGGCGAAAAGTCTCTTGGCATTTTTTTGTACGACAGAAACTAAGCGAGTTACGGATCGTCAAAGTTCCAGCCAATCGGACGCGCCTCTGCCCTTCTCCCGCGCGAGCACGCACGGGTCCTATTGGTCCGACTGTATCGATTGATAGCTCAGAGAGGATTCGTCGGATCGAAAAACGCTTCGAGACTTTTCGCCTTGAAATTTTGCGCCCGAGGTAGCGTCGAATCATCAGCATCGAGTTTTGACACACCCTGTATGTGTATGTGTGTTGTAGGATATTTGCTTGCCCGCAGTGCGAACGAGCCCTGAGGATGACGATGAAGAGAGCGAGTAGCGAAGATACGGCAGATGGTAGTCGTGAAGTCAAAAGTGCTCCAATAATGGAGCTCGCCTGCAATAACATGGTTCGCATTCACGAAATTAGCGTGCCATGAATGGATGCCCGCTCAGCTTCCTCGCATCCCTCTTGCAGCATCTTTCTCATTGTATATGCCGCGATTTCTGAAACTTTTGCGAGGTACTCTGACAGCGAAAAAAGAGCGCATGAAAGCTGGTTTCGAATGACACTTTGTGGAAAAATTGTTTCCCGTTATCGGGACTCGTATCGTTATATACAGGTCGTTCCGTGTGAAATTCACGAGTTCGATACGTTTGGGGGAATTCATAAAATAATTTTGCCAAAATTATTTTGCACTCTTGCGACCAGATTCAGGACGAAAAATGGTACATCCTCTCGTACAAATTTGTCGTGTATAATGTTTTTTTCGCAAGGCAAGCTGAACTTGAATAAAAATCGTCATGAACATGTGAGAGTTCGATAAATAAAAATGCACCGGATTCGTCCGCGACGACGACGATTGTGCATCAATAAAAAAAAGATTCACCGTGTAATTGGAATGATGAAGCATGACTTACATAGTCGAACAAGTCGATGCAAGACCTAATATAGTCGTTAATATATATTCCGATGTCTTCAACGGCCTTAAAACCGAAGCGGAATCCGAATGGAGTTTTTCCTCGACGTTGTTGGACTGTGCTGTACTCTTGGACGCTATCCACATTGGGTTTATTTCAAGTATATTTACAAGAACAATTTCTCGACACAGAACCACAGAAGGACTTTTGCGATCATAGAGGACAGATCAGATAGATCCTATTAGCGCAAGGACCTCTCTACCTCGACAATCCTGTTTTCAACGGATATTCAAGACATCGGGCTTATCCGTTTACATCCTTAAGCCTTTATTCATATTCTCCCTTGTTTGCGACAACGAGGGTACTCTGGAAATCAAGGTTTCGTTTCGCGATCAGCGGGAAAAAATACATCGATATTTACCGGATTGAGTTGCTTTGCCATTTTTTTTTGCGTTTATGCGGTTAAGGCTTCAAAATGCCGTTTGGTTCATGTAGATATCTTAATTTTTCGATTTTTGGCAGAATTAACGAAACATTAATTCTGTAACCCGAGTAAAATGTCTCGCAGGACATTAAATTCTCGACAAAAAGGTCTTGTCACACAGTCAAGTTCATAGGCGAAACTTTCCCAAAGTTACGACCTCAGCATGACCAAAACGATCGAAAGGATGCTGTGCAGATCACAAAATGGCAATTATTCGCATCTCGAGGTTGCGGAGATGCGGAATTTTCTGAAATTTGACGCAGAGGAGCTGTAATTTCGAAAATTATGGGCTTTGGTCACGTGTCATTTGGCCGAAAGGTGTCTTTATGTGTTCGAATAAATAATAAGTGATGCGCTCGGCATACACGATCGTTGCTATATCGATACTTTCACGAGAGGTCATTACAATTATTCACAAACTGTCATTATATTATACACGAAGGAAACGAGAGGTTTGATCGCGTGGTCGTCGAGATCGTCCTCCCAGTTTGGAGCGTATACATATATACATAAAACCACCCTGCTATATATAAACCCACGGTATATAATATAGTTCCAACCAGCGTAAGGATGAAAGCCGGTCATCGCGCGATAGTACTCTCGAGGGCGCTCCGACGCTGAAGACGCGATGTTCCGCGGGGTTGTGGGAGCATGTCCACCTGTCCTGACCTGCACCCAATCATATACATGGGCTATGCATGTATACCATGTAAATAGAGGTCTGTGTACAAGCGGAAAAGCCGACGGGACACGATGTCCGACCATATACACATAGGGAGTATTTTATCCAATACGCAATATATATATATATATTTAAGTACCGTGCGAACGGGCATTCGTCGTTTACACGTCCATCAATACAACTAATTAATTATTAAATCGTTCGGAAACAAGCCCGCGTGTGTGTTACTCGGTCGTCCACGTATAAATGAGCGGAAATGCGCATATACATGTGTGCATGACGTACGCTCCATTTTTCATTAATTTTCACGTGTATATACATAGATACATGTATACAGAGTGTCTCTGAATTTGACGTTAATAATTTAGATGAAAATAGGGGATGAAATTATAAGCCGAAAAGCTTGTAGGCACTTTTTGGTCTGACCGAAGACTCGTCGCCATGTGGATCGCATAAAAAAATCGGGGGAGACTTTTCGTCGCGAAATCCCGTCGCGATTCCAAGTTTGAAGTACCGTCGCCGACTTCTGTGACTCTCTGTATATCCGGGACTTTAATCCCTCCGTTTTTACTGCCGTACATTGTAAACATAGCCTCGATTCCATGCCCACAAGTGTTGCTAAACAATTGTGTGTTTCCCAACATTAATTTTTTCCTTCCCTCGTCTGTATTACACTTTCAAACAACGCCCCTGATACAGCTGATTGCTGTTGGTACAGGCATGTGTGTATATACGTATAGCCAATCGCGGGTTTCGTTAAATGGGGTGAATCGCGATAAAAACGTCGACAGAGACAGAAAAAAAGAGAAAAGTGAGTAGAAAAGCGATTACGTTGTTAATATAGACGTATCCATTTATTTATGAGCAGGGATATTTTTTTCTGTTTAATCGGATGATTTCCTTCTCCTTCGTTGATCGTTACACGATACCCGTAATTATCATATCGTTATCTGCGGAAATCAAAGCGCTTGTGACCGTTTTTTCCTCAAACGCTATTTGAGGAAAAAAAGAACACAAACGACGTCGGTTAAACTCGAAAAAAATAGTTAAATCCGCGTCGCTGGCAACTTTTGTTCGATAAAGTCTCGAGAAATAAACATTTCGAGAAGAGGCGGATGAACGTCGCGCAATTTTGATTCCGCGTTTTTCGTTTCCATCCGCCAGGGTGCGTGTGTGTGTGTGTTTCTTTTTTTAATCGCGAGGTTCGCGAAAAGATGTCAGGATTTCCATTGGGCCGGTCCGGAATTGCCTCGCGTCGATGGATGCGCACATGCGTATATTTGTTTATTTATACTTTGTTTTTTTCGCTACTTCACGCGTCTCGCTCGTTGGATATTTATCCAACGGGATTACGAGAGCCGTAAATGGAAAAAGGGTTTGCGCGTTTATTCATTCTTGTCTCCTTCGTTGCGTATATGGTGCCTCATAAATTCGCGTTTAAGAGATTCGTCACGCTACCCCGTTGCGTCTTTTTTTATATATCACACGCATGCGTCTACGTACACTTTCGTGCAAAAGTTTTCGGTCCTGTGTATGTTTTACGGCGGTAGGAACACATTTATTTCGCTCGAGTTGTCCGAAATAACTTTACGAATTTTTTATATATATTTTTTTTCATTTTTTTCATATACCACCCCCTGCAACATCGACACGTTCGATGACCGATGTGTTTCCGATTTTTGTCCGCGGGATTCGCTCGCCGAACACGTGCAGTACCTTAAGATTTATCTCGATCGCGCTTATCAACGGAGCATTTTTCGGACGTTATTCAGAAAGGGTGCAATTCGTCCGCAAACTGTTCGCGGTCTATGGCGATTTTTAATTGTGGGGAAAAGAAGCTTACGTTTTCAGGCAACGTTCCGGAGCAGATTATGAATTTTTTCTGTACAATACATGGCAAATTTCTTCGTTTCTTGGGATCTAATGTCCGGAAACTTTTGGACAAGGCGTCTTTAAGACGATCTCGAAACGGAGTGGAAAAGCGATTTTTGCAATGAGGTTCTGCAATAAACAAATTGGGAAATTCTCAAGAAAGAGTGGAAGAAAATGTCATTTTCTCCGTTGGAAGAATCTTGCCGAAAAAATCATTTTTTTTAATGCCGGAAAAAATGTTGAAATCTTTGAAGGACACTTTCGGAGCAAATCGTGAATTTTCGCTCGTCAATTTTGGTCCGCTGTGAAACAGACTACTGCAAAGAAATCTCTTGATTTTTGGTACATCACACAGCAGAATTCTTCATTTTTGAAAATAGCCTTACCTGGGAACTTTTGGACGGCAGTGTATAATACAGGCAGCGTCTGCGAAATACAAGAGATTTCGTGATCCGTATACGCATATTATAATATGCGCGTGAATATTTATGTCTGTGTGTAAAGAGATAGCATGCCAGGGGATAACTAATATCAAAACGTCTCAATCTAACGTTTATCCGCGGCAACGACGACGAAGAAAAAGAGAGAAGATGAGGGAGTCGGAGGCTGCGGAGAGCAAAAGTCGAAGAAGGAGAAGAGCGGAGATTGCTCGCGGGTCGGCCGGAGCGATCCGCGGGGAGAGGATTTTTCGCCTCTCTCTCGATCCTCCGCCACACTAAATATATAATTCCTACCTTTTTTTTCAATGCGCGGCACCTTTGTATCATTTAATATTTAAAAACAAGCGATAAATATGTCGGCTCGCGTGCTCTTGTCTCGCTAAGAATGCGAGGGCTGTAACCCGCGGATTAAACCGCACCTTATTCTCCAAAGCAAGACGGATGCTATGTTGAAACGTTAAGGTGTTAATGATATCGCGCGTCACCGAGCGAGCGAGACGCGAGAGATTCCGCGAGGGAGTCTGAGAGAGAGAGAGATCGCGCGCGGAGATGAGCCGAAAAAGCGCGGCGCGCGAGGATCGGCGGTATCTCGCATCGCCTCCTCCTCCTCCGGCTTCCTCCGCGATAACTTTTCATCCTTTGCAACACTCGTATTATTATCGCGCATTTGTATGCATTCATTCGAAAAACCACCCGAGTCGCAACAAGATTTTTCAAAGTTTCAACGTGCAGCGAAAAACTCTCGCATCTCTCATTCGCGCCGCATAATGATGAGATTTATTGTTTACAGAGTGTAAAACACGCGCCAATAAAATGACTAAAATAATAAATGACGGAGACAAGAGTCAATGGGCATTTCTATGGCGCATTACGCGCGTTATGCACATTGTTCTAATTATCATCAGACGATAACGGTAAAAATAACGCACCGAGCGACTAAATGTGCGTATTTATTTGTTACGCTTTCGAGAATGGTTTTGTTTAATGGCTCGGCTTTGAGAGTTCAATTACGAGCAGAAAGGGAAGATCGTGTGTATAGCTCGTGCTGTAAATATGGCACGTGTGCGTGGTACGAACGCGTTTGTACGAGCGCGAGTAGAAAGCTCGAATCACAGATATAAAATGGTGGATTCGCGTAGAAATCGATACTTTTTCATTTTTACGACATGTACTCGTGAATAATCGGTGATGATAGAGGGCGCATACGTCCGGTAGCAGAGTCGATACGAAAAATATGATCCTGGATGAACGGAGTAAAAACGCCGACCGCGTGCTCGAGAAACGGAGTGTCCGATCGCGCATCCATAATGGAGAACCAGTTGGACCGGATGAGGCGACAAACGGAGGAGCAATTTGCGATCCGCGCGCAAATTCGTGTCAAACCGCGTTGTACACTCTTGTTTTTTGAAGCCCGTTGGTTGCGCGCATAACCACGCCCATGGGCATCGACGGTATACACAATGTGTGTACGTATTTGTAATTCACAAAAACGGGTTGGCACAGAGCTAGTTTATTTCATCCCAAACCGCCTCGTACCTTATCTCATCATATCGATCAGCATCCGGTCATACAATAGAGATCCATCGTGCGAGGTACGAGCTCTCGAGACAGCAGAGAGCGGCTCTACGATGAAATCGGAACGGAAATGATGTTCAAAAAATCATTGAGAATAATCAATGATTTTTCATATTTTTTGCAGGACGTACACGAGTTTGGCAAGAGACTTTCCCCGTCCATCCACACGTACGCGCGCCGAAAAGCGAAAAAATAATACTGCTTTCCTGAAAAATCGTGATCCTCTACGTGGTACGTCCGATCGTTGAGCGTAGCTGTCATTTTTCATTTTTCCTGATGACTTTTCAACGTATCCCCATCCACGGATAATACCGACTGTACCAACACGGGTTTTCCGCAGTTTCCCCGTGCCCTCCGGCCAAATGCGATGCAGGAGTGGGGAGTAAGGCGGCTGGAGGGGACTCTCGGTAGAAGGGAGGGCGCGTAAAACGCGGAAGATAAAACAGTGGAGGGATAACGATAAAATTTGAAAAAATAAATACATACATACAGTAGGTGATGTATATACAATATTATGCATTCGTAAAGATGTGCGCAAATAGAGACGTCAATTCTCCCCATGTTATTCTTGTATGCGGATATATTTTTGGGGTTGCGTCTTGCGCCCCTCTTTACATTCGCCGGGAATGGCCGAATTATTTAGTGCGTGTATATACGCCATGAAATCATGACAGGCGGTATGCTCTCTCTTGCACACTGATGGCAAGATTGCGTCCGAGTATATGTGATCCGTTTGTATATCAGAGAGCATATACATCTCGCAGCATACATACATAAAAAAGTAGGAGAGGATAGACCGGGTTGCAGTACCCACCGTGAAACCGCCCCGCCTAAACAGTGCGTTAACCGATGATTTACGACGTCCCTCCGCGCGCTTGTTCACCCCGTCGAGCGAAACGCCGCTGTACATACCCCTCTAAAATTTTTCTTTTTTTTTTCCACGCGTGTGTAGCAAACCCAAGATCGCGACAACGCCTGTATATATAGTCTATTTCGTCCCGCATGTGTTACACTATTCCCGCCATAGTCACGAAACCCTTTCGACCCTTTCCGCTAACACGGCAAAGTGTATACGTATACGCGCTCTAGATCTAGTTATAAGCCCATTGTCGACACCCCTTGTGCTTGTATCCATACATGCTCTCACTTATTAAAGGACCTTCCCCGCGATTTCTTTTCTTTCTCCCTTTTTCTCCCTCCCTCTCTCTCTCTCTCGCTCTCTCTCTGTCTGTCTCTGTCTCTCTTGATATCGGGTATTTATTGAGACACTTCCGGACTCGCGTTTATGTTCCATGGTATATATGTGCTACATGGTTCACTATATAATCAAATTAGAGAATATAAGGATCGAATTTCCATGCCTTTCAATCTTCGATTTTTGGCTCCACGCTCGTTTCCAGCGATTTTCAAGCAGAAAACACTGGGTCCTCTTAAGGAGGCTGGTGCGAATCTAATGTTACCCGAAAATCTTAACTTTGTTGCTTAGAATTTCATTCCAGTGTCATTGATTTTGTAACGAATTTCCAAATAAATTCTCAAAGGAATCGCGCTTTTAATATACAAATTATCAATTATTCTTCGTCAATTTCGATACCCACTGGATTAATTAAGCAAAAGTATAAAAATCTTAATAACCCATTGGTCGAAACTGCATTCTCATCGGTGACGATCCAAAACGAGATTTCGATACGTCGATTTATGAGCTGTGGATTTTTTTTTCGTTTTTCGTCGATCGATCGAACGATACATTTTCGAATTCGATTCCACGTGGGTATATCGTGCATCAGGCGTATATGCAACCATATGTGGAGTTAGGTGGACCATACGGTCCAGAGACGCAGTCCAAGAGTCTGTACAGGAACGAAGAGAGAGATGAGAGAGAGAGAGAGGGAGAGAGAGGCTGGCAAAAAGAGCGTGAAGAAACGCATACATCACTTTGACTTACGAGGGGCATTATCGTTTGCACGAGAGGGCCGTGATCCCACGGCAGAGCGAGTATGAGCTCCAAGTGCGAGAACGCGCGATATCGCCAGTTTAAAGAACGCGAGAAGCGTGTGCTCCCTCGCGTTATATTATATTCTGCAGCAAGAGAGAGAGAGAGAGAGAGAGGAGCATCAAGACGTTACCCGCAATGACAATATATTATGGCTCTGTGTCTCTTTTTTTCCCCTCCTTTTCCGCTCTCCTGGACCGAAGATCGAGACGAAGAAGCAGGAGATGGAAAGAGCACGAGGATGCACAAGAATGATTGCAGGTGAAAAGCGAAAAAAATCACAATTTCTCCCGTGCTTTTGTACATGTGGCTCGGATTAAATAGCCGGCGAACGATTGATCACGACGAGGGCTTCCATAATTCGAACGAAACACACCAAGACGATTGCAAAACGACATTGAATCTCGCGAGATAATCCTATGGCGTCTCGTACGATTAACATTAAAATGAGTTCGCTCCTGTCGCAGCATCCTTTATTTCTCGATGATTTGCGGATCTCCGTCGCCTCCTCGGGCGACAAAAATAAATCGACAATTTCTTGTACGACTCAAACTATCACGAAACTTGTCCCTTATCGGAGATACGATCTTCGAATGAAAATAATTCAGTTTTTTACTTTCTTTTTTGGTGATTGAAAAGTCGAAAAATTCGATAAGGAGCTTTATTCAAAATCCCTCCACAGGGCTCGACAAATTGGCTTGCATTGCTCAAAAGATGATCAGATCGATGAATAAAAAAAAAATTCTCATTTCTTTTCCACGATCTCAAGAGCAGGAAATTCAGTTGTCTTTTTGAGTCTCAAGTTTTACCCACGAGCCTCCTTGAGAGAGGAATAATTGCACCATTTTCCCGGGGACAGTTATTCGCCTTTCTTGAACCTCCACAACCACCTTAAAGGAGCTTTATCCTCCAAAGTCCTTTAGCAGGACACTCGACAAATTGGCTTGTATTACTTATTGTGTCTTGTTCCTTGTGTGTATATGCATTATACCTGCAATTTTGTCGCGTATCGGACGATCGGATCGCGGTAAAATGTAGAGGGCGCGCGGGAAGACGAGAAGGTCCAGACTCGTGCCCTGAAATCGAGCGAATGACGTTAAATCTTCATACGAATCCCGTCGCAAAAGAGGCGAGCTTCTCTCGTTTTACCCGCGACTCGATGCCCTGCCGCGTATCCGATCGAGAGAGGGAAAAAGAAAAGGAAAACAGAGATCGAAATATGCTCGAATGATACCGCAGCGCGAGGACAATGACGAGTATAGTTGGATTTACGTAAGACTGTACGGATTTTCCCACGATCTTACCCGAGTTTATTGTGCGAGAAAATAAAGAGAACGAAAAAGAAGACGAAAAAAAAAAAAAACCACCGGCATCGAAGGGCAATCGCGCAAGACGACGCGCGCGCGTATTGTTACACGATTTTTTTTTTTTCTTCCTCATCTTCCTCTTCCTCGACCATTGTCCGGCACAACGTTGATCCAACTAGCGGAGATAAAAGATTACGATCGAGCGTCTTTATACAGTCCCAAAAATGACCAACGTCCAGAAGAAAATCTGTATCCCCCATTCGAGTCTCATTAGGATCTCTCGATTCCTCGTGATCTCGGATAATGGGAAATACGATTCGAAACTGGAGCATACATCGGACTACAAACGAAGAGCCATTGCGAAATAAAAAAAAATGAGATACACTTTGCTTCCTCCGGAGGAGGATCTTTTACCGCGTGTTTTTTTTTCGTTTTTTTTACCTCCCAGTTCGGAGTATTATTAAATGACAGAAGAGTGCAATGAATCCATCTGTCCGGTGCCGCAGCTGACGACGAGTGCCGGAGCGTTTGATGGAACGAAAAGATGATAAAAAGGAGAATCGCGATATGCGCGCTACGCAATCGCAGCTCGACTTTTATCGCGATCGCAAAAGGGTCGCGCTTATGCAGCCGCGCGTCCGGCGCGTAGTTACGAGATAACGAGATGATAGGGCACACATCGCGTTATTTTGCAGGTTTTGATTTCGGGATTGTGTTGCGGTTGTACGAACGCTCTCTCTCTCTCTCTCTCTCTTGTGAAGAGTCAGAGATGAGGAGGAAAGAGTGTGCGGAGGGTTGCGCACGTGCGGGTCTCGATCGTACTTCCGCGCGGTCCCCTTAAAGCGATGATCGACAACGAGAGTGGATGCTGCGGAACGAGATGCACATGGCTCTTTGATATCGTTCGCGTCAATCTCAACAGGGGCTTTTGTTTATATTCATTTTTGTCATTTCCACCCGACACACACTTTACCGAGCATAAATTTCAACGCTTCTCTTCTCTTCTCGGCAGATTGCGAATCCGAGAACGTTGAAAAAATACCAAAGTGTGAGCAAAAAAGATCATTGAAACAGTGAGATACGAGAGCACAATTGTGAATAAATAAAAAAAAACGGGAATGTGCGTATATCGATGCAAAAGCGATGCATCTATTTCCAGCATCCGTGGGAGCCATTCATCAAGCTCGGAGAAGACTCTCGTTGCTATCCAAATATTTTTCGAACGTGACTAATTGTCCGATCTCGAGGAAGAGCACAGGGAGGCGGGATGCTGGGGAAGCCGAGGGAAAAATAAGACGATTTGAGAGGCGCGCGGCAATTTGACGAGAGGCGTCAGGTGCGTGCGTCGAAACGCCTCGGATGTTGGTACGTTTCACATGGAGATGATCACGGATATTATATTTAAAAAAATAACGTCGGTGTGAATCGATGCGTGCTGTTGGGGGACGACACGCGTTACGCGCGGAAGCTCATGTGTGTATTCCGTCGGAGTGTACGACAGTTTATTACCGTCAACAGAGCGCTGTATCAAAATCTCTCGCTCGCATCTGTACGATAATAGACTTTTTACGGAGGAGAGTAACACCGAAAACAAATCGTAAAGATGAACGTTTTTTTTCTTGGGTTGCTTTTTTTCTCTCTCTTTTCATCGTTGGTGTCGAAGGCTCGTAAACTTTCCAATTCGAACGAACATCATCCTCTCGTCATGGACCGGAACACATGGAAATGGGAATTTATTGAAACGACAGACAGACGCATGCAGCATCAGCACGTGAACGATACGTCGCGAGACGCGAGAGACAAAAAGGCGGAGAGAGAGAGAGAGAGAGGAAGAGGCATCGGAGATGAAAAAATCATCTCGTACCTGCTGGCACACAATAGAGGAGGAACGAAAGAGTTTAAGGTTTTGTCTCCGCGGATGAATCTCCGTCAAGTTTACGAGCGTAACATCTCTCGTCTCGCGCGCGCGTTATCTCTCCTCTCCGGGCATCTCAGGCACCCTGTCGCGGAACGATCTCGAGGCATTATTCGCCGCGCTGCTCACATTGTCGTCGTCATTGTTGCCGTTTGGTTTATGAGACAGGCTTCGATTCGCACCTCGCTAAATCTGGTGTACATCCTCGTACGACTATTTAGGCCCAGCCTGCGCGTCTTCGCACACGAACACAAGGGCAATTCCATGCCAGACGGATGGATTCGATGATTCGTTCGATTCGTCGAAGATTTTTTGAAAAAAAAGTCGAAAAATCACCGTTGCGAATGTAACTTTTCGAAAATTCCGTTGAAGAATCGCAGCCGCTCGGAAAAAGGAAACGGTTTGAGAACGTTCGTTTCGATCTACTTTATTCTTCCGAAAAGTTATAGGAGCGTTTTGAAAAAATCATCGAATTTTGAATAAATTCGAATTTCACGAGAGGTTGGGCAGAAAAAACATCGAAAAAAAATCACAAAAGCTTCGCTCGATATATATAGGCGCATAACGGAGCGTAAAAGTGTATGTGGGCCAAATAAAAAAAAGGGGAGGTTCAAAGATGCGTCGCTCTGGCGTGGAATGCCGCGTATACGCGCGTGTATTTTCATGTACTTGTTTATATATGTATATAAACGTCAGGGGTACATTTACGTCCTTCTCTCTCTTGATCTTCTCTCTGCCTGCGCGAGCATCGACCCGTCCATCACTTCCGGATGCCTGATCGCATTTAAAGTTTGTTTCGTCCGCCGAAAACTTACTGTCGGCATCATCCCCGAGACTTTGAGTATATATATTATATACCATATACATATACACGTATAATATAACTCGCGCATACCCTCGTCGTCGCGAAACTTCCCCGTCGGCCCTCGGGACACCGCGGACGTATTCGCACATCAATTCGTACATCAACCCAGCACAGTGCTCTGAGGATCTTTCGCTAACAGGGTTGGGATGCTCACACGGGGTGAGAAACTTTCCGGGGGAATCGAGCTCGAAGGAGAACCGTCGAGGCGATCGTAAAAAAAAAACAGTCGGCAAAAAATGAGCTAGATCGCGCTGAAATATTCAAAAACACGTAAAATGGCGGAATTGATGCGGGAAATTCGCGAAAGCACCAAGATCCCGGACGTGGTACGGGACCGACAAAAATGTCGTTGTGGAAGATCCAGTCCATACTCTCTCCTAGCCGGTGATTTTGGATTTTCAAAATTTTCGAATTTTCCGCAGATTTTTTTGCGTTACGACAATAATCTCTTTGTGCAGTCTTTTAGACTCTTGTGCTACATCGAGCGTGATTAATCAACGAGAGTGCTGATGAAGCGTACGGCGAAGACGTGCTGTCTTCCGGCGATTTGGATGAATCAATATATGCTTTTAGATATATACCTATTTTGTAAGCACGAATGCATTAGGGTGTCGGCCATTTCCCCAGTTGATTCTTTTCACTTGGATGCACTCTGAATCATTAGTTTATAGCCAGAAAAAAATGTTGAAAACAACACGAGATTTATCACTTTTTAGAAATATAAAATGTTTAAAAAGAGGAAAAAACAATGAGCGAAAAAGAAGTTGACATCGGAAAAGTGGAAAAATCCCCTATCCATTTAAACGAGAAAAAGATCGTCACGCAGACAAGGATTTTAATGGCGTTTGATTTTTTATTCAGCACTGTTTTTGGTCGAAGGATTTTTTTTTGCCGAGCGAAAAGGACACCCTAATTCACGTACGAGGGGCTTTTTGGGTCATGTCCAACCTTCTTTTTCGATGAACTTTGCGTATAGCGAGTTGGTGGATTGGAATTGTGGAAAATACGTGAATCGAGACTGTTGCGGTCACGGTGAACAGACGGACGTGTGGACAGCGTGCAATTATCTCGTCCGTCTTTTGCCTTTTACTCCTTAATTATACGGAGGCTTACATAGGACATGAACGAAGAGCGGAATCAAGCAGCGACTCGACGAAAGCCTCTCGATGAGCGTCCGCACCGCGTAGGCGGACACCATTTTGTTGACGATTCGATAGAGTCGAGAAGTGCATCCCTTCATCGAAATGTCCGCAGGCGCATGAATATTCGCTCGTTATCTTCTGCTTTTTTTTCGTTTCTCGTTCGGTCAACGTTTCCGCCGCCCTACGGTCAAGTTTGCGAACCCATCGACCGAATTAAAAGCCTCCCCGACGAGTTTCACCTCGGTTATGACACGCGTATCCGTTCCCCAGGTGCTTAAGTGCCATTCGCACTTATTCCACGATGACCAGCGGTCGTTGCACATTTAAAAAAAATTATTCTTTCCCTCTACTCCATTCAATATCGTTTCTGTTTTTCAACTTGTCATTTCCCTCGACCTGGTGAATATTTCATCGTACATCGGGGCTTCTTTCTCCCAGGTGTGAGGGTCGCACTCTGCCTAGGGATTACTCGGCAAAACTGACGAACCTCCGGATGCACTCTGTTGGCTGAGAAAAAAATTACGCGAGCTGAACAATTCGCTTAATTCGTCATTTATTTCATTCGGGGATTCAAAAAACTGCGAGCGTACAAAGAAGGCTCACGCCGCGTCACGCGACTCGATCGAGGAACTGCATTTTGCGATCTTTCGATCGTCGAAATTCATTATTTTTCTAAAAAAATATTGACCTGACAAAAAAATGTACTTTTAGTTTTTTTTTGCGCTGACGAGTCTTTTGAAATACATCGTTTTATTCCGTGCATATCCCGTTTTAATATATTCGTTTTTTGGCTGCTCAAAGTTGGAAACTTTTTATGGTAGGTTGAGTACAATTTTTTAAGAATTCTTTTCTCCACAATTTAACGACGGGGGAAGGATATATTTTTCCACAACGGTGTAAAATTCCGAGCCACGGAATTTGAATTTTCGGTTACAATTAAATTGGCTCGAGACTCCCTCTGAAACTCCCTAAAAGCGATTATTCGAGAAGCTCCCGGAGAAAGTGTGCTGATCACGAAAATTATTACCAGGTTTTTCCAGCGCTAACAAATTGAATTTAAAAAAAAATTCTAAGGAAAATCAATGTCCCGGGAGGATCTCGAAGCGTCATTCCGCAAACATTTCGGCTTATTGTGAGTCCGAAAAGATTCAGAACGGATCTCTCGGCTAATGAGAGGGAGCGAGATTAGGCTCAAATAGGAGTTAAACTTTGAGGAGATTTCGCGTGCCAACTCGGTCGAGCAAGCGCAAAAGAGACGCGTTTGTGCGCTTTGGTCGCAGCATAGCGAATATACGTCCAGAGAGTAAGAGAGAGAGAGAGAGAGAGAGAGAAAGATCGAGAGTAAAAGAAAAGAGTCGCAGCCTCAAAGTAGATTAGCCCGAACCCTGCGATGGAATAAAAGGCGCGCAAAGTCCCCGCTGGTTTTATGAGATAACTCCGTACCGGACCCGGCTTGATCCTGTTACACCCTGCCTCGGAATTAAAAATATTGTCATCCCGCAAAGGATTATAACGTCGGATAATATCCTCTTGCCTGTCAAACAGAAACGAAATTTTCGTCGCGTCTCATCTCCGGAGAAACGCCGACACAGTGCGTGCCCCGATGTAGAGGAACATTGATGACAAATCCTCCCTCTGATATCCTCCTTGAGTTTCGCGCAGCCTCCCCGCTCCTCCGAATCGCTCTGGACCGGCGGTAGAGACAAAGTTTTGTCACGAGGAACCCCGTGTATCGCACTGTTCAAAGATGTGTATAATGCAAAATCCTTCTCGCGATGCTGGACCGCTCATTTTGAATTCCTCTCTCTCTCTCTCTTGCTCTTTTACCCTCTTTTTTCTTCCTCCATACGGCAATACGATTTGCTCCTTTCGCTTCGAGGATTACCGGCAGAAAGAAACGAAAAATTAATCCCATTTGCGATCGCCTGACATTCTACGAAAATAACCCACTTGTCGGCCGACGGTATTGGGATAGCAGAAAATTTGAGCCTGTGGCCGCGACGTCAAATCGCGATTGAAGTGACACGAGCGGTACAAGAGAGGATCGCTCCGAGCGTTATAATTGTCCAGTCTGTTGGATGAATCAATTGAAAAGCATTTTGGCACACAATTATAACGCTCCTAGAGACGAAGGTGAATTGATCGGGCGTGCTCTTGTTGAAGAATTCTTTTTTCAACGGGATCGGTATATACACTGTCAGTAATTATAAAACATTAATTATCAGGCAAAACGAGTGTTGGTCAGTTGCATTATAATTGTATTCCGGCGTCAGAAAACGGAAACACACGTGGAGGTGTTTTCAACATCTGGATCCACCCTGCTGATCAGCTGTTTTCGTACCTCGGAAGCCAGCAAACTCTGCAAAACTCACCATCAAAGAAAAATCACTCGATTTATACGTACTCGCGAGTTTGATTTAAAAAAAAACGAAAAAAATGATCAGTAGACACAAGAGAAAACGGGGAAAACAAGAGAGGATCGCTCCGAGCGTTATAATTGTCCAGTCTGTTGGATGAATCAATTGAAAAGCATTTTGGCACACAATTATAACGCTCCTAGAGAAGAAGGTGAATTGATCGGGCGTGCTCTTGTTGAAGAATTCTTTTTTCAACGGGATCGGTATATACACTGTCAGTAATTATTAAACATTAATTATCAGGCAAAACGAGTGTTTGTCAGTTGCATTATAATTGTATTCCGGTGTCAGAAAACGGAAACACACGTGGATGTGTTTTCAACATCCGGATCCACCCTGCTGATCAGCTGTTTTCGTACCTCGGAAGCCAGCAAACTCTGCAAAACTCATCATCAAAGAAAAATCACTCGATTTATACGTACTCGCGAGTTTGATTTAAAAAAAACGAAAAAAATGATCAGTAGACACAAGAGAAAACGGGGAAAACAAGAGAGGATCGCTCCGAGCGTTATAATTGTCCAGTCTGTTGGATGAATCAATTGAAAAGCATTTTGGCACACAATTATAACGCTCCTAGAGACGAAGGTGAACGATTGATCGGGCGTGCTCTTGTTGAAGAATTCTTTTTTCAACCGGATCGGAATATACGTTGTCAGTAATTATAAAACATTAATTATCAGGCAAAACGAGTGTTGGTCAGTTGCATTATAATTGTATTCCGGTGTCAGAAAATGGAAACACACGTGGAGGTGTTTTCAACATCCGGATCCACCCTGCTGATCAGCTGTTTTCGTACCTCGGAAGCCAGCAAACTCTGCAAAACTCATCATCAAAGAAAAATCACTCGATTTATACGTACTCGCGAGTTTGATTTAAAAAAACGAAAAAAATGATCAGTAGACACAAGAGAAAACGGGGAAAACATACAGTTCCTCAGACAGGAAGTTTCAATATTTTTCGATATTATTTATCCAAAAATAACGAGCTTCGCCATTAAAG
This sequence comes from Heteropelma amictum, assembly GCA_959613375.1. NCBI lineage: Eukaryota > Metazoa > Arthropoda > Insecta > Hymenoptera > Ichneumonidae > Heteropelma > Heteropelma amictum. The sequence goes on from OY390721.1 coordinate 30,119,026, forward strand.
CTCCTTGCCAGCGAAAAGGGGGTCGTCATCAAAAGTGCAACAATATCCGATCCACGCTTCTCCCTTGGGCATGCGTTGAAAGGATGCTGGGGAACAGCCTCGTCTCTCGATGGCTGATCCATCAATTCCCATGCACGACTGACACATTAGCTGCTCCTTCTACGATAATATCGAGACGCTGCCAAAGGACCAGAGGGCAGAACGAGGGAGAGAATGCGACAACTGGACAGAGGGGTTAAAGGTGTAACGAAGGCGTTGAAGATCCTCCTTCGCGATAATAGTAGCTTATAAATATATATATGTATGTATGTATATGCACTATGGATGTACATGGCGTATAATGCTATTTGTATATAAGAGGGAGTGAAATAAGGGGTTGATCCGAGTTGTGAGACGCGACGTGGGCCTGGCACCGGTTGATTCTCGCACAGCGAACATCCAGCCTCCGATTCGCGGGTGTCTTTTGACTTCCGGAACCCGCCTACGGTGTCGATGCCAAAACAAGGCTCATCCCAGTGTCACGCGAAACAATCGCGTGTCTATGATCGATGAGGCGTCTCGCGCGACTAGGATAAACAAAGCTGACGATAGAAAGAGCGAAAATGAACGACAAAGATAGATAGCCTCGCTGTGCAGCATCTTCCCTATTTTTTTTCTACTTTCCGAAGAAAAAAACCGACGAAAAAGAAGAGGAGAATGTACCGAGACACTCGGATCGTTGGAACGATTTTTCGGTGATCGATGCAGATCGACAAAGGTGTCTAAGCTTCTTTCGCACAGTAGATCTTCGCGACTTCTCCGTTATTATTCCTGTCCCATCCGCAGGCACGCATATACGTGCGACAAAACGTGACTCCGGATTTGGCGCGATCGGGAATTTTCCAAAGCAAGAGGAACAAATTTTTCGACTCTCGAGGAGAGCCGAAAAGTCGAAAAAACAATCGTGATCCTCATCTCTCCAACGGACATCCCGAGATGATCTCCAAACGGGAGTAACTCGTCTCCAGCAGTTTTGAGAAACACGAAAAAAGGTGGAAATTGAGAAATCAGCTCGAATCTGACGCGTTTTTCCGGCGAATTCCGCGCGCAATTTTGTCGTCCGATCTTTTAAGCAGCATCTCTTCGGACAGCCTAGCTTTGATATTTCTACAGCTGGGATATGAGGGCGAGAGGGTGTCACGAAAAAAAAAATGATTAATGACGCGAGGAACAGTCGGTCCAGACGAGCAGCCAGACTCCACCGCGATCTTGTGTGTCCAATACGGAATGAGTTTTCGTCTCCGGGGATCCGAGATCGTGTTTCGCCTGGCCTGCTCGCGCGCTTTGCGAACTTGCGAGCGCAAAAGTGCCACAGGAAGCGGCAGGTGGATTGTACATATTGAATTATGGGTGTCGAATTGTATACTATCGGTGAACTCTCGCGGGAGAAAATACGTGGTCCAGACCCGCCTGCGCACTCGCGCCTTTATTATATTGCTCGTCAAAAATCAAGGTTTATAAAACGTTTCGGGGCATCCTATCCCGAGGGATATCGAAAAGTGCGCTTTGCTCGCGCGTGTATACATTTTTGACTCGGAGTGGACACGTTGGGGCGAAACGTTCGTGACGTCTGAACGCGCACGATTCGCAGCGGAAGGCAAAGTGGGCGAAGGGTTCGGTAAAAACTCAATGCTCGCTTTATTGTGTCTCGACGTATGGACAATACGATTTTGGTTATTTCGAACGTGGGAGGGCCACACGGTGCTTCTCCGTTCAATCGCAAGAATTTGCCGTGAAAACGGCGTCAACACACTCGGTCGCGATTATCTTTTGTTCGTTTCACCGGCTCTATGCGCATCCCTTGACTTTTCTGCGAGTAGCCTCGCAAGAAGGTGTTTCGGGCATATTTTGGCATTGATCGAGAGTGATGCATCGGGTTCGAGCTAATAATTTGCTCAAACGAGGCACGCGTTTCCTTCGTTCGCTGCCATTTTCATTCGCTCTTGTTGTAACCACACTTTTTGACAAAAGCAAAAAACGGAGGTCTCAAAAATGGTCGACCTTGTCACAGATTTTCCGTCGCTAAAACGATGCCCGAAGACAAAAAACAAAACCTGTGAAGATTGAAAATTCTGAAATCGCTATACGAATCGCGTTCGAGCTAACAATTTGCTCAAACGAGGCACGCGTTTCCTTCGTTCGCTGCCTTTTTCAATCGCTCTTGTTGTAACCACCCTTTTTGACAAAAACAAAAAACGAAGGTCTCAAAAATGGTCGACCTTGTCGATGCCCGAAGTGAGAGCCCTGTGAGGATGGAAAATTCTGAAATCGCTATGAAAAATTCTGGGGGTGGAGTATTCAAGCGTGGCTTTCACATCCCTTTGCTCTCCAGCTTCATTTTCTCTTATTCTGCAATTTCAAGTTTCATTCTACCTTGTATAGCATTTTTCGCCGATTCGCCGGTACCGAAACGGTCTCGGAACAAAAAAAAGCTGTTACGGGATGAAAGAACACGTGAAAATGGAAAATTCTCAAATTGCCAAGCGGTACATCGGGATCGGCGATAAAAAAAAAGAACGAAACGAAAGGGTGTGCGCACAATGTTCTCCGTGAAACGACGACGATTTCCGAGGGTCGAGGACCCAAGATCGCGTATACCTGCGCGCATATGTGGGATATTAGAAATTCGGTTGCGCGCATGAATCAATCGCTAACGAGCGATAAAGCACATTGGCCTCGACCCTTGCCGACCCTTCTCAGGATAAACGAGAACAACGAGAATGAAAAAAAGCCGATTGAAAAAAAATGGAGAAAAGAGGTAAAGACGGAGGTTAATACAATGGACGACGCACGGAAGAGGTACAAAAAACAGTACTTTTCGTCCCCCTCTGAATTCGGGTCAGAAGTTTATCGCCAGACCCGGAGGTGTACCTGCGCTGTGGAAAACTGCCAAGCACCGCACAGGAAGGTGGATATGAGACGTGTAGTAATCCGCTCCGTCGGCAGGCAGAGAGAGGCGCCGAGAGCCATTTTGCCTAGCCACGAACCGACATCGATGATGAATAATGCCTCGCACGAAATTGAAATTGGGATTCTCAGCGTCTCGAATTCTCGTGGAAAAGGGGGAAAAAAGCATCAACAACAAAAAAATGCTCCAATTCACGATGAAATTTGGCGAAACGACGGGGCTGGCAGCTGCATCCTCGTATAATGGGAATATGGACGATATGGACCGCGAGGATCGCGTAAAAGCCGTACATCGCGATCGGAGTAAATAAAAGCCGACCGTCGCATCCAACATGCACGCACGCGGTGTTTCTCTCTCTCTCTCTCTCTCCCTCTCTATATAGTATTACAACGTCGAAAAGAGCACACACCGGGAGCCGAAGGAAGTGATGTTTCTTAACCGGTTACCCGCTTGATTACGCGTAATGATCGATTTGATTTAGAGCGAACGAAACCCGTATCGCGTTACCACCTTCCTGCAGGTATATCTCGCCTTTTTACGTTACCATATCTTTGCTATATGCTTTACAATATGTGTACACACTCTCGCCTCTACATAGTATATCCGTGTACATACTAAAACTTATTATTGTATGTATATATATACGGACGTAGAGATGAACACGTTCATCTTATTCTCCAGCTCGTAAAACGCCCCGGGAACGGCGGGGAACCCTCTGTATATGTCTCTCCGTCTTCATTCTCGGTCTCTCGCCAACCACTGATTTATCGACGGACACTCGAATTTGTATATACCCGTACGATCAAGGGGTCTCGGAACCCACCTTGGGACTCTCGCCGTTTCAACGGCCAGTGAAGTGCGCTATCGGCCCGGTTTCGTCCTGGATAATCCGTTTTTTTTTTCGTTTCATTATTATTTTTAATAACTATGATTATCACGCCGATCATGCACGACGAAGAAACGATCTTTTTTCTTCCTCACCGCGATAAACGCCCTCACTTTTCGTCCCATTACATTCCCCGTGATAATCAACTTTTTTTAAACGGTACACGAGCATGATTCCTCCTCGTATTTCATTCGGATGCGATATTTACTTTTTTTCGTCGCTCCATCACGCGATCTTATTTTCTTTTAAATATACGCTTATTGACGCGGTTTTACTGTTCATCGTAATTGCGTATTTTCAGCTGGCGTCTTTTTATTCGCTTGGATTTATGCGATGCAGGTTTGGTCGTCCGGTTCGTCCATTTATCAACCCCTTGTCGTTTATTTTCACGTGGATATTTTGAAGGGCGGTGTAGTGCAGCAATGCGTCGCTTTAAGGCGAATAATGCAGATGTTGGCGAGGAAAAGCGGTCCATGAGGCATCCGGAGAGCCAACCACGTGGCGAAATGAGGAGATTAAACGTTTGCGTGTCACCGCCGAATAATATTGTAGGCTGAATACGTGATAAGGGAGACGTTGACGAAGCTCGGATGACTTTCGCTCCATTTCGCCGAGGATCGGAGTGCGGAAAGTGTACCAGCACCCTTGGCGAAACAACGATGGAACAATGAGAGCTCTGATGATGACAAACGTCCAGCAATCCGATACCGGGCCATATGCTGTACGTATCCTCGGGGCGAAAAGATCTCCCCCTCTCGATGCACTTTTCTATCTGTCTGTGAGTACAGACTCGTTACCAACGGGTCAGTTTACGTAAATAAAACCATAAAAATACCGGAAAAAAATCCCCAGTGCCAACAAATTCCGAAGTTTGCGAAAAAATGTTCAAGACCGTGGCGGACTTTCGGCAGGAAACATTCGGCAAGTTTTTACCGTATAGAATAACGAGGATCGATGATAAATGTTTTTTTTCAAGAGCTTCTATGGTTCATTTCACATTTTACATTTAACACACCTTACATTACTGTCCAAAGGTGTTAAAAAATTGTCATTTTGTAAGTCATGAGAGTCATTCTAGCAAGGATGCTGAAAAGTTTATGCTGCGTATTTTGTTTGATACTGTACATTTGCGGAAACTTTTGAACGGTAATGTACGTGGATCGTTATTGGCCAATTATGCTGTATACAGTGAGAGGATCAACCAGGATTACCACCCTGGACCATCAGATCTCGCAAACTCGAACATTTGTGTGCTGATTTGCGCTAGCTGCACAAATGCTTCACATCCCAGCATCTTCCTGGCTTTCATCCCGTGTGTACCATAATTCCATCTATTTGTGATTTTTAATACCAACAGTCCAGAAGAATAAAACTTGATTCCGCGCGTCACTCTGCGCAACAAAAATGACAATGTCATGGTCCATGAAGATCGAGAGTGGACAAACGCCGTTACGACGAAACAAAAGACGAACGATCTTTACGAGAAGCAACGAGACGGTCATTGCCGAGCGTATGTACCGGAAAGTTAAACAAATATCTCTTGGCAGAGTATATACAACGATGAGCCAGATGACGAGTCGTGGAAGAAAGAGAGTGAGAGGATGCGCTGAGAGATGCTGCAGGATTAATCCCGAGGGTACGAGCGAAGAAGCGAAATGGCGCGTTGGAACGCAAACTTAAGGGGTTTCGGAATGAAAATCCCGTTTACGTGCTATTATGGTATATGGGTACTTTGGTCGGCAGATGCCCGAAGGAAGATGCTGCGCGAGATGATCCTGCGGGGGCACGTGAACAAACACGATCGGAACCATGAAAACCATCAGCAATATACAGCATCAGACGTGAAAGAGAGAGGGAATTTCCATGTACGAGGAAGCGTGTCGATCATCCTGGCAAGTCGATTGACGTTTCGGCACAAGGTGCACAAAAACAAAAGTGTTTGCAGAGGCGGATGGTGTTTCGAGAAACAAAACTCGTTTGAGAGAATTAGCCAACCGCTGGAATAATGTCAGCAGGATGATGGGGGATACGGGGGCGCGTGACATCCGTCAAAGTCCAGCTTCCGATGCTTAGATACACTGATCCTCGAAATTATTTGCGAAACAACAAGACGTCGCACTTTTGCGCATCCAGCGGTGTACACACGTGGAAGGATCGCCGAAAAATTTGTACAGCCGGCTTTGGGGCCTCGAACCTTTCGAGAAGGTCTTGCGTCTTTCGCTGCTTCTGTTTTTTCTCTTTACTGGCTACTGGCACGTGCTACAAGAGGATCAAGTTTCCGCAAAACTTTGGACAACTTGGTGAACTTCACCGACGATTCCGCGCGTGTTTAACTTTTGAACTTTCTTCGAAAAATCGGTATCTATCGGAACATCGCATTGGAAACTTCGTTCCTCCGCAATGTCCCTGAGAGAAGGACTCTTGTCGTGGCAAAACGTCGTCTTGTTCTGCTCCTGACTCCGACAGTCTTTATTCGTAAGAATTTTAGATTAATATCGAGCGTTTGGGTGTTTAATTTCAAATCCTCCTCCCTGCCGAACTATGAAAAGCTGACGACGATGCGGATTAATAAAATGGCGATAAACGATTGAATTTCGTGGCGGAATTCCGTGTGCTTCCTCACGCGCGCGTTGCTTTTTTTGTCGCTCTTGAACCAGTGACGGTCATCGACCTTTGACCGACCATTCGTCGGTCGTAAATTCGTAAATAATTTTTTTTTGAATACAAAATTGTAGCGAGACCGTACAGCCGTTCGCGGGACGTTCGTATCCTGGTGCATTGATTTTTGAGCGTGCATTTCTGGTTCCAACAACCGCACGATGGTACATGAGCGAGCATGTACATTTCTGATGTTGTTGTGAGTTTAGGCCCTGTTATGATTGCTCGTATCGAACAAGAGCGACTTGAAAAACGCGATTTGTTGCGTGTGGAAGCGCCGCGTGAGTGAACTAGAAAAATCGGAGCAGCATAGCTCTCTCTCTCTCTCGAGAGAGAGAGATTCGAAAAAAAAAGTGTTTATAGACGCACATCTCTCATCTCCGCGTGTGTCTGCTGTATACAATTCACGAAACAAATACAACATGTGTGTCTGCAAGATACACAAATGGATTGCCGGTGGATCGGGATCGCCCCGCGTGCGTTACTTTGCGCGCGCGTTTGCCGCGCCGCAATAAAATAAACAGTGTTCGGTTACAAGCACGAGTCGCTTTTCTTGATAACTTTTTGCTTGGATGGCTCGGTGGTAGCCCGGAGAACAAGAGGATTTATCGACGGCGGATTATCCTCGAAAAGGAGCAACAAAAACGCGCGGAGAACGCAGGGGGCAAAGTGAGAGGAGGCCGCAGGCTGGGCGACGCCGCGAGCGATAAAATTGGCTCAAAGTGCTCGGATTATGGTCCATTTGGGGGATGATGCTCGGGGTTGGACGATACTTTCATACGCTGGCCGCGAATTTTTATTGTGCGCTCACGTTTGGGCAAATTTTTATTTTGGAACCGCTTTTTCGGATTCGTTTTGTCGGACAAAAAATCATCGAAAGCAGGTACCGTATGATGGCCATTTATTTCGCCGAGGAACAGAGGAGAGTTTGTTATTTTAGGCCCTCGAGATAGGCTCGATCCCCGAACTATTTAATAAATCAGAGCATATATCCTGTTTATTTTGGTGTGCATGTGTAAGGTCGAGTACCCCTTAAAATGGAGGGATGTCGCGTTACACGGTTGTTTTTCCGCACAAACGCATATACCCCTATAAGCATGCATACTCGAAGGAATGCGTAGATTTATTGAATATAAGAGATAAATATCCAATTGTTTAATTATGATAATTGTAATAGAGAACGATTTAAATAATTCGTGGTTCGAATTATTTAATAAATCAGAGCATATATCCTGTTTATTTTGGTGTGCATGTGTAAGGTCGAGTACGCCTGAAAATGGAGGGATGTCGCGGTACACGGTTGTTTTTCCGCACAAACGCATTACCCCTATAAGCATGCATACTCGAAGGAATGCGTAGATTTATTGAATATAAGAGATAAATATCCAATTGTTTAATTATGATAATTGTAATAGGGAACGATTTTAATAATTCGTGGTTCGAATTTTTTAATAAATCAGAGTATATATCCTGTTTATTTTTGTGTGCATGTGTAAGGTCGAGTACCGGTGAAAATGGAGGGGTGTCGCGTTACAGGGTTGTTTTTCCGCACAAACGCATATACCCCTATAAGCATGCATACTCGAAGGAATGCGTAGATTTATTGAATATAAAAGATAAATATCCAATTGTTTAATTATGATAATTGTAATAGGGAACGATTTTAATAATTCGTGGTTCGAATTATTTAATAAATCAGAGTATATATCCTGTTTATTTTTGTGTGCATGTGTAAGGTCGAGCACCCCTGAAAATGGAGGGATGTCGCGGTACACGGTTGTTTTTCCGCACAAACGCATATACCCCTATAAGCATGCATACTCGAAGGAATGCGTAGATTTATTGAATATAAAAGATAAATATCCAATTGTTTAATTATGATAATTGTAATAGTGAACGATTTTAATAATTCGTGGTTCGAATTTTTTAATAAATCAGAGTATATATCCTGTTTATTTTGTTGTGCATGTGTAAGGTCGAGCACCCCTGAAAATGGAGGGATGTCGCGTTACACGGTTGTTTTTCCGCACAAACGCATTACCCCTATAAGCATGCATACTCGAAGGAATGCGTAGATTTATTGAATATAAAAAATAAATATCCAATTGTTTAATTATGATAATTGTAATAGGGAACGATTTTAATAATTCGTGGTTCGAATTTTTTAATAAATCAGAGTATATATCCTGTTTATTTTTGTGTGCATGTGTAAGGTCGAGTACCGGTGAAAATGGAGGGGTGTCGCGTTACAGGGTTGTTTTTCCGCACAAACGCATATACCCCTATAAGCATGCATACTCGAAGGAATGCGTAGATTTATTGAATATAAAAGATAAATATCCAATTGTTTAATTATGATAATTGTAATAGGGAACGATTTTAATAATTCGTGGTTCGAATTTTTTAATAAATCAGAGTATATATCCTGTTTATTTTGTTGTGCATGTGTAAGGTCGAGCACCCCTGAAAATGGAGGGATGTCGCGTTACACGGTTGTTTTTCCGCACAAACGCATATACCCCTATAAGCATGCATACTCGAAGGAATGCGTAGATTTATTGAATATAAAAGATAAATATCCAATTGTTTAATTATGATAATTGTAATAGGGAACGATTTTAATAATTCGTGGTTCGAATTATTTAATAAATCAGAGTATATATCCTGTTTATTTTGGTGTGCATGTGTAAGGTCGAGTACGCCTGAAAATGGAGGGGTGTCGCGTTACAGGGTTGTTTTTCCGCACAAACGCATATACCCCTATAAGCATGCATACTCGAAGGAATGCGTAGATTTATTGAATATAAAAGATAAATATCCAATTGTTTAATTATGATAATTGTAATAAGGAACGATTTTAATAATTCGTGGTTCGAATTATTCAATAAATCAGAGTATATATCCTGTTTATTTTGGTGTGCATGTGTAAGGTCGAGTACGCCTGAAAATGGAGGGGTGTCGCGTTACACGGTTGTTTTTCCGCACAAACGCATATACCCCTATAAGTGCATGAATGCATGTCGATGCACATACATCCCTTATACGCATATAACGAGCTTCTCCAAGAAAAGCCATTGTGTGAAATTGCTCGATCGCTAAATCTCTCAGGCCCTGTACATGTTACACATTCGCCCATATGTGTGTCATACCTCTATTACGTACATACACACACACACACACACACACACGTATCACACGCTAAACTAGTCAGTCAGACACGACCCCTTGTCGAGGCTCGGAGGCAGCGCGTTTGCAAAAATCTCACAGCGAGGAACCGTGCGAGCCCTTCGTCATTATGGGATTACGCAACTGTAAATTGAGCAAATACAACGGTTACATAAGTTGGTATACACGAGCAGGTAAATCGGATGCGAGGAGTCGCATCTACGGCAAATACAGCCAAGTGGGTCGAAAGCTCCGTTTTTATATGGGGATGTCGCTTTTAACAGGGACGAGAAGGTGTCGTTTGCATCTTTCGCTCTTCCCATTGTAGAGACTTCTCGGTGGGCTTTTATTGCTCCTAGCTAGGGTAGCGACGGCAGAATCGGCAGAAAAGATATCGCGTTACTCGCGCGTTTATATTTCTATCGCCGGAGAGAGGAGAGGATAATTCTCCTATCTCATCTTGACATCTCTCGCGCGCCATCCTGCTCGGGAAAAACGGTTACGGCGATAACATCCTGCTCGTTTTCAAACTCGACTCGATGTTCTCTCGTACCGTCGCGACTGCTCTTTTTTTTGTCTTTTTACCATCACACAAAACAGCCAGTCTCTGGCTTTGATGATCTCGAACGATGATGAGCAATCGCGGGATGCTGCGGCCGCAACGAGATTGCAGGAACATCGACAAAATTCGTCGCTGACGTAACGCCCCGTGAGAATGCCCTTCGCGAGGCGACCCCTGGCGGGACAAACGCGTATATACATCGGCTATTTGATCAACTCAAGAGGGTGGAAACCGCAAGAGGAACTGGACCGAAATCTGTACCCGGGAGGTCTGGCATGTTTTTCCCGATGCGGGGTATTATTCAGGACGGAACCACGAGGGAGGCAAAAGATCAGGAAGACGATGTGCCGCGAGGTGCACTCATCGTCTTCTCGCAGCATCTTCTCGCGGAATTACATTCACGGGCAATTTGACGCTGCAACCTCATGGGTCCTTGACAATAAGATGATCCGTGTAAGTGCTCTTCCGAGGCCCCAAGAGTGGAATTCTCACCTCGAATAAATCGGCGATGCGTTGCCCCATTCACGGGAGATTATCCTCCAGCTTGGTCCCATGTTTTACCCAGACTCCACCGTCGAGGGTGTCGAACTTCTCGTCCGGATAATTCGGCCGGTAATTCCGAATTAAAATCGGCGGAAAATATATTCTACCCCTCCGCGATTTTCGCGTTTTCTTACGCGATTGAACGAGTGGAGAAACAAAATCATACGTTTAATCAAGTGCAATGAGTAATACGAAAGAACGACGAGGAACTGAAAAACGACTTGGCAAAAAAATTTCGTATTTCGAGCTGACGCGAATCCCTGTCAATTTTGGATCGAGAGATGAGACTCTGGATGAGAATAGCGCGTGTGTTGTATCGAAAAAATGAGAAAACCGTTGTGTCAGAGGGATGAGCAGCGCCGCGGGGAGCCGCAAACGAGGCAACAATGAAGACGCGCATGTCGATTGTCGCGTGACAATAAAAGGCGAGAAACTCGAGCAACGTTTTGAAAATCGATGTTTCGCTCGAGAGTGTCTCCTTTTCCGCGTTATCCAACACCGGGCTCCGTTCTCGTCTTTCTCACCTCGTCGTACATCCACCGCGGGGCTCCGCTAAATTAGTCCTGCGGGGTCACGTGACACATCCTGCGGAACGCGCGAGAACGTCACTTTCGGTTACGACGACAATGCCCGTTGTTGCGGGAAACCAAAATAGGCACTGCGCTTCCTCCAGGGATCATTTTAACGCATCTACCGTCTCGTGTATTTATATAGTGTTTTTTTTTTATTTTTCCATTTTTTTTTCTACCCGCTGAATACATCGAGAAAAAAGATTTCGGCACAAAAGGCGTCTGGATGCTGACAGCCCGAGAGTCGCGACGTTCGCTTTTTCGGCGAGAAAAAAAAAGATGTACACGCTCGGACCTTGGTCGGAGGACGAGCATTTTGAAAAAGCGGGCGCTCGTACCGCCGTTTCGATATTTACGTATTGGGGTGGTTGGAGAAATTGACATTTTTGTCATCCCCTCGAGACGTTAAATTTGCTCGTAAAAATGGGAAAAATTGCCTCGTAGGTTTTTCCGGTGTGCAAAAAAAATTGTTTTTCTTTTGGTGATGAATCTGGCGCGTTGAATATTGAATTTAAATTGACATTTCTGTTTTTTCGTCGTACGAATGGGATATTCTTGTTGCTCAACGGAATTTTCGTGAAAAATTCGAATTATATTCTCTTACAATATTTGCACCCTGAAAATAATGTTCCTCAGACGCAGATACGCGTTCCGAAATGGGGTGAAAAGTCGTTGATCTTTGCGAGAAGAACGAGCTTCGGTCCCCACGTTCGATACAGTGCGACCGCAAAATTCCATTTTCGACAAATAAAAGCGCAAGGATGCGGTGCGAGCACACCATGAAGAAGACATCAAACTCGCACCGGTCTATTGGGATCGAGAGAAAAAGGTCCCTCTGTATTATGCGAGGCGACAAGATCGTGTAGAGTGCGTGTGTGCCGACAATGAAATCGCATATAAACTGCACGTCATCCTGTTGTGTGTAAACTCGTGGGGGTGCAAAGGAGGGGAAAAAACATGTCCCAATTGTCGTTTATTGTACATATACGTACTATACATATATTGTGTAAGTATACACGTTTGTGTGTGTGTGTGTGTGTGAATTAACGACAAACGACAATTGGTGACAACACGTCGACAAAACGTCCGAACGAGAAAGGGGAAAGGGAGGAAGAAAAAAGAGCCGCGCGCGCTAAAGGACCAGAAGTTACACGACAATCTAGTGACGTGTTTAACCAACCTAACAAATCGGTAGATTGTTTTTCCACTGAATATATTTTTTTATCCGGACATTGATACTTCGCCATTCTTTCCATTAATTTTTTTCCATTTTTCCATCTTCCTCTTTCATACCCTCCCCCTCGCCCTTAGATATATACGAGGCAAGAAATGTCCGTCGGAAGCACGTGCTTTTTTTTCGACAATTTTCAAGATGGATGCGGGAAATGATAGCGTTTCTCGGGTTTGCTGTGAAATATAATGGAAAGGCCGTAAAATTTCGGTTTTTGATCGAGCATAAATAACGATGTGGCGGTAGTTTTTAATGGCGACACTTTTGTTCGTTCTCGGCGATGCTCGTTCGATCCCGTCGCTTCTTTCCTCGTGGGTTTCGGTCCCGGAGCGCGTCGTTAATCATGAGCGTGGCGCGTTGCCCGAATCCGTATCGCCTCTGGCGGGTTTTGTACCTCGGCAGTGCTCGCACACACGAGAGTACACCGGAACACATGTACATACAACGCGAGGGAGAGCAAGAACGAAAGCGAAAGAGGGGGAAGCGAGTCCCATCGTCGGGCCCCAAAGTCCCCGAAAAAGTGGGGACTTTCCCCCTCGCTCTTCCTCCCTCTCTTCCAAATTCATACTTCGCGATAGAGCCGTAACGTGTCGTGTGTATACCGACGCGAATAAGCGGCTATAATCGTGCAAATACAGCATCGGTACACTGCGCTAGAAGGCCCTGAAGATTTCCATCGTTCGTACGCAGCTTCCACCATTTTTTTTCAGTTATATTCTCGAAAATATTGATCATCGGGAAAAATGTTTGAAACGTACCTCTCGGAGGAACAGGCGGTGTCAAATATTTTCGCATAATGTGAGATTTGAAACGGCACGGTGTTCACTTTGGACAATTTTAGCCTTTGCCAAAAAAGTATCGATCATTTTTCGTGTAAGATCAAGTTTTAACGAGATCTTCGCGGGTCTACGTTTATCAAGATGGCGGCGTTGAACTTACACCCCTCCCGTCGTCAAAATCGCCAGCCAAAGTTTTCAGGGGTGTATAGACCGTGGTGCGAATGAAAATGGCCTTTATTTTGCGATAAAAGTTCGAGGTGATCGATTTTATCGTTGGATACACATGTTTGCTAGCTCATTTTTCATAGTTGTCGCTCGTAGTTTTTTCAATCCGGACGATCTTACGTACGTCAGAACCACGTAGATGTACGAGGTGCGTTGCCACCTCAGGAGCCATCCAAACCTCGCGACATCTCGAATTATTTCCAACAATGTGATCGTCCAATGAGCGCCCGAAGGTTTCATTTTATTCCTCCTCGATCCATCTTCTTGGACCATTCTCACCGCCATTACCCTCGTTCGCCGTGTTTAACCAGCAACACGTCCGGAGAAAAAAAGAGATTCCCCTTTTGTTGATGAATCCTTTGAAATCGTCGACCACCGTTGGGGAACCCTCGAACGTTTTCGGCTTCTGTTTTCTCTTCGTTCGAGTGACGACAAAGTCACTCGAAATAAACTCGATCGTGATTGTCATCGAATGGCTGACGATGAGTTTTGTCTCGAATGTGGTCCGGAAGATGTAGCTCCAAGATGCTCTATCTGTACACTGAATCAGCCTGTATAAGCGTACTATACATATATATATACAGTGCTCGCCTTTTGAAGTGGGGCAACATGTATTTCGGTGATTTTGGTGAAAGTTTGATCGATTTTAAAAAACCAAAAAAGCACATTCTAGTAATTTTAATAACACATCAAATGAGACCAGTTTCGATCTCGATCGGTCAAAAATTGGCCGATTGCGACACGTATGTATATATATATATATATATGTTGCTATATACATGATATAATAAATATGAGAGAGCATCGTCGATTGCTCGTTTCCCTGCGTTCATTGTTGTGGCTCTTGGGTTCAGCTCAGCACGTGTGTGGTTACAACTTTACACACAAGCTGTACAGACATCAGGGTTTCTCTGATTCTCGCGGCTAATCCATGTAGGGTGTGAATAGGGGATGGAGGGGGAGCGAGAGAAAGAGAGGCCATGTACAGAACCATCGGAAACACAGCGTACAAGACACTAAATCACTTTTGTGACCAACGTCGTGACATCACTGGACCGAGACAGCATGGACCAAAACGGTGGTCCATGCTGAGGCTTTTAGAACGCTCATACGCGAGTGTAGCAAAACTCTGGTACGGTACAGAAGCGCGTATAGCAGAGCACAACACGACCTTCGATACAATATGGTCGATCGAGCGTAAGGGGATGATCGTTTTTTTTTTACCAACGCAGCATCCTCTCCTTCAGCGAGATCTCCTCTTATTTTCCATCCGCGTGCTCTGTGCGTTAATATTATTGATGATATTATACATACACGCGTGTTCACATGCACATTTTTTTGTATGGGGACACAAACGAGTTTGGTATTCACGTCACCGATGTAGTTGTCGGCTTTCGGCCCGCGGTAAACAGCCTGGATTGGTGAAAACATAATCATCAGCCATCCTCCTGCCAGCATTGATTTGTGGCTCCATTAGTTCCGGATTCGTCATTTTCCGTGTGCTTTTCGACACCTGGCGATGTCGGTAAGCAGCTCCACCTTGAATGCTCCTTCACCGAATACCATGTAAAACATGTTATAACACTCGATAAATCGGCAATTTTTTATTCACTTTTCTCGCTCTCTTTCCGCCATGACGATATCCGAGAAGATGGTGCTGACGAGCCTTGAACGAAAGATCATCGATAACGACGAGAAAACGGACATTTTTTATAAAAATATAAATCTCTTTTTTATTAAATATAAATCTCATCGCTGGTCCACATTGGCCGAGAGCTTGGGCAGCAAGAATTTCATCCTCCTATCGCTTTTTTTGCCGATCGAAGATTCGACGGTCGATTTGCAGTCGCGTCGTATAATTCGTTCGTTTTTTTTTGCTGTTACTGATGCAGACAGGGGTTAGATTCTTCAGGCTAATGCGTGTGTGGGGTTGTTGATTCTTTATTGATATATAAACGTAAAGGTTGCCCAATCCCTCCCTTTTCCTGTCTAAACGCAGATGTCAATTTCGGACCCCAAAGCTTCCACGGTTCGACTTTTGAGAATTACGTGTTCAAGAAATACGTGGGGATATATGTTTCGGCTATTTACTTTTCTCGTGGCAGCTTGTAAATTAACATGGGAATTCTCACGTCGACGTATATGGGTGCAATCGATCGTCGTGATTCTCAAGACCCGATCTGTCCGCGGGGTCCAACCACACCCAGTCCGTAACACGTTTATTTCGAAAAACACGCGAGTACAACGAAGAAATGTCAAAATGTCGTAATTTCTCAATCAAAATTTCGACATTTTGGGTACGTGAGCAAAAATATCGTCAGAGATGTTGGCAATTTTATAATTGCAAGTTCAATCAGCACTGTTGTCACGGTGAGACGGTGTTTTCCCGTTGCAGCATCAGCTGGACCAATTTTTTTTTTTAGACATCTGAATATTCCTCAGCATCGGCGGGAGAGTACCGAGTGATTTGTAGATGCGAGGAATAAAGACGAGAAAAAGTACTTTGCGTAGAACGAAAATGACTCGACGGTGATGAGGGACGCGGAGAAAAATTGTTGCGTCTTCGGGGAAGAGGCTGCAGTCTGTTTTGTTGCGGTGCCAGACCTCCGAGGAATAAAAGAGCATAGGAGAGACACTGCGATGTCGGGACCAGATGAAAGGACACCGGCACTCGGGCCACCCCTCGAGTATTTTCGACCATTTTGCTGCACGGTAGCAGTGCGACCACCGAACGAGACGTAGGCAAACAAGAGGGGTACAGAGAGAGAAAAAGGGAGAAGCTCGTTATCGCACGAGGGATAAACAGCACCGATAAATTTTCTCCAAACGAGCTAATAATTACGAGTCGCTGATGCGGGCTTCTGGCTTTTCCTTGTGTCCCGCCAAACACTCTCGCGTATACACCGACTCTCGTACAGCATCTCAAGGACCCCGAGAGATCATCGGAAAAACGCAGCTGAAGTTGGCAAAAAAAAAAGTTTCGAATCTGCTACCCTCCTGGCACGCATTTCTTACGTACTTTTTTCAATGCCAAACGTCAATAAATCGCAACGTTCGTGAATTCGGCGGCTGATCAACGGCGAGTTCAGCGCAGCCTCTTTGCTGTCAGATTGAATGTCAAGTTTTGCGTTTTTCTTGAAGATTATTGAAGTGAGAAGTGAATAATTCAATTTAACGAAGGCACGAAATGTGGCAAGGAGGAAGGAAGGATCGAGGGAGAGAAACGAAGGGAGGGCTCTCAGGGGGTGGTTTTATCCTCGATGGTTCGCACATGCTGAGAAACGAGAGCTTGGGAAGGGTCTGGAGGAGGAAAACATGGGAGAAAAACGGAGCTGACAGATTGTCGGATGACAGCAGCGGCGCTCTTTCCTCTGTTGTTCGATCCTGCATTATTGGGCGGGGCGTCAGGGTGCGCGGCCTCGTGTGTGAAGCCGAATTCCGTCAATGCCCGCCATTGTCAAGTGCAGCGTATATGCGTGTACACCCGAGCAAATGTACACGAAAATAGACCGTCAGAGGGCGATATAAATGGCTATATACAGTCAGCATGCGCGAGTACACCTTTCTGTATAGCACCTACGTTAAATTTCATCAAAAGATAACGGGTGACTCGAAAAACCCATCGACAAGCAACATGCCTTCGTATATCGAGGTGTGGTTCCAAAAAAGTCGAATTTTTCATTTTCCACAGTCGGCTGCACCGCGGAGGTCAATTTTCACATTGGATTAACACGGCGAAAAATATCCCAAAGGACAAATTTGCGTTTTTCTCCAGCTGAATTTTTAAAATGTATATATGAATTTATTCAAGAAATATACTTCGCTGATCTTTTTGGAATTTTGATGCCTCAGTGCGACGTTTGTTGATAATTTTTCAATTTCTTTCGATATTTAATTGAAGTGTTGAAATATTCATTCGCAATGACGATGATGATTGACGCGACAAATTCGTGATGGAAAATCAAAGGCCGTTTCATGTACAGAAATAAACGAGAATATCGTACAAGGGTTATAGCGCTTAAGGCGTACAAGGATGAAGAAAATCTTTTAAGCGAAAAATCTACCATTTTCGAGGGCAAAGACATTTTTTTCAGACCACCCTAATGTACACATACATAATACATATCACACTGCACATAGAGCCTAGATTTTGAGTTCAATTCATAGACCCACTCTAGCCGATCTACCCACTATAGATACATATCGCGAGTCCTTTTTAAAAGCTTATCAAATTTCTCTTTATATAAATACCTACCTCGTTCCTGCCTCACGGCATGGTATTTCTTTTTTTCCATCAGAAGAGATCAAGCTTCGATTAAGCATACTTTTTACGTTCGTTCATTATCCTCCATTTTTGCGGGAATATAATGCAACGCTTTTCCCTCTCGAACGATTATTGGCCTTATTTATTTATTTTCGCGCCATATCCGAGTTTTTTTTTGGTTAACCTGCAGAGTCCCGGAATTTCCAAATTATGTCGTTTTCGCACGTTTCAGCCCTGGGAGATGACATTTATCGTTGATTAACATGTAACCAATATTTTTGTTAATAAGGAGGAGAGGGTATAGAGGGTGAGAATTAGATACAGCGTGAAGTGGACAATGGTTTTTATTTATTTTACGGAAACTTTTGAAATTCGATACTTGAATACAAATAAATTCAACACAAGTGTCCAAAATACATTAGAATTATTAATACGATGTTATATTTTTTTCCATCGTCGCGCGGTGTGCACGTGCTTGTGAAAGGCTTCTGCAACCTTAATCCCAATCATCGCCAAGTATTGTCAATTCTTTGGAGCTGTGAACAGAGTGTCTCGCGTGAGAAAAAAATACGCACACAGTCGTCGAAACGAACAAAGTCCAGAGTGAACTTGGTAAGTTGGTTGGTTCAAAAAAAAGTTACTTTTCGAGTAAAGTTAAACGAAAATGCGGCGATATTGGTTTGACCGTATGGACCTTTGCTAATCGTCGTGAGCTTTTTGAGTTTATTATACGCATTCCGAATGGAAAAATTTCGATATTCCGTGAGAGAAGAAAGTAAAAAAAAAGTCGCATTTTGTTTGCAGAATATATTACCAATATTGGAGAAATTCGACTTGCAACGTGTTCATATCGCGAATAATTGAAGAGAGTTTGGACAAACTTACAGGTAGCCACAGAAGACAGCAAGACTCGGGAGAAGGTCTTCAAACGCATCTGCTGGCAAACGTCGTGTATAGTTTTGCACTACTTTCCTCTCATAAAACACGATCGGACGATTCATCACGTTGAAATCTCTCCCTTCTGTCATCGTTGTTTTATCATGAATTCCCACCGTCGGAGCTACTTCGTTTCCCGGATAGACAATGATGGTGAACGGATATTCCTTCTTGAAATTTATCGTTTAGAGACCAACTTTACAAAATTTGCATAAAATCTCTCCACCGAGGTATAACCAACATTTTTATACAAGATATCGTAAAGATAACCAAGTCAGACTTGAGTGACGTTATAGTTGAAGAAGAAGAAGATGTGCTTTCCGTCTACGAATTGCAGCTTTAATATCTGCTCGAATGTGACGGTCAACTTATTGCCAGAAACATGTTAATTTACTATCGTCTACAGCAGTGTACAGCTCAAAGGAAACGTATGACTGACACCTCAGAGGGATCTGAGAAGGTTGCACTATCGATCTGTGAACCTGTTTAGTCGAATCTCCTTTTTTACTTTCGCAAAGCCCAGACGGCGTTTGTGTAAAACAAGGCGAGCATGTTTGTAATACCACAGCCAAGTCTTTGCGATTAACATTCGCGATATCACTTTTGCAAAGCATTCCTGCTCTTTCTCGTCCAACTTACAGTAGTCCATCCATGTTGTAAATCGAGTGGGCCGGTTTCGTTGCAGTTTCCGTTAAAGGTATTGTACGTATGAACGTAACCGGCGTAAACTCGAGAGTCCACTAAAGAACCATCCATATGCAGGTCTTTTCCACGGTCATGGTAATCATCAAATAACTTCAATATTCCGATGGGAGGGAAATCTGGGGTGTTGCGTCTCAACTCCATTTGACCAATTAATTCACGGGTATCCTTTTAAAAAATTGATTACACTGGTAAGATAACGTTAGGAAGGTACCAAAAGACGCAATTAGTTCAATGTGAAATGGTAAAAGGGTTAAGGATGTTTCGTCATTAAGCTGCTCAACAAAGACGTCAGTCGTTCTAATACAGACGTCGTTTTTGGATACATTTTTTTCCTGTTTTTATTCTGACATTGTGTATCATCATGGCTCCGTTTTGTGCAGAAAAAAAATATTCAGCACGATCATTTTCTATAACAACCAAAAGTCATGTTCTTCTCGATATTTTAATTAGACAGAATCATTTCTCGGGATAGCGCTTTTTGTTTATTCCAAATCGTGATGCAAGTATGCATACAATGGTCAACACCATCGTAAGTGTTGTCATTAATTTTGCAGGCGGAAGTTTTTCAAAATAGCAATCGGAATAATTTTTGTCATTTATCGTATCTTACCCTAGCTGGCAAGCAGGCCACAATTGCCAGTACGATTGCAACGGTTTTCATTGTCACGAAATTTAATCCTGACGCAACGAGAAGTCCTGAAACAAAAATCGACACGGTTTGCAGCCTCACAAAATTGTGTGATTTTTCTCGAAACTACTAAAGTACACCTGCAGTTCGAATCTTCTCCCACCGGGTTGTACCGTTTAGGAGAACATAGATTTTGAAAATTCTAAACGCTCGAGATCCGCCACACATCGCCTCGAGAATCCCTTCTCTCGGTTTTCTTTTTTACTTTCCTGATTCAACTCAATCTGCCCTCTCCATATTTCTATCGCGACGAAAGGCATCGAAACTTCCTTCGTTTTGCGGCGTCATTGCAATCGAATTTTTATTTCACATCAGGGGCATTGGAGGACGCGACAAGAGCAAACCCAAACTGCATACAATCGACGTTTCACAACGCAAAGTATTCCTATGGGATTTTACCAATTTGAAAAAAACCAATCAATGCCCACATTTACGGTCCCACTTTGAGTAAGTTTCAAGGTCTGGAATAAAGGTCAACGATTATAGCGATAATGAGGAATTTTCTGAATAAATTTGCTGGTTCTGAAGTGGAAAATCCTCTGAATTCTTGAATCCTTGAATCTCTGAATCCTCTGAAATCTTTCGCCTCTCAATTCCTCCGCATCTCCATATGACTTCCGGTCGTTTCGCTCGAAAACACAGAGCAGTTCCGACGTCTGCGTCGTCGGAAAAGTCAGCAACGCGCTTGTACATCGACGAATATATTCGTAAAAGTATAACGTTTATTCGTACATGTCCAGAACCCGTCATTGTGAGTGTCCAGAGATCGAGCAGTGCACGAGATGAAAGATGGAGAAACGAAAGAGGGCGAGAGTGAAACGACGAGAGTCGGTCGTGCGGCGAATTAGCTACGGACTCGGAGTGTTCGCACAATGGACGACAATGTGCTGGTATTCACGGAGACGCTGGGAGACTCGTTCTCATGATCGGGCATTAGTGTTTTACGACGTCTGCCATTATCGGGATCGTCACGGGCGTCACTCACTTACTCGCAGAGTTGATGCTCGCTCGTCCTTCATTCATCTCTCTCTCCGGCGCTCTTTTCATCCTCCATTGCGGGAATGAGACGCGCGCGATTATCGCAGCCTCGAGCCTGTCGCAGTCCAACGGTCTTTGGCCCTGCACGGGATGCTGCGCGTTTCGACGGTGGATGCGACCATCTCGGCAGGACTCCCGCAGCACGACAGCGAAAAAGGTCGCGTCTCGGACGAATTTTCAACCATTTTACCCAAAATGCGAGTAACTTTTCTTGCTTCCTCCTCTCCCTCTCTCTCTCACTTTTTGGCTGGCTTTTCAGCAGCCTAATACCTCGAAGGCCATGACTGTGACTGGTCATCTAAACGTCAGAAACGGCGACCGGTCAGGTCCACACCTTTTGGCTCTTCCGCAGGCCCGACTTTTCTTTTTTTTTACTAAATTCTGGATACTTGGATCCGGAAAGAAAAAAATTATACCGGCTAGATTTTCAAAAGAGAGGAATAGTGCCTCCACGCTCTTCTTCTTTAACCGTGACGCAACGATCATCGCTGCAACGATCAACCTTCGTCTCCTCCCTCCTTGACCGTGACGCAACGATCATCACGAATTTACAACCCCTCATGGGGTGAAAAAAATGCCAACGAAATTTGCACGTTTCTGATCAAGCGTGCTCGGTCTTTTCACTACTCCTTTTCTTCCTCTCCGCTTTCCCAATCATTTGGCGCAGCATCCCTCCAGGACCCTGACAACATTATCCTCGGATTTTCGAAAAAAAAAATGACATAATTTCCCTCGTTTCTCAAATTTGCTCGTTGCACATTTTGGCAGGCTGATTTTTTTTCGATTTTCCGTGTTTTTCCAAAATTTTTGCCAAAGAATCTCAGAGATTCCTTATACTTGTGCGTGATTTTTCTTCGTGAAAAAATATGTCCGTGTCCGACTCGAGTCTGCCCGCGTGTTTCCGCTCTTTTTTTTTTCTCCATCTGCAGCTTGTGCCTCTCTGGCATGTTTTTCAACATTTAGCCATCACCATGACTTTTCGACGCTGATGAGCGCCCTCTCGGGCGAAATCTCCGCGTCGAATTGCGGAACTAGATAATTCAATTAGAGAACAATGCACAGCTGCCTTCTCGACGACGCCTCCCTTCTTTTCACTAAGCAGGTATGCTATACGCTGTACAATTTTATGTATTGCGTGTATCCGTGTGTGTATATATATATATATATATACACAAAGTATATATGTATTATGCGAGCGGAAAACTGTGTAGAATTTGCCGATGCGGATGAGACGTTTGAGGCAGCGCGTTATTGCGGCTCATCATCATCTTGCTCGCCGGTGGGCATATTGGGGGTGCGGTCACCCTCATTATGGACTTGATCGTCATCTCTCCTCGGACGTCTTCATCTCGACGGTCTGAAATTCCCCCGTTCGTGCCTCTCTCTCTCCACTTGTATCTCAAAATCTCACGATTTTACATCCCCTTTCCGTTTTGGGTGGTCCTCAACAGTCGTACCGCCGATTTCCGTTCTTGTACATGCAAATCTTCCCGCCGAAAAATCAGCAAAACAGCTCCTAACGACAAATGATCATCGGAGCTCCCAAAGCTTCTCAAATTTGAAAAAAAAATCAAAGACCGTACAAGAAACAGTGACAAGTTTGCAAATCCGCGCGTCATTATACGTAACAGGATGGCTCGAGCTTTTCCGAGTCGTGTTCCCCCTGAGCGTCCTCCTCGATCTCACCCAAGGATGCTGCGGAGATGCGATCGGAATAAAAACGAATCGGTATCAAAATGACAAAAAAAATAACCACTCGAACAGAAATCACCAAGCACGCGTTGAATTCGGATGTTAATGGTATCAAAACTTCTCAAAAATTCGTATTTTATTTTGACTCCGTCGGCATTGGACCGCGAGAAAAATCTGCCGATCGAAGTGGTCACCGAAATATTCCTCAGGGCTTGTTTCCGATCTCTGTCCGTGTATGCACCGTCGGTTCGGCGTCAAATCCGAGTTTCGAAAACACCTCAGTACCGTTCTGTCGCGGGATTATACAAGAGTGACCATTTTTCACGAGCGAAAAATTCCCACCGACGATATGCAGTCTAGTCATTACGGAGTGATGCGACAAAGAGCAGCAACCACGCCCTGCGTTGCCGAAAATGGCCAAAATAGCATATACAGCCGATGACGCTCGTTTTGTCATTATATGCGCGCCGGGAGTACATCATTACGCGCGAGTGTTGCGTTACACCGCGATTGCATGAAGAGGGAATTTATTGGACTCTGGGGAACCGTTTGGTCCGTCATGCGGCGAAATTCCCGAACAATAAAAACCGCACGTCCGACGCTATGGAAATCCTACGACGTCCTATTTTTCAAGTATATTTCCTGACTCGACAGATTTTTCTCGATAAAATCGATCGCATCCCTGCAAATATTCATCCGACAAAACAGCTTTTTTTTTCTTGTACCCCCCCCCCCCCATGAATCAACGACTGCGAGCTATTACGAAGCACGTGACAATATAACGACGTTCAATTTTTTTCCCCTGCAAAGGAATTCCCGTCAGTTTTTTCGTTTTTACGTATGTTTTTTCGTTTTTTCGCACGTACTTGTATTTTTAATTTACCTAAAAAAAAATCAAACGCCTTTTTCGTCGAGGCTCCGTTCGTGTCGGATAAATTTTTTTTTTTTTTTAAACAACGCTTTTGTCTCGCGCCTCGATAATTGCAGCGGAAGGAGGATCTTCCGTAAAGCGTTCGCCGGACTGATCGATCCGATCGTTGGAATTGTTTTTTGAACATCGAACGTTGTTTTATTTACAAGTCTGACGTTATGTTGTTCGAGAGGTGCAGTTATGGTATATATATGGATTTGAGAGGAGGATAGAGTCGTCGAGTAAACGATTATGCACGCAATAAATAGATTATCGTCCGAGGCCACCCCCGTGGTGAGTGACGAATCTCAGCTGAATGCCGGTTGAAATTTGCCACGGCTCATGGCGGTCTTTCTCTTTCCGAATCTCCTATTCTCGCGCGTATACCTCGTCTCGTCTCATCCCTGGCGTGTAAAAACGTACAGGGCCTGTGTGAACTCGCACACAGGAAAGGAGAATCGTAGCTCGATTCCCTAGCTCGCGTTTGTGCCGCGCACGAAATAAGGTACTCCGAAATGCGGCGCGCTGCCGATGCCGGTTGGGTTTTCTTCGCCCTTTTCATCGCTCGTCATGGTAAATCAACGAAATTAGCGGCATCTGGCCCCCGGGCCCGAATTCTGTTTCTTTGCGTGTATATATGCGTATGTATTAGTTGTATATGTATACATGTATGTGTGTACATACATACGCGCACGAGTGGCGGCATTTTCGAGAAAATCTCAGAGTCAAAGTGTACCGTGGGCGGAGTCACACGTTGCAACGGGTCCATCGACGGAATACAAGTTTTTCCCCAAAAAAAAAGGGGGGGAGGATCGAAGAAAGAAAAAAAATGAAAAAGATTCCAATGAGGGGTCGCCCTGTGGTTATTATATTCCGTATTAAGTTGTACGCTCACCGGGCCCTACACGGGAGAACCGCTGTGGCTCTTCGGCTGCCTTTCGCTGTATGCCAGATTGAAATGTCGCCATACAAGTCCACGGCGAGTTTACAAATATTTGTCGGCTTTCACGTCCCGGGGATGAATGTAATAAGAGGGTTCGGCACGATAAACACATGTATACGCTTGGTTATAACCTTATTCGTCGATTATACCGCAACGTGCGAGTGTATTGTACATGGCGTTCTATGCCGAATACGACAATTCGGCAGCTTTGGCTCTTTGATCCGCCGAAATGTCGGACACGTTGGAAACTCTGACTTACCGATTGTTCGTAACAAACGAATTTTTCGACGACAATTCGTATTACTGGACGTTTGAATACGTCATATTTTGAAAATTAAAATACAACATTTTTCAATCGTGAAAAATTATCTGCAATAATGAGCATTCTACTTTGACATACGAATTTTAAGAAACTACGAGGACGGTCGATCATTTTTTAAAAAAAAGTATAAAAGGATAAACGGGAAAATGAAGTAATATACGTGTTGGGAATGTTTCGAGAAGAGTGTGAATTTTTTTTGACGTTAAAAGACCTTTGGACGAGACACGGTGAGGGTTGTTCACCCTTTGCTACATCGACCGGGGAAGCTGGATCGGAGAAAAAGGGGGCAAGTCACGAAGGGGTAATTTTATTGTTTCTTACCCCTATCTTACTTGAATTTGGGAATTTTTTCCTTCTCTCTTGCCTCTCTTGAATTTTATGGATATTTAATTTAATAGAGAGACAATGCGTTATGAAACGTCAACTTTTTGGAAAAACTTCAATCTTCGCCTCTCATTTTTTCGTTTTCTTCGTCTCGCTGAACGAAATACGAGCGAGTTTCGGATTCACGCGGATTTTGTCGAAGCAACATTTTGAAAAATACAGTCGTGTATGTATAAAATGGATAAAGAAGAGTGAGGATCAGAAAACGCATAAAAACAGCGGGGATGAAAGAGAGAGAGAGAGGCTGAGGCTCACGCTCCCGTTCTCCGCGGGGGTTTCTTCGTAAAATGCGTAACACTGCCACTTAGTACTCTCCGGCATGGGGCATTGTTTGCCAAATAGTGTCAGGTTGCCCGTTACAAAATGCAACAAGAGCCAAAAAGAAAACGTTTCACCGGAAAGGTTTTCCCAGCTAAGGGAGAAGAAGAAAAGGCCCACATCCTCGTCTTGTCTCCTTCCGAGAGTGACGAAAAAATTTCGAGAAAAGCTTGGTCCAGCATGCCCGATAATGCGCTCTGGAGCAACAAGAGGTCGAAAAAGCCGATATTCTCAAAAAAAAAACGGGTACAAACGATACGGTACGAAAGAAACGATTTTAAAAAGATATACGAACGCAGGCGTAAAAATTACTCCAAAACGAATTCTCGTCGTGTTCGTAATTCGTCGATGAAAATTTGTCATTTTTTTCTAACGTTTTCCGAATGTAAAGAGACCCGATTTACACTTTTTTTTATTCTATCCGACGAGGAAAGACACCGCGTTTTTGAAAGACCCATTTTATCGAAAAATACGTCGATTTCTCCGATAATACGAACGAAAAATTTTTTAAATTTCCGTCACAGTCGAATAAGGGATTTTTCAACAATTTCCGATATATCGGCGATAAATTTGTATGTAATTAATATTATACTTGCAGTTTGAATTATTTCCAGCGAGGTTACTTGCGGAGTTGATTAGTGCGGAAAGTTGGACGGTGAGAGAGTGAATCGCCACTCGAGAGTCTGTCGAATGGTCGTCTGTGAGCCTCGGTGGATATTTATATGCTACATGCGCGATCTTTTCACTTTCGAGAATTTTATGGACGTCAGCCATATATCACTCAGTATCACCAGAAAACTTGCAGCATAATTCGCACGGAATATGCAGATGCTGGATGTTTGCTTTTTCTCGTTCAGTCGTCGAACGTGTTCCATCGACGTTTCCGGGGTCGGAATTATCGCTCCGATACCAGGATCCATTGTCGAGTCACGAACTGACAGTGACACTGAGAGCATAAAAAAAAATAATAAAAAACAAGAGCAATCGTGTAACGAACATTTTTACCATCAGCTGGCGAATATTGCGCACTTGTTAGGAAAGAAAAAATGTGTTCATTCTCTATTTTCGGACATTGGAAATCGCCGTTGGCGAGGTTTTTCTACAGCGGACAAAATAAAAATGATTTATGGTCCAGAATTTTCTGGTTTCTGCGGTAGAGAAGATGTAAACTTTTGTTTGAATTAAAATACGTGATTGCTTCGAGGTTTTTTTTTTTTATATTTTCGATTTCGCGTCAAATTATAGCGATTATACATTGAATTACTTTCTCAACGTCAATGCCAAGTAAAATCATTGAATGATAATGGTTATGGATTTTTCGAGAAATGTGTAAATTTGCGATATTTTTTTTTGCGAAAACGAGGGGAAAAAAAGATTTATTGGGACCTTGAGCATCCTACAGTACTCAAATGCATATAGTTTATTCGGTAATCGCGTTTGAACGAGATCTCGAAACTGACGAAGAAGGTTTCGTCATCTCTCGGGTAAAAGATCGTCGGTGCCAGAGCGTTATAGGCGAACGGTACGTCGCGTGACCTCAGCGCGTAGAACCGAGATCCGAACGCGACGAGTGCCAGGCAGTGCCAGGCGCGAGGGGCCCATTTGTTTCGAAAATAATCGTCGTGAAGAACGGAAGAATGGAGTGCAATATATTTTGCGACAATTGGGCGCATGTTTGACGAGAAAGAGGAGCGTTTGCACGTCGCGTGGTGCGTTTATGGGCCTCGTCGGAATCGCTTGCGACACGACTGCGCACGCAAGAGTGCGTCAGTGGGCCCGAAGAGTGGAGGGGAGAGCAGAAGCGAGTTTGGGCCCTCGCGGACCGGCGCGCGCTGCCATAAAATAATAAAAGCATTAAATGGGTATAAATGGTGGGGCGAGACGAGGCCCGTCGATGGACTCATGAACGATCTGACAATGTCTCGAGGATAAACTGCTCGTTTACAGAGCACGCTCGTCACTCTCCGAGGATCATATGTATCGCATTGTGACTTTGAAAAAGTCGTATATCCGCAGTCTGCTCGTGGAGAAGATCAACGTGAAACGTCCTTTCGTATCCTGGCTGAATCCATCGTGTCTTTGACAAATAACAAATAATGAGTTACCGATACACTGATTTACAGCTGGCTCGCTTCTTTCTCGTTCATTCAAGGGTGTATTTTATATACGGTATGTATGTATATACATGTATACATATACTCTTATATATGGTGGATAAAAAAGGACTGTTTTTTCTCCGCGATGCATTGGAAAAACGATAGTTTGAAGCTTGAAGGAATACCAGCTCAAATACGAGCCCTTTGCATGAGCATCGAGACGTCGCCCTTTGAAATTTTTATTTTTGATTCCAATAACGTGGGAAAAATGTTGCGCCGTACTTTTGTCGGAAATTTGATGCTGTACAAAAAAGATCTCGTGTGTTGTATTTCATAATTGCCGAAGCTTTTCTATTAGTTCTGTATTGAAAATTGGCTCCGAGTTGACCGCAATACGAGGACAAATTTCGCTTTTCTTTATTTGCTTATTGTTATTTCACGCTGCTGTAGATTGATGAAAATGCACGCGAGATAGAGTTCATTCACGCACAAGGAATGAAAGGATTTTGCCTCTTATTGCTCCTAATATATCTTCAGAATGCCGATAATAAATAAAGAACACGTCAATAATGGATAAATCGGAGGGGCTCAAGTTTTCCAATATTGCTTTCGATGCGGAGCAATTTTTAGCTGCAAAAGTACTCCAAAAAATACGAAAAATCGGTCCTACCTCGATGGGCAGTACAGGCAGTGAAAACTCGGCGTTTTTTCTTCGAAAATTCGAT
This sequence comes from Heteropelma amictum, assembly GCA_959613375.1. Lineage (NCBI taxonomy): Eukaryota > Metazoa > Arthropoda > Insecta > Hymenoptera > Ichneumonidae > Heteropelma > Heteropelma amictum. Next base: position 30,147,612 of record OY390721.1, read on the forward strand.
GGATAATCGATGGATAATCGATTTTAGTATTATTAAATTATTACGCAAACAAATTCGACCGTATTTCATAATTGTCGAAGCTTTTTTGTTAGTTCTGTATTGAAAATTGGCTCCGAGTTGACCGCAATACGAGGACAAATTTCGCTTTTCTTTATTTGCTTATTGTTATTTCACGCTGCTGTAGATTGATGAAAATGCACGCGAGATAGAGTTCATTCACGCACAAGGAATGAAAGGATTTTGCCTCTTATTGCTCCTAATATATCTTCAGAATGCCGATAATAAATAAAGAACACGTCAATAACGGATAAATCGGAGGGGCTCAAGTTTTTCAATATTGCTTTCGATGCGGAGCAATTTTTAGCTGCAAAAGTACTCCAAAAAATACGAAAAATCGGTCCTACTTCGATGGGCAGTACAGGCAGTGGAAACTCGGCGTTTTTTCTTCGAAAATTCGATGGATAATCGATGGATAATCGATTTTAGTATTATTAAATTATTACGCAAACAAATTCGACCGTATTTCATAATTGTCGAAGCTTTTCTATTAGTTCTGTATTGAAAATTGGCTCCGAGTTGACCGCAATACGAGGACAAATTTCGCTTTTCTTTATTTGCTAATTGTTATTTCACGCTGCTGTAGATTGATGAAAATGCACGCGAGATAGAGTTCATTCACGCACAAGGAATGAAAGGATTTTGCCTCTTATTGCTCCTAATATATCTTCAGAATGCCGATAATAAATAAAGAACACGTCAATAACGGATAAATCGGAGAGGCTCAAGTTTTCCAATATTGCTTTCGATGCAGAGCAATTTTTTGCTGCAAAAATTCTCCAAAAAATACGAAAAATCGGTCCTACCTCGATGGGCAGTACAGGCAGTGGAAACTCGGCGTTTTTTCTTCGAAAATTTTGGAAATACGTATTGTAAGTCGTGAACGAATATCGCGCAATGACAATCACTCGGAGAGTCTCCGTTTCCTATTTTGACGGACACGAGTCTAGTTTATTGTCCATTACACGGGAAAGAATCATAAATATTCCAAAGGTTCTCCGTACACCCTCTGTACGGCCATGACTGCAGTTGAGCCGGGGAAAAAGTGCCCGACTGCCATTTCCGTAGGATGAGAAACGACGAGCGAGGACTCGAGCCACCTTCATAACTAATACCCGCTGTGGCACGCGATGAGAGAGGAGGAATACGATTGATGCGCATTTTCCACGAGGATAAAGTGTCTCTCGCGGGTACAAAGTCGAGTCGAGGTCCTTTCGTTCGACCTTTATCCTTCTAACGACGATGTATATACGCGCATAACGAGGAAAATATGCATTCTCTCGTTTTTCGAGTCGTTTTGACTCGTTTCATACACTTTTACGCCGCATTTACCCATGTAATTATTATTGCGTGAAAAGGACCCGACGACCTCGTCCTTACCATTGTCTATCCTTATATATTGTCCCAAAATATGGTCCCGCCACGCTTATGCCGCGAATACAATATAACCAGAGTACAAATGTATAGAAATATTGGAAGAAAATATAAGGGCCGTTTGAAGGTCACCGATCATCACCATAACCTTCATTTCCATATCTTGTCATACCAATCCGAGACGTGCAACGTTATTTTCCGAAATTTTCCGCCTCACTCTCATTGTTCACAAATCACTCGTTCGGAATTGCATTTAACCCGTCATATTACACGCGGCAGGAATATTTGACGGAAATTTACTCAAATTCGCATTAAATTTTTAGCTTCAAAACGCTTTGCGAAGATCCTTCCGAGGAAAAGTTGACGGGGTCCAGAGGTTGATGGTTAGTCGCAAAAACATCGCGCGACTGCGGGTATGTTTTGGCTTTGCTTGAAATTGACAGTCGCCTGATTTTGACGGATTAAATAACATGATAAAATTAAAGCGCCGCAGCTTAAGGTAGTTCTATCGTTAGATTCAAATCGAGAAATTGTTTTGCAGTTTTTCTCACATACAAAATGGTTCGCGGGCTTCAGTTAAATAAGAAAAGTTGTTGCAAATCGACTAAAGAACAGCATACTCCAAATTCACGGTCATCCCAGGTGATATGTGCTTGCTCTATAATTACAAAAATTGCGAAAAAAATTTTCTTAAGATTTTTTTGGAAAACTCAAGAAATCTTCTTTGATGTTGCATAAAAATGTATGCAAAGTTTTAGAAGGCTTCACCACGTAGAAGCCAAGATATTCATTGATGAAAATGCAACTTTTAACACGCGCTCTTACGAGAGACTACCGAAAATTGTGATTTTTACCAATAAATATCTCAACTTCCACGTGGTAAAGCCTTCCAAAATTTATTACACACGTATATATGACATCAAAGAATACGTATTCAAATTTTCAACAAAATCTTAAGAAAACGATAAAACGATAGAACTACCTTAAACGTGCGATCGCGCGTGTGAGCGCGAGTGCCCATCCTTGAAGTGTACCAAAGCTGGGGATGTCGATTTTGAGTCATAAAATGCGGTCCAAAAGAGCGTTCTCTCGAAGGGCCGCCCTTTCGCGCCTCTTCATTGTTTCGCACGAAGAAGACGCAGTCGGGCTCTCGAATTTCCGTCACGACGACGAGCCACGCGAATGGCGCGAATCTTGAGAATATATATTCCAAAGGAGAGAAAAAACTCACGATTCCTCGCGGAACCGCGCGCGAGATGCGCTCTTGAAACGCTCTTACGACGTCCCGCTCGTGCCACGGACAATGCCGTGGCATATTGTGAAAATATTGATTACACGATTCGCCAACAATGGAGAGACAAGGTGCCCATTGTCTCTCAGCATCCTCGTTGTCACAGAGTCGCTTCTCAACATATATTTCGTGCGCGTCGACCACTCCAAAATGAGGATCTCGCTCGAGAGCTCCTGCACACACTCGAGCGCAACTTTTCTTCGCTTTTTTCTGCTCTCTCTTCCACGCCCCCTTTATTTTCCACGCACTGCACCATTTTTCCATCCAGCCTCTCCGGCTCGGCGAAAAAATGCGACAAGCGATATACATTTTTTCGATAATTTACGCTTTGATATTCGTCGCTGAGGATCTCGACAAAAATGCCTTGATTACGCACACCTCGGGCATCCTCAAGTCGCAAATGCGACTTTCATCATCAATTTAAGCTATTTCAAGAATGTTCCGGAGGAACAATCGCCGCCAAAATCAATTAGAAAGCGAATGTTGAGTACTCAACGTTTGGACAAAAATCGACGAAAAAATCAGTCAAACAAAAGGCACAAATTGATTTCAGATCTCGAGTAAGTTAAAAAATGATCAACTAATTATTGACAAACAAAAAACACAAAAGCGTCGAGAGCCTCCTTGACTTTCGTGCGGATTAATTCATACACTTTCGCGATATGAGCATTTTTCCAAATGTCTTCGTGTGGTGTTAGAAATACGAAAGACGGAAAATTCCGTTGTAAAATCGGGAAACTCGAGCAACTCCATAATCAATGATTTTCGACCCCAAGTTCATCGGGTCAAATTCATGCCGGTTATCCAATTACCGATATAATCCCGTATATATTTCTCACATACTCCCAAAAGTGTGTAAGCACGCGAAGTAAATATTAACATGCTGGATACACGATACAACCATCATTTGGATCGTCAAATGATTGATTGCAGGGTGAACCTCGTCCGTGAATCGTAAACGACACTGTGCATGAAATTACATGTATTTTTCCAGGGTGGACAGCGAGGGTTGACGGAAATTTGAAAAAAAACCTCACCCTAACGAGACCGCGACATCTGCCGCGAGTGCGCGTTCGAGCGTTATTACGCGCAGCGTATAATCGACCGATTGAAGATAACAATCACGGATCTTCTTTCTCTTATCTCTCTAGCTGTTTTCTCGCGCCTTTGCCCTCGACGTCGTTTCCGTTTGAAGCGACGCAGGAGGCAGGAGGAGGCTACAAAAAATGCCTACACACCTCAACGTTTTCCTATGATAGTTTACCGATTATCGGGTCACACAGTGTAACGTTGGAGATTGTATCGGCTATTGGCAGGTGTGGAGCCATTACAGCAGTGTCCAACGATGCATTTAGCTCGTCTATGCATCATCGCAAGAAGCACCGCGATAGCATCTTAATGATTCGTCATTTTTCGGCTCTCGGCCTCGCCATTACCGAAACATCGATCTTTTTCGAGCGCGTATAGGCAGGTTCGCTACTATCGGACGTCATTCTCGATATCAGAAAATTAATTATTGCATAATTCATGAAACACGCTCGAGAATATTCCGTGTTTAAGGATTCGTGTTTTAAGGGGGCACTACCGTCGGCGGCTGTACTTTATTTGTTTTTTTGTCCTCACCGAGTGGATTCGACGACGCGACGGAAATGAAGATCGTCCTCGAGGGTTAACTTTGAACGCCGCATGCCGCATTGAAAATCGCTTGAATCGCCAAAAACGTTTTTGTCGCAGACGACCCATCGCGGCATTAAACGAACACACACGTTTACGACGATCTGTGCTCTCGCCTCTTGTGATACAACGCGAGTGCATCATCGTTGTTGGCCGGCGCGCGTCGATGCACCGTCGTCACGTTTTCCTCCCTCTGTCGCCCTCATTTTCGCCCTCCCTCTCGTCAACCTATAAATTCGCTTTCTTTTTTCATTTTGAATCAAACCTCGAGAAACAGAGGGAGCGAGAGACCGCGGGAGAGAGAAAGTTAAACGCCTCCAGCCTCTCGTCAGCATATTCGAGTTTCTCAACGTGTACCCTCGAGCTTAGGGGTTGGTGTTGAGTCCCTCGAGTTGCGCGACAGGCACACTTTTGCAATTTGAGATACATCGATGCACGAAGAAGACGAGTTGGCATCTCTCGATCCGGAGAGTTTTATACACACACAGAGGGCACACGGAGCGCGACATATGCACAAAAGTACTCGGAGACGATTTTCAGAGCCGCGAGACAACGCTGGCTTATTGCCGGTCACGAAGCGGGCTACGCGTCTATCGCTTCGATCTCGTGTTTCTCCGTCGTTTCACCCTCCGGGGAATGAAGAATGCGTTCAAACGCGCCGGATCTCGCGATGTCCTTTTGTCAAGCCCGGTATAAACTATGCGCCCGATAAGAGGAAACGAATTGGTGAAAGAAAAAAAAACGACTCGTCTCCCAGCTTTGGCGAAGAGCTTTTTGCTCCGCCGGAAGATGCTGTACGAGATGTAGCACGCGATAATCGATGGAATACACGAAGCGATCGGTGCGACGCGGAGAATCGCGAAGAAAGTATTATTCGAAAACTTTTTAGTGTTTTGAAATTGTATTTTTTTCCTCGTTCAACGGACTTGGAGTTTTCCTCTAGTAATGAGGAATATGGTTTAACATTTTTGATGAAATAAAGGAGAAAATTTCGAAACTTTGAATTGCGGAATAAGTTTTTCTGAACCTTTTCAAGATTTTGGTCCTTCTTTAACAATCTGATGATACGATGATCCCAAGTTTGATCGGTTATTAACAATCTGATGAGATGATGATACAAAGTTTCATCGGTACAGCATCGTTTTGAAGGTAAAAGCGCGACGTTGTCGGGGGTGGAAAAAAATACAATTTCAAAACACTGAAAAGTGTTTTGAAATTGTATTTTTTTCCTCGTTCAACGGACTTGGAGTTTTCCTCTAGTAATGAGGAATATGATTTAACATTTTTGATGAAATAAAGGAGAAAATTTCGAAACTTTGAATTGCGGAATAAGTTTTTCTGAACATTTTCAAGATTTTGGCCCTTCTTTAACAATCTGATGATACGATGATCCCAAGTTTGATCGGTTATTAACAATCTGATGAGATGATGATACAAAGTTTCATCGGTACAGGATCGTTTTGAAGGTAAAAGCGCGACGTTGTCGGGGGTGGAAAAAAATACAATTTCAAAACACTGAAAAGTGTTTTGAAATTGTATTTTTTTCCTCGTTCAACGAACTTGGAATTTTCCTCTAGTAATGAGGAATATGGTTTAACATTTTTGATGAAATAAAGGAGAAAATTTCGAAACTTTGAATTGCGGAATAAGTTTTTCTGAACCTTTTCAAGATTTTGGTCCTTCTTTAACAATCTGATGATACGATGATCCCAAGTTTGATCGGTTATTAACAATCTGATGAGATGATGATACAAAGTTTCATCGGTACAGCATCGTTTTGAAGGTAAAAGCGCGACGTTGTCGGGGGTGGAAAAAAATACAATTTCAAAACACTGAAAAGTGTTTTGAAATTGTATTTTTTTCCTCGTTCAACGGACTTGGAGTTTTCCTCTAGTAATGAGGAATATGATTTAACATTTTTGATGAAATAAAGGAGAAAATTTCGAAACTTTGAATTGCGGAATAAGTTTTTCTGAACATTTTCAAGATTTTGGCCCTTCTTTAACAATCTGATGATACGATGATCCCAAGTTTGATCGGTTATTAACAATCTGATGAGATGATGATACAAAGTTTCATCGGTACAGGATCGTTTTGAAGGTAAAAGCGCGACGTTGTCGGGGGTGGAAAAAAATACAATTTCAAAACACTGAAAAGTGTTTTGAAATTGTATTTTTTTCCTCGTTCAACGAACTTGGAATTTTCCTCTAGTAATGAGGAATATGGTTTAACATTTTTGATGAAATAAAGGAGAAAATTTCGAAACTTTGAATTGCGGAATAAGTTTTTCTGAACCTTTTCAAGATTTTGGTCCTTCTTTAACAATCTGATGATACGATGATCCCAAGTTTGATCGGTTATTAACAATCTGATGAGATGATGATACAAAGTTTCATCGGTACAGCATCGTTTTGAAGGTAAAAGCGCGACGTTGTCGGGGGTGGAAAAAAATACAATTTCAAAACACTGAAAAGTGTTTTGAAATTGTATTTTTTTCCTCGTTCAACGGACTTGGAGTTTTCCTCTAGTAATGAGGAATATGATTTAACATTTTTGATGAAATAAAGGAGAAAATTTCGAAACTTTGAATTGCGGAATAAGTTTTTCTGAACATTTTCAAGATTTTGGCCCTTCTTTAACAATCTGATGATACGATGATCCCAAGTTTGATCGGTTATTAACAATCTGATGAGATGATGATACAAAGTTTCATCGGTACAGGATCGTTTTGAAGGTAAAAGCGCGACGTTGTCGGGGGTGGAAAAAAATACAATTTCAAAACACTGAAAAGTGTTTTGAAATTGTATTTTTTTCCTCGTTCAACGGACTTGGAGTTTTCCTCTAGTAATGAGGAATATGATTTAACATTTTTGATGAAATAAAGGAGAAAATTTCGAAACTTTGAATTGCGGAATAAGTTTTTCTGAACATTTTCAAGATTTTGGTCCTTCTTTAACAATCTGATGATGCGATGATCCCAAGTTTGATCGGTTATTAACAATCTGATGAGATGATGATACAAAGTTTCATCGGTAGAGGATCGTTTTGAAGGTAAAAGCGCGACGTTGTCGGGGGTGGAAAAAAATACAATTTCAAAACACTGAAAAGTGTTTTGAAATTGTATTTTTTTCCTCGTTCAACGGACTTGGAGTTTTCCTCTAGTAATGAGGAATATGATTTAACATTTTTGATGAAATAAAGGAGAAAATTTCGAAACTTTGAATTGCGGAATAAGTTTTTCTAAACATTTTCAAGATTTTGGTCCTTCTTTAACAATCTGATGATGCGATGATCCCAAGTTTGATCGGTTATTAACAATCTGATGAGATGATGATACAAAGTTTCATCGGTACAGCATCGTTTTGAAGGTAAAAGCGCGACGTTGTCGGGGGTGGAAAAAAAATACAATTTCAAAACACTGAAAAGTGTTTTGAAATTGTATTTTTTTCCTCGTTCAACGGACTTGGAGTTTTCCTCTAGTAATGAGGAATATGGTTTAACATTTTTGATGAAATAAAGGAGAAAAATTCGAAACTTTGAATTGCGGAATAAGTTTTTCTGAACCTTTTCAAGATTTTGGTCCTTCTTTAACAATCTGATGATACGATGATCCCAAGTTTGATCATAAATGGATATGGAATGGGATGTGTGGATAATGGAATGGGTGGATAAAATTTTGATTCACTTTTAACGACCTCAATACATGGTCACGCGAAAAACAGAAGCTCATCTCCGCAGCATCTTCGAAAAGTCTGCGAAAACCAAACGAAAGCTCGAACGAAAGCAGCTTTAACCCGACCGATTATCGATCGTCCCGTGATCGCAAATCGCGACCAAGGGGCACCCTTGAAAGGACTCATTTCGTCGCTGCGCGGCGTTGCACCGCTGTGCGCGATATACGCCGGCTCAACGAGTGAAATAATCGCAGGGGTGCATGAGAAAACGTCCAAGGGAGTATAACCCGCGGAGTTCGCGTTGACGTCGTGGAAAAAAACAAAAATAATTGACAATGCGTACCCATATTGCGTGCACAGACTCGTCGGTTCGCGCGCGAAAGGGCATCGCGTTTCATTAGCGATTCTCTCTCGAATCAACGAGTCACGTAACCCGACGGTTCAACCCACTCTCCGCCCTGATGTCGAAAACAAAACGCCTCCGAATGCCTCTCCGTTCACCGATAAATGTATACGGGGGGGGGATTTATCATTACAGCCTGTTTCTTCGGTCGAACAAGCCTCCGTATGTGACTGCGCCTCTCTGTGCAGCAAAAAGTACCGCGGATCTCGCAAGAGTGGCTCCTCATCCGCGCCGCGGATTCAAAACTCGTGCTGGGCCGACCGGTGCACCCGGTCGAGCGTATGATCATTGATTCCGTTGTTTGTGGTCACTCTTGACGATGCATCGACAATGAATTAGCGCCCAGGTCTCTCCCTCTCGTATACGCTACTTCAAAAAAAAAAAAAAAAAAAATGTGGACGCGCACAGCGCGTATGGGCCATTCCATGTCAAGACGGACGGTTTCGGAACTTTCGCGTCTTTGATTTTCCAGAATCCTTTTTAAATTCCAACCAACATATAAAAGAAAATTGTATACATTTTTTTCAATCTTTCTTCTCGTGCCGTTTTCGGGGCATGGATTTCTTTCGCTTTTTTCCCCCGAGTGGCTCTAAATCACTCACGAGAAATGTACCGATGTCAGTACTTTTTTTTCCAACATTCCGGATGCGGAAGCTTCTCCACCGTCCGATTTGCCATGGTATGTCCCATATATGAAGTATATGGATGGTAAATACATATGTTCATATGTATATGGCATATCCATATAGGTTAGGGCCCTAATTCTTGGTCGATGAGTTTTTAGAGTGACCGCAAACAACGGAGTCGCATCTATATGTATTTATGCGATACTTCACGAGTTCGTACATTGCGTTTTCGTTGCTTCACCCTCAGCATCCCTGCTCTTTTATTATTATTTTATATTAATTATTTTTCCTCGTTGTTATTGTTTTACTAATATGTATATGGCCATCCATACAAGTTAGGCCCATGATTCTTGGTCGACGAGTTTTTAGAGTGACCGCAAACAACGGAGTCATATCTATATGTATTTATGCGATACTTCACGAGTTTATACTTTGCGTTTTCGTTGCTTCACCCTCAGCATCCCTGCTCTTTTATTATTATTTTATATTCATTATTTTTCCTTGTTGTTATTGTTTTACTAATATGTATATGGCCATCCATACAAGTTAGGCTCATAATTCTTGGTCGACGAGTTTTTAGAGTGACCGCAAACAACGGAGTCATATCTATATGTATTTATGCGATACTTCACGAGTTTATACTTTGCGTTTTCCTTGCTTCACCCTCAGCATCCCTGCTCTTTTATATTATTATTTTCATTATTTTTCCTCGTTGTTATTGTTTTACTGATATGTATATGGCCATCCATACAAGTTAGGCCCATGATTCTTGGTCGACGAGTTTTTAGAGTGACCGCAAACAACGGAGTCATATCTATATGTATTTATGCGATACTTCACGAGTTTATACTTTGCGTTTTCGTTGCTTCACCCTCAGCATCCCTGCTCTTTTATTATTATTTTATATTCATTATTTTTCCTTGTTGTTATTGTTTTACTAATATGTATATGGCCATCCATACAAGTTAGGCCCATAATTCTTGGTCGACGAGTTTTTAGAGTGACCGCAAACAACGGAGTCATATCTATATGTATTTATGCGATAGTTCACGAGTTTATACTTTGCGTTTTCGTTGCTTCATCCTCAGCATCCCTGCTCTTTTATTATTATTTTATATTCGTTATTTTTCCTTGTTGTTATTGTTTTACTAATATGTATATGGCCATCCATATAAGTTAGGCCCATAATTCTTGGTCGACGAGTTTTTAGAGTGACCGCAAACAACGGAGTCATAGCTATATGTATTTATGCGATACTTCACGAGTTTATACTTTGCGTTTTCCTTGCTTCATCCTCAGCATCCCTGCTCTTTTATATTATTATTTTATATTCATTATTTTTCCTTGTTATTGTTTTACTAATATGTATATGGCCATCCATACAAGTTAGGCCCATAATTCTTGGTCGACGAGTTTTTAGAGTGACCGCAAACAACGGAGTCATATCTATATGTATTTATGCGATAGTTCACGAGTTTATACTTTGCGTTTTCGTTGCTTCACCCTCAGCATCCCTGCTCTTTTATTATTATTTTATATTCATTATTTTTCCTTGTTATTGTTTTACTAATATGTATATGGCCATCCATACAAGTTAGGCCCATAATTCTTGGTCGACGAGTTTTTAGAGTGACCGCAAACAACGGAGTTATATCTATATGTATTTATGCGATAGTTCACGAGTTTATACTTTGCGTTTTCCTTGCTTCACCCTCAGCATCCCTGCTCTTTTATATTATTATTTTCATTATTTTTCCTTGTTGTTATTGTTTTACTAAGTTTGTAAGTCCTCGAGAACCGCAAACCCTCTCACTCTGGCCTGCCAATTTTTTTTTATCCCCGATATCCGGCCGATAAAAGTATTCGTGCCCAAACGATTTTTCTCAGCATCATCGTCCTAGTTTTCTCCTCTTTTTTCTCCACGCCGACTCTCTGTACGAACTTCTATATTTTCTACGATCTACCGACGTTAACTGCATCGGATGCTGTGCCAAAAAATCTCGACGAATGGACCAACCGTCGCGATGCTCGAGGGAGTAGGGAATAATTAATTTCGAAAGCTCGTAACATCGATTTCATCAATTTCTTTATCATTCAAGCAAGCATATCAATATAAATTACGATTATCAATGCAATACATTTTTAACGATTTTCCCAATACACAAATTATTCGAGTTTACAGATTGCGCGTGTGCGCAGACGTAAAATTATATACATGCGTTTGCAACACTCGGTTGCAATTATGGAAGTTTTTGTCGATCGTCAAACTCGCGAAACCACCGGAAGAGTCGATGCGGAGCAGCTCGCGGTGGTTGAAAAATCAGCCACATGCCGCGCGCAAAATTGATTCCGAAATTTGACCATTCGAGACGCTTCTGCCTCTGCGTTACGTAAACGTGACTCGTCCAAGTTTCTTCCGAATTTCTTCCTTCGTGATAATTCTTTAATAACTTTACTCGAAATCGGTTTTGTCGGGATTGTACCTCAGGATCATTCTCAAATCGACCGATTCGGGTCACTTTCAAGCGTGATCAGCCAAAACGACGGCCAGCGTGATTGCCGTCGTCGTCGTCGTCGGAATCGTCGATCAATTTCGTTCGGAAGGTCATCGTCGTCGATCGTCTCGGTTTCATCAAGTTTTTGCGAATTTTCGGTGTCTCCGGATGAACCTTCTTCGCGTCCGCGTTACGGACGATGTCCGGAGAACGATAATCGTCGCTGAACATGAAAACATCGAGTTTCTCCATGGTATCCTCGTCGATATCGAGGAAAATATTTCTCGCCTCGACGTCTTTGCGCTTTTTTCGACGTGCGGGCATCTCGTCATCGCTGACGTCGGCGTTTCCGTCCCTCGAACGTTTGAGAACTTCGTCACTCTCGAAACAGAGACGTTCCGGTCGTTCCGCGGAGTTGGGTGAATCCGGAGGATTTTCCTCGTCGTCAGACTCGTCGTGCTTCAATTTGCCCTCGAGGAAGGTCCTCGAGGTCGTTCGCTCCTTTCTCCTCGTGGCTCTTTTCCCCGCGCCACGATGAGGTTCACCCTGGGGTTTCTCGACTCCCGGGGATTCGGAAAAGTCCATTTTCTTCGCTGCGTCGTTTTCCCTGGCGATGCTCCCGACGCCGCTCGAAGGATTCTTCCTTCCGCGTTTCATCGTCGATTCTTCCTCCAGGTTCGTTCCCGGGTCGCCCGAGAGGGAAAAAACGTCCGTTCTAACCTCAAATTCGTTGTTTCTCGTTGACTTCCCGGCGGCTGATGATCTTTTTTCAAAATCCGAATCAGAGTCGGAATCCAGCCGTGTTTGAAATCTCATTGGCACCTCGTTTTTCGTCCTCGTGGGCTTCGCAGCCGTCGCATCGTTCCTCGTCCTACGAAGAACTCGTCCATTCGTTTCTCGCTTCGGGCAGGATTCGTCCCGCCCCGATTTCGGAATTTCGTCGAACAAATTTTTCGGCAAAACAGGTTCGACGTCCCGGAGACGATCTTCGCCTCCGAGGACCCTCGAGGTTCGTTGACGAGCGAGCTTACCCCTTGTAACCGCTCCAGCTCCCCGACGGGATACCGGAGGATCGTCCTCGTCCGAGGAAGGTGCGATTTTCAAAAACCCTCGAGATCGTCGAGGTCGCGCGAGGTTATGTTCCGTTTCTCGTCGGATTCTCGAGCTGTTTGACGATCTTTCACGACCTTCCGCGTCCGCCAGTCTCCTCGTGGCGACCTTTTGCACGAGTCTCGTGAAATCGTCATCGTCGTCGTCGTCGTCTTCCTCGTCATCCGGCTTTTTCTCTTTCTCCACCTGCGAAACAACCGGGAAACGATTATGAGCACTCCCGAAACGTGAGGTTAACTTCCGACTTTCCGTTCCCACGATGGACGCCGCCATCTTGCGGGATTTCTCGAAGGTTCGACTCGCGATGGTGGCGCCTCGCTCGGCGTTCTTTCTCCTCGGCGGGAAATAAGAATCCGCGCGATCGACGGATTTCGCCTCTGGTGAATCACACCCGGAAACCGTCATGGCGGAATTATCGGACGATGATTCGACCCGCGGATCATCGAACGTTCGGCGCTGGCGCGTCGACGCTTTCAGCTTCCTCCGCTCGCCGCGCGGCAGCTTTACGAGTGTGACCGCGAGATGGCGCTGTTTGATCGAATCTTCGACGTTTTTCGCTTCGAGCTTCGGCCCGGCAGCGACATCTTCCGTCGGTAACTGCGCGGAGATGTCGGTATCGTCGTTCGAAGTTTCGCCGCTCTTGGCGCTGTTGTTCCCGTTGCAGGAACATATGAGAATCGTGCTGGAATCACTGTCGTGCGTCATTGTCGTGAGCAATTCGATATTGGAGCTCTTCTCCAGAGGCTTTTTCCCGCCCGACGACGTAATTTCCGGTAACGAGCGAGGTATTTCCGACGATTTCCGGTAACGAGCGAGTTTCTCCTCCGACAGTCTGACGAGTCGTACCGTCAACATCCTATCGCCCAAAAGGTCGTTGGGACGACGAGGAGGTACCTCGGGATCATCCTCGCGCGTTGAGGAATCTTTTTTCTCCTTGAAATCGTCTTTTGCGCGACTTTGACCTTCCGACGTTTCGCCTCTCGCGTTTTCCGAGACTCCACCGTCCGTCCTCTCGACGACACTCCTGCTGGGCGTTAAGCCGAGAGATTCAAAGAAATTCGCGTATCTCTCGTGACCTTCGTTCGTCCTTTCGACGTTTTTGTTGTTGTTGCTGTCGTTCTTGCTCTCGGCAACGGACGCGCGAGTGACTCGCGTATTATTCTCATCGGCATCGCGGGTGATCAAGGCGGTCGCGTCGTTCGTGCGTCGAATGCGCATCGAGGCCCTCTTTCGTTTTCTTCTCGCACTGGCGCGGTTGGCGAAGCTCCTCCTCGTTTCGACGATCGGCTCGAGCGCCGGATGGGAAAGCTTCGGCGCGAAAGTCGTCGTCGGGGTGGCAGAGCCATTCGTGCTTTGTCTCACGGGGATGAGATCGATCGGAGAATTCCTTCCGGTGTACAATTTCCGACGGTTCGTCATCGTCGTCAAGTTCGAAAAACGCCTGGCGGCCAAACTCTCCTGGAAACTTTGCCTTGCGCGCGTTATGATTTCTCGGGGGTTTTCCACGACAACCGGGGTGTTGGACTTTGGAACATGGTTGCCATCCGAGGTTTCTCGCAGTTTCGACATTTCCATGAGCTCGTCGAATTGCTGAAGCGCCGGAAGTACCTCGGACAGCGTCAAGCTGTCGCGTTGATTGATCTCGGAGATGCTCGACGCTTCGCGCCCTGGTGAACGTGGCAAGGCGTCATTTCCGGTAATCGGAGGAGTCATCGCGCTTTCTTGGGGATTCGATTCGTTCGCATCGCTCTTAGCCCCCTCCGTTATCTCCAGCGTTCTGCCTCGCTCCGTTATATTGGCGTTCGCGAGAACGTAAGCTGCCGTATCGACCGAGCTGCACGGCGAATTCTCGTCGTCGATTCTCACGTCCTGCACGGATCCTCGGATAACCGCCGATTTGCCGGATGCCCAGCATTCGCCCTCGCTCAAGGACGAACCGGTCTCGGAGTCGTCTCCCCCGCCGCCCAGTTGGTAAGGAGGATTTCCCGTGTCCACCCAATACTGTATGAGAGCCGGAAGTTTGCGTATGGGAGCCCGACATTTCGAGTAATACTCCCCCTCCCCCTCTTGCTTCTCGTCCTCTCTGTCGTTGCCATTCTCATTGTCGTCGGCATTCGCTTCCACGCCCTCTACTGGCTTCATTGTTTGGATATTCAGCTCGACGTCGTCCGCAACCTGCTCAGAGAACGCATGTCAATATTTCAAACATCGGCAACAAACGCCTTGGAACTGTAGGTGCGAGCGTGTCTGGGAAATGGCGCAAAAAATTTATGGGAGTATGCGATGTATTTCATATCGGCGGAAAGTTTTTCGCTCCGAGCGCTCTCTGGAAAAGGGATGAGATTTCCCACCTGGAAATTGTTACGCCGGTCGAGGATCGTGAATTCTTCGACAAATTCGAACAATCGTCGAGTTAATAACGACAAAGCCCGCGGTGGCGACGCGAGATTGTCGAAAGGGTCAAAAGGGGTACAAGCATCGAACAACGTTTAGCCAAAATGGAGCAAAGTTATCGATTTCTCGTGAAACGAGTCGGTAATTAACAGCTCGAATGATAACAAAATTAGATACTTACATCATCGGTGTATTTTTGAAAAAAGCTGCACCAGGCTTTTTCCCTCTCTTGGAGTACCTCCTTGGGCAAGTTAAAAGAGAAGTCGGCATCGTCATTGATACTCCGCTGGGCAACCCTGCCTTGCGAAAATAAAGAACCCATGATAGTTTCGTTATGATTCGCGCAATGTCAAAACATAATTTCTTTTTTTTTTGCAATTTTTCGATCAAACAATTCATCGCGGGCAAAAAGTTATGTACTGCGGATCCTGGAACGAGCCAAAAATCGAAAACATTACGTACATAACCTATATCGTATACACGGTGAGTGAAATTATTGATTGAATAACGGTACCATCACTTTACCTCTCGACACCTTGGATGTACGACTGCGAGAGTACGTAGTTTCGTTTTTCACTGATATCACTCGCCATCGTTATCACCACTCCGGCGAAGAAGGACGATTAATTGTTGATTAATCACCGATGCTCGGAAAGATGAAAACGGTACAACACAACACAACACAAACATTCGCGTATATTTGGTGCTCACGACTGATCGTGACGTCGCTGCGATCACATGAATTTTGTTTCACAAACACAACTCTCATCGATGCTTGTTTTGGCGTGAAAAAAAGACGCCTTGCCAGTTGCCAGTCGCAGCGTCAACGTTGTTTACGATCGTTGTGTCTGTTTGAAACGTTTGAAAGTCGTGGCAGCACTTGGCGGCGTGGCGTCGCGTACGGAACTACGTGCGAGAGAATGAGAATTCGTGAAAAAATGTTGTAACAAAGTCTGCACAGCGGTTTTCGCCGGGTGCAGGCGCCGAGTAGATTCATTCATTGGAAAAACGAGAGATGTTTCTATTATTACTATGAAAAAAACAACACATTCGTTTATCGTGTGTTGTTGCATTCTCTCTCAAGGGAAAAACACCCTCTCTTTTCTTACCGTCCAGAGAGCGCCTGCAAACACGCGTCGCTGATACGTTTAAAATTTCCAGTCGGTAATATGGCGAGACCGTACTTACCGACAGATGAAAAGAACAAAAGGGGAAGAGTTTAGAAAATCGGGTAGGCGTCAAAGAACCGAAATGCCATTTAACCGAAAATGACGTCCGGCTAGCGTCTGTTTATTGCATAGCCGCTAGGTGCCAGTGGTGTCGAAAGTCTGCGATACCGACAATTTGACAGATGTTCAACGTGAAGATTGATTCGATGGACAGTCATTCGCAAGAATAATTCAAATACATAATATATATAGATATATATCGGTATGGAAAATGGAGATTTTCGATAAAAATCGTTTTTTGCGTTTTCCGGGCGAAATATTGAGTTTACGCGGAAAATACACTGATTTTGGGATCAATTTTTATTTTTGAATAATTAATCTTTCTCCTTTGTTTATTGGATAGAAAATCTCCCGCTGATCACGAATCTCATGGTTTTTTCCCCAAAAACTAATTATTTCAAGGAGAAAACAGTAATTTTCGATAAAAATCGTTTTTTGCGTTTTCCGGGCGAAATATTGAGTTTACGCGGAAAAGACGCTGATTTAGGGATCAATTTTAATTTTTGAATAATCAATATTCCTCCTGTGTTTATTGGACAGAAAATCTCCCGCTGATCACGAATCTGATGGTTTTATTCCCGAAAACTAATTATTTCAAGGAGAAAACAGTAATTTTCGATAAAAATCGTTTTTTGCGTTTTCCGGGCGAAATATTGAGTTTACGCGGAAAAGACGCTGATTTTGGGATCAATTTTTATTTTTGAATAATTAATCTTTCTCCTTTGTTTATTGGATAGAAAATCTCCCGCTGATCACGAATCTCATGGTTTTTTCCCCAAAAACTAATTATTTCAAGGAGAAAACAGTAATTTTCGATAAAAATCGTTTTTTGCGTTTTCCGGGCGAAATATTGAGTTTACGCGGAAAAGACGCTGATTTTGGGATCAATTTTTATTTTTGAATAATTAATCTTTCTCCTTTGTTTATTGGATAGAAAATCTCCCGCTGATCACGAATCTCATGGTTTTTTCCCCAAAAACTAATTATTTCAAGGAGAAAACAGTAATTTTCGATAAAAATCGTTTTTTGCGTTTTCCGGGCGAAATATTGAGTTTACGCGGAAAATACACTGATTTTGGGATCAATTTTTATTTTTGAATAATTAATCTTTCTCCTTTGTTTATTGGATAGAAAATCTCCCGCTGATCACGAATCTCATGGTTTTTTCCCCAAAAACTAATTATTTCAAGGAGAAAACAGTAATTTTCGATAAAAATCGTTTTTTGCGTTTTCCGGGCGAAATATTGAGTTTACGCGGAAAAGACGCTGATTTAGGGATCAATTTTAATTTTTGAATAATCAATATTCCTCTTGTGTTTATTGAACAGAAAATCTCCCGCTGATCACGAATCTGATGGTTTTATTCCCGAAAACTAATTATTTCAAGGAGAAAACAGTGATTTTCGATAAAATTCGATTAAAGAAAAAACCTTTTGTTATCATGAAATTCGGTGATCATCGGTTTCTCCCATTCCTCAAAATAAACAACGCTGTTTTGAAGAAAGTTCGGATCACGCGCGTTACGCAGCATCCGGTATCGCGGGACATACTCGAATAACGCGGCCTCACGTTCGGGAGATCTCGAACCATATAGACTTCGCGTTTAAATTAAATCATCGATAATACTCGGATTTATATTTGCAGCAATAATTCTCTCGTGATTATATATATATATATATCTCGTGATATATATCTATCTATCTATCTATATTGGGCTATCAAAGTGTAAATATATATGTATATATATATATTTACACTTTGATAGCCCAATTTCACCATACGTAATAAAAAAAATTTTTTAAATCTACTATTACACAACAAATGCGTGATGAGTGAATGATAGTTGCGCGTTAAATGGCCCGTCTCGATCACGATGCAGCTCCGTGCACTTTAACGTACAACGCGTTTGTGAATATTCTCTTTAATTGGACGATTTCTATTTTTTTTTCCCTCTCATCTGCTTCCTCATGTGCGTACAAGCCTCGCAATTATCTCTAGCACGGATTGATGTGTACATATATCCGAGAATCGCTTCCGAGAAAATAAAATATAAATACTCGAGAATGTTATTCCCGATCAACATCAATGAAAAATATCACTTCATCCGCTGGACATAAACAAGGAAACTTTGAGACAAAACGCTTCGACGAGTGCGAGCGACGATTAAAAAATGATACTCTTCGCGGTGATTGGACGAGGAATTCCGAAAAAATAAATGAATAAATTTTGCAATCGACGAATTTGTTTGTCGAGTGTTTCTCCGTGCGAGACCTCTTTAAAAATACACTTTAAATGGAAAAACATCCACGCCTTATCGGCGATCGAAGTTCGGCTGGAACCGATGAAAAAATAATAAAAATCCTGATCGAGGTGAAGATGTATCTCGGACGATGCAATTTTTTTTTGCAAATAAAATAATCGTCAGTGCAACAATTATCACAAGTAAATATGATGTCGAGGGTATGCGTGACTCCTGCGACAAGTGTGAAACGAGTGGATTTTTTGAGAAAAACACTGTAATTGCATATATTCTCCGCGACAAACGTCTCCATCGAGAAATGCGTTATCGGAAAAAATTCTTCAAAGTTTAATAACATTTTTCCGCTATTTTAACGAATCCCAAGTATTTAGCGACTGTACAAAAATCCGAAAGAAAAATCGATCATCCGCAAAGTATCAAGTGCATTGAATTTAGACGTACGCGTGCATTTTTTCCAAAAATTTTCAAGATTGCCAGATCGAAGACGTTTCGATCGAACGAGAATGATCAAAAAGCCGAAATTTTTTGTGAATTTCTCAAAATCTTACAAAAAAACAGAGAATCAAAAGATCACGTCTCTTGCAAAAAATCAATGACTATGAGATTCGAGAAGGAAATATAAATTCCCCAAATTTTTTCGAAATTTTCTTTTTTTTATAATCTCTCTGCGATATCGTTGCTTTTTTTTGTTATATAAAATCAGTGTGCCCGCGGTACCTTCTATACCAACGTTGCCCACCTCCTCAGCTTCTGCAGCGAATAAAAAAAAATTAACGAATTAAAAAAAAAAGCACGTCTCTAATCTTCCAAAGTACGTTTTCGTCCGTGGTATACTCGCACGTGATACGAAGGAGATTAGAAGAGGCATAGCAATAACCGTAACAATGAGACGTTAAGAACACTCTCAACTGCTGCTCCAAACCGAAAAACTGATAATAGATAACCCTCGATACAGGGAGCGCATCCTATCTGCCCCGTGTAACCTCGATTTACACTCTACGTGTCTTATTTTTTGTTTTTCAAACATCCGGACGGGTGTAATCGAGCCAAATGTTTTAACGAACAAAAAAATAACAAATAAAACGAAAAAACATAACGACATCCGTCGTCGATGAACCGGACGGTCGCGACCTCGACAAACGAAATATCGCCGGTGTGTTATTTTTAGTTTGCCGTACGATTAGATGTCAAAAGCATCCAAAAAAAAAACATGGAGAAAATCGTGATACGCGAGTGTCACTCGCGGGTCCGATGGCCCGTTGTGCCACGCGAACCAAAGAACCAAACTGATTTAGGTCATTTTCGATAGGACCCACCCGCCTCTTTGCCGCAAATGGACCGCGATTCAAGAGGTACATCCACGATTATATCGATTTATCGCGCATCTTTCCTTCTCTCGTCCGAAGATCGATCGCCATGGACCAAATTGCTTCTCCGAGACTGTACCGTATACCGCGTGTGTACTTCCGCTAAAAATCCGTCCGGTGATGCATTTTTCCTCTCGCCGTATCCATAAACGATCTCGCGATCGAAGCTCGAAGCGCGAAAAAAAAAATCACTCGCAAATCGTGTGGGAAAAATAATGAAAATCGAGGAAAGGTGTGCAACGTCCGAGATGAAAATGTTTAACGTGTCTCGGGCAGCATGGGAGCAGACAGAAGTGGAATAAACATCTTGTTGACCGATTGTCAGCGGTAGCCGAGGGGGGCTGTCCATCTCTCCCCCTCCTCCATCCGAAAGCTTGTCTCTCGATAAGATAAGATTCGAACGAAATCTAAGTTCGTCCCGGGGTCGAAAATGAAGAGACACGCACTGTGTACGTTTAGCGATCGAGAGAGATGACGATGGCGCCGGATCAATTTATATGCTTTCGTAATGTTGCGGGCAACAGCTGGACTTGGATCCGATGGGTGCGATAGAACGGAGAGAAAAAAGAAATCGTGAAAGAAAAATGTTTGCGCCATGTGCACATGGGCGATAAGTGGTTATCAACGAAGCGTATTCGTGAGGAGTTTTTCAATTGATTTTTAATTCTTTCGGAAAGAATCACTTTTCCAATACTCTCGCGAATGGAGCAGCGATCGTTCGTCGGTCTCGGATGCCAATCTCGAAAAAAAATTAGGGATAAATAAATAAAATAAAAAATAGGGATAAAAAAAATAGGGATAAATAAAAAATGATTTTTATCCCAAATTTTCAAAGGCAAACCCAACATTTTCTCGGGGATGGAGAACGTTTTCCCCCTTTTTTGCGCAGTTTTTCTACACCCCACGTTTGTTTTCCTTTGCATCGAAGCGTAAGTTTGGGCATATTTTGGAAAACTCTTCAACGTGCTTTTTCGTCTGACGCAATGGTCCAGGGTAATTTGCTCCAGAGCCAATCAACGGCATTCGTTCAACGTTTTGAAAATGACGCGTTTTCATGCAAAAGTCATTGCTAATTTTATCGAAACGATTTCACTCGAAGGATAATTATTTTTTATTCCGGATTTCCAAACCTGTTTATTGTTTGAAGGGAAATCTCGTATTTTCGGAAATAGATGCGGCGGTTTGATTTGTTTTTTTCGAAACGCTCTTCGTCATACTTTTTGTTCGCGATAATCATCCTGGGTCGTTGCTCCAGGGTTAATGAACGACGTTCGTTTAGGGTCGATGCTACAGAAAATTTCCCCTTAAATGTCCGTTATTTCTTCACTGTATCACTAAATCGGGTCAAATTATTCGACCTGAATGTATATGGATCTTTTGTCACTATTTTCCGTAATTATACAGCAGACTCCAATCCCAAAATATTGCCATTAAATCGTTTTGGCAACTACTGTAAATTAAGCAAATTTGTTTTTAATAGGTTTGAAAAAAGCGAAAGAAAAATGCCTCATAAAAAGACAGTTCATAAACTACGAAAATTTCCGTAATGCGAAAGAGCGCCCCACTTCCCCCAAAAAATATCGTCAAAAAAATTTCTTTTTTCCGTTGGCAAGTGCCATCGGCCTCCTCCAAATTTGTCGAAAAAAAAAAGTTTGCTCGTCAATAGTTTTTTTTCCATCGGCTGTCGCAAATCGAACAATTAACCTTTTCGACTCGAATAGCAAATATTCAATTATTACGGTTAAAAAAAAAAGACTTTTTTCTTCGTTTTTTTTAAGGGGCGTATAGGCATACAGGAAACGAATAGAAAAAAAAATTGCCCAATGTTTTAAAGCCACGAAAATTAAAGATTCGTTTAGGCGAGTCGTTGGGCCCCGATTTTCTTTGTAATATTCGGGATATTTTCAAAAATATACAGGGTTCATCGAACCGGATATACACTAGACTATATACGAATGTACGAATATACATTACACTATACATGTAGGTGAGCACGCGGAAAATCAATTTAAAGCGCGAGTCATCGAAAAGTAATCATTTTCAATGCTGATTCTTCGGTATTATAACAATTTGAGGGACAAACATAGTACGCCCGGAACGAATATTCATGGCGCAAAAAGAAAAAACCTAAGATATCAGTCTGGCACGTGCGAGCAGTACTTTTTCTCCTCCTAGACTTTTCGGGTAAAAACCGCCGCTGTTGTTATCCAGAAAACATCGTTGCGACAGTCTCGGCGTACGAATCGAGTAATCTTCTCGGAGGGGCAAAGACTCAATAGTTTGGACCAATGACGCGCCATATCGCTCAATTTACGACTATACAGTGATTTGAAAAATGAAAAAAAAAAAGTTTCCGGGAGGAACTGACGAGCACGATATTTGGGGGTGATTCCGCTCTGTCAACATTTTTTGCCACCTCCGATTGTCAAAAATCCTCGTACTGGAATGACAGCGAAGGAAACAGCTTCGCTTTCCACTGCTACGTTCAAAAAACGTAATCAAAATGACCTACTCGAATTCATTATTTTTGACTTGTTTTTCATTTACTCAAATTATTGCTTTTCATACATTTTTTGAGTAACCATCCGTCGGACGAACGAGATGAATCTCTTGAAATCGCGCACTCTTTCAACAGCGTCAAGTTTAAAGAAACAAAAAATTATCCCCCAATTTTCTCGGAGCACAGCTGGAACTCGTCGATCCCTCGAACCGCAAATTTGCAATATCGTCTTGTCTGAATTAATCATAAGAGACCTGAAAAAAAAAATAATTTTTCCTACTTTTTTCGGAGCAAAGCGAGTCTCGGTCCCACGATGCTAAAAACAAAAGTCAAAGCCAGCGGGAAACTCGCTCCTCCGGGCTTCATCGATCGTTGAAACTGGCATATTTGCAGCGAACGTACACAGCGAGAGAAATTACACGTCAAAGTCGAAAATAAGTTTTACGAGACCCGCATCCGGTGTGCAAAAAGCGATACGTGAGTTCGCAGGGCGCCAAAAATTCTCACCGGTTTCGTCGTCCAATATAGGACTTGGCGCCTGCAATGTCTCCTCGCTCTGAATCACCAGCTGCACCAAGGCACGAAGAAGAAACAACGGCATTCAGTGCCTCGTTAAATATCGTAAATTTTAGCACACGGAGATATTCTTCCGTGTAGGTCAGAGGCGAATAATGTGTGTGGGATACTCGAGTATCGATGAACCTATTTATATAATACCGAGCCAGCAATAACAGCGAGTATCTCAATATATTCTTCGACGGGCATGATAAATTGCATCGAATGTCTATACGAGCTTATAAATAAACATGCCTTTTTTTCTTTGTTCACTCCTTGTGCAATTTTTCCGACGCTTATTGCGTTCGATCGTGCACAATAGTAACATGAAGGGAGGGCTTTGCATCTTGCAGAAAATTGTCGTATCGAAATTCGGTTCATTGAAATTAAGCACGATATTCGTTGGGGAAATCCATCGTGTTTTATTTGCATTGAACTTTTCGCGTATCGCGAAGCGAGTTAATTTCGTTCGCGGAGAGTTCAGTCCCCTTCGGAATTCGATATCTGTTTTATGCTCTCTTCCCTCAACATCGGAGGGTGGATGAGTAAAAACAATTAACAGCGTTACGTCGAATGTACGACGAACGGGACCGGTGCACATGTCTGTGCGTTCGACGGGACTTTGGACGAAAAAAAAATCGATCGAAAGTTTACGTTCGTTTATTTTAATTCGTCGAGGGTATCGAGGGTTTTTTTTCAGCCTCGATGGGACGAAATTGGATTTTCAGATTTAGGACTAATTGCGGATTGGAAATTTTCGGTGATTCGGTAACGCTGCGAAAATCTCAGTGAAGGCAGTCGTACGTGTGGTACCGAGGGCAGTCATTTTCAATGATGACGACATCGAAAAATTAATGACACAGCTTTGAAAAGATTTTTAACGATTTTCGTATGAATATCCTATTAAATAATACCCCCACGATATTATTTACACTATTCATTGTACACGTCGAGACTAATTGAGACTTTTGCCAGACCAATTGGCACTCTCACGTCCGTCAATGAACGACAAGTACGGCAAATTGTTCACCTAATTTAGCGTCGCTTTGCTTTCAAAGAATCAACGTTACCCAGTCGTGGTACTGTTTTAGGACAAAACACTGGACGTTTTCGTCCCAAAAACTGGTTAATATCGCACAGTCATCGCTTCATCAAAGTCACTTCCTCCTTCCGTACGATGAAAATCGTCGTATCTCGTCCGATCGTTTTTCTCCGATTGAAAAAAGATCGTGGAGCTGCAGGCGATCGACGAGACTTCGAACCAACCGAGACGTTAGACTTTTTGATAAACAAATTTCCTTAAACGACCCACTGACACACTAACATACATCGAGGAACAATCGATGAACGAGAAAACTCCGGGGAGACTCTCTTTTTTTTTTTCAAAGATCGCCGAAAGCCGATGGCGAAATAATCTCCCTATTGATAAATGTACACGAGATTAATATGACGAATAAACACTTTGCGGTAGGTATATTTTCGTTTCGATCGGTCGAAGGGCTTGAAAGAGACGCACACACCGAGATTAAAGTTCGGTGTTAGATTTCCTGCACAACAAAGTCGCTTCAACCGATAAGAGGCAAAGGGACGAGATAAGGAGAATCATGACAGCTATCCTCTTCCCTCTGGCATACCCGGTCGTCTGCATTCCACTTTTTATTGTTTTCAAATCAGTTTTTCTTTCTTTTTTCCGTTTCATTGATAATTAACGTCGCTGCTGGGTTCATCCCACCGCCGTCTGCGTCGTTACCCTCCGTATCTGAAAATACATTGACCTCGTCGCCCGATCAATGATAATTTCAACGCGGGAGTGCATTATCGATTGTCGATTAAACAAAAATTAACGCAGAAGCAGAAAAAAAGGAGGCGGAGAAAATCCCCGTCGATCCACTTTGCGCTACGACCTTTTGCACCCTTTTTTTGTTTCCATCGACGTCTCGGACGGATAATTTATCGGAGCTTTCGCGAGGGATGATCGATCGAGGATGGCTTATTGCTGCAACTTTTGGAAAAGTTATTCTCGGCTGGAAAAAAAAACAACGAATCGAGGGAAATTCAAGTAAACCGATAAACTTTGCTCTACGATCGAGGCAAAGTCGAATTCAGGTCCTTGTACTTTTCGTATCGCGACGCATGCTGTTTAGTCATTATTTTTCTTTCTTAACGTCATTATGGATCCGTTATTTAAGCACCCTCGTGAGGTACAGTCGGTATTCAAATTTTGAGTACGAGTGACGCTACAAAAATTCTGCAAAGAAATCACGGTCGTGCGGACGATATCGCGAGCTTGTGAAGATTCAAAACGATGAAATTCGATCATTCTTTCGAAATTTCGTTCGTTCGACATTTTTCAAAGATTTTCGTTAGACGGAACGAAAACGTTTGGCCCTGTGCTTTACGCGTGCTCCCTTACCTTGCTCCGTACCAGCCAATCTGCGAAAGCTTGCACAAATTTGCGGTTTACACGAAGAGTATATCGTCGTAATATATAATTATACCGCTATTTTATTAATCGTATCGTCGTATTATTAATTCATTATTTTATATCGGATCATATAATCTGCAATTTGATTGAATTATCTTTCAGAATTGCTGTAGGGAAACATTTCAAAAAAAGTTGCGATGTTAATATGACATATAATTGTGGTATGCATGTACAATGACAGATTAAAATTCGCCTTTGATCTCGATTTTGACGGGATTGTACCTTCACAAAATTCTTAATCTCGTGCGCCCATCAGTCGATGGTCCCTCGTTCGCTATCGTCTCTGTGCCTCGCCTACTCGCTTTTCCTTTTCTTGTTTTTCTCGTTGTGGAAAAGAGTGGGAAATACGAGAATATCCATATCGAAGAGGCCCGATGGAGAAAGCGGCTAAAGAGATCTCGCAGTGACTCTGGGAATCGCGCTACCAACGGAGAGACACGAGAGACTCCCTCGCGCGTCAAGAGAGCGGTATTGTCGTCGGTCTCTCCGAGAGCGCTTAAAACCACTAGCCACTCTCGATCGAGAGGCAAATTAGCTCGGAGCACCGTTGCCGAACGACTCGTATACATATCGGTTAACAAAACTGTGATATTTTCGTGTAACTTTACGCTTCTCTAACGATAATCAACGATATTTAAAAAAAAATAGAGAAATAAATAAGAAGGAAAAAAAACGAGAAATCGTAAATTTATTCGTCATCGCAAACTTGGTGAAAAAATCGAAAAAAACCAGAGTTTTGTGTTTTCAAGCTCGCGTCGATCGTGTTAATCGACGATTTTTGCAAAAACGTCATATCGACACGAAACTGCACACTGCACCGGTGGAGGCACCTCAGCCACTGAGGCGATTTAACGAGACTGAGACGAAAAACGATGTAATTCCGTCAAAAAAAAACGAGAGATCGAGGATAAAAAAAGTCTGATCGGAAGGTGCCGTATTTCATGGTTTTTTCTCGCGAGGGAAGACTCGTTCGTCTCGAGTCGCGGTGATATAATTCATGGTAACACGTCACGAGCGTTCTACGAGAAGAAAACGTGGGTGATTTCGTCGCGAGTCAGTTTGAACGGAAGATATAATTCAATTTCTGAAGATCGCAACGTCGAGTGGTACTGTTTTTTTCGTCTCGCCTCTTTCGACCGCAGCCTCGTTTGTCGTTTGCATTTTTCGCTCCGATTTCGACGGTTTTTCGTCCAGAAAAAGAGCCCGAAGCTCGGAGTATCATGCGAACGAAAGGCCCTGAAATGCCATCGGAAAAAGTCGCGACATCGACGAGCGAAAAATCCCAAAAAACAATTGCACGCGCGAGAAAAACGTTTCTTCGATCCGGGAACGGTCCGACGATCCTGGCGTTGTTGCTGATCTTCCTCGCGACCGTCAACTCCGTACCTCACGATTACACGAATCAGCGCACGATAAGACTGTGCTCCAAGAGTCTGAGCGACGCTCTTTTTCTCATATGCCACGATCGGGGTGGTTACAACGAGCCATTTTCGTACAACGGCGAGGATGACGTTCGCGTGTCCACGGGGCCTGGCCTCGTCGAGGAATGCTGCCATCGTCCTTGCAGTTACGAGCAACTCGAGCAATATTGCAAGCCTCTCAACGACGACAAAAATAACGACGATTCGCTGGGGGGAATGTAAGTCGTATGTATCGGTTTTTCAGTTTCACTCTTTTCTTTTAAATCCTTCACCGCAATATCATGAATATCGTTAACATCGTGTTGTCACGTTTTTCATTAATCAACGTCGTTATTTCATCGTTGCGTCCTGTCCCAGCGTTATTATTATTTTTTACGTAAAACTCGAATGTTTTCGGGGACTCTGAAAACAGCGAAGAATCGAGTGCAATAATGTTTATCATTTTTCGTGTGCACGATTCGGGGCATTTCCGTCTGACCTGGATCCTAAATCCGACGAAAATCGTACGCAATATGAGAAATTACGAACGAACGTATTTTCTTTCGTCGTATAACGACGAAATATCGTTGAATAAATATCAGAAATATCATTTTAAATCGGCAATAAAAGCGTTTCCCGCGAAAATCTCTCTTTTATTGAATGAATATTCCATGCTGCTGTCCATGTCCAACGAGTCATTCGATTTCGAATTTGTAAAACACGATGCGATCGATCGAAATCGGTTTATTTATTTCTCATTATTATTTAAATTATATTTTACGTTTATGAATATGTTGTTATTCACGTTTTACACGAGAAAATACGAACGAGACAAAAAAACATACGCCCTCTCGCGTCGTTTGAAAAAAATAGATCGGAGATATATTTTGGTGATACCCGTATCTTTGTCTCTTTTTGTCACACGCGTTTTCGTGATAAAACGATTTTGGAAAAGATTACACGGCTTATCTGTCCCTCGAGATGTTTTTTTTTACGCGACGTCATGGGAAATGCACAAAACAAATATTTTGGTCGAACGTCAACACTCATGGGAAGTGACATTTCTCTGCGGCGATAACGTATCTGCGGTAGATAATTGCTGCACGATTAAAATTTTAAACTAAAATAAATATATAGTACACGCCTATGTGGGGCATTCCACGTCAAGTGGGGCACTTTTGGATCTTCGAATTTTCGAATATCAAAGAAAATTACTCAAAAATGTACGGTATTGCTTATTAATAATGAAATAAAAACAATATCCTCATTATAAACAAGGATTTTCGTAATAAATGATGTTTTATTGAACTTTCGAAATAATCAAAATCAACAACGATTTTTGGGAGAAACATTTTGACGGATAACGAAAGAACGATCGAAACTGCTGGCTTGTCAAAGATCGAAAATTGTCTGATTTGACGTGGAATGGCCCATATGTGCGACACATAAAGGGCGTTTAATCGAAACTTTCGAGACATCGCCGCGCGTTTCGAAAAAACGAAGACGGACGGATGAGAAAACAAGGCGATTTTTGCTTTTTCGAATCGTGAATGCCCTCAAGGTTACATCAAGGTCAACTTTGTGTTTTTGGGGCTTTGTTTTGAGTTTTTGTTTCGTCTTCAAGTTGGAAAATATTGCAAAATCGTGTGCCAGTTTTATCTTGGTTTTGTTTATTTTACCTTTTTTTTTCAGCTCATTATTTCACGATGTTTGTTCACATATTTCATTGCAAATTTTATCGATATTTTGCAAATAATTAAAAGAATAAATGAAAGAAAAGAGACGTCAAAGTTTAAGTTTAAGGGGGTTCGCGCGAATCTAACGGTGATGGAAAACAGGACGAATGCAGGAATGTGCATAGAGTGCGATGGTGTTTTATACTGCCTTGTGACAGTAAAAAATAACTCAAAAACAAAAATAAAAGATTGTTGTTTTGAAAAAAAGCAAATGCGACACGCACAATTTTGATAATTCTCAAAGAACTCCGTTGGTTTCATCGAGTCATAAGTTTCGTGTGAATCCCCTTAAAACACCTCGGGCATGGCCACCGGACGAAACGCGATTGGTGTCATTTTACTCGTCTAATTCGTTCGGCACGTGTTGCAGCGATTTTTGTTTTTTTCTTCTTTGATTTCGAGTTATTTTGATGTCTCAAGTTTAAATGGAACATCCTTTATATCTAGAGACGCGGTGGCGTCTCGACGCCAAGTAATTTAAAAAGAAAATTTTGAAGTATTTATATATATACATGCATTTTGGATGTGCCTCGTTCGTTCTCGAAATAGAAACAAAAACATACCAATGATCCAAAAGTTTCACAATCGGCATTCATTTCTTCGGTCTCTAATCTTTTCCTTTTTCCGCCATGTCGACGCTCATCCGACCTTTTTTTCGCATCGGGACTCGATGCCTTTTGTTTTTCGTATCTTTTGATGGGTTTTTCAAAATTCTTTTTTATCTCAACGCCGTGTACGGCAGGTATTTTTTCAGCATGAATAGTATAGAAAAAAACAGTCACGACTACTCGACAATGCTGTGACATTTTCGGCAATAAATACATCAAAAAATGATTAACAAATTGTTCAGCATTTTTTATTATATCTCGACGATACCTTTCTTTTTCGTGTTGAATTAATTTATTCATTTTTTTAATACACTTAAATCAGTCCAAAAATTTGTCGGTTCTTAGAATTCCGTTTTTTCAATACGACAAAAGATTTCGAAAGTAGCAAATATTTTATCACTTCTCGCCATTTAAAGATTTTTCATTTTGAAATCGTGGTCTCGTTCGTACGGTGTCTTGAAAAAAATGTAAAAAAGTCACAAAAAGATCGATTTTTTCCCAATTTTTCTAGCATCGTCGAGTACTCGAAATTCGCGTTCCATCTATCGTTGCTCGTTTTCGTAATTTTTGTTCAGGCATACTCCTTCTCTTCGAGAATAAATCATGTGCGAACTAACGGAGATCCCGATTTTTTTTTAATTTTCCAGTGAGGAATCCTTGAGAATCGTTAATTTGCCGTACATCCGGACGGGGGAACGCGATACCAAAAGGCTACCACTGACGAGCGAGAACGACGACAAAGAGAATAATAAGAGTAAGGATCGAAGTGTTACGATATTGAAAAGAAGAAACAATGAAAATGATGAAGGGAAGCATGCCATGTGGGGTTTGAAGGGTAGGAAGAAAATGAGAAAAGCTGGTGGAGGGAAAAGCTTCGAAAGTCATTGGAAAAAATACTACGGTGTCAACGGTGTCAAGCGTGACAATGACATTGACAGTGTCAATGACACTGACGTTAATAATACATCGAGACGCGTTTATCGACGTCACAGACGACCAAAACGTCCCCATCGTGGCAAGGTGCTTCACAATTATCGAGAGAAATAAATAAACCAAAAGAAACTGCACAAAAAAAATCATGTTTTTTGCTGCACATATTTTTTCAATATTTTTCCATTCGATCAAAGTTGTGGCCTGCTTGTCCGTGTCGTCGCACGCACCTTAAGGACGTATGGCACGTATAGCCTCGAGAGAAGCAAAGTAGAACGATAATCTCGCGTATTCAGCGAAACCAAAAAAATTTTTTCAAAAATCAATCCATTCGCGATACCGAGTACCGTAATTTTCAGTAGCAACGATATGAAAAAGGTGTTTTACAATTGGTGAAGAAAAAAAACTGGGAAAGATTCGTTTTGAATTGTTTCGTTCATTTTTTTTGGATATACATGAATTTTTTGAAAAATTGTTGACAATAGTTTCAAAAGATCGGAGGAATTTTGGAAAGAATCAAGCGTGTACCGTGAAGAACGATGAATTTGGAAAAGTCGATTTGTGAGGTGAAAAAAAAGTTTCTCGATGTTTCGAAAAACTTGATTTTCTCTTACTCATTTTTGCACAAACTTGCAGTTGAACACGATTCATATTTTGACGTTTTTTTCTACTTTTGCCAAGAGCTCGCGGTTCTCGTTCTATTTCGTACTGATCTCGTGATTTAACTCTGCTGTGTCAAAGAAAAAATCCCAGCTGCAAGTGGGTCAACGATGGACCAAAACTGCATGAAATGAAATTTTCATCCCTCGATAAAAGAGACGAGTTTTGCTTCCTATCATTTTTCCATTTTAAACTTTCTTGCCGATTTTATGATTGAATTCCTCCTCCTCCTCCTCCTCAAAGGAAACGAAGCTTCACAGCTTTATGAAAAAAAAAATCGTTATCGCGTGAATACTGAAACAAAATTTGCATCTTCCTATACAAGTAGACGAATTGAGCGTTGCGGTAAAACTCGAAACCGTTTCGTCCCTTCTTCGACTTTGAGATAATTTTAGCCCATAAAAGAAAATAACACGGACAAAAAATTTCATAATTTTTGATAATTCCGTCACGTTGGCATGCTCGGGAACGATTCGTCGTGAGAAAGTCGCGTAATGCATTGATGCAATCGGAGCACGAAAGGGTACTTTGACGATTGATTCGTCCGCAAAATTATTCGATCAATTTTTATCGCAGCTAAAGTAAAGACACGATTCCTCGTGTCCTCCTCGAACTCCGCGAATTTTTCACAATGACAA
This sequence comes from Heteropelma amictum, assembly GCA_959613375.1. Classification (NCBI taxonomy): domain Eukaryota; kingdom Metazoa; phylum Arthropoda; class Insecta; order Hymenoptera; family Ichneumonidae; genus Heteropelma; species Heteropelma amictum. The sequence goes on from OY390721.1 coordinate 30,179,078, forward strand.
ATACGCCCGATGAAATATCATGTATCGAATTTTTTCACAAAATTTATACATTTTTTTATACTTCAACCGTGGCCATTTTTCGAGCGTAGCGCGGATCGGTATATCAGGATTAACGTTAATAAATAAAATTAATGTATCAAATAATATATTAATAGAATCCACCATCCAGCAAAGCCCATAATTTGAATTTTATTTTAATTACGCTTGTATTCCGCGCAAGTCGATGAAAAAAAAAAGAAAACAGGAAGCGAGGAAGACAATTGACATTAACACGTTAAAATGTTTATTTCAGGCTCCAAGTGGCGCTAAGATCGCTGTGGTGCCGAAATTCAAAGTGGGAACGACTCTCCCGGAGCCGAGAGATTGCATACTCAATTTTCCATCAAGAACGTACAACGCGATTGAACGCACAGCCAAAGATTCTGTCGAGAGTCTCGTTAACTTTGAGAAAACCGAAAAACATCGTTTCTAATTCTCGAAGGTAATTAGCGCAAAGAATGAAGATTATTCGTCGTACTGTGACTGCTTATCCGTTAATTTGTTCCCTCCCTCCACTCCCTTGTCTTCCCCTCTCTCTTTCTCTCTTTATTCCTCCGTTTGTCAGCTCGATGAAAAAAATCGTCATCGTTGCAGGCCCTTTTTGGAAAAAGAGTGCGAATTTATGATAATTATTTTAAAAAATGTTTGAAAAAACGTACAACGAAGGCAAAGTCTGAAGCGGAACGGATGGTACTTCCGTGCAATTAAATCCACGAGAATCTTGTCCCGTCAAGAGGTGTCTCGCGTCACTTTTTTGGAAGCGTCCCCTGCTCCAAAAACTCGATATTTAAATTCACGTATGATATATCGTCTTTTGGTTAATATAAATATTCACGGAAGTATTATCTTGAAATGTAATAAATTAACACTATAAGGTCGGAAAGATTGATCCTGTAGGTGATTGAGTATTTATTATAGACGAATTAAAGTCCATTTTATTGAATAATACGTCCTCTATTGTGAGAAAAAACATTTCCTTTTTCGTTTTCAATGATATGTCATCAAGAGTTTGGACCAAGCGATCAATCTTTTTTGCATTATCTGTTAGACACAAAACTGCCTCGAACATTAACGAAGCGTACATTACGGATTTTGAAAAAAAAATATCCACGCGTTTCATCGAAAGAAAAAAGAAAATTAAAGCAAATTTCAAATACGCATCGTACGACAGCTTTGAAATTTGACTCACGCGAAAGATAAGACGATTCTGGTTAAAATCAGCATCGAAAAGTTACAATCTGATCGTTAGAGCAGTAAAAATGTCGAAATTTCCAAAACTTGCCGTCTCTTCGTATCAGACCGTTTTATTCATTTTTTCGCACAGCCGTGAACTTTGTTCAGAATTTTTTCGTCGTTTTGAAATATCCCCAACGAATTTCGGATCATAATTTTCAAAAATTACAAATTACGAATAATCGTCATCGTTCGATGATTTTCTCCAATCAATTTTTCGGAATTAATTCATTCTTTTCGTTGTGGTTGTATTTTCAACGCGTGAAAAAAGAGACCGTCTCCGCAGTTGAGTGAGTCCCCGAAAGTTGTACGGCGAGCATGAGAGTAAAAAGAAATATACGGAATAAAAAATGACTCAGGCGCCAAGTGATGATCTCAGTAGTATTAAAAAGAAGAAAAGGAAGAAAAAAAAACGATTGTTAAGAAATTCTGCAATATTTGGTGATGAGATGCATAAATATCCACTCAGCGTTGCGAATAAATCGATCGTAATACATCGAATAATCGATAATTAGTAAGTGTAATCGAAACGGACGAAAAACAATTTGTTACGAGTGTACGAGACGCGAAATGTGTGCACGCATGTTCTAGAAATAAAGTATTACCTTATAAACGTTATTAATTTAATTAGATCTGAGATATCGACGCGACGTTTTTAAATAAAGAACATTACTTTTGTTTATATATACATTAATGATTTTTCTTCATTTATTCACAATTTTACCGATCGAATAAACACTTTTCCGCATCGATCGATTGGCACATCGTTCTCGATTGCATCTCATACGCAGGATACAATTTTTTCGTTCATGCACGTATCTTCATTTCGGCAGCATCTCGCAGCGATCTCGAGAAACAAATTCTTCGCGCTCTCCGGAGTCTCAGCCGGCGGTGCGTGTCTCACGCGTCTTTTACCGACGATCTTGCTGTACAATTGGTCGATCTCGCCAATGGTAAGGTCGTTAAAACCCGCCCCGTTTCCGCTTTGTGTCTAACGAGCATTTCATTGTTCAAGCATAATTATTCATCGGCGTTTATATGGAAAATAACGTAACGGACGAGGAAGGCAACGACGGAGGAGATATGATCGGTAATTAAATCGTTAAAATCTACCTTTACTTCATTTTCGTGCCTATAGCGAGCAATTTATCGATCATCAATCGGACAAAGTTAATGCTAGAAAAGCAACAGGGCGGAATCGATGAGATCGTTAAAATCCATATTGTTGCAATTTACCATCCAGGGAGGTACTTTTTGTTCAAAAAGTTGGACGAGATGGTCCCAAAAATTGAAAATTCACAAAATTCATGCGGAGATCAGCTCCGCAAAGAGCTTTAAAAAATGGGAGGAAAGAATGAAAAAGCCATTATCCGCAACGGCGGTACTCACCATCCCCGAGACGGCTGTTTTCAAAAACCGAGCATTTTCCCGCCATTTCCTCCTGTTTATCGACAACTGACCACGCAATTTATTCATTTCGGATTTAACGGACCGATCGACTCTTCTCTGCACTTTTGTTTCATCGATGTGCACATCGTCCTGACGTTTTTCTGCAATTTTACGACTCTTTTGAAATCAGCAAAACGCGGTGATGCACGGTTTTGACCCTTGTCCTTCGGAGCTCGATGTTTCAAAGTGAATTTTGAAAATCGCGTTTATCAACAAAAGCAATCACAGTGCGACTCGATCAATCACGAAGAAAACCATTTTTTCCGCGACGAAATCAAGAAACAAGAAAGACGAAGGAGATGCTATTTTTTCTCCATTTTTTTCACTCGACTGATACGGAAATGAATTTTTTTAAATCCTCGATTAATTTTCAATATCATCGTATTCAATGAGACTCGGAAATGAATTTTTTTAAATCCTCGATTAATTTTCAATATCATCGTATTCAATGAGACGATAAATTCCGGAGTGTACAATCGGTTCATTTACCAAGGAACAATCTGGGGCATTTAATGAGCAATTGCAATTAAAATGAATTCATGAGCTCGGTAATTGCTGATAATTGCGCACTAATTATTCATGAATATCTTTTTTTCTCTCAAAGCAAACGAGCTTGCTACGAAAAATGAACGTTTGAAGCACTTTTTTTATCAAAAATAATTCCACACACCGTGGGAACGAGAGATGATGGTGCAAAAGGGTACGTGCGTGAAAATCGAAGCTGAAATCGAGGTACACACCGGTATTCGATTCGGAATCCCCGTGGAAGCCTCCGTTGCCATTATTCGACGATCTCAAGTCCGCACGACTGCACTGTTTCATCACAATTTTCATAACGGTGCTCTTGCACCGTTTATTCGCGATGCCAAATTTCACAGTCACGAGAAAAATAAGCAAAAATAAAAATATCAAGGCGCTCGACATTTTCGAGCGATTCACTCTCGTTCCGATTGTTCCCGACGACATCTTCGATCGACGAACGTTTGTGCTACTTTTTTCGAACCTGACCCTCCAACGACTCTGCGCAGTATTTTCCTCAAAACTCACGAATTAACAGATCGAATCTGCAACTTTGTTTTCATTTTAATAACCGCACTCTTATCCCTGACGAACGTGTCGAAATGAAACTTTTATAATCGTTTGGTACTTTTTTTATGTTGAAACGCATATCGAGGCCTTATACACACACACACATATATATATATATATATATATGTATATATATATATATATATATATTTGTGTATGTATATATAAATATACGTTATATACTCATTATATCTTATTGAGTACTCGAGAATCGTGTGATGAACGGGAGAATGCCAACTTTCAAGGCCTATATGCTCTTTGCGCAATTTTCATGCCCTGGGAATTAACCGAGTAGCCGAGGTCGCTAATCCTTTCTCAACATCCCCTTAATCTCTTTTATTACAGCCGATGCAGTGCCATACGCGCGGATTCCGGAGTGAAGCGACGCGAGAAACGTCATTTTTCCATCGAAACGATCGGTATTGAAAAAAAAAACGAAATTAAGTACAAGTTCCTTACGATCGCGTATTAAGGGGAGCTAAACAACTAGACGGACGAAAATCAAGCATGTCTTAAACGAGTTATTTCAGTATGAAGTTTTTATTCGGTTATGATGACACTTTACAGCGTGCTGGGTACGACCACGTGGTGTAAGAATCGTTTTTTGTTTTTTCAAAACTCGCCGAACCAATTGCCCATTTTACTACGTGTATTGGGTACATTTTTAACTCTTTGGATGGAAGCGAGTGCGCACGAACGCGCGTCATGTGACTTTTTTTCAGTGATAATTGTATAGGTTGAATTTTTTTTTGGTCTCATATCGGAAAGAAGATAAGCTGGCTGACATATGTTACAGGAGTCGAAAAACGTTCACCTGCCTATTGAATAGAACATCGATGTTGCGCAATAAAAATTAAGTTTCCAAGTTTTTCCTCAATTAGGGTAAATAAAAAATTCGAAAAATAATTCTCTCGCTGCTCATTTAGTTTGTTGAAGAATTTATCAAACAAACGAAATTTATTCCGTTTTTTCCCAACACATCGAATCGGTCATTTTTCTCTTAGCGAAATTTCGAAAATCACGGGTTTTTCGTTGTTCGAATTTCTCATCAGGCCGAGAAAACTTGTTTCTCGTCTGTCGCTTTGAAGTTGTTGATATTTCTTTTTATCCAATTTAAAAAAATAAATGAAACGCGTGTGTTCTTTCGTTTCAGAATTCGAGGCACTTTTTTTCATTTCTCCATTTGGGAAGATCGAAGAATTGGGTCAAAATGCTGCCTATTGGTCGTAGATAAGGTTGTTAGAACAGGCAAATATAGTGAATTGTCGACAGGCTGTCGTCTGCCTGAAATGTCCACATTGATAATTTTATCATTTCATTGCGTTTTAAACGAATAGATAAATTCTCTGAAAATTTCATATTTATTCGCGATTTATCGTCATCGAAGTTTTACGCTTCAGTATCTAATCACCCACGTAATAAAACAGTCGTTAGATAACGTGGTCTCTTTCTCTCGCGAGTGTTTAGGTACCAGCCAAAATGCGCTCACGTGAGTGAACCACGTATGCAAAATCATGATTGAACGAAATTTTTTTTCGCTCCAATTTTAATGCAACTCGCTGGAATAAATTGGTCTTCATTATTTTACCCTCCGAACGTTCATTGAACGCGATCGAAAATTTAAACCTTGCGGCTCGAAGCTGAGAGCGCTGTTATCGGAAAATATGTACATGTTGCAGCTCGGAATTATTTTTTCTACAATGTACTTTTACTTCAAATTGACAATTTCGCTGTCGTATTCCCAAATTTACGAAAAAATTTTATTTCGCACAGCCGAATCTCATATACTTTTCCCGTTTCTTTCAGGCTTTTTGCCAGTTGGTGCGATCGCAATCGTCGCGTTGTGCATGGCGTTAAAATCGAACGGAGAACCGAATGATACCAAAATCGAACCCTCATCGATTCTTCATGAGCACTGTTGTCGTTCGTGCATGCTTCAATGTCGAATAGAAATGCTCGCGCTTATGACCGATGTGGCAAACAATATTTTGTGGACAAAATATTCCGCGGTATGTATTAACGACGAATCCGAATAATTTCCGATGACCTGCTGGAACGTGCTGAAATTTAATATCGACACAGCATAAATTCAATATAAATAAACTTAAATAAATAAGAGGAATATTGTTTTTTCGAAAGAAAATTTTCAAAAACAGGCGTTTGCGGGAGATGTTTCGAAATCTTGGGCTCGCTCCATACTGCCCAGCTTTTTCTCCCTGTCGGAAATGATTTACGGAGCGCATGGCGTGAAGTCATAAAAATGATCCAAACAATGTTCCTCTTATTTATTTAAGTTTATATATATTGAATAAATTTAATCGTTTATTAAGTTTATTTCTATTGAATTTATTTAAGTTTATTTCTATTGAATAAATTCAATATAAATAAACTTGAATAATTTAAGTTTATTTCTATTGAATAAATTCAATATAAATAAACTTAAATAAATAAGAGGAATATTGTTTTTTCGAAAGAAAATTTCGCGAAACCAGCGTGTTTTTGACTCCAATCGAAAATCCGAAAATCCGTGTTTCGCTTTTTCAAAAACAGGCGTTTGCGGGAGATGTTTCGAAATCTTGGGCTCGCTCCATACTGCCCAGCTTTTTCTCCCTGGCGGAAATGACTTACGGAGCGCATGGAAGCATGGAGCACGTGCAGGACGTGCTCCATGCTTCCGTGAAGTCATAAAAATGATCCAAACAATATTCCTCTTATTTATTTAAGTTTATTTATATTGAATAAATTTAATCGTTTATTAAGTTTATTTCTATTGAATAAATTAAATATAAATAAACTTAAATAAATAAGAGGAATATTGTTTTTTCGAAAGAAAATTTCGCGAAACCAGCGTGTTTTTGACTCCAATCGAAAATCCGAAAATCCGTGTTTCGCTTTTTCAAAAACAGGCGTTTGCGGGAGATGTTTCGAAATCTTGGGCTCGCTCCATACTGCCCAGCTTTTTCTCCCTGGCGGAGATGATTTACGGAGCGCGTGGAAGTACGAGGTCCAAACTCAAGAAGGCTCTCGGCCTACCGAACTTATCTTCTGAAATCTGTTTAAAGGCTTTTCAGACATTGATCAATACCTTGACCGTGAGTCATCAAAGAAATTTGAAAAAAACAAACACTGACCATAATAAAAATTCACCTTCGTCATTGACGATAAGACCAAAAATCGATCTCGCGATCTCTTGCAGTTGAGGACCAACTGCGATTTCCGCGTCCGTAGCAAAATTTACGTACGCTCCGGATTGTCAGTGAAACCGAACTTTTTCAAAATAGCGACAATGTTTTTCGGTTCGTCGATAGACAGTATCGATCTCGACAATGAAACTTTGACAAACCGAGTAATAAACGACTGGTTTGCGAGAAACACCGACCAGGAGAGTACGGAATTGTTCACGTCCCGTAAGTTTCAAGCACGATATTTTTACTCATCGATAGGAGAATATTTCTCCTTTTTTCTCATTTTTCTCCGTGAGTTATTTTTGCGCGAGAGAATTGTTCATTTCGATGATCGAATTGGCGTTTTTACCCATGCCCAAGCGACTGTGTCAGGACACCTCGGAGAAAAACGACGCTGCTCACGGCAGTCTACGGTAAAAATGTCACGATAAAAGGGGTGAAAAAGTGGTTTTCGATTAACGTCGTGACATACTGCGTTGAAGAAAAATGTGTGACAAAAAATTGATAAAAAAAAACGTGAAGAATGACAGGACTTTGGTTATCGCAAGCATCAACAAAATTTCGATGATTTGTTTATGAAATTTCTCGTTACAGAAGAAAACGTCGGCAATCGAAGTATCATTTTTGCCAATGCTGTGTACTTCAAGGTGTTTTGGAAGACGCCATTCCAAGTTTCGCAACATGCGTATAATTACTTTAATACGTATAACGGCGGTTCGGCCGCGATAAAAACTATGTACAAATTTGGCTTGTTCTCTTATGGCAAACTGCTCGACCTTGATTCAACGTTTGTTGCAATCCCGCTCGAGGTACATCAACGCTATTTTTATCATTCATTTTTGTTTTTTATTCCATTTTTTTTCACTCTACTTTTATTTCGTAAAAACGTGATGCAATGCTGAATAAATAAAATAAATATTGATAAATAAAAGTATACTTTTAATTCTTCTTTAATTCGGAATTAAAAGTATACTTTTAATTCTTCTTTAATTCGGAATTAAAAGTATACTTTTAATTCTTCTTTAATTCGGAATTAAAAGTATACTTTTAATTCTTCTTTAATTCGGAATTAAAAGTATACTTTTAATTCCTCTGTAATTCGGAATTAAAAGTATACTTTTAATTCTTCTTTAATTCGGAATTAAAAGTATACTTTTAATTCTTCTTTAATTCGGAATTAAAAGTATACTTTTAATTCTTCTTTAATTCGGAATTAAAAGTATACTTTTAATTCTTCTTTAATTCGGAATTAAAAGTATACTTTTAATTCTTCTTTAATTCGGAATTAAAAGTATACTTTTAATTCTTCTTTAATTCGGAATTAAAAGTATACTTTTAATTCTTCTTTAATTCGGAATTAAAAGTATACTTTTAATTCTTCTTTAATTCGGAATTAAAAGTATACTTTTAATTCTTCTTTAATTCGGAATTAAAAGTATACTTTTAATTCTTCTTTAATTCGGAATTAAAAGTATACTTTTAATTCTTCTTTAATTCGGAATTAAAAGTATACTTTTAATTCTTCTTTAATTCGGAATTAAAAGTATACTTTTAATTCCTCTGTAATTCGGAATTAAAAGTATACTTTTAATTCTTCTTTAATTCGGAATTAAAAGTATACTTTTAATTCTTCTTTAATTCTTCCACCGGACTCAATATATTGAAACTGTATCAGAACTAATTCACACAATTATTTTGTCCACAGCCATCCAGCATGGTCATGGTGATCATACGTTCAGATAGTCATAAGGCTTATTGGGTATTGGCGCATCGACTCGCCACAATTAACGTTGCACAATTGATGTCCGATTGTCCGAAGAAGACGCCCGTCCACGTTTTTTTACCAAAATTCAAAGTCACAGCGGATGTTTCATCGAACTTCCGGTTTGATCCCGTCAGTATCTACGTCGCGTGAATCGATTTTATATCCAATCAAAAATTGACCAAAAAAAACACCGAAACGCAAACAAAAATAATCAAAGCAATTCTGTTGGATTTTTTTGGCCTTCCCCATTACAGTTTTTCGATTCGGAAAGTCCGTTTGAGCCGAACGCGAATCTATCCGGAATCTTTTCCTCACCGGAAGTCAGCTTCGGCGAAACTCTCAATAAAGTTGTCTTCAGCGTTGACGAACACGGTAGCACAGCTTCGACGATTGCGGGTACGTCTTTTTGGCCCTTGTTTTTTCAATTATTGTTTACAAAATGTACAATGGAAAGAAAAAAAAGGTGTCGCCACGTCCATTATATTTTTTTCACTGTCGCGAGAGTGTCATGGAAAAAATGGCGCGAAGAAAAGGCGTTGGCAGAAAACTAAGAAAAGTTTCTTCTACGAGGAGGCTACGAGAGTAAAATAAACATTTTTGCGATGCTTTACACATCCAGGATCAACTTTCAAGACTCGAAGGACTCGGTCTCCCGAAAATGAAGAAAGCATGGAATTCGTGGTGAATAATCCTTTCGGGATCATCCTTTGTGTACAATTAACAAGGGGAAAAATACTGAAACTTTTAACCGCCGTTGTTAGTGGCAACGAATTTATCAACACATGAGTTTCTGCAAAAAAAAAAAGAAACTCCATCGCCATGGACCATGTTTTTTCTATCCTACAATCGATTTAAATAAACCATAGTTAAACTGTATTTAAATATTGGAATTTCAATAAAATCCATTGCTTAGATTCTTTAGAAATGTTTAGAAATGACTTTCATCGAACGTACCGCAATTTTATACAGTTTTTTCATGCAGAACGATGGAAAATTGAACATTTTTTGCGCCTAGTTTCGGACATGTTATATAATATATGCAATAATATTTGTAAATTATGTATAATGTGAATAATAAATGAATAATGAGATAATGTATTTATGCCTCGAATATCCTGCAAGTCGTAAAAGTTTTCCTCTTCCGGAAGGACCCGCGAGAGCGTGAGCGAACGATAATAACATGCTTCCACCGCAATTTTATTTATCCATTTTCCAATATTTCGAGACAATTTGTTTTTGCCCTGTATGTAATTCATGAATTATGCAATTATTTTCGTGTGGCACGAAAAAAATAAAAAATATTCGGAGTTGTCGTGGGTGCAAAAATTTGAATTTCAAGAATGTTTATATGCGACAGTGGCGCCACTCGGTTCGCATCGCGTATCTCATATCGTGTCAGTCCTGACGCAGGCCGCGACTTTGACACGTATGCTGTTTTACAACATTTTGTAGTTTCTTTTTTTTTAAGCAACAATTTTATCGAATCATCGGAATATCGGATATTAACACAAACGGCAGGTGGGTAAAGATCTTGCAAACGTTTCGACGTTGCAGAGTTTTTCGATATGTGCGCGTGACTCCAAAATCCGTCCCGCAATCCCCGCCTATATAACCTCACTTTTTCTTATGCTTCGTCGATGTTTACGCGTGTCTCTCCGTTTATATTGTCGCACAGATGTAATCTCCCGCGAGTACTCGTCGCGAGAAAACCTTTCGAGCAATTTCGACATGATTTTCGCTTTGACACGTCGATGATATTCGCTAAACATTATTATTTCCCACATCGCTGACTCGCTGCGATTGTTCAGTTCGCCGAACTTCGCCGAGCATAAAATTCAATCTTCCCCGTATCTCTCGTCAATTCACGTGCCGTTCTATAAAAAACTCTCCGAGAGATAAAAATTCTCAACAAACATATCGTTTTTGCGATGATCCACCGTCGACCGATGCTTAAAATTATCCAAAAATTCTTACATCTCGATGAAAACATGGCCGGCAAATCTTGCATCGGTTATTCAAGCTTCGGCGGGTCGATAACATATTGAGAAAATTCGAATACGACCCGTCGAGGGATTTTGCTCTGTGCAAGTCAGAGAATTGCGCGAAACGGGTTGCGTTGCACTTTGAACCGAGGCAAGTGTACTCGGTGACGTTGAAATTTGCAAATTTGTATGATTTATCGTAGTTTTTTTGGTTTTTAGAAAAATTTCCTTTTTTTTTGACAAAAATCCCTAGTACAGACGACATATTTCAATCGCGAGAACGGCGAGTTACGACGACGGAGAAAGCTGCAGAAAGTCGAGGGACGAAAGTATTATTTGCAAAGATTCGAAGGAGAGGTTTTTTTTCCAGCCTTCGAGGTTCCAAAATTGAAAAAGATGAGCAGCGTGGCGGAGCAACCATGTTACACTCTGATAAACATACCGATGGACACGGAGCCGCTGAACGAGCTCCAGATGAAGCAGGATCTGGAAAAGGGCGATATAGCGGTCAAGACGGAGGCTCTGAAGAAGACGATATACACGATAATGAGCGGAGAACGACTTCCCGGCCTGCTCATGACCATCATAAGATTCGTACTTCCGCTTCAGGATCACACGATTAAAAAATTGTTGCTGATATTTTGGGAAATCGTGCCGAAAACCTCGCCCGACGGTAAACTCCTCCAGGAGATGATTCTCGTCTGCGACGCATACAGAAAAGACTTGCAGCATCCCAACGAGTTTGTCCGAGGATCGACTCTTAGGTGAGAAATTAAAAAAAAACGATACATTCAATTTTTCAGCGACCGACCGAGCTTTGCGCCTTTTCGGAGCAAATAAGAGGCAAATTTCCCTGCGAAAAGAAAGGAAAAATGACGGGCAAATTCGTTGAATCTCTCGGATCTGAGATGCGCTTTTTTTCTGTTTCATCTCGATCCAACAGATTTCTTTGCAAACTGAAAGAGCCGGAATTGCTGGAACCTCTGATGCCGGCGATAACAGCCTGCTTGGAGCATCGTCATTCTTACGTACGTCGCAATGCCGTACTTGCGATATTCACGATTTATCGAAACTTTGAGTTTCTCATACCGGACGCTCCGGAATTGATCGCAAAGTATTTAGAGGGCGAACAGGACATGTCCTGCCGCAGAAACGCTTTCCTCATGCTCCTACACGCCGACCAGAGCCGAGCACTTTCTTACCTCGCCGCCTGTTTGGATCTCGTCCCAACGTTCGGCGACATACTCCAGCTCGTTATCGTCGAATTAATTTACAAGGTGAGATTTTTCACGCATTTCTCTTTTTTTTTTATTTTTCACCAATTTTCGCAAAATTTCTCCATAAACTAAATCATACGATTGATTTTCCTGTTCAGCTTTCTCACCTTTCGCGTATGAATTATTCGAGTTAATTCCAAAACACGCGCTTTTGTCTCGTTTGTCCGAGAGATCCCAGTCTCAAGAACGAGAGCAAACTTTATTTTCATTAAATCCAAATGCCTTTTTGCCTCTGTCTCCGACCACGTTTATTTCTCACAAGAGTCGTCATTTCCGGTCAACTCCGTATTATTTTTTAACGAGAGAATTATCCTCATTTTCCTCACGGAAGATCGAATAAAAGAGCGTGGGAATTCCGACGATGCTCGTCCTTTGCAGTCCCCGAGTGTTTACGAGAATCGGCATAGACGATCAGCGAGGATACATAAAAATGTACTTTTTTTTTTTCAAATGTTCAAATGTTCCTAGGTCTGTCTGGCAAACCCATCGGAAAGAGCGAGATTCATACGTTGCATCTACGGCCTGTTGAATTCACCGAGCGCCGCTGTGCGCTACGAGGCAGCCGGCACCCTGGTGACCCTCTCGAGCGCGCCGACGGCGATAAAAGCGGCAGCCTCGTGTTACATCGAGCTCGTGGTGAAGGAAAGCGACAATAACGTGAAACTGATCGTTCTCGATCGTTTGATCGCGATGAAGGAGAGCCCGTCGCACGAGAGGGTCCTCCAGGACCTCGTTATGGATATCCTGCGGGTGCTGGGCTCGCCCGCGCTCGAGGTCAGGACGAAAACCCTGGCTCTCGCCATGGATCTCGTGACAACGCGGACCATCGAGGAGATGGTCCAGCTTCTGAAGAAGGAAGTTTTGAGAAGCGCCGGCGGCGAGCACGAGGACGCCGGGCGTTATCGTCAATTGCTCGTGAGAACGTTGCACGCCTGTTCCATCAAATTTCCGGACGTCGCAGCCACCGTCATTCCCGTTCTCGCGGATTTCCTCTCCGAGACGAACGAGGCGGCTGCCACCGACGTTTTGGTATTCGTTCGCGAGGCCATACAACGCTTCGACGAACTCAGACCTCTCATAATCGAGAAACTGTTGGAGGTTAAAAGACACTCGTGCTAACGTTGAAAAATAATTTCACCGAGTTTCGACCCGTCGATGGGTTCGCACGACTTTTGTCGCTGATTCGACGATGATGTTCGCAGGTTTTCCTTCAAATTCGCTCGGTAAAAGTGCACAGAGCCGCTTTATGGATTCTCGGCGAGTACGCGACCTCCAGCGAGGACATCGAGAGTCTCATGAGTCGCATACGCTCCGCTCTCGGTGAGCTTCCCCTCGTCGAGGCTGAAAACAAGAGGCAAGCCGGGGAAAAATCGTCCGACGACGTAAACACCCAGGCTACACCGGCGGCGCAGCTCGTCACCTCCGACGGAACTTACGCCACGCAGAGCGCGTTCAGCGCCTCCAGTACAGGTATTTCCGGTTATCTTCGTTCGCGACGGCGAAGCGTCATTGAAACTCTGAAAAATCATCTTTTGTCGGGATTTTATTGACATCGAAATGCCAACGCGCAGGCAAGAAGGAAGAAAAACGTCCGGTTCTCGTGCAGTACATGATGGAGGGCGATTTTTTCATCGGCGCCTCGTTGGCGACGACCCTGGCGAAGCTCGCGCTTCGTTACAAGTCGCTCGCCGGTAAAAACGTCCAAAAGAGCAATCGCATGCAGGCCGAAGCGATGCTGGTGATGCTGAGCGTTCTCCAACTCGGGCGTTCGGGCTTACCGACGAAAGCGATGACGCACGACGACGCCGAGAGAATCTCTCTGTGCCTGAGGTCGCTCGCTTGTCCAACGAGCCTCGTACAGAGTGTCTTTACCGAGGGCTGCCGAGACGCCCTCGGAAGAATGCTCACCGCCAAAGCCGAGGAAGATTCTCAAACGAAAAAGGTGCGAGATGCAATTTCGAAAAAAAAATTATACAAAATATCCAGCCGATTTTCAATGTCGCTCGTATGAAAAATAGAGATTCATCCGAATTACGCTGGAACAAAATAGCGATTACTTCGTGACTCGATTAAAATTTTGAAATGGTGCGAGATGCAATTTCGAAAAAAAAATTATACAAAATATCGAGCCGATTTTCAATGTCGTTCGTATGAAAAATGGAGATTCAAGAATTTCCATTGCGTATGGAAATGCGTTGCTTCTAAATTCCAATTTACGCTGGAACAAAATAGCGATTACTTCGTGACTCGATTAAAATTTTGAAATGGTGCGAGATGCAATTTCGAAAAAAAAATTATACAAAATATTGAGCCGATTTTCAATGTCGCTCGTATGAAAAATAAAAATTCAAGAATTTCCATTGCGTACAGAAATGCGTTACTTCTAAGTTCCGAATTACGCTGACTCGATTAAAATTTTGAAAAATATTCACAAAGTTTTTGAAAAATACAACGGAGTGTCATGTTGCTCTCCTTTTTTTTTAGGCAAAGGAAAAACCCGGAAGCGTCGTTCAAGTTGACGACGCCGTGCAGTTTATACAATTGACCCGAGGTGCCGATTTGACCGGCGGAGCCGGTGACGTTTTCGAGCAGAGCCTCAGCGCCGCCGTTGTCGGACGTCCCGGTGGCATGTCCGACTCGCCGGCTCCCAGCGCCCTGAGCAAGGTCACCCAACTGACGGGCTTCTCCGATCCCGTTTACGCCGAGGCACTCGTGCACGTTAATCAGTACGACATTGTCCTCGATGTTCTCGTCGTCAATCAGACGGAGGATACTCTGCAAAATTGCACCCTCGAGCTTGCCACCATGGGTGACCTTAAACTCGTCGAGAGGCCGCAGCCGATCGTTCTGGCGCCTCGCGACTTTGCCAGCATAAAGGCGAACGTCAAGGTCGCCTCGACGGAAAACGGCATCATTTTCGGCAACATCGGTAACGCTCGTTCTCCATGTTTTTTGTTTCTTAATCTCATTTTCCTCAAAAAGGCTCATGAAAAATCGGCAATTTTCACATTTTTTTCCGATAACCTCCTCAACCTTCTGGGGCATTTTTGAAACACGTTTTCGCGATTTTAAACTAGTGCGAATGAAAGAATTCTGAAAAAACAGCCATTTGCTTTCGTGTAAATTTCGGCGGAGTAGAAAAAATCCGTCGTCTTTCTGGTTTTTTCCCTCTTCGTTCAAATTCCACGGGTTTCCCGTTGCCTTCGATCTTTTTTTTTCGTGCCACGGCGGCGTTTCACGATCCCACCATTTTTCAAACACGTTTTTCGCGATTTTGAACTCGTTTTTGTTTCCTTCAGCCGGACTTTTTGAAATAATTTTATTATCTTCATACCTCGGAGGATCAAAGTTTATTCGAAGAAAAGATTTTTTTTTTTCATTTTTTGTCAAAAAAACAAACTGTTCATCGTCTTCACAGTCTACGACATTTCGGGAGCCGGTTCCGATCGCAGCGTCGTCGTACTGAACGACATTCACATTGACATTATGGATTACATCGTTCCCGCAACCTGCACCGACACCGAATTCCGTCAGATGTGGGCCGAATTCGAGTGGGAAAACAAAGTGTCCGTCAACACGACCCTCGCTGATCTTCGCGAGTATCTCGCGCATCTTCTCAAATCAACCAACATGCGTTGTCTCACGCCCGAAAAGGTAGGAAGCAGAAAAAGAAGAAAAAAACCATGAAAATGAGATAAATCCGCAAGTTTCTTTGATTTTCGTATGTTTCCTCGACGGTCGTAATTCCGGATTTAAAAAAAAACTAAAAATTACATTCGCAAGGGAACTGCTTAATGCTAATGAAATTAATCAGCAGTTCCTTTAAAGTCTTTAACCAGTAATCGTAGAATGAATTTCTAATGATTCTACGATTGAAAAAAACCCGGAAAATTCGTTTGAAATCGAAAAGTGAATTTTCCGCGAAACTCGGATGTTTTATTCCCGCGATATGCGTTGTCTCACGCCCGAAAAGGTAGGAAGCAGAAAAAGAAGAAAAAAACCATGAAAATGAGATAAATCCGCAATTTTCTTTGATTTTCGTATGTTTCCTCGACGGTCGTAATTCCGGATTTAAAAAAAAACTAAAAATTACATTCGCAAGGGAACTGCCTAATGCTAATGAAATTAATCAGCAGTTCCTTTAAAATCTTTAACTAGTAATCGTAGAATGAATTTTTAATGATTCTACGATTGAAAAAAACCCGGAAAATTCGTTTGAAATCGAAAAGTGAATATTCCGCGAAACTCGGATGTTTTATTCCCGCGATTTTTGTCATTTTCAGGCTTTGTCGGGACAGTGCGGTTTCATGGCGGCGAATATGTACGCGAAATCGATATTCGGCGAGGACGCGCTTGCCAATCTCTCGATCGAGAAGCCTCTGAACAAACCGGATGCTCCGGTGGTCGGGCACATAAGAATACGGGCGAAGAGCCAAGGAATGGCGCTGTCGCTCGGTGACAAGATTAATTCGGCGCAAAAAGTCGCTCAGAGCAAAGTCGTGCAAGCGGCTTGAGAAAATCCTTCCCGTTTGATGGACTAAACACTTTTTTTCACCTTTTTTGTCTTTTTTTTTGTTTTTTTTTGCCAATGAGAGGGCGATCGGTCTCGCGACGAAGGGCGATCGCGAAAAAGTTCTCGAGTGTCGTTCCGGCGAGAAGCGAGAACGAGAAAAATCGGCGGTTTCGCTTTTCGCTCATTTTCCGTTTTCCCCGACAGCTTCGTCGATATTTTTCGTGCGAGATGGAATGCACGGTCGAGTAATACGAGTTTTGCGAAATGAGATGCAAAAAAAAATACAACACCGCGAAAAAGGACATTAGATTGTAGACGAGCCAATAAATATAGACACACACATTTATTCGCACATGTATTTTCGTTCTTTCGTGACAATTCGGTTTCGTTTTTCTTCTCCCCCTTCTGTTTATACCGGAAACGTTTCCATGAAGAATCGACGATTATGGAAATCATCGATACACGTAATTATTATTGTTTCTATCTCAATCGATTTCAACCCTCAATTTTCGATAATTCGTAAATCAATTTTTCGATATCGCTGTCGCGTTTAACATTCTTCGGATTCTCATTTAATACCAAATTGCTCAAAGTCCTCGCCTCGCGGTCGTCGAAATTCAGCTCCTCAAGGATGATCTCGAAGCCTGATTGATCCTGGCGAGACCGACGAAAAATGCGAATTTCGAGCGATCGCGTGTAAAAATCTGATGGAACGCGAGCCGAACGGAAAAGTTGCCGAAAACACGTTGAATTCGGATGATAACGATATCGAAAAATTCGTGACGATCGATTGAAAGATCGACGCAATTGTGAGTTCTCTCTTTCGTAAATTTCTAAAAAAAAATTCATAGAGGAGTAATCAATAATTCTCAATTTTCATCGAATCGTTAGCGACTTTTCGACACTGTTATCGAATCTAAAACCAACGCGCTCTTGTACCTTCCGGTATCCCCCCTTTTTTCTCGCCTTTCGACGTAATTGCCAGAGTAATTGCCGAAATTGGCATTTCGCTTTGCCGAAATTCACCATTTTCTCGAATGTTGCACGCCGAGGAGAGCCGCGTTGTTTCCCGAGGCAGCAACGATCGGCGTAAGATTCTCAAAACCTCTCTCATTTCTGACCAACGTTTTTTCTTTACTTTTTTTTCATTCACAGCCAGCCATTGCCTCTGCCTGGTCGGTTCGCTCCCGGTCTCGGCGATTTCGGCTCGATCTTGACGAATTTATCCCGATTCTCCACTCCGGCGTTTCTCGAGTCGGAAGTGACTGCGATTTCCGGTGGAGCAACGTTGGAAATTTTCGGACTTTGCCCGGCGGATGCCCTCGGTCTCGGCCTTATTATTCCTTGCCCGTCCGGTGACGAACCTCGAGGATGTTGACACGGTAGGTTCAACAGATTATTCGCTCCCGCACCGCGACTCTTGTTCCTCTCCGTTGTCTCCGCGTTTTTCCCACATTGACTCTGACCTTGAACGGAATTCTTGCAGGGACTCGTACCTCCCGAGACGGCATTTCCGGTGGACGTTTTGAGGTTGCTCCCGGAGGGTTGAAAGTTTCGATTCGGACTCGACGAAGCTCCCGGAGCTTTTCTCTTCACGACGCGAGGTGGCGATGACCTTGCCGACAAAACCGGCTCCGTATTTTTCTTGTTTTTTTCATTCTCGTATCCCATCGCCGTCAATGGCGTTTTTTCCTCGTTTTTCATCCGTTCCGTTTTCAGTCCCGATGGAAAATCAGCCTCAGATGGGAAGGACGATCTCGCGACGATCTCGGACTCGTCGATGTCCCTCAGGATGTGCATTATGTTCGGCGTTGACGCCGTCTGCGGCAGTTTTATCGGAATCTCCGGTGGCAAGGGACTCTTTGATCGCAATCGATTCGCCTCCTCCATCGCTCTCTTCAGGCTCATCTGACTCTGCAGCGAGGCGCGACTGTTGCTTCGCCCGATTTGCGAACTCTGCACCGCGCTGCTTATCACCTGACGAGCGAAAAAGATGCAAACAAATTCCTTCGATGAGATCAGGGGTGAGGGATATATTCTATACTTTTTTTCCTTGAAATTTCGTCAAATTCAAAAATATTTCTTTCACATTACGAGATTATTTTTACGGAAAATTTCGCTGCAATTCTCTTGATTTTCGTAAAAAAAAAAACAAAAAAATTGCAAAATTGCACGAAATTTCTTGAAATACGAAAACGTGACCTATGAAATTTCGCCAAAGAGTTCATTCGATTGTTCGAAAAATAACGATTTTCGCAACCAAATTTTCGTTGACAATAACTTTTCATCGAATTGCGAGTAATTCGCTCACTTGGCCCCATCGACGTTCGGCGGATTTCAGAACGGCGAGTCTGGCGACCCTGCGCCATCTGGCGGCGTTGTCCTCGTCCTCCGGTGGCTGCGAGATATCTTCGATATTCTCCGATTCAACGTCGCCCGATGGTCCGGCCACTTGGAAGTCCTTCATCAGTTGCCTCTCCCATACTCGCATTTTTTTCCCCAAGATCGCTGAAAACGAGATGCAACGATTATAAAGTCAGAAAAAAGTATCGCGAGTGTCACTAGATTTTGAAAAAAAGACTTTTCTTTTTTTATCTTTTTTCGAAATTTTCAAATCTCACATTTCGAATTGTCAAATTTCTCATCCAAGTGTAAAACAAAACGCGAAAGTGTGGATTTTACCCGTGCATTTTCGAGCGGCGATAATATCGATGCAGAAAGAGATTCGTTCGAATGGGAAAATTTTCAAAACGATTCATGGCAGTAGCAAAAATATTGTCGAAATTTTTCGGAAAATTCACGCGTGAGAAATTACGCTGAAAAGTTCCCACGAGCAGAGGGACAGCACGAACGCGTGGAATGTGCGGTAATGAGCACGCACGGATTTTCGAGGGGCGAAAAAAATCGATGAGAAAGGATAAAAAAGATGGTGAAGGCCAACCTTTTTCCGTGGTGCTAACGCCGTTAATGTCCATCCCGTTTCTGCGTAGGATATCCAGCAATTCGCATCGCCACGACGAGATATCTGCCTTGAGTTCGTGAACGTCATCCTCGGTAACCGGCGCCATCTCGTGTTGAGAATGAGCATGAACGACGTATCGCCATACGAGGGCTCTCATAACGGATCCGTATCTGAAGGCAGAAAAGGCGGAAGGCGTCGGAATTGGAGGTAATAATCGTGAAATCGAGACAATACGACCCTTGCAACAGTCAGTCTCCAGTAGAGACTCGTAATGAGCTCGTACGTGAGGTTCAATTGACCTCAATGACTTTAAATGGCCAGCACACCTGCTCTGTCGAATGTTCCGTATGAAAAACATCAACGATCGGTCCGCGAACCCTCTGACGCGTTAGGCCAGCTTTTTTCCCTCACTTTGATCTTAATTCGGTGATAAGAAATCGTAAACGGAAAACAACGATTTTATCTGGCGAGAAAGGAGAAAACTTCGCGCTTTCGATATTGAAAAACGAGAGGTTAACCCTTAACTGCCACACGGGGTGACTAGTTACCCCGGGCTTGAAAAAAGTGAAATTAGACGTCTTAAACCTTTCAAATAAATACAACAAACGGCATCTGCCGGTGACAGACACGTGTGAGATGTGATCATTTTTCCTTAATTTTGCGGTAATTTTGCGAAATAAATATACTTTTTGAATAATTGGTGGATACTGTTATTTTTTTTGTGGTAGTGGTATATATTGTGCGGACCACCCTGAAGTTTTAGTCGTTAATATTGCCAAATGGCGGAGTAGTGAATTTTTTTGCAAAAAATTATTATCGTTATTCTTTTCGGTGACCGTAAATTCGCGTACCTGTGTTCGCGAGCGCGTTTTCTCGAGCTGCTTCGTCTGCACAGTGATTTTTTCTGGAGGCCGAAGATCCTCAGGAACAATTTCGGAGGTGGGAAAATGTTGAAGGGCGGCGGAAGAGTGCCGCCTTCCTCGAAGTAGCTCATCCACAATTTCGTTCTCGCGAATTTCCACTCGGTGTCGGCGTGTTCCTGAATAATTTGCGCGTCGTCATTTTTTATTTTCTTAATTTAACCCTACTTTTTCGAACGAGTCAAGAGTGATTAATTTTTCGTGCCCAATTCTGACGAATCATTTTCCGATCCGATAGAGAAAAATCGGGAACACGCGAGAGGTGAGATCGAAGGTGAAATTTTTGCGGGAAAAACGGAAAAGAATGACACTCGCGTCCGAGTTGGGATGCACTTTGGATCGGACGCGGATTGCCAAGTACATCAGCGTTCGGAGTGTGATTATTTTCATTCAACAGCTGATAACTCGATAAAAAAAGAAGTCGCTACGAGATTTACGAGTCGCGAAAATTTCTTCCCTTTTCTCTCGATCTCCGAAGCACCGATCACAAAGTTAACCTCAAAATGCATTTTTTTCATCTTTGATGACGAAACTCGCGGCCGAAATGAATAATTTTGAAAAAAATGATGGCAAAGTGAGCTCGTCGCGTAATATTACGATAAACTTTGATCCAACCTCGATAACCGCGTAACTGTTGCTCATCATAGCGATCAACAGATTGAGAAGTACGATGACGTTGATGACGGAGTACGAGCCGAACATCAAAAGTCCCCAGAAACGCGTGTAAGATTTAATGCCGGTAAGCTCGAAGCTGTCGATGCCAACGCCGCCGAAGCTCGCCCAGAACAAGCTCTGGCAAGACTCGAAGAGGTTGCTGAAGCGGCGCCATCTCAAGCAGGCGTCGCTCGCAGCATCCCAGGCTGGATCAGCCACGTCGTAGTAACATTTTCTCTTTTCCAGCTCGGCAAAGTACCAGAGCAGCTGATTGAGGCCGCAGGCAAAGGCGAAAAGCACGAGGGTGTAGATGAAGAAAAATTTCACGATGTCTATGACCATTCGTCCCAGTGAAATCTGTGAATGAATTAAAAGAGAAAAAAAAAATCGTAATTCACGAGAATCAACGATGGAATTTGCGGTTTTTCCCAACTTTGTATCCCACGAATCGCGTCGACTTGCCTGGAGCGGGCCCAAATGAGGATTTATACTGAAAAGATGAACGAGCTTCAAGGCGCTGAAGACGTTGGCCGCTGCGAATAAACCCTCCGCTATCAATTGCGGATCAAAGTCTCCCCATCTTTCTCTCGGCACTAGAGCCGCTGATGAATCCATCTGAATCTCGCTTCTCTGTTGCAAATAAGCAACGATGCGAAGGAGAACGGTCGCGACGTACAAAAAGTTCCTCGTAAAGTCGATAAAGTTCCAAAGATCGCGGAGGTAAGCCTTGAGACCGTCCATGTAAACCTCGAAAAAGAATCGCGACGATTTATGCAAATTTCGTCGTCGAAAAAGAAAAAATCTCGAGACGCGACGGTTTTTCCATGAAAGAGCACGAAAAAACGGTTTTTTTCCGTCCCGCGAACCGTACTTTTTGTCGCAATGCTCTTATTCGGTCGAAATACGAAAAAAATGAGGAAAATTATGGAAAAAAATGAATTCCGGCTAGTCTGAGAAACACAGCTGATGTTTTTACTTCTCTCATTTCCTGCCAGATGAATCCAATGACGTACAGCAGGACGACGTACTCCAGCGGGCTTGGTGCAGCTCCGCGCTGCTTCATCAAATCTTCCTCGAGACTTCTCACAGCCTGTTCGCTGCCCAGCAGCCTGACGACCTCGATTTCGGCTCTTTGTGAAACCAGCATCAGTACCACTGTTTCATTAATTTTTTCACAATTATTCGTCCGTGACTCGTACCGGTGTTTTAACGTCCCACGATGTTTCTACGATCTTACATTCAAGAGGGTCGCCAGAACTGACCTAAACCCGGAATTTATTGCTTCGAAAATGAAAGAAAATTTTGAAAATTTTGAAAATTTTTTCACTCTACAAAAAAATTTTTTTGCAAAATTTCGAAATTGCGAAATCGTCAGTCCCTCCGTGCTGTGTCACTAAATACTCCAAAAAAATTTCAAATCGATCCGATTTATAGATTTTGCCTGAGAATTTTTCTAAATTTCAAAGGGGGGCGGGGGTATCCCCATGGCCTTAAATCCGGCTACAAGGGAAGCCCCGGTCGACTTACAGAGGAAGAAGAGATAGGAAGATGCGTGAACGAGAAATTTCATGAACGGTCTGCGAAGAAGCTGTCCGATTTTGGATTCCGGCGCGAAGTAGTAAACCACGCAGTAAAACGGAAATAAAACTGCGGTTTTCAGCAGAATCAGAGCTTTCTGCTGGTTCGACATTCTTCGAAAGCCGGGAACACCCTCGTACCTTGAAAAAATAATCGCGAATTAAAGAATTCATAACGATCCTCGATACATCCTCCGATAATAACACAAGATCTCGAAGAATTCGTAAAAATCTTTAAAAAAAACTTTAATTCGTAAAAAAAAAAAACATAAACGCATCGCGCGTTTATGTTTTTTTTGTTTTTTATTTGTTTCGTTTGAGCAAAAAAAAAGCTTGTATTTATGTGTTAATCGAGTAGACTATTTTTCCACCAAATCTGTATATCAGTGATAAAAATTGGCCCCCGATTCGCCTCTGCTCTGCGATGCTTCTGTAAAATGATGTCCGACGAGCGTTCGCTTTTTCGAGCGTTAAAATGTTTCCAAAGTTGCCGATTCATCGCGGCGATCGATTTTCATTTTTCCAACACGATAGCGCATTGTTTTCGCGAGATAAATGTATGTATTTACGACAATTGCAAATGGAGATTGTTTCGAGAGCGGAAAGATCGTCGACCCCGGTATGGAAAACTCACCAGATGGCAGCGAGCAATTGCTGAATGTGAGAGTGCGCGACGAATCTCTTCTGCTTGTATTGAATCGCCTGTTCCAGTCTGGCGAGTATTTTGGTCGATTCGGTGGACTCCTCTTGCGGATCGTGATTCAGGATCGTGTTCAACTCTGCCGTACTTTGAGTCTGCTGAAGCAGGTCCACCGCGAACCTTTCAATGTTTATCTTTATTGTTCGATATCTTGTAACAATAATAATAATAATAATAATAATATTGAGCGAAATCCCGATTTTTTTTTTCCTACTTTTCGACTTGTCTCCTGAGCCTGAGATATTCGGCTCTGCTTTCCGGCTCGGAGACCGCCAATTGACGCAACTCCCAGCTGAGTTGAAAAGCCGTCATCAGAGGATCCGGCGAGCTCAGAGCAACGAGGCTGGGACTGGCCAGTGCCTTGTATTCCGAAATTCTCGTCGACGAAAGTCTCAGCGGATCGCCTTCGGAGCAAATGCGTTTTTTTACGATTTTTAATTTTATTTTTGTAGAAGGCTCTTTTTTGGAGGATTTTTCTTTTAAATTTATGTGGTTCGTGAAAAACCTGTTGCTGATTTGAGACAATCCGCGCATCCGCATCTGATGTCGTGTGGCATTGGCAAGGTGGCGCCACGGTCGAGCAGCAACTTCAGAATCTCGTAGTTGTTTCGCTGCGCCGCTAGGACCAACGGCGTCATTTCCGGTGGATATCTCGCCGATGCCGGGTCGATCTTTTGCCAGCTGTGAGTTACCTCCTTAGGTGCTGATTTTTTTCGTGAAAATACACGGATACCGTATATCTGTATATGTTTACATTTACGAACGATCGTGCGCAGTCTCGTAAATCATGGACGACCTTTTGGAGCCGCTGCTATGTCGAGAACGGTCGATTTTTTTCTCAATAGAGGGAGCTGACACATCTCATGTTCGACTAGTCGCGTTATTATTTTTTTTAAATAAAAAACTTGAATTTTTCATACACGTGAAATGACAAAAATGGAAAATTCCGGTGCGATGCAATAGTAAAATAGCAACGTGACGATTCAGAGGTTTCATCGGGTTTTCGGTAGCTCGAATAACGAAGAATATTATGGTAAACGCAAGCGAAAAAAAACGTAATTAAATCGAACGAATTACTATTTTTAAAAATTCTTCTATTTGCGATAATGTCTAGAGCACCAATGACTCGCGAACCGCGTCACTTTCTATCGCGAGAAAAGTCAGTTTTGCGTTCCAACGAGCGTCTGAGAGGTTCTCCATTATTTACGCGACACTTTATACGTAAAATGGGGAAAACAAATTTCCGTTCTTTACGGTAAAATTGTAATTATATTCAATCAACGAGTTTGGACATCAATTAAGGTAGTTCTATCGTTTTATCGTTTTCTTAAGATTTTGTTGAAAATTTGAATACGTATTCTTTGATGTCATATATACGTGTGTAATAAATTTTGGAAGGTTTTACCACGTGGAAGTTGAGATATTTATTGGTAAAAATCACAATTTTCGGTAGTCTCTCGTAAGAGCGCGTGTTAAAAGTTGCATTTTCATCAATGAATATCTTGGCTTCTACGTGGTGAAGCCTTCTAAAACTTTGCATACATTTTTATGCAACATCAAAGAAGATTTCTTGAGTTTTCCAAAAAAATCTTAAGAAAATTTTTTTCGCAATTTTTGTAATTATAGAGCAAGCACATATCACCTGGGATGACCGTGAATTTGGAGTATGCTGTTCTTTAGTCGATTTGCAACAACTTTTCTTATTTAACTGAAGCCCGCGAACCATTTTGTATGTGAGAAAAACTGCAAAACAATTTCTCGATTTGAATCTAACGATAGAACTACCTTAAAATTCGTCAATTATTAATTATCGATGTAGAAAAATGACCCTAGTGGCAATTCGAGCGAGAATTGCGATTTGAGGAACGAGTGCTGAATAAATTTTTCGTCGAACGGATTGCTTTTTTTTTTCGCAAAAAATATGATATTTTTCTTACGATCCGGTCCCTCGACTTCCGTTCTTCTCATCAGCTCCTCGTGCTCCAGAAGCAATTCGACCGCCTCGACGAATTCCTCGTCTATCGCGTACAAAAGGGCGTCTCTCGTTTCCACACTCATTACGACGAGGAGCTCGAGCATCTCCA
Organism: Heteropelma amictum; assembly: GCA_959613375.1. Lineage (NCBI taxonomy): Eukaryota > Metazoa > Arthropoda > Insecta > Hymenoptera > Ichneumonidae > Heteropelma > Heteropelma amictum. The sequence continues at coordinate 30,204,507 of OY390721.1, forward strand.
AGTTTTCCGACTCGATCGCCAAGGTCAAAGCACCTCGCCCGAGGCTGTCGACGCAATTCACGTCCAACGGTTTTACCTACGCGCGCGAACGTCATTTCTCACTCACCAGGTGTCAAATTTTTGGCTCTATCCTTGAAGGGCGTAATCAGATAACAAAAAAAAAAAGAAGCCCCGACGGAGCTCCCTCGTACTTCTCGAATGGTCGGAAAACTTGTGGGAATTCTCCGACGATTTCTATCCGATCGCTCGCGGAATGAGGAACGAAAAATAATCGACGATTATTGTGGAATTTTTCGAAACGATCGTTTTTCGAAAAATTTAAATCCTAATAAATTTCGAAATTTCCGCAGCAGGAACCTATCTTGTTGGTTCGAGGGATGTTTCAACGATAAACCGATTTTCTTTAGAGAAGTTGTTCAAATTTTCGAATTCCTTGATGTCAAAATGAAAAATTATCGAAAAAAGCTGACGGTGTTGCATATTCGAGTCTGTAAAATCACTTCCTGTTATTAGAACGCTATAATTGAAAATATCAATATTCGTACAATTTACGAATTGAATTTTCGTATTTAAGATCATTCAAAATGAATTTTTTCACGTCTTCATGTACGATAATGGAGTTTCGAATTTGAAGATGAAAAATTATCGAAAAAAGTTGACGGTGTTGCATATTCGAGTCTGTAAAATCACTTCCTGTTACCAGAACGCGATAATTGAAAATATCAATATTCGTACAATTTACGAATTGAATTTTCGTATTTAAGATCATTCAAAATGAATTTTTTCACGTCTTCATGTACGATAATGGAGTTTCGAATTTGAAGATGAAAAATTATCGAAAAAAGTTGACGGCGTTGCATATTCGAGTCTGTAAAATCACTTCCTGTTACCAGAACGCGATAATTGAAAATATCAATATTCGTACAATTTACGAATTGAATTTTCGTATTTAAGATCATTCAAAATGAATTTTTTCACGTCTTCATGTACGATAATGGAGTTTCGAATTTGAAGATGAAAAATTATCGAAAAAAGCTGACGGTGTTGCATATTCGAGTCTGTAAAATCACTTCCTGTTACCAGAACGCGATAATTGAAAATATCAATATTCGTACAATTTACGAATTGAATTTTCGTATTTAAGATCATTCAAAATGAATTTTTTCACGTCTTCATGTACGATAATGGAGTTTCGAATTTGAAGATGAAAAATTATCGAAAAAAGTTGACGGCGTTGCATATTCGAGTCTGTAAAATCACTTCCTGTTACCAGAACGCGATAATTGAAAATATCAATATTCGTACAATTTACGAATTGAATTTTCGTATTTAAGATCATTCAAAATGAATTTTTTCACGTCTTCATGTACGATAATGGAGTTTCGAATTTGAAGATGAAAAATTATCGAAAAAGGTTGACGGCGTTGAATATTCGAGTCTGTAAAATCACTTCCTGTTACCAGAACGCGATAATTGAAAATATCAATATTCGTACAATTTACGAATTGAATTTTCGTATTTAACCCTGCGCGGTCCCACTGGGTCGTTTGTGACCAGAACGTAATTTCACTTGCTCACATTTTCGCTCAAATAGCTATTTACAGCGTAAAAAATAATAACTTTTGGGCTTTGATAACTATTGGTTCTTATTGTATAAACATTGAGGAGTACTCAGGAATTTTTTTAGATTTTTCAAGGCGTTTCAACCCGTTGAAAATTGCACGTGGTCACAAACGACCCTGTGGGACCGCCGAGCCAGTCAAAATATAGTGGGACCGCGGAGGGTTAAGATCATTCAAAATGAATTTTTTCACGTCTTCATGTACGATAATGGAGTTTCGAATTTGAAGATGAAAAATTATCGAAAAAAGTTGACGGCGTTGCATATTCGAGTCTGTAAAATCACTTCCTGTTACCAGAACGCGATAATTGAAAATATCAATATTCGTACAATTTACGAATTGAATATTCGTATTTAAGATAATTCAAAATGAATTTTTTCACGTTTTCTTCTACGATAATGGACTTTCGAACGACGAAAATGAAAAATTATCGAAAAGAATTGACGGTATTGCTGTTACTAGAACGCGATAATCAAAAATATCAATATTCGTACAATTTACGAATTAAACAATTCAAAATGAATTTTTTCCACGTCTTCTTGTACGATAATGGACTTTCGAACGACGAAAATAAAAGATAACAATCAGGCCTAAAAGCGACAAACAGTACGAAACAATGCTCGTTAACAAACGACTCACTGGGGAATTCGGCTTGCTGGCAATTTGCAAAATTCTTCTGACGTTCGAGAGGTCACCGCGTTCGACAGCGAGGAGATATTTTTTCTCCTCGATGGTGAGAGGCCTCGGCAAGTGTCGTACATAATTGTCGACATTGTCGGGCGGTGCTTCCACTTCTTTTTCCGATTTTTCACAACTCATTTTTCCAAATCGTCGTTTCTTCGATTGTCTCGAATTTTCTTTTTTTTTTCACCAAAATCAACAAAATGAACGATTTACTTTACACAAAGGGCACTAGTCGCGACGACTTCCGACATTTTCGTATCGTCAGTGGTTAATTCGAAAAACGGCGCGAGGCCAGGAAATTCCGATCGCTGGGAAAAATCACATCGATTTTTTTTTAATAAAAAATTCACTGTTTTTTCATTTCTCTTTTATTTTTCCTTATTTCCGCTCATCGAGTGTCATCCAATGTTTTTTGGGGCTTGATTTTCAATCACCGTTGTTTGTACGAGGGGTCGACCTCGATGGGGCGCGAAACTTTAAGGGTTCGTCGTGGTACCTGCAGCTCGATCTGCGGGACCGACGGAACCGAGCTAAACGAATGTCACGCGGATCCTGCCTTATATATCCAGTGACATAAATTGGATTACCCGAGCTTAACCCAGACCCTGTCCATTCGTGGGTAGATTTAAAAGAATACAACAAAGTCATCCGCCTTCTGACCACGAGCTTCGCGAAGTATACGAGATATTCAACCTACGTTGGCATTTCCACCTCGAATTGATTCTTGAAATCAAGACGCACCTCGATCCTGAACAATTTTCGTAAAGCGCGAATTTTTATTTTCGTTCAAGCCGGAAGTCAAAATTTCAAGACAAATCCAAAGAAAGCTGAACACATTGGGGGGACTCGCGCGAAAATCGATCGGTTTTTAAGTTTTTTTGCTCGCTGGATCATTTTAATGCAGCGAGAAAAAAGAATTTTAATTTTTTTCAGTAAGCAAAAAAAAACGTACCGGTGAAAAAGAATAATTGGAAAAAAAATTGGAAAAAAAGGTGAAATTGAATCGATTTTACACGGAATGACTTTTATGCGCATACTGTGTCTGTATACCGTGCGTATATTCCCTATCTGCGTATTTACTCAACATCGCTAATATGCTTATCAATATCTCGTTAGCACCGTGACACACGAGGATTTTGTACCTGTGTGTGGTGAAATATACGGTATCTTCCCAGCCATACATACATATTCGTCCTACGAGGATTTGCGGAGCTCGGAAGTTTTAATTATTCGAGAAGTCACACGGGATAAAAGCGATGATATCCACTTCGGTAACGTTCGATGTCAAAGTCGCCCGTAACGTCATCTTCCTACAAATTCGTTACTAATTATGTATTTTTTTTTTAATCGCCAAGAAATTCATTCAATCAGCAGACAAAATTCCAAACTCCTCGTACTCGGCGATGACATGAAAATGTGAAAAAAGTCACGCAGTTGTGTGAATATAAAAGCAAGCACATTGATTTCGGATAATAAGGATTTTTAAAAATTGTTTAAAGATGAAAAAATTGGGAAAAGTTCGGAGGACTTGTTTTCTTTCACGTAAAATATATTCCTTCATTTTTTCTTTAATACACACCCGAGTTTTTTCAATATTTTTCCCATGTTCTGGAATTTCTCATGTTTTCAAGATAAAGAAACGCTCCAAACGCGAGAAAATTCGCGAAAAAAATGGAAAAGTTTTTCAAAAATCGTCCTTCAAATTTATTTCCATCTTCCATGTGTTATGTTGTACACCCTTCATTTTCGTAAATGTTTCTCTCCATTTTACGTCGAGTATGTTGACCGTCAATTTCTCACAATTACCTTCACTATAAGCAGACCGTCTTAGACATTGTTTCGTGTCTTTGTGACAGTTTCAAAGTATCCTACAAAGACTCAACGATCGTCGAGGAAGAGCATCTCGTTCGTTAATTCGAGACTGCTTAAAGAGGAGAAAAAAACGACAGAGAGATGAGGGATGAAAGCGAAAAATTCCTGGGGATGTTTGTACCCCGGATTTTCCTCTCAAGATGCTTTTGTTCTTCGTTCCCGTTTGACCAATCCATTTTTCATCCTCCGTGGCCCGTACGCACGTCACATATTCTTCTGTTTTACGATAAAGCTGCATGTACAAAAAAAAAAGTGTACAAATGTCGAAGATTTTAACGGGACGAGTTTCGTTAACGATTTCTTTCGATTTTTTCGAAATTTCGACGAAATCTCCGCACGGTTTGATCTTGAAGCTTGAAAAATTTGCCGTGAAATTTTCACGAAATTTTTCCATACTTCTCACGAGTGAAAGTCGGATATAAAATAATAGCCGCAAGACTCGACCGTCGTCGCTGTCTTTCTCGTCTTCTCCGCCACCGGCGACGATGAAAAACAAGTCACCTCGTCGAATCGACGAGATCGCAGCCTCCGAGAAGATCATTTCCGGTGTAACGACTCTCGGTTTTCCCAGAAAAAAAAAGGTAGAACGAAAAACTCTTTGGCGTTTCGATACGCTCGTCCGCGGAAAGGAAGAGAGTGGAAACCAAAAAAAAATCGCGAATCGAATCATCCCGAGTCCATCGACGATATCTTCCAAATGGTTTTCTCAGCCTGTCAGTATAAATCCGACCGTCGTCGCGAATAAATCGCGAAATCAGCGAAATTTCCATTTGCAAATCGAAACAATGACGAGATTCGCGTTTTGCATCGTCGGTGCGGTTATCGTCGCATTTTTTTACGACGATTGCGACGCCGTCAGAAAAACGTTGAGACTCCCGATGAAATTCAGTTACGGAGGAGATCTCGAAGCGTCAGCCACTGCCCAACAAGGTGTGTGCAAAATTTGGCAAAAAGTTTCGCAATCGTAGAAGGAGAGAAAATTTAGCTCTCCATCGAGAAATTTCGTAAAACAATCGCGATTGATTTTTGTGTCCAGACGAGGAGAGGGTAGATCGGGAAACCGGGGGTGGCGCGAAATACGAGGCTGACCATCGTGAGTCCATGGGGAAAAAGGGTGACAAGGTAAGAGAAGGATGTCGAGGGAAACCTCGCGATGAAACGAAAGTATCGACGGTCGAAGAGGTTCGATAAAATGTACAGAATCGATAAAAGCCGAGGGAGATCGATATTTTGAAATTGACATCGCGACATCGATGTTCGACGTAGGGTTACGAAGCTGGTCGAGAATTCGACGAGGGTGAAAAGGGCCATCACGATGTGGTGGGACACAAGGTCGATTACGACGAGTCCGTTGGGCGGGAGGGGATGAAACATCACGAAGATGGGCACTATGGTGAACATCACGAGGGTGAAAAGGGCGAGAAGGATGCCAGCTTCGAGGAGGAGGCCAAACATCAAAAGGGCCACAGTACCAAGGGCGAACACAATATATTCAAGAAGGACGAGTACGAGAAGAAGCACGATTTTTATGACGAGTTTCACGAGGGTGGCGACGAGGAAGAGGAGGGTGGTTATCGTCACGATCACGAGGGGCACGAGGGTGGTCACTTTGAAGGAGCTCGTCACGACTCTGATCATCACCAGGTTGGATTATCGGAGCAATAAACATTGATATACATGAAAATTTGTGAAATTTTTCGAGCGATGATGGCGGCTGACGATCCAAGGAGGGACAAAAAGTTTTCACTCGTTTTCTCGTTATTTTCTCGATATTACTCGATCGGTAATCGTCGACAGCGACTTTGACGACGATCTGTTTTTTTTTTCGCGATGATTTCGTCATCGATGTTCGAGCGACGATTTATATTTCCGAGGTCATACCGATTCGGTCGAAGAATTTTGCAGGGTGTCTCGTTTCGTCCCGTTGAAGGAACACGTGTGTTTTTCATCTTCCTCAGGATCATCACGGGGAGGAGAAAAAACATGACAAGGGTCATCACGACGCCGATGACAAGGGCCACAGGGTCGCCCAGGGACACAGGCATCATCACGATCATCGCGAGGACGATGGGAAAAAAGGAGGCATCGAGGCTGGCAAAAAGTGGTCCCTCAAAGGGGGCAAACGTTGAAAAAAAAAAAAACTTGTTGTGTGTGTTATTATTGTTGTGTATGTTTATTGTTGTTAATCATTTTTTGAAAAGACTGATGATACCATAAATTTGTCGAATTCTTCAATGCGATCATTATTTTTTATCAACGGTATTTTCATACGTAATTATATAATTTTTCAAAGCAACGCGAAAACTGAATTTTCGTATTTTTTTTTTTTTCATCAATAAGAGACATTTACGAACATATTTTTCAATCAGCATTTCTTTAATCGCGATTACGCAGTCTGTCCCATTTCGGAAATTGCGTTTTCAAAAAACCCTCGGAATTTCGCGTAAATATATATTGACTCTGTCACCAATTTATCGCAAAATTAAAACTATCAAATCCCATATATGTATGAAAATGTCCGAATGAATCCAACGGAAGGGATAGTATTTTTTCATTTATTTTTCAGTGAGTGAAAACAATGATAATATCAATTTTTCGTCATGATTTTTTTCCACCACAAAATAAACCGATTTTTGCGTATAAACATTCGGGTTTTTTTTCTTCTTCAAATTGTCGATTCATGAGCTCAGGGGTGTAGGAAAGAGACTCGGGGAAGTTGGTGAAAAATGCAGAGTCGCTGCGCTCTTGATGAAAGTGAAAAAGAATATAATAACATTTCGTCAGAGATGGAGAATTTTTTAAGGATATAACACGATGAAACGACGTTCAATGACGCGATTAATCTGATTCTTGTAGGTCCGTTCTAAATTTTCGCTACAGAATAACGAAAATTCTCGTTGCAAAATTTTCCGAAAAGTCAAAAAATTCATGAGGTCAGGGGTGTGGGAGAGAGGCTCGGGGAAGTTGGTGAAAAATGCAGAGTCGCTGCGCTCTTGATGAAAGTGAAAAAGAATATAATAATAACATTTCGTCAGAGATGGAGAATTTTTTAAGGATATAACACGATGAAACGTCGTTCAATGACGCGATCAACCGTATGATCGTTTGTTCCATTGATCGATCGACGGTATGAAATGCGGTTATCCTCCGTCACAGTCGACAGCAGGTTGACATTACACGGTGATACGACATCGTTACGAATTATCAAGAAGAAAGGCTGTATTCCGTACGTATTTATTTATCGATATCAATCGACAAAACAAAAACTTAAATTTCAAATTAGACTCTCTCTCTCGATTTAAATGTTCTTCCGCGTTTCCCAATTTTCTGCTCCAAGGATACATTTCCTGTATTTTTATTCTGACATTTTATGTATTTATATTTTTCTCTATATTGGAACGTAATATTACGTTTTTTAATTTTGAAAATAAATGAAAAAGGGCTTTTTTCTCTGGGAATATTATTCTTACTTGTTCTCGTTTCGACGCGTTTCGAGGTTTCGTTTGCGAATGGTTACAAAATTGAAGAAGAGATTCGGAGGTGCAGCCACGCTTCCGCATATTTTTGTCGAATGAATTTTGAGGCCGATACAGTCTCGAATGAATTAATTTGAAACTAACGAGCAGCTCGAGTGTGACACGCTTCGTGTTCCATTGGCAACATTCGGTTTATGAAACTCAACGTCGATTCACGACGAATGAATTGTCCATAAACACGCTGTGCGTTCGCGGGTAAAAAGTGAAAACCTAGCGTTAAATTGGTCACAGCTCTCGCAACACCGCTGCATCATCGTAATTATTATTGTTATTGTTATACAGCCGATTCCATTCTCGCAATGCAATGGACTCGAGACGATCTTTCTCTCTTTTTCTATTCTAACTTTTATCGAAGCTTTCGGGAAAATTACGTCGGGTCCCGCAATTTTTCGACAAAATTCCGAAATTTTTATTTTCTTCGTATTATTCATCGAAAATTGATATTACACGATGCTGGTGATACTTTAATATTTCAACAGACGTGAATTTGTCAAATTCTGGTGAAATCGAGCCTGTTAAATATATTATTGTACCCCATGGGTGGTATTCCGTCAAAAGGGCCGTTTTTACCTTCGAAAGCCCTCCGATTTCTCATTACATTCTTAATTTTCGATGAATTTTATTCCTAGTATGTAATAAAAAGAATATATCTTTTCGTCCATTCGGCGATTATTTTGCCGCAGAAGTAACTCAGAGACGGAGAAAAAAAAAGGTAAAAAGACAAAGAAGGGTAGTGCTTTTCGGCCAACCTGAGACGAGCTGAATAATACGTCGCTTTCAGACGGAGGGTGAGTTTTTATATTCTCCTAAATTTTTTACGACATACCCTCTTAAGGACCATGTTCATTTCGGCGATGCGTAAAAAAAAGTGCCAGCACCTTTTATCTCGATTTTCAAAATTAAATCAAATTCCCGAATGACCACGACCGACTCCTTTTATCTTTTACGATCACTTCTCTCATTATTGATAAGAAAATGCGGGGAAAAAAATGGCGACTTTGCTTTGGTCGTTCGGTGTTCTGATGAACCAATGAGTGTTTGATCGTTATTACGTTACGTGGCCGAGATTGCGTTAAATACGTCGTGAAAGATCGATTCCAAGCATGTGTGTGATCGGTTGATGCTTCTCCGAGTTTTTTCAAGTTCATTCTCCGAATGTATGCCCCACGTCGAGACAGTTTTTACGAGTCGAACGTGACCGGGGAAACGAGTAGATTCTCGAGTTCACGGACGAAACAAATTTTCGCGAAATTCGACAGTTCATTTTTCGGATGCAGTTTTCATGATTTTTTGTAATAACGACAAACAATAAAAAGACGAAAAATCACGATTGAAATAACCAAGAATCGTGGCAGCGACACTCGTCGAGAGTGCTGTAATACTACATTTTTGGCAGTTTCAAAAATTCTTTTTATGCATCTTTTGCACTGATAATCGAATGCTGATATTTCTTGATTCTTTTTTCTCTATCGATGAGAGAATAAGAGATTTTGCAGCAGCCGGGTACAGTCATGTAATACTAATTTCACAACGGAATATAAATTTCTTTTTCGCCTCTGTGAATCGTAATGCCATTCCTCATCTGACGTCATCGTAGAGTCAGGTGTCGGTTGCATCAAGATTACACGAGGGTGGGTGAAGAAAGAATCGACAAAGAACAGAGTCGATTGGTCGATGCTTCGAAAAGCAGCGATTCAAATATCAGGATAAACGTTTGATTAAAAACCAACGAAACTCGAAAAAAGGTCGGATCAGAAAAATTATTCAGTCTCTTGTGAAAAACTTGTTCGAACCGAGAAATCTTTTTCTCGCCAAGAATTTGAGAAAAAATGAGAAAATCGTTCTTCCCACAAATTTTCAACTCGAATAATTCACTTCTTTTGGCTGCTGCGACTTTCTGCTAATTTTTAAAATCGAAAAAAACATTTATACTCCTTAGAGTTCGACGATCTTTGCAACGTAACTCCTTTGCGATCGAAGGAGCAAAAAACAGAGTTATTTCATTGCGTGGAAAGTTACGCGTGAACCCCCTTAACATTGCCGTCTCTCGCGGTGTACGGATAATGCTGCGTGCAATGGAAATTTATTACACCGCGATATTTAACGAAAGAGGAAGGGAGTTAGCATCGCGCGACGACATTTACGTAATTCTCTCCGTCGTGGACCGATGTGATTGAATGTGATTATTTAACGAGAAAAGCGGCCTCGTATTTGGTCGGAAAGGATCGATACCGCGATGTTTCAGCGGTCGAGACAGAGATAGAATTGCTCTGCGAAAACCAAGGTGGCGCTATCTGCATCAGACACCTGCTAAAGATCGAGTCTCGCGTTGAAAATATTGTATATACATTTGCGCGAGGATTTGGTCCATTCCCCATCCTGGAGGAACGAAACCGAGAGATATCACGATGACGCAACATCGACAGAAACTAGAGAAGGAAAGGTGAAAACCATAGCCGAACTTTTCTCATCCCCACTCGGTTTCACCCCGCAATATCAAAACTCCATCCTTACCACCATCGTGTCACTTCATTGCAGAATCGGTCCTATACATCGCGAATGTTCTCGCGAAAACACGACGGTCCATACAATTATAACCATCGATCTTACCGCCAATGGCTCAGTCTCGAATCAACTATCGTGCCGCCTCAACATGTTCACTCGGAGACGTTTCTCCGTTTTCGTTCTGCTAGCCCACATGGTACGCTATCATCTTCGTCAGATTTCCCCGTTGTTTTTTTCCGAAATAATTCGCAAATACCTCGAAAATATACCGCGGGCCGAAAGGGTAGAGAAGAAAACTGATTTATCCCAGTTGAGTCGAAACTTACGGTTTGACACGTCGGTGATTACGAAAACGTGAAAATTCGTCAAATTTTCATGTTTCCGTATGAAAGTCGTGATGATTCGTGCGTCAAACGTGGGTAAGCCAAAGATCGATTTGGGTTTTGCAATGCTCCAGGTGCTCCTGTCGGTAGGAAATATCGAAAAATCGTTCGAAAAGGTCCATCCTGGGGGTTTTTCGACCGTCTCGATCCAGGACGAATCTTCCGAGGTCGCGAAGAGAGTATCGAAAAATGTCGCTTCAAAAGCTGGGGTCGATAATTTCTATACGATTCCGCGAGCTACGTCGGTCTCGTCCGGCGAGACAACATCGATGGAAAAGGAGAACAAATTTGAAGACGACCTCGAGGAGGCTTTGGAGAACGTCGTGGCTTCCGGTCAAACGCTGATAGTGATATCAGCGGCTCAGGCTGAAAATTCGACGAAGCAAATATTCTCGCCTCTCATCGTGATCGAGGGTCCATCGACGAGTACACCGACGGTCGAATCTGCTGAGGCTGAACCGACGATCAGACGAGACACGATCGATCAGGATATTTCACCATCCCAGTCTCGTACTCGATTGACTTCCGGAAATTCCGCGGATGGAGAACCCGTCGATAACATTGAACACATTTTGGCCGTTGCGGAATACGAGCCGCAAAAACTTGGCGCGGCAGACATCGAAAACGACGCGAGTATCGACATCCGACGCGGTAAGCGTACATTTGAAAAAATTCAGAATGAAATTTTCACATTTTTCTTTAATTCCTTGGCCTCCTTTTCTTCAATTTCCGGTACCTGTGATGGTACAGGATTATTTTGAAAAAGTGCATGTAAACAAAGAAACATTCTGTTTTCATTCAAGATGACGTATTTATTTGCAATAATATAAATATTACAGCTCTGATATCATTTTATACTTTTTGGTGCCTTGAAGCTTGAAGGTGACGGGTGCGCAGTCGAGTTATTAATCGTCAAAGTTTGAGCGAGTATATATTAATTATGTTGAACAGTAACTCAATGGGAAATCATCGAAAATCGATGACGAAATGTTAATGCCAACAAAGTACAGCTATTCCCCTTGCAGTAACAATTTTTTTCCGATCAATAAATATTACGATCACGGGTTTATCGACGCGCCATCATTGACTGACGATTTGCCGAATTTTTCTCTATACTTGTTCTTACATACACTCGGATAAAGATGGAACGAATCACCTGGAACGATCAGGGGGTCATCGAATTTCGGAAGAGCCGCGTTACGGCGTTGACGGGCAGGGAACTTTCCCGAGAAAATTACAAAGAGGAAAGGAATACGCGACCAAGACAACGCCGACGAGCCGTTCGACACTCGCCTTCGCGGATTCAACGATCGTGCGAAAAGATCGAACGAGATTGAGACCGGAATCGTTGGATTATAATTACAAAAGTAGCAAAAGAGAGGCATCCTCGCCTCCGACCTTTCGAGAAAAATCGAGCGATGCTCCAGGAGTCGATAAACGACCGCGGGAGCCGGGACACTCCGAACTCTCCGCGTCATCAACGTCGGAGTCTGACCCATCGCTCGCGCCTCACGACCACCATTTTGACAATTTCACGGATGACCTTGAATCTCCCCCGAAAAGATACCACAAATCGCCAATCGGCGTGTCACACGCATCGTTGCCTGGCGCCGAGTTCCGAGTGGCTGACCAGAATGGAGTGTCCTTGGATCGAGAAAAAGCGCATTATCCCGCAGTGACCGCGGAGACGCTAAAACTCGCCCGATCCGCGGAGAAACGGGTGGACCATTATTCCACGCCCGGTTATAACGCGAAATCTTCCGAGGACCAGAGTCCTCTCCGAGTTCCCAACAACGTTCAGCTTGGATTCTTAACGAGATACAATCTGCCATCACTGATCCTGCCGAGAACATCGATGCTTCACCCCCGTTCGCTGGAAGCTGCGACTCACGCGCGGCCGATCGTCGCCCCGGAAAATTCGAGAGAGATCGGAGATGAATCCGTCTATATCGCGAAGAACAATGGTCGGAAACCACCGAGGTCTGACGAATCGACTTACGACTATTACCAAGATTCCGAGGAGCAGATTAGAGTCCAGAGTCCATCAACAGGAGGACCATCGACGGTCCGTCATTTCGGGGAAAAGTTTCCCATCGACGAAGCGATCCCGACGCTCCATGACTCCCGAGGGGACCACAAGGCACAGACGAAAACTTCAAACTCGTACGAGAAAACGGCGAAATCGATTCCAACTTTCGTACCCATCGACGAAACTTACCAAGACTACGGATTGATGGATAAACCCAAGTCGATGGACCACAGTCCGCGTTCCGCCATGGAGCAGCGTCAGAGTCTCGCGACAGCCGGCTATCCTCGCGTTGTTCCACCTGGACCGATCTATCGGCCGGACGTTCATCCCACTGAGCCACCGACAATTCGGAGGAGATGGTCGAATGGACCAATTGATCCACGCGCGTTCAATCTTCTCAACCAAACCGCAGTGTCGCCCGGAATTACTTACACCGATGGGAAACTGCGACAACCGATGCTGCAGTCGTTGTCGAGACAGTTGGGAAAGCCAGAGCCGAGTTTGTCGGTGAGAAACGAAAAAAGGGTCGATGGAAGCAGCTCCGATGTGGGTTACGATCATCTTGCAAGACCACGTAGGATCCAAGCGCGAGAGAAACACAACGATCCAGCTTCCATTCCATTCGCCCAGGTCCATTCGACATCTTCATCACCGATTCCCCAACTGGCGACCTCTCGAAGGACTTCCGATCCTGCCGCTGGAGTTTCCATCTCCCATCACGGTCCCTCCACCGATGGGCCTAAGAATCGCCGAATTGGCGAGGAAAAAGGTCCAAAGGCAGAGACGACGATCGATCGAAGCGAGAAACGCCGAATTGGTTCAGCTGAATCGAACGAAGAACCCGCGGAATCCGTGCGTCAGGCTGACGTGGTCGAAAACACCGGCGAACACGAGGACGAAGAGGTCGCGAGTTTGGAGGACCAGGCGCCGCGCCATGAAAATTACGAGGTCCACGAAGAGTCCAAGAAAGATCCAGCTAAAGACGAAGAGAGCGAGACGGGAGGCGGAGAGAAGCACGCGGAGGGTCATCGCACTTCGGGAGGCGAGAAAGGCGAAAAGGTAAATTGAGTCACCAGCTTTTTTCTTCTCCTTAATCGTATTACCGTTTACATTTCCGGTCGTTTTATCGAGCTTGCTCCTGTACTCTTCGCATCTCCCCTCAATTCTCACGGAAAAGTGTACCGCGAACGTTATTTCTAACGTCCGTTTTTCTCAAGGTCGTTGTCGCAGCAGAGGCGTTTTTTTCAGGAATTGCATGAAATTCATGAATAAGATCCACCGTTCAGAGTCGGAGGCATCTTTCGTCAAACTTGCTGCAATTTTGAATAGTTTTTTGGTCAAAACTCTGTAAAATCGAACATCCTCCAGGATAATTTTGCAAATGTGTTCAAGATCCTTTTCCGCCAGCTCTGAATTTCCCATAAGCGTGTCACAGACTTTTTGACAAGTTGTACAAGTTTTCGCGCATTATCCGGCAATGTTACCCTTTACCGTGACTGTCACGAGACGACTGACTCGATCATTGGCCGGAAAATATGTTTTCGACCAACCGCAGGCCTACAAGGAGTGGCACGAGTACGACAAAGGTAAAAAGGGCCATCACGACAGCGAGAAGCACGAGAAGGAGTACGACGTGAGCAAGGGCGACGAGAAAAAACACGATGATTCGGGTGGTTATCACGAAGAGCATGATCACGGTGAGAAAGCCAATAAGGAGTCGGAATTCGACGAGGAGGGCGAGTACCAGAAGGGTCATAGTACCAAGGGTCAACACGTGGTGCACAAGAACGTAAGTGATTCAGCGATTCGAGCAAACGGTACGACGTTGAAGATCCAATTAGCTTTCCAACGAAAATTTTTCACGGTCTGGAGATGCGATTGGAAAAATGCCAATTTCGCAAGTGCCCTTGATACCCTTTTTTTTCATCGATAAACAAAAGATCCGCCTCTGGTATTTCTCTCATGTTTGTTCGCAGGATGAATACGAGAAGAAGACGGAATTTTACGACGAGTCTCACGAGGAGGACGACGGCGAGAAGGAAGGTGAATATCGTTACGAGCACGAGAACGAGGAGGGCGGCCTTGAGAAAATCGGACATCACGACTCGGGCTATCACGTCGACAAATACGGAGAGAAGGGTGAACGCGAAAAGGGTCGACACTGGAAGGAGAACGAAGGACACGAGAACAAAGATGGACGCGAATTGGAGCACGAGCACCAGGAGAAATTCGGGAAAAAGGGTGCCCACGAGGAGGGCGAGGAGTGGTCACGACAAAATGGCAAAAAGCAGACACGGTAATGGAGATTGTCGCATGATTTTTTTCATTCTCACGGTTTTTCGTTTGACGATACATCGATTTTTCGATGACAACGAAAGCGAGAGAAAGCGAGCAATGCACCTTGAGTTTTCAAGAGCGATTGAACGTGTGATCGATCGATATTAAAAACACAGACTCCTGTAAGGGTCGGGCTCTCGATTTGCTTGTACTTTTGTCACAGTAATGACCTTGGATAATGACGATTTAATTATAAAACGCGAGGAAAAGTGCATGAGTTAAAGTACGAGGCAATCGTCGACGTATGGAAAATATTCTCGATCCTCTTCGATCGATATTAAAAAAACAGACTCCTGTAAGGGTTGGGCTCTGGGATCGCTTGTACTTTTGTCACAGTAATGACCTTGGATAATGACAATTTAATTATAAAACGCGAAGAAAAGTGCATGAGTTAAAGTACGAGGCAATCGTCGACGAATGGAAAATATTTTCGATCCTCTTCGATCGATATTAAAAAAACAGACTCCTGTAAGGGTTGGGCTCTGGGATCGCTTGTACTTTTATCACAGTAATGACCTTGGATAATGACGATTTAATTATAAAACGCGAAGAAAAGTGCACGAGTTAAAGTACGAGGCAATCGTCGACGAATGGAAAATATTC
The DNA here is from genome assembly GCA_959613375.1 of Heteropelma amictum. Lineage (NCBI taxonomy): Eukaryota > Metazoa > Arthropoda > Insecta > Hymenoptera > Ichneumonidae > Heteropelma > Heteropelma amictum. Next base: position 30,220,078 of record OY390721.1, read on the forward strand.
TCGATCCTCTTCGATCGATATTAAAAAAACAGACTCCTGTAAGGGTTGGGCTCTGGGATCGCTTGTACTTTTATCACAGTAATGACCTTGGATAATGACGATTTAATTATAAAACGCGAAGAAAAGTGCACGAGTTAAAGTACGAGGCAATCGTCGACGAATGGAAAATATTCTCGATCCTCTTCGATCGATATTAAAAAAACAGACTCCTGTAAGGGTTGGGCTCTGGGATCGCTTGTACTTTTGTCACAGTAATGACCTTGGATAATGACAATTTAATTATAAAACGCGAAGAAAAGTGCATGAGTTAAAGTACGAGGCAATCGTCGACGAATGGAAAATATTTTCGATCCTCTTCGATCGATATTAAAAAAACAGACTCCTGTAAGGATCAGGCTCTCGATTTGCTTGTACTTTTGTCACAGTAATGACCTTGGATAATGACGATTTAATTATAAAACGCGAAGAAAAGTGCACGAGTTAAAGTACGAGGCAATCGTCGACGTATGGAAAATATTCTCGATCCTCTTCGATCGATATTAAAAAAACAGACTCCTGTAAGGGTTGGGCTCTGGGATCGCTTGTACTTTTGTCACAGTAATGACCTTGGATAATGATGATTTAATTATAAAACGCGAGGAAAAGTGCATGAGTTAAAGTACGAGGCAATCGTCGACGAATGGAAAATATTTTCGATCCTCTTCGATCGATATTAAAAAAACAGACTCCTGTAAGGGTTGGGCTCTGGGATCGCTTGTACTTTTGTCACAGTAATGACCTTGGATAATGACAATTTAATTATAAAACGCGAGGAAAAGTGCATGAGTTAAAGTACGAGACAATCGTCGACGAATGGAAAATATTCTCGATCCTCTTCGATCGATATTAAAAAAACAGACTCCTGTAAGGGTTGGGCTCTGGGATCGCTTGTACTTTTATCACAGTAATGACCTTGGATAATGACAATTTAATTATAAAACGCGAGGAAAAGTGCACGAGTTAAAGTACGAGGCAATCGTCGACGAATAGAAAATATTCTCGATCCTCTTGCACCCCTTTGACGACTTTTTGCAAGCCCTCGACTCAATCAGCGAGCCCCAGCGCGCAAAGACATTCCTTTTCCATTTTTCGCGCGAAAAAACGAGGTTCCACAGATTTATTACATCGGGAACGGTATCGAGAAACCGTGTATCGTGATTCGCATTGTTGAACACGAAGTGAAGCTTGAGTGAACTTTATGAGGCACGTGACGTCGTTGACAACGTTTTATTCGACGAAAAAAAAAAGATTTCATCGATATCCTCAAAAACTGTGAAAATCTCACCGTCGATTCGTGTGTTTTCGAATTGCGGTCAGATTTGCGCGAACGAACGTCCTCCTCTTCATCGCGAATGAGGTACTCCATCTTGAAGAATTTTGTAATGGCAGTGGCGGAATTTTGAGAAATAAATTTGTTTTTTTTTGGTTCATTGTGATGAAATTTTGCATGCAGGATACGATTTTTGAAAAACATATTTCCCGTGGAAAAAGGAAACGTTTTGTAAGGTTCGTTAGAACGCTGCGAATGAGAAAAACAAGAAATCATTCACGCTGACGAAGAAGGGGTGGAAAATAGAAATGCAGGAAAAATGAGATAACAAGGGCTCTAGGATCGAGCCGAGGAAATTAATCGTTCGATGTTACAGCTTTCGCCCGAGGGGGGAAAATAATATGACAGCGTAGAGTCGAGTGGGTCAGGTGAGAACGATTACACGGTCCGAGAGGGAGTACGAAGTTTCGCCCGACGAATCCGCCCTTATATTTTTTTGTCCCACCTACGTAAAGTGTCGGTGGAAAAAAACGTCCCGATAATTTGACGTCCAGCTTGACGTTTATACGACTTAACGAGAAAAACAGCAATTTATATCAGCACGGGCGATACCACAAAAGTCCATCGTAATCGATAATTCTGTGTACAAAGTACAATATGTGTGCATTGTGCATGCAATAACCATTGAAAATATCCATCAGAGATGTATTTTCGAAAATAACAATAACGAGGATACGAGTTATTCATTTTTGCCACTTTGTTTTGCAATTCATTGATTTTTTTTTTCAAATTTTCGATATATTTCTCAGTAATATTTCGCTGACACTGCTACGCTGATAATTGCAGTATAATAATTGTTGCCAATCTATAATGTGGAACGTTGTGATAAATCATTTTTATTACAACAGTTGCCAATTTTGAGAATGATATTTTATTGGGCTAAAGTCTCGAACGAATATTCATTATTTTGGAAACCACAAAAGTCCATCGTAATCGATAATTCTGTGTACAAAGTACAATATGTGTGCATTGTGCATGCAATAACCATTGACAATATCCATCAGAGATGTATTTTCGAAAATAACAATAACGAGGATACGAGTTATTCATTTTTGCCACTTTGTTTTGCAATTCATTGATTTTTTTTTTTCAAATTTTCGATATATTTCTCAGTAATATTTCGCTGACACTGATACGCTGATAATTGCAGTATAATAATTGTTGCCAATCTATAATGTGGAACGTTGTGATAAATCATTTTTATTACAACAGTTGCCAATTTTGAGAATGATATTTTATTGGGCTAAAGTCTCGAACGAAACATTTTCACGTCGAGTGAACTGTAATTTGACACGAGAGCGAAGCAACGTCGCTCTCATTTCGAAATATCGATGCCGCTCGGTCCTTTTATGGCCAATATAAAAATAACAGTAATAACAGAGGACAGAGTGAATTTATTCCAAGCAATCTCGAGATAGGACGAAAACGATGTGATAAGTCGTTTTTTTCCCATCAGCCTCGTTTGGAGTACATGCGCGGGCAAACGTACGCGTAATCGCTTCATGAGAATCCCTCAGCTGCAATAAATACTCTTTGATGTACGTCATTTACACCCGTACGGATTATTTCCGAAATATTTCCTTCCAACTCGGAATCGATGGCATTTTTTCACCGCACCTTTCGTGGCAAAAAATCGATCGATGGATACCTTCAAAACTCTTCAATCACGGTCCTGGCAAAAAACCGACGAAAATTCACCATTTTTTTTGTCCTCTTTTATTTTTACGGTCACGAGAATTTACAAACACGTCATCAGTACCCTATGCGAGTATACTATTTTCTTGTACCCGTTTCCGGTTGCTCAAAATTGGGAAGACAAAGGAAAAATTTCCTCGAGATGAGAGTCTCTCCGCTGTGCACTTTTTCCTCGACAAATAGACGAAAAGATCCCTCGATAATTCAAAATAACGCCAAGTAAGAATTTTCGACTGCCGGTAAATTCTCACGAAGGTTCTCTGGAGAAGTTAACGTTCGAAATTTTTTTTGTTTTAATTTCTCACGATTGCAACGACTCCTGTTTTCCTCAATCACGATCACCGCTGAACCGATTGAAAAATTTAATACAGAACCGAAGTGATTCGTGGATGAGAATTCAAAGGACACATGTGCATGATCCGTATCTGTAAAATATCCGATAAAGCGAACAGAAGAAAAAGCACGGATAAAGTTTTAGGATGTAAGTTCGCAATGGAGGACTCTGGAGGAAACTGTCGGTACGAAAATTTTCGTGAAACTCAATTTGAGTTTGACCGACGGTGGAAAATGAAATTCGTCCTTGCTGTGATGAAAGATGTTCGTAAAGATGCGAGCCGAGAGTCTCGAGGTACAAGTTTGAGGCACGAGTCGTAGGAAATCTTGTTCGATCTGCAACGTCAATAATAATTCGCGTTTCTCTCATTTTTTTTGGTCCACCATTGGATGCTGGGAAAATTTTATTTCGCATCTAATTAAAACGTACGGACGAGTCATTTTGTCTCTGCTTCCTGAGAGAAAGTCGTAACTCTGAAATCATCGAATAACTCACATCCTACCGTCGAATAAGGGATGAAAAAAAAAAAATTGTACACGAAGATGATCCAGAGGGAATCGAAGACAGATGCGCGAGTTTGGCTGGAGTATCTCGTGTAAAAATGAATCGCACGCCCTGCGGTTTCCACTCGGTTTGATTGACCGTAAAATCTAGACGAGCTGGGCGAAAATGTAAAACGTTGATTAACCCAGAGCTTGGCACTGCGGTTCGGTGTATGAAGGGGCGCGCGTCGCGTATCCAAAGCCTCACGCGAAAAGAAAATACACCCCTTGGTCTTCTCATTTTTATTTACCAACCCCTACTCGGACATGAGTGGAAAAAAAATCGACGGAGGATCATCCTCGTCCCGGAAAAGATACGCGGAATTGAATCAACAGTGACATACACCCCCGCTAAAAGTTTCTCTTTCCCGTAGAAAAATACGATTTTCGAAAAACGCTGTCGAGCGATTAGCTCACGATTTTTACTCGCGATAATTTATTTTTACTCGGCGGAATTGATAAAATATCGAAAATTTATTTCTCAGATGGAATAAAGAGAGGCTGGAAAATGTTGGAACAAAAATGAAGAGAATATTCGAGCGAAAGTTTACGTGATAACATTTTTTTTCTTGCAAAAATAAATTTTCTCAATAAAAAATAAGTTTTCAATGAAAAATAATAAAATAATCAATCAAAAAATCCAACAACGAAAATAATGGAAAATTCTCAGTGGTAATATTTTTTCCGCCACATCAACCCTCTTCGTAATATCGTTCTGGCAACGGAGAAAACCTCACGAAGAGTCGACAGTGAGGTAGACTCGATGAGAAAAGGTGAAGGGTTACAGAAGCAGACGCGGCGAATCGTCGATGGGCAAGGGATGAATTTAATTTTGCAAAATATCAGGTACAAGTGCGTGTGTTATACAAGAAACGTGGCGCAATTACACCGGGTTAAACCTACGTTATCCCTTCCAGCAGCGGCTTATTAAACCGAAACGATGGGATATTTCGCTCGGTCCATTGAGATACATTTTTATCTGACGTTTCTAGGCGCAGCTGAGCTCGAATTATAGCTGATGAGAAAAAGAAGATAAATCCCCAATAGCGAAAAGGTCCAAGTTTTCAAAAACATTTTTTGCATCCTCTCACGTGACTTTTTGCATTTTTGCCAAAAATTCGTAAAGGAATTCGCAGCCAGTCAGGTATTTTCAATCGCGGAGAAATCTTGAGACGCGAAGATCGAAAAAAAAAAACGTTTTCACTTTTATTTTTTTCTCATCTTGGACTCGCTCGTTCGGAAACTTCGAAAAGCCAAAGCTCCAATTTGTCACAACTCGCGTCTCGAACCGACCTTTTTTTTTCTTCATACTTTCAAACGAGCGAACGATATCGATCCTCGAGATGACACCTGTCATGGATATTCGCAAAATGTGTGTCTCGACGCTTTATTATTTCGCTTCTTTGCAGACAAGCATACGCACAAAGACACGTACAAATGCAATATACACGTATTTTTCATACACTCTAACAACAAATGTGAATTATTGAGGCGGGGAAATAAATCTTTTCCTCCTTCTCGTCCGAGAGAGCTTCCGGATGCTGTGAAAGTGTCTCGCGCGGGGGAGTTCACGCGAAAAGTTTTACGAGGATATCGCGTTTCTCGCCACGAGAAACGCGACACTCTGTTGCACTCGTGCATCATCCGATTGTTGCATCTTTCGAAAAAAATGGTAAAAAAAAATCACCCCTCGAACATAGTTTGACCATTAAGGGAAACGAAAAGAACGAAAACGATCATTTCAAACATTCACGTCGATGAAAAATTCATCCAATTCCCGAAAGTTTCGCGTCGTCGCGGGCGTTTTTCCGAGAGAGTGAAACGTCATGCGTCAGAGCGTTGGATGATCGTGCGTCGGGACGATATTTCGTCTATGGGAGTCGGCGGTGGTAGTGGAAACGAAAGATACGCGACGACGAGGGGTTGGTTCTTGGGGCTCTCGGGGGTTCCGCTGCTATATAGAAGCCGGCTCACAGCGCGCTCGTCGTCATTCCCGCGCAGAAGACTCCGCGAGACCGGCGACGACATTAAGGGTGATATCGGTACGGAAAAGAGTATAAAAAACGGAAAATAAAAATATTAATAATAATAATTTGAAAAAAATATTCGGAGACGTAAAAAAATCGAGGGACGGTCACTTTTCAACCCGAGATTCGAAGCATTGGTCAATAAGATACGATAGTTTCGAGTGATTTGAAAATAACGAGGGAGGAGTGAGCGACGAGCGGAGGAGGCGAGGGAAAAAGGAGAATCAATTTCGGTGAGGCTGATTTAGCTTTTTTCGTGACTCGGGGTTATATCTCATCACGAATCTCCGACAAGTTTGTTCGTGGCGACTCCTCGGCAACAGGTGAGTTAGGGTTTTCGTATGGAATATACATATACTTGTGTTCGCATTTATATAGACGAGTCCGTCCAACTTTTCGAAATAGACTCGAGATTTACTTGTGTGATTTCAAGTACAAACGTAATTCACGTTGGTACTCGTGAAAATTTGAACTCGCGAGATAATAATAACCCCGTGGGAATATATTTTTTCGAGTAAATAAGTATATCGACAATTATGAGTAAAAGGCGATTGAATAGTGTTGAATTGTGGCGATTGAATTTATTAAGTTTTTATCGCGAAATTCATTTTTTAGTTACGCGAGGTTGTACACGTTTTTGATGATACTAGGGGTGGATACTCGAGGTCACACGCGCGATCGCACGATTGCGCGTCAGCTCCTTAATTCGTTACGAAATTTAATCCGTCAGAATCCGGCAACTGTCAAACTCAAGCAGAAACAAATCATACGGGCGGATCAGAAACGGAACTTTGCCACGAAATTCATTGTTTTTCGACCGGCTTTTTATTAAAGGGATCGAGCACTTGAAATACGAACTTTCGGTCGTGAAATATCGCTTCGTTCAGTCGAATTTTCTTATGAAAAAATTGAATATTCAAATTAATCACTGGCGAAAAAATAACTCTTTGTCGAAACGTCCAGTTGCTTATACTTTGGAATATATTTTTTTAGCGCCCGAGTGCGATTTTTTTAATTGCGCGAGCGTTTGAAAAATTCTTTCAAAAATAAAATATAATTCGATCAATCGCGTTGTTGATTATTCTTCATAAAATAAAAAATTCCAAAAATTGCGTGGTTAATAAAAACGGTCGTACTATACCGTTGGTAATTTCACGAATTCAGTACCATTGGTTATACACGCATCATCGACGGATACATCTCTATCATATAGCGTGATTTTTATGCAACATGCAGCGAGCCATTCACCGGCGTCTATCTCTTCCGAACGAACGATTTCTCTCTTCTGCATTTGACGTGAATAATTAACAGCTTCCGTTCCTTGATAACCCATGTGATAGGAAATCCATGGAACATCCTTCAACGATTTTTTCATTTTTTTTTCCAAAACTGTCGTTAACACGCATCCATCAATTTCATGTGTTTTAATATGTCCACCCTTGCTCACAAATAAATTCGTCTTCCACGTATTTCCCATTTTATCTCATCAGGAAACTCGATGACGCATTTTACATTTGTAAAAAAAGCTTCCAGAGAAAATCATTCTAGAGACCATTGAGGAAAAAAAATATATTTTTTTCAATATAAAAATACAGGTATCGCGATATTTCAAATAAATTCATCGATCCACATTTTTCGAATAATAACTATATTCTCTCTCGAATTGCGTCATTTATCCAAATTGTCTTATTAATATCGTATGCGCGATAATTCGTATAAAATCGTTCGGTAACTGAGAGTGAAAAAAAAAATTTTAAAGTGCCATTTCACGTAGAAATAATCGTTTAAATCAGCTGATCATAATTAGAGCTATTTTAGATTGACAATGATGGCATTAAATTTCGCAAATATTCTAGTGTACTTCCGGGAGGATACTACCCCTTTTACTTGAGACAACTTGAGTCGGATCGTTTATCATCTTTGATACATTTTCAAGGAGATTCAGCATCGGACGATTTATCGTCATCCGTTTTAATCCCGAATTTGTGTAATTACACACGATTACAAGCTTTCAAGTGCCTGTATGTCAGATAGAAACAATTCATCGCAGTTAACAGCTATGGACTTCCATCTTGGCCATATCATGGTTATTATTATTTCCAAAAACTGAAAGGGGTATATTTTACGAAAAAATCAATTTCACAGAATGTTTTCGTTCGATTTTTCCGAATTTTCTCACCTATATTTCACCTTCATGTGCATAATTTTTTATAATTAAATGGAGTTCTTTATCGTAGAAATTCAACTAAATTTCGCATCTTATTAGCACCTTGTTGGCAGCAATTGCATCGTTCGTTTTCTGTTTTCACGAAAATCGATTTCACCCACATTAATTTTCCTCCGCAGCATTTTTTAACGATTATCGTCAAAATGCGAGGAAACGTAAGTTTTATTGTCAAATTTGCATCGTTCGAATCGACAATTGCCTCTGCTGGGCAAAGAAAATAATTGTAATCATCTTTGCTCCTCGTTCGGAAAAAAAAAACTCGCGTTATTTTCCTCCTACGTGTTTTCTCATTCAACCGAGTTCGACTCGCACATATTGACACGACGTTAATCTTGTTTCCGGTCTTCACCTTCGTTCGCAGTCGCACGAGCTGATGTAAAATGATGAAAAGAAAAATGACACTTGGACCGAGAAAAACGTCACGAAGGTCTTTTTTTCCTCGCCTCCTCGCGTTATTAAAGAATTCTCATTACATTCGGAGGAGGATCTGTTCATCGATGGCAATTTTCCATCCGATGAAGACGCGCGGAACCATCGATGGACGCGCGCCTATTCTGATCCTGAATTTGCATATTTCATAATGTTGTCACCTGGCTCATCATTGCGATACTCTATCACTCCCAATCGGATTTATCCACCAACGCGAGTAGACGTTGATGTGCAATGCACCGTTGTGAATTATCGCCCTTTATTACGTCACTGATTACGAGCTTCGGCGATATGAGTTTTGGAGCGAAAAAGGAGCACGTCCGAACGCGCACTCGCGAATACTCACGACTGTCAGAGGTGATAATAATAGTTCATTGTAAAAGCCCTCTCTTTCGAAGTTTTTGTAAAGAAAGCTCTTGAATGGAATGACAGCTGAAAAAAGGCACTAATCAATGATTAGTCGAAATATGGCGGATATTATCAACTTTTTTCCGGTCACCGCTCTTTATAGTTGGGAAAAAAGTTTGAAAAAACTCTAGCGTTCACGGAAACTCACGTTACGTGCGTACATTATACGCAGATCGGTACTTTTTCTCTTTGCACATTTTCATTTTTATTTCATTTTCTCGCCCTCGACTTTTTATCGTCAAATAATCGCTCCGGGGTGAACAATTTATGTACAGATTACTTTTTCCTCATTTCCGGTTTTCAAGATGAATCGAAGCGACCAACGAGAAGGATACGATGTACATTTAACCTGCAGAGCTGCTACCCTCGTGACTCCACTCGGTTTATTTCGCACACGAGAAAAAAAACCCAAGCGAAAAATATACGCGGGTATCTTTCTGCATTATTAAATTTGTATGAGATACAGATAGAGTCAGACAGAATCACGGCGACCAAAAAGTTTCCAAAAAAGCCAGCACACGCGAAAATTGATAAAAAAAAAGAATCGACCTTACACGAAACCAAAAATCCTTCATTATTCCAATTAACAAATTTTCAAAAATCCCTTCACCCATAATTCTAAACGATCCTGTAAAAGGTACATGCGAAATTTCAGCAAAATTGGAGGCATTTTTTCCGAATATCATCAAAATGTTTTTTCGAAAAATCTCGGACGTAAAAACGTCGATTTCCTTCATCGCGAATGAGAAAAAACCTGTAATGAGACGCCTACTCGTATTGATATCTCTGGAAATACGCAGCCAAGCGCGTATAATTGAGTCTGGGATAAGGACAAGGTTTTTCGCAAAATTTCGTGCTTCGTTCAAACGCTAAATGAATCTTGGAGTTTTCGAAAAATGTATGAAACCTCTCGACACGTTTCGAAAACGCGTAAACTAGGGATACTCCATTTTTCCAACTTATCCTACATCAGTTTGTTTTCTTTTTACGCCCTTCTTAATTTCCTTCAATAATTTTTGGTCTACTATCCTTCGACTCCCCTAATGGATATGAACAAATGTCCAAATCCATTGGACCCCCTACGTCCGTATTACATCAGCACGAGGGTTGCCCGTCAGGAAGGTAGAAAAACACTTGTTCGTTTATTATATTTCTAAAAATAAATCATTATGCCACAACGCATGTTACAATTATAATAATGTTGCATATCTAATTTCCATCGCATTTTTTTCTTTCGTATCGCCAAACAACGTAATGTTATTAAGCTGAAACATTGATGACGGTCGGTTCAAAGTATATTGTGTTTGTCACGTTGGACATCGATCGATGAAAAAAATTTCTAACAACGCGTTACAAAAATTACAAGGGTCGCATTTTGTAACCGTCACGCGAGGGTGGGGAACAAAATCAATCTTTATTCAACGTCGCGGAGGCAAACAAGAAACATCAAAGTACATCAGCTGCTGTATTACGAAAGTACATTAGCGGGGTATGTCGAAATTCGAGAGAGAACCGAGTGTACAAAAAAACAGAGACAAAGTCGCCAAATATCTCGGGTGTCTCCTAGTGATTTATAATAATCAAAGCGAGCAAAACGTCAAAGTTTCGTTGGTTTTTTTTTATCTCACTGGATATCAGCCTTCAGCGTGACATTTCGTAATAATGAGTTTAAATATCCGGGCCAGTTTTGCCCAATCGCTGCTACACGGTGAAGCGTAAATTCGTGTGATTATACGCGCGCCTTCCTCACCTGTTGCTCACCACTCATTAAAAAACGATCAGAATCGCTCGACGAATCGAATATGTAGGAGTAAATCATGAACAGCAGTGTATATCGAATTACATAATCGTCATATGTTACGAAACGCGTTTGGTATTGATGATAATAATAATAATAATAAATCTTTCAAACCTCGTCGATCATTTCTGAACATCGTTCGTTCGTGAAAACTCCGAGAGTCTGCAACATTTTTGGGAATGGGGAAAATTAACATTTTTATCCAGGCATCCCAACGTCCCAACGTATATTATCGGTATTGAGCGATTCAATCGTCGTAATTGAACCGGAAGTGGCGTTTGAATTGTTCAAATCACCAGTTGAGCAGGCTCGAACTCGAAAAATTATCGAAACCTAATCCTCGGCTTGTTCTCGCGGAACTACACCCTGTAGGAACTACCCCTTCGCGCTTTTAATCCTCCCCGATTTCTCCCTCGGATCTAAACATGGTACAAGTATGGCGAAAATTCTCGGTGCTGTATGTTGTAATTTATTTCGTCACCCCTGCTCGAAACGCGTTTAGCATTGATGATAATAATAATAATAAATCTTTCAAACCTCGTCGATCATTTCTGAACATCGTTCGTTCGTGAAAACTCCGAGAGTCTGCAACATTTTTGGGAATGGGGAAAATTAACGTGTTTATCCAAGCATCCCAACGTCCCAACGTATAGTATCGGTATTGAGCGATTCAATCGTCGTAATTGAACCGGAAATGGCGTCTGAATTGTTCAAATCACCAGTTGAGCAGGCTCGAACTCGAAAAATTATCGAAACCTAATCCTCGGCTTGTTCTCGCGGAACTACACCCTGTAGGAACTACCCCTTCGCGCTTTAAATCCTCCCCGATTTCTCCCTCGGATCTAAACATGGCACAAGTATGGCGAAAATTCTCGGTGCTGTATGATGTAATTTATTTCGTTACCCCTACTCGAAACGCGTTTAGCATTGATGATAATAATAATAATAAATCTTTCAAACCTCGTCGATCATTTCTGAACATCGTTCGTTCGTGAAAACTCCGAGAGTCTGCAACATTTTTGGGAATGGGGAAAATTAACATTTTTATCCAAGCATCCCAACGTCCCAACGTATGTTATCGGTATTGAGCGATTTAATCGTCGTAATTGAACCGGAAATGGCGTCTGAATTGTTCAAATCACCAGTTGAGCAGGCTCGAACTCGAAAAATTATCGAAACCTAATCCTCGGCTTGTTCTCGCGGAACTACACCCTGTAGGAACTACCCCTTCGCGCTTTAAATCCTCCCCGGTTTCTCCCTCGGATCTAAACATGGCACAAGTATGGCGAAAATTCTCGGTGCTGTATGATGTAATTTATTTCGTCACCCCTGCTCGAAACGCGTTTAGCATTGATGATAATAATAATAATAAATCTTTCAAACCTCGTCGATCATTTCTGAACATCGTTCGTTCGTGAAAACTCCGAGAGTCTGCATCATTTTTGGGAATGGGGAAAATTAACATTTTTATCCAAGCATCCCAACGTCCCAACGTATGTTATCGGTATTGAGCGATTTAATCGTCGTAATTGAACCGGAAATGGCGTCTGAATTGTTCAAATCACCAGTTGAGCAGGCTCGAACTCGAAAAATTATTGAAACCTAATCCTCGGCTTGTTCTCGCGGAACTACACTCTGTAGGAACTACCCCTTCGCGCTTTAAATCCGCCCCGATTTTTCCCTCGGATCTAAACATGGTACAAGTATGGCGAAAATTCTCGGTGCTGTATGTTGTAATTTATTTCGTCACCCCTGCTCCTGTGCACACGGAAACACCCGGATACACGTATTTTATTCACTACAAACTACCTTCGGGATGATAAAATCTCGTTGGGAAGCCCTTGACGAAGCTGCGCTCGTATATTTCCCTCCCAGCCTCCGCTGGATCTCTCGCAATTACCACCAATTTCAACCGCATCACCCAGCGACCCATCTTCCACCCTGACCCCGAAAGGTTTTTCTCAGGTTTCCTCGCTGTGACTCGAGGCATCCGGAATGAACGGTGCCGCGCGGCGGATGTTGAAAAGTGTTGAAGACTAGCGAAAACGTTTTTATTACTTTTCATAATGGAATGGCCGTTTTAATTTTCCTCGCGAGGCAGCATTCTCGCAGGTGACTGCACGGACATGGCTAGGGTGATTTCAGGTACAGCAGCTGCGTGCGGAACCGCATATTCGTATCTGTCGCTTTGTTCTCTCGTTTCACGGAAATGCCGGTAAAAGAAAGAAAGATTTATCGAAATTAAAAAAAAATATTTTTTTTTCAAGGCGAAACAACGGTCCATCCCGTTGCCGTATATTTTTACTCGAGATCAACGAAAACTGTAACAACAGGTTTCACAAATGTCGCGAAGAATGTCGACAGCATCCGGTGTATAATCCACTCTAGGTATGAAAATCCCATCAAGGGGTCAGTTCTGTGGGTTTCGCCTGACTGGCATTTATTCGACGTCTATATTGACTCTGGTTTCCCGTCCCCGATTCGACATCGCCGGATTGACAAAGCCCGGCAATCCATCAAGCAAAGACCCTTTCTTTCCGGCTGGATCCAGTGGTTCCAAGGATATTAACCCAAAGGTGACGTCAGACCTCTCGAGTTCAAACAACCCCACATGTTTTTCGAGCTTCATGAAATTCCGCACGAATTTGACGAGCCATTTTACGGATTCCCAGTTGGATCGCTTGGAATTACGATTCAAGGTCGACCATTTTGTTCGAAAGATTCGATGGAGTTCTCAAAATCTTCGCCAAAGTAGCCTTTGGCGGTTGGAAAAAGTTGCCACGCACATTGGACAGATCGCCAATAAAATTATTCATCAATCCCTTCAACGGTAATAACGGTGGGTTTATGTTCCAAGGCAGAAGGGGACTGTATCGTATGCTAGAAAGATGCTAGAATTTTTTTCGTCGAATAAAAAAAAAGTACATACAGAAGCAACTCCTCGGCAAAGTTTTGCACGTGTCTGTCACACACACACAACCCCTGTATTTACGAATACGTATATATAAACATGAATAATATATGTATATGAACGTCCCGTTGGACGCTCCTTGACGGAGTCTTTCGTTTCGACTTTAACGTGTCATGAGCGAGTCTCGTTTTTCTTATGGCTTCGCGAAGCTTTTATAGGCACATAAGGCTAAAGCGGGACTTTATCGGTTGTCAGAAGGGGAGAATTTATACACGTATGACAGACCCGTATATATATACATATAAATGTACATATGTCGATATATGCATGTACAGAGTTTATGCGAGGACCATAACGCGGAAAGAAATTTGTGTAGGTAGGTTTATTCCCCTGCTAGATTTGAGGAATCTACAGACACTCGGAGTTATATCATTTTTCGAGTTTTCTCGCGGCGCAAATCGATCGGCGCAGCCAGTAGTGGGAGAAGCGCTCCACCTATCGCGATTCGGCTCGCCACGTGATTACCTGCGCAGAACAAACTGCGCACCTCTTTGTCCGAAATGAACGCAACGCTCGGACCTTTTCTCGTTGCCATTCGAAGCTCGCGGGGCCGCGGATGAATTCGAGTATACGTGCGAATATATTATTCGTATTATCCATGGCGATAATATAATTTATACACCTTCGCGGAAAATATACATACGTAATTTTCGTATACAGGTTTATGCGAGTGTGCGAAAGTATATTGCATCGAGCTCAGAGCCTGTTGCGCTCTTTGCTTTCTGTATATATATATATATATGCACATTGAGATTTATATATGTTATATACATCCGTTTTTATGACGACATTACCGAGAGTACGAGATGCAATGAAATCGTTATTGCTCGTTGTACCCAGCTGACTCCTACGAATGGCATAATTGTTATTTCCATTTCTAAATTTGTATATATTCATATTCGTATATTTCATTTGCAAAATACCGTATTGCCGTCAACATCCCCTCCGGACGTTTAATTAATTAGCGAAAGAGTGAATATTAATTTACTCCGTTTGTTCGATGAAAACGAGAAACGTGCTGTTTTTTTTTAATTTTCCTTTTCGAAGTAGAGAAACTCGAAATGGTAGACGATCGAAGAAAGCCCACGGTCAGATTGATTCGAGTGTTCTCCGTGTTGCAAAAATTGTAGGGGTGCTCGCGAAGGGCGCAGGCTTTTTTATTTTTGTAATTATGGAATCACATATCTTTGCAGCTCGAATTAAAAATGACGGTCGGTATATTGGATAGAAAATCATTTTGTCATACATGGATAAGATCAGAACAATTCGTCCTTGAAATACAGCAAGAACGCTCGTTTGTGATTGTTTTTTCTATCTGAATCATTTCGTTTCGATCTTCATCGTTATCTCACAGATGTCCTCTTTTTCGTTTGGTGCTGTGCGATGGTTGTGCAGAGAAACACTGCGCTTCTGACGATTTCTGCACCACGTAGACGATCGTTTCACCGCGAGCACTCTCGGATAATCCGTCAAACAATGAATTATTAACGGTTCGAGTCGCCTGCGAGCGAGCACGATGAGCCTGGGAGTTTGGAAAGTAGGCGCAGAGCACATACGATTGTGCACTCGGATAATCCGATCCCACTTGATCAGCACTAAATTCTAACCACAGTAGTGATGTCTTTTCGAAAATGTGCGTCCACGTGGGTGTGCGTGTGTCTCTTTGTCCGCCTCGTTGCGATACTAATCGTTTTAGAGCCAACGACAACAAGTCGATAATTTCTGGAATTCCCTGTGTGTAGTGCGCATAAATTGTCATAATTCGCAAATTCCATCACACGGTAATGACGTGGACTTGAACTTTAACGGATTCACATGCGGAATTTGCATACGACGGACATTAATTTTCATATACGTCCTTGAATATACAATATTGTTTAATAATCACCCGAGGAAAAAGCCGAAAAACGTGGTTTTTCGTTTCTGTATCCATCGTGGGATTGGCTTCATGTTTTTCGACGTAAAATTTATATTTTCGAACGAATCGATGTTTCACGAAGATGTAACTGGATTTTAAGCACATTTATACATCGGGAACGTCCGATTCTGCCGTAAAATCTACGTTTTTGCAGAAAATTAATGATTTAAACGATGATAAGCATGTAATATTATGTAATCTGAAATACGTCACCGTTCGTAAAGGGTAGTTTTGAATTCAACTTTGGTCTTCAGCGACTGAACCGCGCTGGAATAATAACCGTTATTGTCACTGTTATTATTATTTCGTACCAGCAATGATAATAATTATTATCAAAGATTACAAACGTATCAAATTATCGGCGCTTCGAGGCAAAATATCCGAATAAATAATTGACCCTCGAAAACCGAAGGGTGTATTCCTCGGAATATTATAGTCACGGCCAGCAAACTTTGTCCCCCTTGGCGTACAGTTACGTATATTACGTACGTATATTTTCCAATATATCTGAATATTTCACACCTTCGATCTTGGATGTTCGAAAATTTAAGAAATCACGCGCGTGACACGAATTTCCCCTCGATAATTCGATGCTGAGACAAGTTTTTTTGCCTCCTCTCGTGACACATTTCGTTTTTTTTTCTCCTTCTAAATTCAGTAAATATTTTATTTATCGTCGATCTCGAAATTGAATGCTTCTGAGACTCTCCTTTATTTCTCGAGGAGACCCACGAATCTGCCAAGCATCACATTGGAATTGTACGTTGATATTACGATGGAAAAATTACTTTTTTCTTTGCTTTGAATTTTCCGAAGCAAAAAACAAATACGGAACATTTTTATTCCCTAAATATCGATGTGCCTCAATCGTATACCTGAAATTTCTCGTTCGTCGGAGAAAAAATTCATCGTAAAACCTCCCACGCGATGTGTCATTGCGAAACAATTGAATGTTTGAGTCAATTCCGTCAATCAATTCGTCATCGACGATGCAATATCGAATTTCATCTCGTTGAGGAAAAGTTCGCAGAGATTGCTTCTCGATTTCATGTCTTTCAATCAATCCTCGGTGGAAATAATTCTTCGCCGTCTGCGAGAGCTCCGAGCGACTCGCATGTCGCGAGAGCAAACAAACTCGGGATAAATCGACGTATAAAATGTGCACGAAAATTGCGATTCGAATGAATTTTCGATTTTCATTCCATCGCTGGTTTTCAACGGTTTAACGAATATTTACCTAAGTAAGTAAGTCAAGTCGAAAAAAAATGAAATAGCGATCGTTGGGAATTGATAATAATAATAATAAATAATATTACGAGGTAATTATATTATCAAGAATAATGATGGAATTTTGAGATGAGAGGGTGAAAAAGCTGGAGGAATAAATGAAAAAAATATGAATCAGACGGTGAAAGGAAAGAGCAAGAAAATTTACGTGACCGTATCGAAGAAAACGCGCATAGTTTGACTCGAGAAATTTTTTCGGAATTTCAAAGTAACCATCGAGAAAGAGAAAGCTTGCGGGTGCGAGAGGATCGAAACAGCAATGGACCAAAGGGATGCAAACAGCCACGGTCCGCAAATTGGACCAAAATGTGCGCATAAATTACGGAATCGGTGAGCAACGCACACGTTGAA
This sequence comes from Heteropelma amictum, assembly GCA_959613375.1. Lineage (NCBI taxonomy): Eukaryota > Metazoa > Arthropoda > Insecta > Hymenoptera > Ichneumonidae > Heteropelma > Heteropelma amictum. Next base: position 30,237,434 of record OY390721.1, read on the forward strand.
CAACGTGCAACTCGACGCAAAAGTATCTCAATAGACAACATCGTAGAGAGAACGTTAGCAGAGATTCTGGCGGAAGATCAGGCGTGAACCAGCAGAGAGAGGAGTAAAAAAAATAAACGAGGAAGCGAGAGCTTTCTCCGCTTTTTCTAAAAACGAGAAACAAGAAGCTGAACGAGAAAAGTATTCGAGTACTTGTGGAAAAAATGGTCCCGAAGAAAAACTCGAGCTAAAAAAATAAAACACGAAATAGCGACTAATTTCCTCAACACAGCATCCCGAAAAAAAAAACATGAAAAAATGGGTACATAAAATTGTTTCTTTATAATGACCCACTTTTATACGTGATATTACGAGAAAAAGAAAAAACATTGTGATCGTCCATTAAAATGGTACCCTCGTTTTATTCTCACCGTCATTCTCATATAGGGCTCGTATACTGAATATGCATTACCGCCCAGGGAAAATGGAGCGAAAAAGGCGAGATGAAAATGGAGAAAGAACACGGGAGAGAAAGAAAAGATTGCGAAACCGCCAGCGATGCTAATTAAATTATCGTAGTCGAATTCAATTAACGCCATTCCGGGTCGTTAAATGTACAGAATTTTTTTTTCACCCTCTCGTTTTCTTGGCGAATGACACCTGCTGCGCGGTCAATACACGGGCGAATTGACGAAACGGCGAGAGAAACCGGGATACGAGCACACGTGCGTTCGCAGGCCATTCGTGATTCGCATTCTTCCGGGATAAATTTCCGTCCCACACACCCTATAGAATTTCCGACCACTTTGACACACTTCCGCATGGATTATGGATGTCACGCGATTTTATCCCCATTTTTCTCATTGACCGTTCAAAATGACGAGAATCGTCGATCTGAGTTGTCAGAAATAAAATTCAACGATGAAAAATCGGCGATTTTTTGTTTCGATCGACAATTCAGAAAACTTGTGACATATTTTTTGGCTCCTTCGATGAAAAATCACGCGATGATTTTTGCTTCGTACGATTGTAGCGGAGGTGACAAAAAATTATGACACGAAAGTGACGAGCACGTCCTGGGAATGTCGACTTTATTTTTTCGATCGACTTTCTGATGTTCATTCGCTGATAATTCAAGCCAGCGATTATTTTGCAATATTTTTTTATAATATTTATTCGAGCAACAGTGTTGAGACTTTGCGTCGAGTGTCTCGCAGCAAAATATTCATTACAACGATCGCTCGTTCTTGTTTTTGTCTCGCAGAACCAACCGGATCGCAAATCGAAATTTTTGATCGATCGTAATTTTCCAATGGCGACAATGGCGGGATGTAAAATGGGCCAAATATTGGTGATCTGTTTGATGGCTTTCGCGTCAACGAGAAGCTCGGCTTTGGGAGACTCGAAATCAATCTCTGACGGTATGAAACATCATTACTCCAATGACGACGACAATAAACTGGCGATTAAGAAAGCATACACTTACGTATCCGAGTACAAGAGGCTGCCTGTTTTCAACTTTGGCATTGGCAAAAGATGGAACGACGTTAATGGTTTCAAGGTATCGTTTTTTCGAATTTAACCATTTATGCCATTGTTGAACATCCCCCTTCTCCCCCGATTTTTTTATCCCATAAAAGAACGCGATACTTGAACCTGGACAACTCGTGAATGAAGTAAAAAACCGGACAGGTCAATTTTTACATTTTAAAACTGAAACGACTTTCCATTAAATAAATTTCGATAAAATTGAATTTTCTTCTAGTCGCTGATTTGAATTATTTGAAAAGTACAAATATTAATGTACCAACACCCTCGTGAATTTTTGAATTATTTTTTAACCCTGGAAATTAACGTTGACGATTTGAGTGAATTTTTCATGAAATACATTTTTATTAAAATAATAAACTGATTCAATTTAATTTAATTAATATTAAATGAACAGAATTCCAGTCGAAAAAACTATCCGGAACCAATAAAATTGGATTTTATTCTAGTCGCTGTTTTGGATTATTTGAAAAGTACAAATATTAATGTACCAACAATTCACCCTCGTGAATTTTTGAATTATTTTTTAACCCTGGAAATTAACGTTGACGATTTAAGTGAATTTTTCATGAAATAAATTTTGATTAAAATAATAAACTGATTCAATTAAATTTAATTAATATTAAATGAACAGAATTCCAGTCGAAAAAACTATCCGGCCGCAAATGTACCCTAGTCCTGAGTCTTAGACGATCAAAAGCCCACCGGAATTTATATAAAGGCCAATAATATGATATAAAGCTGGTCACAATACGCGCGCCGAACAATGAACGAAACTTGAAAGGAAACTCCGCACGTTTGGTTGCCTCGCAAAATTCTTTATTTTGGCGAAAATCTATGTGGGAACGAAAAGAAAGAACGAACATTGGGAGAAAGAATATATGGCAGAATTTCTGGCTTTGAGCGAAAATGACACAAAAATGTGGGCTCGTTTATTGAATCTATCGAAGAACTGCTGTGAAACAAACTATAACTTGTGGTCAGAATTAAGAAGAAGAAAACAGCGTTTATCCTACGAAAAAGAAAAATAATAAATATATCCCTGACAAAAAATTGCAGTCAAATTTATATTTCAATATTGTTAAATAAATTACCTAGCATATTTCGCTATTCATTTATCTATTTCAATAGTTATTATAATAAAAAATTCAAACTCTGTTACACAATCTTCCTCTTGATGTTTTTTCTTTTCTTCATTTAGTCAAATCATTAAAAAAATCCGTATTCCCAATAACAGAAAATTCATATTTCCAGTAATCAAGACGACTAATCAGCGAAGTAATCAAGATTATTTTCGCTGTCACGTAATCAATTTTCTCAACCCTGAATAACCAAAAGCGAATATAAGATAATATTCTTACAATGTACATTTATGAAGTCTCATTGTCCAAAATAATTCGAGGAAAGATTTTTTATTTTATTCCAAAAGCAAAAAAAAAGCAGTCGTTCGATCGAGTCCCGCTGACAAGTTACGCGTGAATCTCCTTAATATCGTTGTTACACGGGCTCGCTATTTTATTTTCGTCATCATGCACAATTGCGCCGATTTATCATAGTTTTTTTCCTTCGAAGAGCGCTCAGCCTTACTCCTTCGGATTTGGAAAACGCGCCAATACGAAAAGCTTCTATCCAATGAGAATGGGCCTGGCCTACGTTCCGTACGACAATTACGATGATTACGCAAAGGATGAAATGTCAATCGACGCAAGAGCGGATGGTGCGAAACGCAGCGGTCGTGTCAGGCAATACGATTTTGGCCTCGGTAAACGCAGCAGCGCCGATTCGCCGTTCGATCCGTCAAACGTCATCGACAACCGCGAGAGTATCGACGAATCGCAGAAACGTCCGAGCGACCATCTCCAGCAGAGATATCTCTACGGTCTGAGCAACAGATACGATGTGGATAATCAAGAGGACCGTCATCAGGACGATTCAGAGGAAAACAAGGTTTAATTAAAGCAAAAAAAAAAAAAAAAAGCCAACAACCTCGATTAAAATAATTATCCGATTGTCCGGAGGATCGCCCAAACTCTCGCGGGCGAGAAGCTTTATCGATAAATCGGGAGAAATCGAGATGTTATTTTTCATTCGCGAGTCTGTGCGCGGAGATGCGGAGTATCGACGAGAGAAGAAAAAAAATCAAACGTCGAAAGAAAAGTAATAATTGACTCGCTGGAAATGCCCGCTTATTATTCACATTTAAACAAAATTCTCGATTTCTCATTCCAGGATCGTCTTTGATTGCAAGTTTACATAGAATCGAGAGATCGATAGAATTATCTTTTATCGATGTTCGGGGAATAATAAATTCACGATATATTCATTTATCGATGAGGAAAAAGTTGACGCTTCGATGGCTCTGCTTATTATTTATTGACAGCTTTGAATTTTGTTTAGAAATACACATAAATAAATACGCATGTAAACCCGAAGAAAAACATTTGGCGTACGAAAGTAAGCTTTACAGAAATATTTTTATGGTTCATTCTGTATTTCAAGGGCTGTCAAAACGACTGTACATGAATTTCACAATAATCTCCTCTGCGTTGCTTATTATTTATTGACAGCTTTGAACTTTGTTTAGAAATACACGTAAATAAATACACATGTAAACCCGAAGAAAAACATTTGGCGTACGAAAGTAAGCTTTACAGAAATATTTTTATGGTGCATTCTGTATGTCGAGGGCTGTCAAAACGATTGTACATGAATTTCACACGGATTCGTTTGCATCCCTCGTGAAACAATCTCCCCTTGTGAAGAATGAAAAAATCAGTATTCCATCGATGTTTCATCGTTCAACTGCGAATGTGCCAGAAATAAAAATCCTTGCTCAGTATTAAGCTATGAAAAAAAGAAGAGGGGGATGAAAAAAAAAACAAACCCTCGGTGTATTTATTTTCCACAGTTTCAATGTAGAAAGTTATACGGGCAAAGTGTCAATTCTTGTGAAACTTCCAACGGTGATCTTGTGGTAAATTTTATGGGTGATGGAAAAAAAAAGAGAAAAAACAAATGGACGATGAGAGAAGAACGAAAATACGAGTCCTTGCACGCCTCACCACCGCGCACCCCTGTGTACTTTCGCGATCGAAGTAATCGATCGATTCTTTCCGAACGAAAAATGAATAATAATAATGATAATGAACGTCAATATGTCTGTACTTATCTCTTCATCTATGTGTGTTAATTAAAAAAGAACTGTCTGCAAAGTATAAAGGTGAGATTTTATTTTGTCTGCATCACCGTTATAATAATATTATAAGCAATTCAATAACGTATATAAAAAAAGAAGGATGAAATAAAACCCGATAACGAACGAAAGGCATTGTTGTATATTGGACATGATTTGACAGCTCGAAGAAAATAAATTATGAAAATACATCATTAATTATAGACGCGACATGCCTCCATAATCGTGTTCCTCTCTCGAATTGTCATCCAATCGGCACAATCATTTTCAATCAGTAAAAGAACGAAATTACATGTAAACACGTTCGTTCGAATTATTCGTTAATTTCCATTCAATAATCTACGATTTTTCGAAAATACTTTCAACATTTTTGTGATCCATCTGACGAATACCCGATTGCTACGCTTTTTATGGTGAAGAAACTCGGCAATTCAGTTTTTTTTTTCAACGTTATCGATTTCCAATCGTTCATGATTATTTACGATACACACACGCACACACACACACATAGATGGCGCTGTGGAAATTCCCTCGGGAGATCTCTCGATCGTCGGGAAACGCCTACCAAATGGACCACAAAGAATCGACGAGCTTTTAGTTCGCCGCGAGACTTCGGACCTTTGTGCGGTCAAAAGTTTTTCGTTGATTCTTATTTTTCTTAATTTTTTATTAAATGTAAAACGCGAAGAAAAAACAGAAAAAGGACATGAATCGACGCAAGGAGAAACGATGTTTCGGGACGCTTGTTCTTCTCGCGATGGCGGGAATTTCATTTGCCACCGAAAAACACTGGTTACCCGATCTTGAATGGCAATCGAAAAGTAATTGGATCGGTGGTCGTAAACCGGATGCTGACAGTCGAGTTGTTTTCCCCGAGAACAGTTGGTACATGGTTGGCCTTCCTAACACGGGTCAGGTTCAAATCGCAGAGATTTGGCTGCCGAGAGACGGATCTCTGTATCTAGGACTCAACGGAGGTTTGATGGCAAGTTTTGTTTTTTTGGTAATAAATATTGGAAAGAATCAATTAAAAAATTTATCGTCCTTTTTCCCCGAATAACTGAGGATTTCGGAACGGAAAATAAGACTTCTTCATTGGCTTCAAATTTCGGTAGCGGTGGTACAATAATCTCAAAAAATCCCCGGATGTTGTTTTTTTTTACCTGCAAGGGAAGTAAAGAAAGTGCGCGCGAAGAAAGGTGTTTGCTATTATCCGTGCATTAAGGTACCTTCTGCGGATTTTTATCAGACTTTTGTATCATCGCCGAGTAGGTGAAATTCACATTCTATTTCAGTTTTGTCAGGACTGCACTTATCGAGAATATCCGCAATTTATTTTTGTTCTGTATTCAAGAGAAGATCGTATTGAAATATTTAAAAATCGCTGAATAATTATTTACGTCATGCGGACGATATTTTTGTTCATTCGAAAGTAAGCCGATAAACGTGCGAATTTATCATAAAATTGGACAGTTCAGCGAGCCGAAAAAAGCATTGAGAAACGTCGAATGGTCGAAGAAGGGAATTTACAAATGGATCGATCCGGATAACTGGGATGGATACACGCACGCGGCCCCTCACGCCGAGAGAATCCCTTGCGACAACGATATCGTCGTTTTGCCGAGTAAAAATCGTACATTGAGCATGAAATTACCCGTAGTCGAAATGCACGTAGACGCGGTGAGAATCATCGATGATAAAACGACTCTTAATCGTTGGGAATGGACGCAGCTGGCTGACAGACCACGAGAATCAATGGAAAATCGTTTGACCGTCACGTAAATTATAATTTATCTTCTCTTTTCCCTCCTGCTACAGATTAATATAGAAAATTATCGTAATAATTTTAATAATCTCCGACGAGCAACAATATACTCTTGAAATTTCCTCAAAAACGATAAAATAAATGTAGAAAAAAAAATGAGGGTTCATTATATCCAGGAATTGCATTGGTCAGAGAATAAAAAATAATCAATTACGATTTTTCAATTAATTTCATTATTGGTATCATATAATTGATTAAATACCATTAAGGAGGCTCATGAAAAATTCCGTTGCGTTTCATTGAGTCACGAGTTACGCGTGAACCTCCTTAAAGGCGAACACAACTTTATCAAAGTCAGCTGCAAAACGTATAATGACGTGCGATTTTTTTTTTCAACGAATTAAAGATATGCACCGTCAATGCTCCGGATTTGCAACGACTGCACCTGCCACAGTGGTATTGACGAGGCTGTAGCGGAGGAAGTATGTGCACACATGTGGAATGCAGGGAAATGCAGTCCTCCCGTGTGCAATCATCCCCTCAAGGTTGGAATACGGATTTTAGCGAAAATACAAAAAAAAAAACGAATTCGTGTTTGATAAACGTCAAAAACGAATGTATGGCATTAAGAACCAAGTCACACGATGACATTTTTTTTTTTTCATAAATTCGTGTAAAAAACAGTAGAGAATCTCAGAAGCCTGTTTTCTTTTTCAAAATGTTTCCAATTAAAAAAAACAATACTGTTCCAAAGTTTCGCGGTGATTAAGGTTTTTCAAACGCTGGCCAGAAAGGGTATGATGTTTTTTGCAAATATTGCGACTGTTAATATTGGTAAAAAAATGGTGTTAAAAAAACATAGGTGGAGGGTCACTGCTGCGATTATTGCGGAGGCAGAGTGAGCCTCTCCACCAAGGCTTCCTTGCGGAAGGTCGAGGGTCGAGTGAACGAGGCTTTGAAAAATTACGAAAGTCTTTTAACGTGGCACGTCAGAAAAACGTGGAATGGCGATACCGAAGTTTTAATGGCCGGGCGAGAGGGATACGATGGGATAATCAGCCAGGAAGCCGTTGACGTTCTTGCCGAAACGCTCATGGGTTTGATTACTTTATGTTTTTCTTCACCATTACGTAGGGGTTTTTGAAAAATTCATTATTGACTCGTGATTAATGACTTAACGCCAAAAGCAATTATTATATATACTACTTTTCATTATTATTATTATTATTATTTTTTAAAATCATTTTAATGACTTGTTCGACTACTCCCTGATCATTCAATTTTTCTTCCGTCCAGACTCTGGTTATCAAGTATCAGAGAGGATGACAGCTGGTGCAGCTTTCACCGATTCATCGTTGGATAACATTCTTGGTCCAGCCCTAGGAATTCCTGTGATTCTCGTGCTGATGATGCTCGTTGGTTTCCCTTACTTTGGCTACTCTTACTCGCAGTAAGTTGCTCGAACTTTGCACCGTTGTTTTCTCAATCACCGGAAGTCGACTTTCGGAAAATAACGCAATCACCATAGTGGGTACAAATGAGCCGAGCGATTTTTCATTTCACCTCAAAAAATTCTCGGTTTTGCTCTTTCAAAGCTACCGAGAGGAAAATTATTCTCAAAGAATGAAAAACATTTTTTTTCACGAAAAACGAAAGAATCGTAGCTTCTTCTTGCATGAATTTTTCAATTTTTTTTTAATAGCCTGTACGTTCAAATTATCTCGTTTGCATGATGAAAATTTTGGAAAACACGTGACCTTTTTTTCGTCAGATATTTTTTTTTTGGCCACGTATGTAGTGGTCGCAAAAAATAAATGACATTGAAAAAATGATGAACGACGCTGTCGATTTGTTCGTCGAAGATCGCGACTCTCGAGCCCCATAAATGTAGAAAAGCTCAGTGAACGAGGGAGCCGTACCATTTCTTGGAGAGAAGTGCCATTATTGCGAAACTTTCATATATTTTTTTCATTACTTTTTTTCGCCGACATTGACAATGTAGACATTCGTTCTTCTTTGCATCGCGCAATAATAACCATTCGAGAACCTTTCCCGTTCATATTACACGTGGCATTAAGCTTCATATTTTCGTTAGTTCACTCGACCCCGCGAGAATAACAGCGAAAGAGAGCGAGAGGAAAGAATATGTGCAATAATCGTTGCCTCTTGGCCCACTCTTGTCCAACTTGTATTGTACGTATATATAGTACATGAAAACGCCCACGTACTGGCTTTTCTAAACACACAATGCGAGATAGAATTCACACTGCTTCCTCTTTCGACTTTATTATCACTGTCAGCGAGTCTTCACAACGCGACGTACTCGTGTGTACTTTGACGATATTTATATACGAATACATACGTATCTATACATACATTTGAAGATATAACTTTTAGAATAGAGAAAAGTAATTATGCTGAAGGGGAATATGAGCGTCTAGCAGTTATGTTTCGACCTACAGGCAATTTCGTTCGTAATCATCGTTAAGCGACGTCGAAACGAAATTTTACTCCAAAACGCCCAAGGATTTTTCTTCTTTTCGATGACTTTCATTGCTCGTGCATATAATAATAATATGTGATATTACAAAATGAAGTTTCACGATATTTTATCGCGGGAATCTTTGTTGACTCTTTTTTTTGCAAAAAAAATTCGAAATTTTTACTCCAAAATGTGATTAAAGTTTTTCGATCGATTTTATAAATCGGCATGACGAGGTTTTTCATCGATTTTTCTTCTCTGCTTAAATCGTACTTTCACACACATAGAGAAAGATGCGGAGTTACTCAAGCTCGGTTATAATAACGTAAAGAAGAAATCATTTGTTTTAGAGACACTGCAAAATTTGTTATGTATAATTGGCATTGTTTTCGTGATGGAAAAATATTGCAGTAGGTGCTGCAGCAGGTCTCTTGGAGCTGATGACGAAATCAGCTTTCGACGCTCGTTGAAACGTCACTAACGCACCAGACGTGCACGAATGAGCCCAAAGATTCGTCGTCTTTTCAATGACTTTCATTGGTCGTGTATATAATAATAATATGTAATATCACAAAATGAAATTTCACAATATTCTAACGTGGAAAACGTCGTTGACTCTTTTTTTTTTACAAAAAAAATTCGAAATATTTACTCCAAAATGTAATTAAAGTTTTTCGATCAATTTTATAAATCGGCATGACGAGGGTTTTCCTCGATTTTATTTTCTCTGCTTAAATCGTACTTTCACACAGATAGAGAAAGATGCGGAGTTACTCAAGCTCGGTTATAATAACGTAAAGAAGAAATCATTTGTTTTAGAGACACTGCAAAATTTGTTATGTATAATTGGCATTGTTTTCGAGATGGAAAAATAATGCAGTAGGTGCTGCAGCAGGTCTCTTGGAGCTGCTGACGAAATCAGCTTTCGATGCTCGTTGAAACGTCACTAACGCACCAGACGTGCACGAATGAGTCAGGCTCGAGAGCTTTTCGCCCCTTCATTGCTGGAAGAAAATTGTTCGAACGACTGCGTACATATACCTACGCGATTTAATTAGTTTCTGAGACGCCCAAAACAACGAGACACACGTGGAACAAAACGTTTAATTATATTTTATTGTACGAAGAGAGAATCAAGCCGAAAGTTATATCGCATCCTCCTGCGGAAGTTGAACAACGTAATCTCGCTTTGTCGCTCACAGACTTGGCGCAGATGCTCGAACAAACGTTTGAGATTTTTGCAAAGTCGACGAGAGATGAGAACAATGATAGACAAAAATATCACCTTGTGTGAAACACGAGCGAAAACATAAACGACTCGGTAACGATCGAGTTGACACTTTCGATTTTCGTTTTAATCAATTGCCTTTTCGAAAATATTCGTCATTAGTTTTTTCGATTACAAAAAACTCTACAACGTTATTTTGAAAAAATTCTCATGTCAAACGCGTGTCCTCAATATCGAAAAAATATTTGCAAAGGGAGAGAGAATTTAAGGGGGCGAGAGATTGACTGTAATTATGGATATTAATAGTAATAATAATGGAATTATTTTTAAACACGCTTGTTTTTGGTTGATGACAGATTGATGGCCGGATGGCGCGAAGCTTGGTCGTCGATTCGAGTGGCTGGAGGATCGGAAATGGCTTGGAAGCCAGAGGGAGGTTTTTTCAATTTCGCTCGCTTTGAAAACGTCGCCGAAGGTGAGGTGATCCTCGAGGAAGATGCGCTGGTAGCTTCGACGTCCGCAGAGGCAACGACGATCGATGAAAATTCAATGATCGACAGCGAGATCGATCGCGCAGTCTCCTCCGGAAGCAAGAGATTCGAAAATCCACTTTATCGTTCCAAGCGCGAAACGTCGAGAGAAAAATCAATCACCGAGGAGGATGAGAAAATCATCGATATCGATGGTCCTGTCAGCTTAGCGGCGCTCGAGGATCGAATCCAAAAAATCTCTCCAGATTCAACGGAATAATCATAAAACAATAATAATACGTAAGGATAAAATTGTTTGTAACAAAGAGTAACGAATGGTACTGACTCAAAGACACTTTTTACATTCAACGACTCGAAACGGAAGGGAAACGAAAGTTTGCAAGCGAAAAATTGTAAAATTGTACATTTTTCCAAATTTCTGGGAATTATGAGCAAATATTTCAGGAATTACGATTACAGAAAAACAAAATGAGAATTACTGACATTTTAGGATTGCTCTGAAATAATGCCTACACCGTGGAAAATTATTTTGTTCGAAAAGTTGATGAAGTAAATTTCGATTTTCGTGTCATTTTGATGAAAAATGATCGTGCGGAGATCGATATAAGGGAGAGCCAAAATTAAAAAAAAAACGTGTAATCGGACATGCAGGTGGATCCTTGATGAAAAAATAGCGAACCAAGTTGGTGAAATCGAAGAAGCAAAGTGTTGAAAATATATTCTCTGTCCTTCAATGTGGAATAATGATTCGTTTGACGTTGTGATAATCGATCGTTATTTTCATCTTCAATACACAACATCGAGAGGGTGTACAAGGGTCTCGAGGGTAGACATTTTATCGCCCCAACTCGCGTTGCTTTTCCTCTTTGAGTACATTTCAGTCGTTAAACACGACAGTTGGGAAATTCGATCTTTTGTCTCGAATTTATCTCGTTCTGGATGATTGCGGAGGGAGGAAAAATGAAACGATGGGATCTCGAGAGTTCGCTGGGTGGAACACGTGTGTTTGTTCGTTACAGTCGTTATACTCGAATAAAGAAAAACGAGAAAATTTATTTCAATCATTTTCAGGATTTTCCATCGACTTGCACATGGACTTGGACAATTTTGCAGATTGGTACTGTGGCCTTGACAGCTGTGACACGAAGTTAACACGAGTCTGTTGTAAAATTTTTTCTTGCAATGATTTTTCATCAGTCGAATTAATAATCGTGGAAAATAAATTTGGGAGAATTTGCTTTTTCACGGTCTCAACAAAAGCGAAATGAAGAATGCGAATTTCAAATACTTGACGATGGTATAAAAAACGGGAAAAAAAAAATATTATTCCTTCAGAGAGTACAAAGTGCCTTAATTTCAGATGGCGACAATGTCGACAAGTTTTTAGCTGTTCGTGAGAAACAAAAATTCTAGGAAACTTTGGAGAAGTTACTATTCTTTTCAACATCAAACAAAATACATTTATTTTTTCGAATTTCATCGTTTTGACATTTTGTATTTGGATATTTCGAAGAATTTCCAAAAAAATGGCATATTATTAATAATTCTCGTGCATGAAGGTTCGGAATTACTTGCAACTGGAAGGAACAGTTTGTGAATTTTTAAAACCCATGACAAAATTCTGGAAAAATTATTGTTTATCGAAAAAAAAGTGGATTAATTCGCCTCACACTGAAACGGTAAAAAGTTACCGTCGATTTTTTCAGAGTTTGCTTTTGCTAAACAATTTTCCGATAAATTCTCGACATCGTCGTCGTCCGCTGTTGAAGAGTGGATTTTTCATTTTTTTTTTAATACACACAAAATTACGTTTCGTACAGACATAAATTTATTTTTCACTCTCTTCAATATTTACAATATATTTTATTTAGTAGTTGAATATCTGTGTGGGTGTGTGTGTGTGTGTGTCAGTTTTTTTGTGTGCATGCGTATATAATAAATTTCATAATAGACTATACTTATATTCAGTAGGCACACTCAGCGATTTCGACCGAGGGCTATGGTCCTTATTTCAAATATTATCAAATATTCCGCCCCCCACGTAACGCACCATAAATGATTTTTCTCTTTATCTCATCGAGTAATTTTCAGTATTTTCCGTACGACGATTTCGCATAAACGATTTTCAAATAATGAAAAGAGAACGATCACAATCCGGAAGTAAAAAAATTTCATCGAGCGATTCTAATGATAAAACGATTAATTACGGTTCACACCTTTTCTTTGGAAAATACGAATTTTTATCACTCAACGAGTAGCACCTTAAACTCTTCTCAAGATGCTCCTCCAAACGTCCACATCTTGCATAAAACCTTAAACGTCTTGAAACGAAAAAAAATAAAAATTCTACTCCGTAGAGTTATTTTGGGCTTCGCGAACGAGGATTAAATCGGTGCACGATTTATGTTTGCATTATCGCGCTGGAAATTTGGCAAGAAAATTATCGCAAGGTCCGGATTTTTGTATCAAGAGAGCCGGGGATGAACGAGGAATGCGAGCGAAGAATTATGATGATTTTCTTTGACGTCTGCTCTTGAGGAATATGCCACACACGAATTCCCGAGGCAATGTTGAATAAATTTCAGGGCGAAATTGCAAACCGAAATGTTCCAATTTTTTTAGTTCCGAAGAATCAGTGGATGAAAACCGATGTAAAATGAGACATTCGCCTACTTGGCGAAAGACTCCAAAGTGGTAAAAACGTTGAATTTTCAATAACACATTTTCACAAATAATGATAATGAAAACTTATAGAGAAAATTGTTTCGTAAAGAATTGAGAAATAATCGACAAAATTCTTTTCTCTTCATGCTGAATTGATTCGTTCATTTTCTATGGAATACATTTTTGACAGAAATGATTGATTTAACATTTTTTGTGACTCTGTTATTGTCTTATTTAAATATCCAGCACAGTGTGTGAAAAATGTTTTCGCGCACGACGAATTTGAGCGACACAAAAATTTCATCATCGTTCAAAGAGCACTCGCAAAAATGATTTTTTCACGATCTCGGCAAGTGCAATCAGAAAATCGAGTGGAATCAGTATTTCGTATTAAAACATTGTTTCAACGAAGAATTTGTAGTTTCGATATATTTCTTTTTCTTTTTCAACGCAAAAGTGATAATTTTCAAATTTCTTTTTAATGAAAATGAAAATCGATTGAAAAATCGTTAAATCCTATAATGTATATACGGAAAATTTCTTCGACTCGATATACTTAAAACGCAAGTACAATTCGTTGATTGACGCAAACCCACGATCGTCGATTCTTATTTTCAAAATGGACGGTCTATTGTTTTCCCCCTGTCCGAATTTGGGAACTCTCGTTTCTTTCTTTTTTTTTTGGCAACTGTCCAATAAATTCAGTCTCTTTGGACTCTTTTCAAAAACTCACTTTTTTGTATATTATATAAGTATATTATGTATATAATATAATATATATGTGTATATATATATATATGTCTCTTCAGCATAATTAATAGCTATCGTATTTCTATATTTGGATTATCGATTCCTGGAATCATCCAAAAACCCATCAATTAATCTTAATTTTTTAGCAAAAAAAAAACGAAAAAAAAACCAAACAAACAAACGTAAATGCACCGATTGTTCGCTCCCGCGCTCTTTTCCGAAAATCTCATTAAATCGGAATTGTTTTTCTCGTGTTTCTCCGCAAAGAGACGATCCGAGCACGGATGATGGAGAGCATATAAATTGCACATTTTCCCGCACCTACTCTGTTCGCACAAACATATCCACGCGGTGATAACGGAAAACAATCTTAAAAATTAAATTACACAAAAATAATATTTCATGTCGATTCACACAGCGTTCTTGCGAAATTTTCTTTTCTCCACTGTCGAAACATCCAATAATCGTTAATCGCGAGAATGAAATTTCCAAAAGTTTACCGTCGTAAATTTGACAAAAAAACGTGAAAACTTTCGACAAAGCACAAGGAAATATTAATAATAATAATAATGATACTAACAAGATCGCGATCATTTGACATTTATTTCCGGTCTTCGTTATTCTTTACTTTTCTCATTTCCGGCTGTAAATTGATTCGAATTTGAAAATTCATCGAATTCGTGACGATTTTTTCAAATGTGCGAAAAAAAAACGGGACGTTTTTCAAAAAGTATTTTCACCCGCGATTTTATTCCATTTTCGTTCTTTCGAACACGTGCTTTTTCGTTTATCGATTGTTCAAAAAAGTCGTACGGAATGATTCGGAAAAAAGGGCAATTCATTGAATGTGTGAAAAAACGAATCTTGATAAGAATATTAATTGCAGTTTCGATGATGTGTGAGTTGACATGGAATGTTACGTGATAATACAGCGAATAACCGATTGATTTTCACGGACGGATTGTAAAATCGCGAGAAACTCGTAGGCACTCGTCATTTTCATTAAACAGTAACATTATTTTTCTCGTTTCGTTTTTTTTTTACGGAAAAATAAAATACAATAAACATTCGCTCCGCACGAAATTTCTCCGAACAAAAATACACAATTGTGTGCATACATTTTTGAGTTTTGTTTTTTTTTCTTCTCAATCAATGGACATTCAATCGCGACATGATAAAATCCATAAATGTATTCAGGAAATTTTTCGTACTGTCTCGAACTGAATTCGATGATTCGAAGCTGTATATAAAAAAATTAAAAAAAAAAAACACAGAAAACATTTACGCTCATCGAAAGCTGCAGGTATTCGCGACTTTCGTGAAGTCGCCTTTGAGGATATTTCGGAGATAAAGCGCCAATAAAACCGAAATAAAAAGCCCTCTTTGCGGACTGGTCGATGGCGTGAAAATCGGACATTCTTTTCTCGAAGAACGATATCGAAAAGTTTTTGACGTTTGAATAAATAAAACCAAAAACTCTCGTGTATTTTTTTTCGAATTTTCATCGCAATTTGTTGCCGATTTTGAGGCTATTTTGTCGTGCTGCTTTGTTTTATTTCGGTTTTGTCGTGCCTCCGGGACATCCTTGAATATTACATCGAATTGTAATTTAATTGACGATGCTCAAAATCTCAGACTCTCGAATACAACGACGCGCTACGATCTTTCGCTAAAACTTTGTACAATTTTCCCGTAAACAGGGCTTATTTTCCTAATAGTGTTAAAATAAAAAGAAAAACAGTGATAATTCATAATAAACGCGTCTCGGAGCTCGCAAAAATCGTATTTTCGAACAGCTCGACGTCGGGGAATGTGTACGATAGTTTTCGAGACGCGATTTCCCGCGGAAATTCATCGATATTCCGCGCCAAGAAGGAAGCATCGGGATTCGTCTGTAGCGTTCGAAAGAAAAGAGGAAAAAACGCCATTTTTCTCGTGCCGCAGGAAAAATTGGGAAAAAAAATAATATTTCCATGAAATTTTCTCAAACGCAACGCGAAAATAGCTCCGATTTTGAACGACGTTCAATTTCAATCGACTTTGTAAAAATTTTCTTTTCCATTATCGTCTCTCGAACGGCGAAAAAGAACGCGTCGATATTGAGAAAAGGAAACTTTGCGAGATGGGAAAAGTGTCGATTTTTATGTTTCGCAAAAAACACGACGGGTATTTTCTCGCTCGTGAACGTAGCCCGGCTGACATCCGCCGGTATCTTGTAAATTTAATGAAAAAAAAAAAAAACAAACAAAAAAACGCAGAAACAATAATATTCGACATGATGCAGTCGTGGAAGACAGTTTTGTGTTTTTTTTCTTGTTTTTTTTTCAACCTGGTTAACGCGAAGAAATTAAAGGCGAATCATGAAAAATCATCGCGGCACTCCGCCTCGAGGAGAGTCCTGAGACGTTGTAGCTCGAGCATGAGTTCGTTATTGGCATCCTCGAGGCTCAAAAGACGATCTCTGTAAGACGTATTCTCATTGGTGAGCATCGTTACTCGCCTCTCCAAACCGTCCATGTACTCTTTTTTCTTCCGCCGAGATTCTTGGGCGGATATCTGAAAAGCCGCGAAAGAGAAAATGAGAAAATCCAACCAAGAAAATCCATGCTCGAATTCTCAACGTTCGATGGCACGACGACTCATACCTCCGCAAAATACAAAGTCACAAAGCCTCCCGTTCGTGCCAATTTTGCAGAACGTATCATGGTGACGTGGGATACCCGCCCATCGAAATTTATAAATATTTTCAGGTGAAATCTGTAAATCGAATCGGTTTGAAATTCGTTGGGAGTATTCAGTGAGATAGCTTGGAGGGACTGACGATTTTAGAATTTCGAAATTTTGAAATGTTTTTTTAATGCAGAAGATTTTCCGTGGAATATTTCGAAAATCGTCAGTGCCTCCGTGCTACGTCGATAAATACTCGCGACAAATTTCAAACCGATCGAATTGACAGTTTTGAAGTGAGAGTCTTTTTGGTTTTCGAGATGGCGAGCGAAACACATGGCTTTGAGACCATGGGGGATACCCCTCCCCCATCGAAATTTAGAAACATTCTCAGGCAAAATCTATAAATCGGATCGACTTGAAATTTTTTGTGAGTATTTAGTGACACAGCACGGAGGGACTGACGATTTCGCAATTTCGAAATTTTGCAGAAACATTTTTTTGTAGAGTGAACAAATTTTTAAAATGTCGAAGTTCTAAAATCGTCAGTCCCTCCGGGCTAGATCACTAAATACTCGCGACACATTTTAAACCGATTCGATTTATAGATTTTCCCGGAGAATTTTTCTAAGCTTCGATTTACGGATGTAACACATCGCCTTAACGCTCATCTGTATTAACTCAACAATTTATCTCCCCTGATGTGCCCCGTTTGTGCCAACTTTTTCTTGCGTACCCACTCTCATATGTACCAACTCGTATATTCATCAACTCTGACATGTCTGATTCCCATACGCACGAATTTTCTAGCATCCGACTCTTTCACGTCCAAATCTCTCTCCTCTCATTCGCACTCATTTTTTTTTTCATTGATACCAACTTTTATATGCAACCGATCGTTCATACACCCAACTCCATACGTACCAACCGGATAATATATTATTTAAACATTTGAGAAACTATCGTCCCGCAACGTTCGACACACTTACTTTGTTCTTTATTTTCCTTCGGACTTTCTTCAGTGACTTTTCCTCCTGCTTCGTGAGAGGTAGCTTGGTAGGTATCGGATATCCCTCCGCGACGAGGGTCCTCTTCTCCTCGTCCGTCAGTGTCAGTACTCCCGTCGATCCTTTCTGCAACCGAGAGAAATTATCATTCAACCCTCATCGCTCCCCCGAAATCGTCGTTTTCATCGAAAGCATCGAAACGACGGTCGATCGTAGATCGATTCTTACCGGTTGGCACGATATGAGGGACGTGTGTATCGGTTGCCTCGTAGTGTGCGGGTGGGTCGCGTTCGTCACGTACAATCTCGGCCCTAGGAGGCCGCGAAGATTCTGCACGTGGCCGGATGAGCTCTGAGAGTCCCAGCGTTCCGGTGAACAGGAAGCGGAAGCTGTACCCTCGCTATCCGAGCTAGCGCTGCTGGGTGGAGTCGGTGGAAGACTTTGTCTCGATTCGTTGACGCTCTCCTCGCTTCCTTCGCACTTGACCTCCAATTCCTCGAGCTCCATGTTCTGAAATTCGTTTGTTTTTTTTGTCACGATAAGCGCGATAAACGAAACGTCGTTTGAGGGAAAAATCTCCGAGTTACGGTTCTTTAAAACGGAATTGGAAAATCCAGAAGGTTTCCTCTTTGCTGCCGATGATTCCGTCAAATTTGACAACCGGAAAGAAGGAGAATGGCGACAGATTTTTTCTTCCTTTTCTCTCGATTACCTGGTAGTATTCCTCCTCGTCGTCCTCACTGTCGCTGATCCGTTGCTGTTGTCTGACGGAGTGAAGCCGATGCGGGGCAATGACGGTTGTCGTCATCGAGGTTCTGTCGTCGATCAGCTGGCAATTTATGATCGATTCAGCCGGACTGCTCGGGGCACTCAGGGGTTCGCCCTTGATGTCATCGCAGTCGATTTCCGCGGTGAGCAAGGGTAGTTTTATCGACATGAGGGCGATGCGATTGGACGTGGAATGATGCTGCGTCGTAGGGGAGGATGCGTCTCGTCCCGTGGCTCGGTCCATCGATATCGCCGGATAACACTCCTCCTCCATGTCTGCGTGACAAACGGACGATAACGACCTTTTTTCCTTTTTTGACAACGCGATAATGTTGACTCGAAAACGAGTCAAAAGCGAGAACCCAAAAGCAAAACTCCGCTGGTACTCGAAATTCGTATTGTTCTCGGTTTTTGACGAAGACGTTATTTACCCTGATGACATTGACGAAACAAGGGGGAGGGAGATAAAAATTCGAGAATAATCAACTTTCTTTTCAGGCGATGCTGTATCGCAATAAAAAGCTCTTTCCATCGGACTATCGTTGACGGAAGTGACCTTTTCCGATCATAAAAATTGACCCACGTTGCAATCGGTCATCGACGGTTTTTGATACACGCGAATCGTCGGACTCGATGCTTTTCGAGTCACTTGGACTCTCCTCCGTGACTCAAAATTGCGATAACGGAAGAAGGGGAAGGAACTTTAACGCGGGGCGGCTGTGAATGGTGTAGACGATAAATTTCTGTGCGATTTTACCATCGATTCTACTGCGAAGTCCGAGCGTCTTGTGATGCTCGACGATTTCCCCACCGGCGTTTATCGCATGGGAAGTAGACGCGGAACCCGTGAAGCCTCGAGCGGAAACGGAATTGGAGGTGTCAAGATTAGTCTCGGGTGTAGCGGGACTGGCTGGTGGACTGCAAGCCAAGAGGCTGTAACTGTGCTCCGATTTAATCGGTCTCGTTCCGCCGAGAGCGGCGTCGGTCATCAGACGATCCCGGAGTACGACACCGGGGTTTTCCTTGTCTCTCAGACACAATACGTTTCCCCATTCCTCTTCTCTGGTCGCCATGAGAACATCCTGTCCGAGGGCCTGAAAAGTACAACGCATTGATCGATGGAATTTCGGAAATTTCCCATAGTAAATGAAAAAAATCGGTAAAACATCGTTCGGATCCTGGAACCTCGTCGCAGGAGAGCCGTTTGCACAGCTGAGTGATTCAACAGGTGCATTATGCATCCACCAAAGGAAACGCTTATCGGCAGGAAAGAATAATCCTATTCTCGCCTATGAGATCATGTTTTCGAGACGCCTCGTAACACTTGGCAAACGAGTCCAATTCAGACGCAAGTTTTCTCGCGTTGGAAGGATATAGAAACCGGCAAAATGAGAGCTAATGCCGAGCCAAGGTAGCCGGAGATCATCGACCTTACGTTCGATCCAAACTGAGCTCCTCTCCCCTCCAGCGACTCTCGGTCAATGCCGCTGCTCGTGACAGTACAGCTCGGAACCGGCAACTCGATGGGAAAAGAGGAAAGTACGGGAGAAGGGGAACGAGGAATATCTATATTGATCAGACAGAAATAGTCAGAGCCGAGTATTACACCACACGGTAGTGCCAAGATCGTTGACGCGCCATGTCGTTACCGCGGTGATAAGCATATTCACCGGCCAGACACGCCCCATCAGCGTAATCCCCCTCGTACAACTCCCTCCGAGTGTTAAAACGTCACACCTGCAGCCGATTTGTGTAATATCGGTATCGGGATACCGAACCTTGAAGAGTTTTCCAAGGGGGGACAGGTATTTCGGTTGGGGGCCATGATGGGGAGCACGGGATAAATATAGAAGGACAATGAGAGTCGTGTACATGTGTGAGACCAGCCGGTTTGCTGGACGGTCAAGTTGAAGGTCGTCCATTGCCGGACTCGACGATTTCAGAGAGTCGCGAGTCGCTGGCTGCGATGGCACGATGCTCCGACGATGCTGGACTATGGAGCTTGCCCTGGAGCTTGACGGTTTCTTAAACCGAGCCGGAAGTGGCCAGAGGGGAGAGGAGATATCCCGAACAACGACCGAGGGATGCTGCAGGCTCGAGATAGCCAGAAACGCGATAGCATCTTGGGACAAGCGATGGAAAACAGAGGTCTTCAAGAACAGAGCCACTCTGATGCAAAAAGATGGATATTTACTGGTCAAATCCGTGTTGTATTACTTTGCCTTCCTCCATTTTTTACCTGCTTCCCGTGTGCCTTAAGGTGTTACATCCGTAAATCGAAGCTTAGAAATTTTTAAAAATTGGTCACTCTACAAAAAAATTCTTTTGCAAAATTTCGAAATCGTCAGTCCCTCCGTATTATGTCACTAAATGCTCACGAAAAATTTCAAATCGATGCGATTTATAGATTTTGCCTGAGAATTTTTGAAAATTTCGATGGGGCATGGGGTATCTCCCATGGCCTTAAGAAAGTCAAACGAATCAGGAACGCGACGTGATGTAAAATCGGCCACACTTTTTCCTCCGAGGACTCCAGTAATGATTAAAACACAACGAACCACCTAACGTACCCTCTGTTACGTGGTCAAGCCTGGCGAAGAACGGAGGACGAATGGGCATCACTAAAATTGACTTGCTCATAAGTGATTGGAACCACTGACGCATTTTGAGACACAGCAAGATCAACATTCACTGGTCAAATTTATCTTGTATCACATTGCTTCCTTTTACCTTTTCCCTGCTCCGGGCGACTTGTTTGCTTCAAGCCAAAGCCAAACAATTTGAGAAAGCGACATGATGGAACACTCGCTGCGTATCGCACGAGAAATTGGGCCCATTCGCCCTTTGGGTGTCTCACGCAACATGGCGACGTGTGCCGACGAAATTCATGTTGTATAACGTTACTTTCCTCGATTTTTGTCAGCAAAATGTCAGCAAAATAGCCGCACGGTGGAGAGATCGCTGCACATTGCAGAGAAATTCGTCAAACGTTCTCTGCCGACTCTGAACCAGCGATTAGAATCGCTAGATTGGTCAGCAACTGGTCGGACTCGCTCGTACTCCATTTTTTTCCTCGATCTATTTTTCCGCTGATTCTGCTCGTCCACTCAATCACAGACATCGATAAAGCGGTACCATCGGAGGTCACTGCGCCCCGTATCCTTGAAAATTTGGCCAGTTTTCCACCGAGTGTACCTTCGTCGCAAAATGATCCGGCTGGACCAGTTCGCGAATCATCAGCATCAGCTCGGTACACGATGGTTGACGTTCCAGAGTCCGCGGGCTTTGACGTTGGCGAAATAGCTTTTGCCGCGGGTGTGCAAGAATAGCAGAAATGGCAATGGAATCCCGCTAACTCGGGTCGTCTTCGCTCGTGCAGCCACGCTCCAGCAATGCGGAACTCGTGGTCCCCAAGGTCAGATACGCCGCAACTTCCCTTCGCGCCATCTTTTATACCTACACCACCTGATCGCCCGCTGGCTATATGCGGTATTCTCGATCAACTTTGTCTTTTTCTCCTTCATCTCCCTTCTTTCTACGTGTATATAGCTTCTACAGAATTCAAACCACAGCTCGAAAATGTTCAATCTTCTTCTCGAGCGTTCTTCATCTTGGGAATTCTCCTCTGAATTCCCTCGACCGAAGCGTTCGTTCGACACGGCACTCGAGGACAATATTGTTTTTCTCATTATTCTTATATCTTATCGCCGGGCTGAGATGGATTTACGTGCCATAAAGAAGCATGAGAGATTGCAGAAAACGAGTGGCGAAAAAAAATTTCACGTTTTTTGTACGTGGAGGAAAGTCGACGAAATTGAGTGCATTTTTCATGGTCATCGCTGTCACAATCGTCACACTCGTTTTCCGTCATTTTTTTCAGCTACGAATTAATATTCTCTTCGTCGAAAAAATTTAATTAAAAAAAAATTCGACATCGAAAAAATAAAATTCGACATCGAAAATCGTTCGTTTTTCCGAGTGGCAAAAAAAACGAGGAAAATGTTAAAAAGCAGCGAACGTTGCAACTTTCGTTTGAGCGAGAAATAAACATTCATTTCAACCAGTAATCGGCTGAGAACGGCGGGTAATCCCGGAATTCTATGCATAATTTATCGATTCAACGCTTGTCCCTCCGCCAGTCGCGAATTTCAATTATTCTTCCCCTTCGATAACGGACCTTCGTCGTCGTTGTTTAATTATCGTCATCTGCAAGTTGATTAGCGAATTTCTGGTTTATAAAAAAATGCAATGTGCAGCCAAAGTACGGATACTCTCGTTTGCACCGCCCTTGATAGCGTTGGGACTCTGAATTTTTCGCAACCGCAACGCACGTCGATAAATAAAAAGTGGACGGAGATCGAGTGAAATATTTCTGCACGTTTGACGGAAAAGTACGGAAAGAAGAAGAAGAGAACGATTCAGCGTCGACCAAATCGTTTGTTGCGGTGGCACGATCAGAGAGCACTTTCACCGGCGCACTCGAATAACAAACGTTGATTGACTCTGCGCCGAAGCGCGGTTGACGCCTACGCGGATGATTGCTGTTTTATTATTGACATTACAAAGAGACTGATCGAAAAAATGGTCTCAACGACAGGGATTCTTTTACGCGTTATACCCACCCTGCTTTCTTAAATTCTAATCGTAAAGTTCGAGCGCGGATCGCGTTGCACCCCGGCGCAATGACCGCGAGGTATTTCCCTGCGCGGCGACATTCCTTAAATACTTTTAAGGTGGGCAAAAAAAGACGAAGATTTCCCCTAACCACGTCGCGACGCCGATGCCGTTCTTGCGAATTTTTGCCAACGAAACAAATCGTCGTGTCACTTCCTCGCGAAGCCAGAATCGCCGAATAAAATTACCTGTACCCAGGTTTCTGCGCTTTTTGTATAAACGAACGTTCATCGGAATGTCCGAGGACGGGAAGCGAGACTCGAATGTCCCGTTGGTGCTCATCAGAGGATGCGCACCTGACAATCGGGTTCTCGTATTCTTCGTCAAATGTCTCTGTCTTCTTTGCTTCTCCCTCTTTGCTACTCGCGTTTCGTCGCCGATTAATCTGCAGCGGAATTGAAGCACGACGAAATTTTTCGGTTTACGAAAATACGTTGTGTATCGACGCAATCGCGTGTCGGCACTGTAGAGGATCATGAAAAATTACGCGAAAGGAAACGAGAGAAATTTCTCACATTGCCAATCGTTTGAATTATCTTTAAACTTTGAGGTTCCGTTTGACAGAATCGGAGGGCGATCTTAGTGGCATTACGGGTGCGAATAATTTAACATTATTGAAAGAAATATTTTATTGTCAGGCTTGAATTTTTCTCAAAATTTTGTTGCACTCAGTCTGGAGCAAAGTTTGAAAAAATTGAGTTTCAAAACTCACGCGAGGTACACGCGAATCTGATAATGGAAATAAAGA
This sequence comes from Heteropelma amictum, assembly GCA_959613375.1. Lineage (NCBI taxonomy): Eukaryota > Metazoa > Arthropoda > Insecta > Hymenoptera > Ichneumonidae > Heteropelma > Heteropelma amictum. The sequence goes on from OY390721.1 coordinate 30,261,398, forward strand.
CTTGTTTTTTAATCTAAACATTGTTTTTCATTGTTTTTAATTCTCGATAGACGTCGAATAATCTACACGAAGAATTATGGAAAATTCGGTTTTTTCATTGAGTACATACTTGCGAATCGCTTCAATTTCACATAGGAAAAAATGAATTTTTCCTCATGCTCTCAGAATTTTTTTTCGACAACTTTTCGATGTTATTATCATTCAAAACTACCCTGCTTAGCATCCTCCACATAATTCACAATTTTTCAGACTTTTACAACATCGCTAAAGGCGTCATCAAAATTCTCATTCCATCTTATCGTTGCGGGAGTGATGCCTCTCACTTAATTCCATTAAGAATGTTTAAAAAACTGATATCACCCCGGATGAATGAACCTTAGATCGTAAGACAATAACGACGAGAACAAATATTAAAAAAAAAACAAAAACCAACGAATGGTTTTACAAACTCAGGCGATCTATTTGTTACAAACAAATCACACACTCGCACACCGTACAATCGAACAAATAAACATTTCTAAACGTACATCGCGATCTTTTCGTCATATTACGAGGGAAAGACAGTATCGCGAATTAATTAAATTTAATTAAATTTTTAATTTAATTAATTAAATTTTTTCCCGCGCTAAAGCGAGATCCTGATCGTTCGAAAATGGCGTACCATCGACGCACGCCGATTATTATTATATCAAACACGTTAGACGTATTAAAACGTTCGGGTACGACGCGAGAAGGCTCCGACCGAGTCACGAAAAAAGGTTAACGTCCTCTTGGCTGCATATGAGCGGTAGAATTTTATCCAAGGGTCGAGAGAGGAAAGGCAAAGCCATGGGGCGCAAGGGGGGGGAGAGTGTACCTTACAGGTGAACCGTGCGGCTCCGACAATACCTTTCCTAATTCCAAAAAAGGCCGATTTCGGTCGATCGCGTTTGTTCGACTGCGGGACAAAAAACATTTTTCCTAAGCTTTTATTGGTCTTTTTTTTTTCTCCCACAGTGGTGATAAATAAATATTTGTACATATGTATGTCGTATGTGTACGGATGCCTTTAACAATACGACGATCGAACGGAATAAATTTGAGTTGCCGTTTTTCTATTGCAGGGCGTACAGGTGCGATGAGGATATTTTCGTATGGGAAAGAATAAATTTAGGAGTCATTCGCCCCTACCTGCACGCAGACATTCTCGTTTCGTGCACGCCAAAACGCCGCTGTTTCCTTCACGTGTGTATACACCATACATGGGGTTTTTCGTGAGAATCGAACGAGAATCCGCCCACGATTAATTGTACACAATTCACAATGGGAGAAACGACGATAGGGGGTTTTGAAAATCGTCGAAAAAATTTTACGAATTTCGGACGTGAATCGGAATATCGGTCAATATTTCATCGTTCTTCATCGTTCGAAAATCGAATTGCAGTCAACGCATAATTGTATGCGAGGATCAAACGAAATGATAAATCGTGATAACAATATTTATATTTAGAATAATTTAATATTGTTATTCTGGTCTTTCGCCCAAAATCGTGAAAATCTCGATCACCGTGGGTTCGCCCGACTTTTTTATCCGGATACTCCGAAATTTGGTAAAATCGTGGAATTTTTTCAAAATTTACCAAACGTTCGAAATTAGGGAAATTACGGAAATTCAAAATTGAGAATCGAAATCGAGAGGCGATGTATGGTCAGAAGTCAAAGCCAATTCGCACGGAATAGCCCATATGTACGCGTATACGTGTCTGTGTGCGCATGTACACGTCTACGTGCAAAAGACCTCGTCGCGGTCCAGGAAAGAAGAGGATGGAGAGACTCTGTAATAAAGGACGGAAGATGGATCGACCCTCGACGGCGCCTAGACTACATTTCAAACGCGAAAGAAGCACAACATCGTCACAGATATCTATACACCCGGCTACGCTTTGAGAAGTCACCGATCCCCGATGGAGAGAAACTTGAGAAACTCAGGTAACCGGAGGTACCCTCGGTCACGGAGAGGAGGACCGAGAAATCGAGAGAGAAAAAGATGGTGCTGATGAGAGTCGGATCCTACACGTTTTTTTACGATTTTCTATACGCGGCATCGATTCATCGAGCGAAAAATGTCGTCCGATAATCGTCAACGGTTCCGACGAACAATTTCCATTTCGAGCAACCTACAATGGTTGGGGGAAATCGTTGAAAAAAAAACTGATTCCACGAGTATACATGTTAAAATTTCGATGGGAAAAGCTTTGCTGATTCTGCACTCGATTCGTAATACTTTGTGTTACTCGTTTGACAGAGTGCGGACGTCGCGATTTATTTCAAAGCCCCCAATTTCGCTGATATCACACTTGAATCTGAAATGACAATGGCCTCACGAGTAAATACGATTTAGCGTTTAAATTCGGTTCTCCGATCCATCATTTATTCATTTGTCATTTTTTTTTTCATTCATTTGTGAACTTTTTTGTAGCTTCCCAACTTATGATTCCGAGTTGCTAGCAAAACAAAAATATGTCGTGGATAAATTTTGAAAATGTCAGAAAAATACTTCTTCAAAGTCGAAACTCTTCGTTCTTTATAATCTGCCATTTAAAATATTATTCAATAATACAAAATGATAGGAAATTTATCGAATTATCTTGACAAGTTTTACAAACATTTTATGAATCGAGATAAATTGGACGTTTTTTTTTTATTTCACGATGGACACGATGATAGTTTTGTCGATATTTTCCAGTTTTTTTTTCAACTCCGTGTCATTAATCTTCCAACCGGAAATCAGCGGTTGAATGAAAAGTAATTTTTCCAACATTGATCGTAACCGCATTTGCCAATTTTTGAATAAATATCTAGAAATTTTCCGACAAATTGCGTCTACATAGCGAGCTTTTTTCATTTCTTAAAGATGATAAGCAAAAAAGTATCGCGATATAAATCTGCGCTTAATGTATACTCCAACATTTATATCGCGCGATGTGCGAAAATTTGTCAAAAGGATTTTCTGACAAACATCGTCGAATGAGCTTTCATTCGTGATTCACTCTTGATTTATTCTCGTTGCTGAAAAAATGTTGCCTCTTTTTCAAACGATAAAATTAAAAACAGCGACGAGATTTCACTTATCTCCCAGAGTCTCAAGCACGACGAACAAACCGACGACGTTTACTCAGACTCGCATCTCCGGAAATCAAGACAAATTTTTTTTTACGAGAGAGCTAAAAAAAAAAGAAAATTGCGTCTCACAGGATTAAACTACAAAACGTTCTCCCCAATAAATCTAAGATTTTCGAAAATACGGCGTATTTTTTTTCTCGCTCGAAATTTTCTCTTCAAAGTTCCCATATTTATCATCGCTTTTTTCGAAATCTCGATATTCAATTTTCTCCGTCTGATGCACGAAAAGCAACCGAAAATCGAGGAAAAAATCGTTTTCTCGACTCTGCGACGACCAATCGGAGATTTTCAAAAATATTCGTCACGCTCGCTCGGAATTTTTTTCAAGGAAACTTTTGTAATTAGACATTTGTCCTTCGAAATTTCCATGTTTAATCATCACTGATCGTCGAAATTTCGGTTTCTCTACGTTCGAAAATAAAGTCGAGACTGCAGCGATCTAACGAGTATTTCGAGTTTCTCCGTCTGTTGTACGAGAAACACCCCAAATTTGAAGAAAAAAACTTTGCCTGCGTCGTTAAGCTGACCGAGCGACAAAGTTTACAAGGAATCCATGTATGTGGGAGGAGAAGCTCCGAGCTACCGATAAGATATCGTTGCTCGACGCTTAACGAGGAAATTAACGATGTAGCCTCGGTTTTCTATATTGTACGCTTGTACCAAGGCATAACAGAAACATACTCATTGGCACCAGAGACTCATTTTCTCATACAGATCCACGTTGAGTGAGAAAATAAATAATGAATATTTTACGTGAAGTACAATAATCCTCTCATTAAAATTTTGTAACATTTTGTAAACCATGAGTGACGACGCAAAAGCGAACAATCGTTTTTATCTGTCCACGCGTTTATCGAAATAACAAGAATTTTCAAAAAGACTCCATAAGAGGAAGATCAAAAAAACCCTTCGGAATTTCCCGAAGGATTCACGAAAATGCACGAGAGTACTTTCGAGAGTAGAGAAAATCAGATTTTCAAAAAAAAATTAAAAAAAAGACTCGTTTTCTCATTCAGATCCACGTTGAGTGAGAAAATAAATAATGAATATTTTACGTGAAGTACAATAATCCTCTCATTAAAATTTTGTAACATTTTGTAAACGATGAGTGACGACGCAAAAGCGAACAATCGTTTTTATCTGTCCACGCGTTTATCGAAATAAAAAGAATTTTCAAAAAGACTCCATAAGAGGAAGATAAAAAAAACCCTTCGGAATTTCCCGAAGGATTCACGAAAATGCACGAGAGTACTTTCGAGAGTAGAGAAAATCAGATTTTCAAAAAAAAAATTTTTAAAAAGACTCATTTTCTCATTCAGATCCACGTTGAGTGAGAAAATAAATAATGAATATTTTACGTGAAGTACAATAATCCTCTCATTCAAATTTTGTAACATTTTGTAAACGATGAGTGACGACGCAAAAGCGAACAATCGTTTTTATCTGTCCACGCGTTTATCGAAATAAAAAGAATTTTCAAAAAGACTCCATAAGAGGAAGATAAAAAAAACCCTTTGGAATTTCCCGAAGGATTCACGAAAATGCACGAGAGTACTTTCGAAACTAGAGAAAATCAGATTTTCAAAAAAAAATTAGCGGCCTTGTGTCTTCCAATCTTTAATTGTTTTTTTGAAACGCAAAAAATGTCTTAAAACGAATCGTAAAATAACGAAAAAAAAACGACGAAATTCGCATCGTCGGAATGCAACGCGAAAGCAGGATTCAAATTTCTTCATCGTCGGTATATATTGCGTGATATATCGCGCATGTTTTTCCATTTATATGTGTTTCAGCACGTCCTGCACGGATATGAAAAAAGAAGAGAATAAAAAATGAAGAAATTCTCGTCGAGAAATAAATTGTCAATCAGCATTTCTTCTTGCAAAATCGTTTTATTTTTCAATGCCTCCGTTCATTCTCAAAAACGAGGTTGTATATTCGCCACCAAGTTGAGTAGAAATTTCTGGTCGATGGAATATTTTTTTTCGCATTGTTTAAAAACGTCGAGTATATTAGCGATTATTGTCGTTCATAGTTCGACGTTGACGCGAAAAAAGAAACACGACGTTTGGCTATAATTTTCCTCGTTGTATTTCGTCAGTACGGCCATTATGATTGTACTTTCATTTTGTTACCGCGTTCGATAAGATCGATGTATACAGCCACATTTTGACAACACCAACACGAGTGTGATACCCTTGATTTGCCCACGTTTTCCATATCATATCGGTTGTTTAGCGCAGTCGCGATTGTTTTTCGTTCTTTTTATTCGTTACAAGAAAAAAGATGTCTAAATAAAAATTAATTCAAAATTAAACCACAAAATTGTAAAAAAAAAAAGAAATTAAGCACGGTATCATCGATTTTTATTTTTTCGTTAATGAATTATTGAACAACGACAGTGACAAGCTACAACTGTCATTTTAATTCAATTATTTTCATTTTTATCCCGTTTTTTTCATTCTCTTTTCAACGTTATTTATTTGTCTTCGTTCTTTTTTTAGTTGGCGACAAAAGCGTTATAAAAAAAAATCTACACATTTGAAACACAATGTTCGTGGCGTGCGTGACGAAACGGTACACCCGCACAAAGCCCCTCGCGAAGCTCATACCGATAAAAAGACTTTGGAATTCGAAAGTCTTTGCGAGGTGCGCGTCTCGCGCTCTACGTGCATATGAATTTTTGCAAATCGCGGTAAAATATGTACGAGCGCGACGCTGCGAAGGAGAGACAGGTAACGAAATTTCAGTTAGAATCGCCAGGAGGAGAAAAAAAATTGTGAAAAACTCTATCGTAATTTCAAATGCCATTTCTCACTGAAAAATTCGGCATCCTCCGATTGCCTCGGACCCTCACAATGTCCAATGCACTTTGGGTCATAAATTGTATTATTTATCGACGCGCGAAACGATCGGCTGATAATTTTTTTTTTTCTACGAGCGATCTCGAATTCGTCTCGTTTGTGATCGAAACTGCAGGATACAAAATGGAGATCCTCATTTTGATCGCGAAAAGACTCGCGCGATCGGGGCTGATGGACTTTATTTATCGCGTAATATCTCTGCGGAGATTCCTGTTTTACCGGAAATATTGTCTCCTCTTTTTTTTTTCCTCTTTTCTCACATAAAATGATGGTATTTGCGTTCGTGACGGTGCAAAAACCGATCGATGAACATTGACGAGAAAAAGAAAAGCGGAACGACACGCTGGGGTTTTTGGTGCGGTGAACTTTTGATCGAGCTGCGATCCGAGCGAGGAAGCAGATATCGCATGGATTTGAGCGTATGTTGCATGGATTTGCCGGTATTCCCTCGGTTTTCTCGCGGCACACGATGATAACAGCCTTAACCCCGGTGTCTGTGACGCACGCTTCGGCGACTGCTTAGATATTTCGAAACGTGTGTTTCTTTTATTTTCAAAAGCGGGACAAAAGCATCGCGACGCAGTTTGATCAGCCACCGCGCAACTGCGTCGAAAAGAGTGGCTGTTTACTGAACTTTTTTGAAATTTCTCAAAACGATAGAATTTTCAAAAAAAAATGTCACATTTCGCGTAGAATTTGCGAGACGATTTTTCGAAGAAAAAAGAAATGTGGTTTTGACATTTCGGCGCGGAAATGCGTCGAAAAGAGGCGGATTATTGTCGCACTTTTTGGAAATGTCGATTTTTGTGAAGAATTTATAACACGACTTTTGAAAAAAAAAAAGCTTCGTTACGACATTTCGGAGCGATTGAGGCCTGTCGTACACGGCAGATACCGATGTCGATGTCAGTTGCGTTTGAGTGCCATCGTGTACGCGCGTATCGAAAAGCGATAACAATAATATTATGAAATTTGGAACGAATTATCACGTCTGAATTCGTTTTTATCGCGTCTTTAGATTATTTCATTTATCTCGCGTTATTCTGTGACTCAAGAACGGAGAAAGCATAAAGTCATAAAATTTCATCGTAAAAATCTGTAATTTTATTCATTTAATTTTTTTTAATTGAAAATTCAATTACCGATAAATGCCGATTTCGTGTTATTCGATATTTGGCCATGTCGTGGACAAAAAGAACATCAAAACTCTCAACCACGATGTATTATTATTAATCGTTCTTTCGATTTATCACGAACGGCAGCGATTGTAAGATAACAACGATTATCTCGGATTTTATGCAGAATTGATTCGTCAATGCGAGTCGACAAAAAAACAAGATGCAACTGGAAAAATATTCACACGCGAAAATGCACAACTCCGTTGAAAATTGCGTAAAGAAAAAAGCATTATTAACGTTTTGTACGCTGTGAAATAATTCCTGCAAGAGTGTACAAAGCGATCGAAGGTTTTTAAATGATAACGAATCATATTTTCATTAAAAACAAGAAAAACATGTCCCAGAAAAGACCAGAACAGCCTCTCGTGCAGTGCGCTCAAAAAAAAATGATTTCCTCCGTCCTCGATCGAACGATCTCATCCGAGATTATCTCACATCTTAGGCAAAATCGATGCATCGAAAATGTCATAAATAAAAAAATATTTTTCACGTTTTACCTGCTGTGAAATAATTCCTGGGGTGTACGAAATAATCTAACGTTTTCAAATGACAACAAATCTTGTTTCCATTAAAAAAAAAAGATTTTTTTTTCGTCTTCGATCGAACGCTCGAAGCGGGACCGTCGCGTTTCCGGCCTCCGAGGAAACGTACGAGAAACGGGAGAGGGTTTCGAGCCAACGACACTTCCGGTCCCTGATTACAAAAATGGACATGGTGTGCACGCCGCCAGCAATGAGAGAGGAGAAGAAAAAAAATTCTCTCGAGCGTGAAAATTTTTCTCACAGACGCGGAATTTCCCTCTTGCTATAAAAGTGCACTCGTTGTTGAAGAGAAAAAAAATTGAAGAGAAAAACGGATAATAATAATAATAATGGTCACAATGCGTTCAAAAAAGAGTAGAAAAGATTTTCGCGCGACTTTTTTTCTCCCATTTCTACTACTTACGAAAATAAAACGGTGATTTTCGTGTGGGGCGATTCGTTTTGGGAAAATCCACCGAAATTCGAATTCTCAACAGTCGCAACGATATTACGACTCGCGCGATTCGATACTAGAGTTTCGCTTGTGATTCTTACTGGCGGATGGTCCGCGGGAACCCACTGCGCTCGCCGGCATGGCCCAATTAGATTAGATATGACGATCGATATGTTGAGGCAGAGCGAAGGCGAGAGAGAGAGAAAAACGAGCGACAGTCAAATTATTACGATAGGAGAACATACGCGCGACTTTTTATTGCCGGCTCCATGGCATAACTCTTCGTTTTCATTATTTTCCTCTGCAGCGGTTAATTCAAAATTGCCTGGTTTAAACACGCGCTGCTGTCGTAAAAATTGCGCGAGAAGAGATCTCGCAGTGCGATGCTGTACACACTCGGTCCATTGTCGTTATCGTCATCTCTCTCGGCTATATTTCACTCGGCAGGACAATGGCGATTTTTTTTTTATTTCCTCGTTCTTAACAATCATCTCAGTGCCTCGTAACCACAAGCTTTATTTTATATCTCTATTCCAATTCCAAAGTATCTCAAATGCACGAGATTCCTGTGAGAAAACATCTCGATTATTGGTAACGATCGCGATGAATCTACCATTTTTTTTTCGGCTCTGAAATGCGTTGCTGAACACGTCGGAATATCTCTTTGATGCGAGAAGGCGCAGCTTTGATGATTTTGTGTGAGATAAAAATAAATTCAATAAATTCAATACTCTCCTTTGGAAAAAGCAAGCTATGCCGACGTAACGATATTTTGGAATTGAATTATCGTTGACTCTGCGTCTTTAGGAATCGCGATCTTTTCTCACGAAAAAATACTGCTTTCGTGTCGCAATATCTAAGACTGTGACCGATTTTTTGCTGGCATATGTGTCACGAGAAATGATGGAAAAAACGGAAAAAAAAATATCCCACACCGCACTGCGCATGTACATCGATCGACGATGCTAAGGGCGATGGAGAATAAAGTTTACGTAATTTCACGTTGTTTCCGTCATTCGTTTATGCTCCGATACTCAGTGACACTTGTGTACACAGAAAAGAGAAGGAAAAAAAACCGAAATACAAAAAGAAAAAATGCTGATACGAGTCGCGAGTGATTCGACGTTTCGTCCCGGTTAATCCGACGATCGAATAATATAAATCGACGAGGATAATTTTTTATCGACATTTCGAATATACACCCTGATACAACGATCGTGACACATTTTAATTTCGCAAGTGTGTTTTTTTCGTCGCGACCAAATGAGTTTTAAAAATAACGAGGAGTTATGCGTACGCGCGTACTCCAAAACGCTCGCGTTTAAGATTGTATGGGACATTCCGAGCGGAAATTATTTTAAATTCACGAATTTCATTCAAAATCACGAAATCCGAAGAACGACGAAGAAGGGCTTTTTTTTAATCCAATTATCAATAACAGAATTGAAACTCACGTTCGAGTGGATTTTTAATGAAACTCTAAAAGAGAAGAAAGAAACGTAGTCATGGGTGTATCCGGTGCACGCGTTAAGCTTCTTATCGGAGCTCACTTATGTGTTGAAAAAAAAAGAAATATTAAAAAAAAAAGAAACAAAAGGTGTAACAGAATGTGGGTCAGAGAGTATCGCAACACCGCGGTCATCGCGAACGACACAATAAAAAATGTGTTGCGATCTTTTATTTTCATTTTTCTACCTCCTTCATCGGCTTCTCTCAAAGGCTCATTTTGCTGCAGGGTATATATATCTCGGTGCGAAAAAACGCAGCACGATACAAAACTGCGTATTCGTGGTGTCCCAAAAATGGATACAATACTTTGTTGTGACATTGGGGATAACATTCCAAGTCGAAAAGTCCTTTGGCACTTTTTGATTCGACGAGGCCCCTTCGAGTTATTAGTCGATATAAGTGCACCAATCCGATGCGTCTTCTCGCGCAGCGCATGCAGGAAAAGAGAGGGGACGCGCGTCCGATTGGCTGAAACTTTGACGATTGATAACTCGTTGGGATTTGGTGACACTAAAAAATACTGAAATATATTTTGACTTGGAATTTTAAGCATGAATCCGACTCTAAAGTTTCGGCATCGAAATTTGGGACATCCTGTATATCGTAAGCCGTACGGCGGTCCGGAGATACACGTGTATATTCCTACATATGTTCATTAAAATACCCAATAAATGCGTGTAAATTTATTTTTTTACTGCGGAGACATCGTTACTTGCACAGGTGCGCAAACGTACTCGCATGCGTCGTAGGGAAATATTCCGAGGTTGATATTTCTTTTTCCTGAACATGTTCACCACGTGTATACGATAACAAACTAACGTTGGGATCTTTATTAAAATTGCTGATATTATTTTACGTATAATATCGCAACGTAATTTCGAAAGTATGCGATGTAATTAACAAAATTAATAAAATGTTGTAAAATTAATATATTTCATTAGTCGATGATTCTTCGATCGAATTTGCATAATTGTGTAAACTTTTTTCGTAGGGAAATCTTCCGGGGTTAATATTTCTTTTTCCTGAACATGTTCACCACGTGTATACGATAACAAACTAACGTTGGGATCTTTATTAAAATTGCTGATATTATTTTACGTATAATATCGCAACGTAATTTCGAAAGTATGCGATATAATGAACAAAATTAATAAAATGTTGTAAAATTAATATATTTCACTAGTCGATGATTCTTCGATCGAAACTGCATAATCGTGTAAACTTTTTTTCGTTCGTGTTGTAACTTTGAGGGAAAAAAACAGAACGACATTCAGGTGAGAGAGAGAGGGAGAGAGAGATGAACAGAAAAAATAAAGATGAATCGATGGAATTACAGAGTGAGAAGCACATTGTAGATAGCGGCTTTGACAAAACATTCAATGATTGAACAAGTGTGGTCGTTCAGAGGCCTCGATATGAAGGAGACGAAATTTTTTTTTTCTTCGACTCAAAAACTTTTTTCCAAAGTCTTTTTTATTAGAACGATAAAACGGTCTAAAAAATATTCTGTTTTCATCATTTGTGTAATTCAATGGATAAAGCTGTGACGAACGAATGAAGCTCATGTTTATCGTTTTTAATGAAAGCCTCGATATCTCGAACCATGTTTGACATTTGAATCTACATATAGACATGAATTTGTGAGGAGTTTTCTTCAGAATTTCGTGCACCAAATATATTATATTATTTCGAAAACCCGACAGGCAATTTTCCAAAGAAAGCGAAGGTAGAATGTATGATGGAAGACGTATTTTTCCTGCATTATTTAAGGGGGGCATGTACACTCGGAGGGGGAGAAAGAAAAGCATTTTCCACGGACTTAGCTTCACAATTTTATTGATCAGCACAATTTAATTTTTCGTCAATCGTTTTATGACGATTTTTTCTTTCGACTACTCAACTCGATGTTTTTTATTTTTCAATTAGGTTGCAAAAATATTTAAAAAAAAAGAGTTTCAATCTATTATGACATTCATTTTTCTCATCGTACTGAACACGTTCAAGAATAATCATCGTCACTGACGCCCTTCAATTTTTCTTTGACGATTCTTGTATTTTTGGCATCACCAATTCTTTTGTACCTGATTAACTTTATTGCACAATTAGAGGGTTTTATGATCGCTGAATCGTATGAAATTTTCGTTTTTTCACGGTGTGTATCCAAAGTTCGTCAAAGTCTTCATTTTTCCACTGCTCAGACTCGAAGAATAGGAGAAACTTTGAGACAATCGAATGAATTTTTTTTTTTCAAACTTTTATCCCAACTCGTTCTTCAAATTTTTATTCCAACTCGTTTTTCAAATTTCTGACAAAACATATATATAAATATCTATATATGTATATGTTATCACAAATCTCGGTGTAACTTGTAAACTCTTATCAGTTTTATTATTGTATATGTAATGAGTGATTACCCTCAAAATCACGAAGAAAAGGTGTAAATATATTTATAGTTACTCACAGGTTCCGCGAGATAAGATTCCCACAGCTCTCGAAGATCGCTACTTCCCACGTCGTAAAACTCCATCGTTGGAGGCTTCACGCTTTTTTTTTCCTCTCTGTCTATCGTAAAAGCGCTTCCACACTAGTGAAAAGGTCGAAATAATTCACCGCGTTGTTCTTCATGCAACGAGAGATTCCTGCGGAAAGAAAAAAAAAGTCAAAAAATGTATAAAATCGATCGCCAAAACGCGAAATGACCGTGAGGGTTGATTCTCGACTTTGACCGAATACGTTCATTCTTTTCCAAAGAATTATCTTCTCCAGATTCTGTTAATTTTTTTTTTTTTCATTGATTATTTTGCGATATTTTCTTAACACTCCAGATTTCTCGTTCCGATTTTTCACGCTCTGTTTTATCGATAAAAATATACCTTTCGCTGTGGATAACGCTCCGGGAGAAAATGAACAAACGAGTCCGATCAAACGAGAATGAACGAATAAAAGAGTCACGAAGACGCCATAAGCGCACACGTATTTCAACTTTGTGTCAACGCAAGCGTGACGAGAAATTATATACCCTCATTAAATCACGTAAATGCATGCACATTGTGACGGTTGAGTAAAAAAAAACAGTCGAATTTTTGGTTTTTTTATTTCCTGCTCCAAAATTCGTAGTTCTTCAATATTTTCTTTTATTCATCCAAATAAAGCGTAACGCCATTCCTGAGGGTTATAAATTCAAAAAATTGCTCCAAAAATGATCGAAAGCGACCGCGTAATATTCGCCATTTCCGTATTCCGCATCTTTCGATCGCATGTTCCAGGATGAAAACGCACACCGGGTGGAAAATAATCAGTGCATCACGACGATTCGAGATGAGAGAAAATGCGCACGATTCGCACAAACGACGGTCGAAAAATGTATCGTGTAAAAAAAGAAAACCCTCCACCTACGACTGGACGAAACGCAACTGCATTTTCAGCTCTCTCGATCGCCAAAAACAAATCGGAAATTCATTTTTTTTGACAACACAATTATCTGCATCGTGTTTGCTTGGATCATTCGATAATTATCGAAAATTAAAAACGACATTTAAAATACCGGCGCGATACGAGCGCAAAATGAAAAATCTTCATCGCTGACAATTTCTCGTCTCTGCAAGAGTTTATAAAATGAAACTTTTTTGATTTCTCGTTGCAAGTAGCTGTGTGATGTGTTTTCGATTATAAAAGCGTCGAATCCCAACTTGCAAAGTTGGAATTTCCGGTCACCGTACAGGACCATTGTTCAAACAATTTTTTAATTTCATTTCGCATTTTCGTCATTTTCTTCGGCGCTCCGAAGCATCAGCGAGAGCGTGCTCCGTTTCGTTGTCGCGATGTTTTTCTCGCGGGGTACAAACTTTTTCCGCTTCTTTATTTTTCAACTTGCAATTTTTTATTCAACGAGCATACAAAAAACCGGCAGCACTCATCGCGGTGACCGCGCAATAACGGGAAAGAGAAGACTCGTTTCGAAAGAAGGAGAAAAAAACGAAAATTAATTACGCAAGCGCGAGTCGTTTTGCTCTTTCGCAAGAACGCTCGAAATTTCGCAAGGAGAGGACAAAAACGAGACTGTATGTGCACGATGATGCGCGCATGATTGTCTTCCCGAAAAGGTCGTCGTTCGCGGCGCGAGTCTCGAATAAACGCGCTGACTCTCGTCAATTTTTCTCGCGCATATGCTGGCATATTCAACGACCAAATGTATATACCCGTATAGCGTTGGTATTAAACATATACATATATACCTCGGAAAACGAGAGAACAAACGAAATATCTTTATACACAAAGGGCTTTGCGCAATGTCTTATCGATTACCCAGGCGTCACATGGATGGCAGGGCCAGACACATCGCGTCTTTATCCGAATTCATTTTTTTTCCACGCAATTTTTTCTCGCATCCGCTGTAACTTTTGTGGCCAAGTTTTTTCGGATAAAAGCGTGAGAAAATCATTTCCCCGCCGTTAATAACACAGTTCTACCGTGAAAAACGGTTATCTCCATTGTTATTGTTACTAACGAACAATCATTAACGACATATTTTCGAAATAACAATCGGATAACGATGAAATTGTAATAATCTTGTCAATTGTTATTATTATTGTTGTCGTCATGATGAAAATGGCCAAAAATTACGATTCGCCGGTAGCGGGAGTTTTCAAACAGTCGGCGAGAAGAATTGGTGCGCGCGAAAGAAGCGGAATGTTGAAATTTCGGAGGAAAACAACGAATGGCGGTGGCGGAAAAGCGGAGAGAGTAAATATTTTTCGATACACTCACCGCGATCGTTAAAGGAAGGAAGAAAAGTGGCGGGTCGATGTCGGCGAGTATTTTTTCCGAGCTTCGTTGCTCATCGACGGTTTTGAGCCTCCTCCTCCCTTAAGCATGTGGAAAAAACCGTATGTTCTCGCGTTGAAATGCGGGTCCTTACGAACTGCGCTTTATACCCGGATAAACGCAGCATCCTGGTCCATTTCCCTTTTTTTTTTAATCTTACTGTTTTTCATCCCATTTGTCGGTCCGGCGAGATGAAAATGTCGCGGAGGATGCGCGGGAGAAGACGAAAACTCGTCAACATATGTTTCAGCTCCGAAATTTATGATTTATACAGGAATCTCTATAAATGTGATATATTTTCGTACGAATATGTATTTTTTCATCCCACACTGTCGGCTCAATCGCAGACACTCGCACCGACACTGCTGGAGTAGCGAAAAGATGAGCTGCTGTTTGTTAACCGACTGTCGCACATCACCCACGAAACTTTACATCAATCGGGCGAAATGTTGATTCCGCAAAACGTACGTGTAACAAGTGTAAATAACAATAATGCCGGGCGGAAAGATCGATAGCGCGAACACGCGCACCATCACTCTCGTGCCCACGCAATTTTTATCAGAGACCCTCCGCGGCTCGCGGATCACAGTCTTTTTTCGTCCTCGCTTTTCCGGCAATCGCGGGCAATTTTCACCTCGCGATAAAGCCGCAATCTTCCTTCTCGAATTATCGTCGTACTCGGCGCGCAACGACGATATTACCGGGCGAAGGAGGAAAAAAAAAAAAACGAGATACAAACAGTCCGGTCGTCCGCAGAGTTTTCGCTTTTTATTATTGCAATTTTGCAGCGCGGCTCTTTGATGGTCGTGGTGATAGCCTCGATTTTTTATTTTGAGAAAAAGTTCGCTCCGTCAATTTTACGATGATATTTATTGTGTTTATCGGCAGTGTCACGTTATTTTTTTTATTTTTTTTTTTTTGAACGAGCGAATACCCGGTCGCACAGCTTCCTTACGCGCGCGCGTCTACCGCGTGAATGCAGCGAGGGTACACTCGGTACGTACGAGCATCGGCGGCACGTGGTCGTAAGCCACGACTGAAGCTTCCGCGATTCCGACCAACCATCGACAACCACCTGTTACTTTTCGAGCGTAACCGTGCGTCGAAGCTCTGCGACTCGTGCGCGCGCATCGCGAAACTCGGTGCTTTGATACGCTCGGGTGTTTACGGCGTACAGTCTGCGCTCCCTCTCGTTGACGTTCCTGTCCCGACGGAAGTGGTTTTTTTGGAAAATTCGGAGCGCAGCCTCGGGGTTCAAATTTCGATCGGGTTCTCACGGAAAGGGGAGAAGTTGACCTCTTTTGCCACAATTTCGCAACGGTTTTGAGATTTTTGCGAGAACTACCTTAATTTCTCTTCTGATAACCACTGCTCCCTTAAGGTGGGGCGAAATTTGATTTGCGTCCTAATACACACAACCATTCTCTTGCTTGAAAGTATCTACGTAGAAAAATGCCTTTTTCGAAAATTGAAGATGCATTTTTTTAACGGTTCCATTTATTTTGCAGCAGAAGCGACGACCATTTGGGCGTGGTTGAATTTTTTATAAAAAGATCCTCTCGCTGACGAATTTTTCATGAAACATTTTTTTTTTAATGAGAAACAGTTCGAAACTGCGGTATTTCAATTTCCGGTTTCAACAATTTTGGGGTCTTTTGATCAAATGTCGTTCTTCACGCGTGCGTGGCTCTACGCACTCGCTAGTAATGAGGGGAAGGGGAAGGTTGAAAAAACAGAGCGGAGGAGGGCCCGAGAGGTTGAAGAAAGGGAACGTCGACTGTATGACACTTTTGTGCAGGGTGGCGCCGCCAAAGCATATAAACATGTTGTGGAACGCTGTACGAAGCGGCGCGCCAAACTGTACGGTGGCGCCATTTATCGGCCTGTTTCTGTACTACGATGTGTCATCGGTCTTATTTTGGAGAAGAAATTTAAGAAAATTCAAGTTATTGAAAAAGCTGAATGGTTTTCGTAATTTATGAAAATAAAAAAGAATTTTTGACAGTAAAAGAGAATCCCGGCAGCGCCATCGGTGTTGACGATCAAAGCAGGTCTCTTCATTATCCCGAGGGCCATTCCCGTCCGCGCACGTGTACCGGCTTTTTTCGAAATTTCTTTAAAAAAACTTACTAAATCTGAAAAACAACATGCGCTAATGTATTTTGGCAATCGGGTAACAGTTTGACAACGTTTCTCCCTTATCCTTCGATAAATTTGAAATTCCAAAAGAAGAGCTCTCCTTCGCCAGTTACTGATATGATAAAACAGATTTTTGGAACCTGATTCTCAGATTTTTACGGAAAAATGCCCATGCGTTGAATAGAGCATTGCGCAAAAGCCCCGTGATGCGAACAATTTTGAGAAAAAATTCAACATTTCAGCCAAGATTACGATTATTTTGAAAGCTTGAAAAATAAATTTTGTTAGCTCTCGACTGTACGATTTGTCCAAAGTTCGGCATGACATTATTTAAGTTTTTTATGTGTACTGATTGCATATTTACGTCACGTGTATTAAGGATGTTCACGCGAATCCAATGGTAACTGAAAATTCGATCTTTGTAGCCAAGAACTCTTCATACCCTCGAAATTATTCATGTATCCATCGTTTAATTATTGAAAAAAAGTATCATAAAAGTTTCATTTTCGAGACTCTCGTGGCGAGCATTCGTATTAAGTTTAGTATAAATTTTTCAACTTTGAGTAACGAAAAACACACATATTAAAAAAGTAGAAAGCGCATAGAGTACAAAGATGCATTTTTGAAAATTTTACTTGTCTTTATGAAGGATTTTTTATTTTCGTCGTATACCACATATTTATCGCTTTAAAATCTCGATAATCATCGAACTGGCCAAGAAAATATCACACACACGATTTTTAGTACAAAAACTAACTAAAACTCTCTTATTTTGTTTCGACGATAAAAAAAAAGCAAAAAATGCGGTTTTTTCATTGAGCCACGATGAGTTATACACGTGAGCGTCCTTAAAGCGATTAACTTCTTCCTCAAGTACACATATTCAACGATAGTTTAAAACCAAAACTTTGTGCAATTTTTCGCGAGAAAACAGCGACAAAAACAACACTAAACGTTGATCTAATAATTTTCTAAAACAAAAACTAACGTGGAGAACGACTGGTTTCTCTTTTGCGGCTCTTTAAAATTCTCAACTCGTCAATCAATTTCAATTTTCTCAACTTGAACAAAGTACATCCATATTGGAGGACCTTAAGAACAGTTTCTGACATTTTTTACAATTTTTTTATTCGCCCTTTTTTTATCGTCATCCGATCTCCCCTGAAGCGAAATTACTGCAGGATGCAGCGTGTATATAGCGTATATAGCCTCGTGTACAGTAAAAACTCGCCGGGGTCGTAAGATGAGAATGCGGTGGGAGTGCGGAACGCACATCGCGGGTTCTCTCGCCAATAGACGACGGCACTGTAGAGCTGGCGCGGATCGCCGACCACGCGAGTTTTCGGACAACCGCGACACGAGACGGTTCTTCATTTCGATCTCCGATATCGCGCGCTCCTTCGCTCTATGAATTCTTCGTTTGCTCGTCAACGCGTCTTCATCCACATCGAGTTTTCCGACGAAACACCTTAATTTCTCGTCCAAACCACGAAGAGAGACTCAATCGTACGTCAGTTTGGATTCCGGCCAATTTCTCAATAACGCGACAATTTATCGGCACAAAAGACGCGGAAACTCCGGAGTTATGCACGATTTTCCGCGTGTGAATGCCCTCGTGCGACGTACGATGAATTTTTTCATCGCTGACGCCCCAAGGGAGGTGAGAATCGGATTAAAAACTGCATAATTCATTAACGGTATGTAAGTAGAGCTCGAGCATCGATGAGGAAATTGTCTCTGTGAGGATCGATCGGAAGAGTGCCGGAAAATTTGAAAATCGCGAAATCGAAATTTATAGTCATTTTTCTTTATTTATTTTTTTTTTAACGCAACGAGCATCTTTTTTTTACGATCAATGATACAATGGATACTATATTTTTTCGTTGGTGAGGTGTCGATATTGAGAAATATATGAAAATAGCCTGTCGATTATGAATTTCAAAATATCACGAGTGATCGTGATGCCTGCTGAAGTTGAAAAAGTTTTATTGCCACTTTTATAATATATTAATAATCTTGTAATATTAATATAATGATCCTATGACCACGTTTAAACGTATTTATTTGGCTTACTTTTTATTTCGAACATAGAAAAAAATTCGCAAACTCGTGGAAATCGATTTTCGATCGTTTTATTGAAAAAAAAACCAAAGATGAGTGAAAAAAAATGTAGAAAAGTTACTTTTTCAAAATTCTTCATCACTCTCAGACTCTACTTTTTCAAAATTATTCACGAGAATTATTAATAATCAAAAATATTTATAAATGTATTAAAATCCCCGAAAAACGATCCTAAAATTTCCAAAAACCAATCGAATTCTACATTTGATACGTAAAAGTAAATAAAATTTCCACGTATAAATGTATTTCCACTATTTTTTTCAGCAATTTATCAATTTTCGAAAATTTCATAACACCGCCGAGGGTGCTCGGGTTTTGCGTTTAATTTCTTTTTGTCGGGACTGTATCCCCGGAAGGTCCTTAATGGAAATTGCGCACGAAACGCTGCGAATAAAATGTTGTTTACGACGAAATAAACGGAAGTATCGTAAATTCGTCGACGGCAATTTAAAGTCGCAGATAGACGAGAGACCGGAAGAAAGAAGGAGAGAGACGGTATTAAGGGTCAGAAGCAGAGTATAGACGATAAAACGTCGCGTCTTTCGCTTGGTTCAATGCACACGCGAACTTCCCGACCGCGTATACACCTGATCGATCCTTCGTCGAGCGTCCGGTCCGCCAACGAACGATTCAGACCGCTTAAGAATCGAGCGCCGCTCATATACATGCATTATACATATTTATGTATATATGTATACGTATGTATATATGCTATAAATACACGAAGATCGGCAAAGTTCGTTACATGGGTCGTTGACCGTTGCTAGACCTTCACAGTCGTAGAACGCAACTCGGCGGATGACCGGCAGTACACACGTGTTCTCGAACCTCGAATGATTTGCCATTAAATTTTCGACAAACTCCAGCAGGATCGGAAACCTGTTGCTGTTGGACGAAATATTTTTTTTTCTGCAGTGAAACACGAAAAAAAGACCCTTTCGCGACCGAACCGGAGGTCAAAGTTTCTCATTAAACGTGGTCGCTTGGCTTTTTTCACTTCAAAATCGATACGTTTGCAAATGCAACGAAGACCCAACGTTTTACGAAGAAATACGCGTTCTCGTACCTCGAATGATTTGCCATTAAATTTTCGACAAACTCCAGCAGGATCGGAAACCTGCTGTTGGACGAAATATTTTTTTTTCTACAGTGAAACACGAAAAAAAGACCCTTTCGCGACCGAACCGGAGGACAAAGTTTCTCATTAAACGTCTTGATCCCTTGGTTTTTTTCACTCGCATCCATATTTCGTATTTCTCGATCACTTCAAAATCGATACGTTTGCGACGAAGACCCAACGTTTTACGAAGAAATACAAGAAATACGCGTTCTTGTACCTTGAATGATTTGTCCAAAAAATTTTATTTCTTCATTTTTTTATTTTTTATTTCAACATTGACAAGTTTGCGAGTCCTTTTAGAGCATCGAGTTATCCTGTGCCTTATCGCATATTCATTTCTTCAAGTTCGTATGGTCCGGTAAATAAGTCCACGATAGTATCAGTGGATCGTAGCTCTTGACACTTTCCATGCTATTTTTACTTGATTATTCTATCGGTACTTTCTAAAAACAAACGGCTAATAATAATGAAAAAATATTGTACCAACAGACACTTATTTCGCCGGGATTCCGCATTGTCAACGTAAATGTTATCCCGATCGGTTACATGTCGCTTCGCAGAAAATACGAAGCTCGTTTTCGAAGCGGTTCGTGACGCTTATCGCACTCGTTTTTTTCTCACATTTATGGCACAGCAAAGACTGTAGGATAGAGTCTGGTTGCAATTGGCCATTTCGTACCTCGCATCACTGTGCTGAGCTTTATTCGATCTCTTTAAAAATCTCCCTCGTGAAAACACAGAATTAAACGAGACCCTAAAAACGAACGGTTTATATTTTCAAAAAAATCGAATACTCAGCCACTTTTCGGCGTAGTTCCCTTCGATTCGGAGCTAATTTCATCCTGATCGGCTGTATCGTTTAAAAGAAAAATAGGAATCCCGTTTTCGAGGCAATCGAAACGCTCAGGAAAAACACGTGCTGGGGGTATTTTCGACTCTAACAATCGATATCTCGTTGATGACACCTGTTTTTCAAAAAAAACGAGCTTACGCTTTTCGATTCCGAATTTTCGAGCGAAATTTGAAAATATCGAGATTCGATACTCTCCAATTGTCTTTTCCAAAAAACTCGAGGGTATTAAAATAAAATTAACGCTTCCTGACTTTGCCAGGATTTTTGTCGTTCTCTAAAATCATTTTTTGCATTTCATCTGGAATATTATATAGAAGGCTTGCAAATTAACGAGATATAATTTTTTGCCCTCGCTTTTTGGAGTTATTTCGATGTCTAGTTTTGTCTACAAATGCTTCGACATATTCGTGGCGTACGATGGTATTATTTAAATCCCGGATCTGCCTCAGCCGCGTGTTTCCGAGTGAAAATCAAGGAATTAATGAAGATTAATAAAGAACGTGATTCTGTGTACCATCAGGCTCTTACGTCCGTACGTAAATGCATCCAGATATAGTCACGTACATCTGTGTGCAAACTGTACGGTAGATAAGTGTATTTTATGGTTGCTTTCAATCACTGCAATCGTTTTTAATACGACATACATACATATTGGGAGGAGTTAAACAAGACGATTTATTTTCTCCTTATCGATATGCCGGAAAATGGAGTGCTTTGCACCTCGAGAATTCCCGATTTAATAATAATGGACAACTTTTTTTTTAACCTTTAAAATTTTAAAGATTTCTTGGGTTTAATTAATATAACTAATCGCTCGATAAATAACGAGTGCTGATTTGTGTCACTTTTAATATTTCAAAGATAATATTTTTAATCTTTTAAATATGCGTGAGGTACTTTTTTCAAAGAGTGACGTGCCTTGAGGTAAGCCAGAGGTAAACTCAGAGCAAATTTTTGTCACGTTGATTTGATAAAAAAAAATCTGACAGATCTGAATTGCAATGAAATTTTCTGACGTAATGAGTGTAAAAGAATTAAAATCGTTATAGTCTACCGTTTAGGACCGATTATCTGTCGAACCCTTGGTTTTATCGATCGAACACAAGAGATCTTTTTTGTAGAGCATCAAATTTCCTACGAAAATATGTTATAGGATCAGTTTTTAAGTTTATAACAAAATTTTCCGCGTCATTAAAGTGCAAGGTGAAAAATCGCCATGAGGAATCTCCTAATGTGGATATCAGGGGCTCTTGTTCGAACTGGGGTATCTCGATAGCCCATGAAATTAATTTTTCAGTGTATCGAGAAGAAAAGAGATAGTCTCTTCTTTCGATCCACCCTGGTATATGTTAACACCAACGTTAACAATGTTATGTTCGAGTTACACTGATGGAAGTATACCCGCACGAATAAACACGAGGAGGAGTAAAAGTTCCGGCCTCTGAACACGGTCTAACCGATAGTGGCAACCGCAGCGATTAATAAAAACACGGCTGTGCGCTTTCGTTCCATTTACAATTATCATAAATAACCGTATATAAGTTTTAATTAAAATGCCTTGAAAATTAGCTCGACCATACAGATTTTCTTATTGTATTAAATATGAAAAAAAATTTACAAAAAAAGTGTAGTAGAAAACGTAATGACAATAATTACATACAAGAAAATTGAAACATCTTTTCAAATTCCTCGCAGCCTCTCGAAGTAAAATGCCGTTAAATTGTATGAAAAACAAAAGGCATCTTCGTGTTCTGCTCACGTCTGTAAAGATTCGATAGTTTAACCGCTTTAAAAGAGAAAAAAACGGATTATTGCTGAAAATACATATAAAATATGATATAAAAAGTGAGCGAGGGAGAATTTTTTATTCATCCGTTGTGCATTACGAGTACACGTGTTATTTTCTCGTCTTCGTTTTGTTTTTTTCATTACTTCGGTCGAAGAAACATGCGCGCGAGAAGTATAAGTGCGCTCTTGTGCCAGAACATGCGATAGGCTCTCTGGTGTTCATGGTATAGTGCAAACGCGATCGATTGTTGAAACGTTGAAGAGAGAAAGAGAAAATTGCGTGTGTGTACAGTCGTGTACACACGGTGATGCGGTTGCTGCAATCCACATGAAACTCGCGATGGCAAGGGTGAAGTTTTGCAATGGGGGCTTGGGAGTACATTCAGTATTATACCGTGATATACAGGATGTTCCAAAAGTGAATGTCAGCGATCAAAAACATGACAGAGGATGAAATTCCGAGTCGAAAAGTATCAGAGCACGTTTCGATCCGACGAAACCCTGCCGAGTTATTAAGGATCTAAGTCGAGCCAGAAGGACGCATGCGCGATCACGTGGGACGCGTCAGAGAGGGGAGAAAGCCCCGCCCACTACCTGTAACTTTAACGACTCATAACTTTTCGGGATTCGGTCGGATCGAAAAACGCTCAAATACTTTTCGACTCGGAATTTCGTCCCACGTTCGAATTTCAATTCCTGACAACGAGTTCTGAGACATCCTGTATATATACGTACGTCTATACACATGTATGCTCCGATATACATCGCTCTGCTACCTACATCGTTGCTTCACACGGTTGTACGTGCCACCCTTTGAGTTTAGTAAGGTTTCAAGGTGAGATTAGCAGGGGTTCTTGAGTGTTATTGCGATACAGAGCGGGGGTTACGATGGAAAAGCAAAAAGCGAGGGTGGCCTATCGCGTTTTGCAAAACTCTTTCGCATGAGGATCGGGGGAGCACCACACGCGAAAGAGGGTACTTGGAGCCCTCCGGTCTCTGTCCTTTCCTCTCCTCGTCCACATACAAAAAAAAACGTCGTTTTTCCTTGTTTTTGCTTCGGTACACGTATTAGGGTGGATGGGAGAAAAGACAATTTTTTTTCTTCTTAATATACTGAAAAATTGATTACTCGACAGCGCAAGATACGCCAATTTAAATATATTATATACCGCGCACGTTATGAGTCATAAAGCACGTATGTGCACACTTGACAACTCGGCGATTGAACCGAAGCCTCTCATCATTAGTCTCGAAGCTTGGTACAGCTGTGTTCGCATTTTTGCCGCTCGATATTTCCTACGAACGCGAATTTGCTGCATTCGGGCCAAGTTCGAACCTCACAAACGCAGGATTTCAATTTATTTTCTTCAATTGCATGTTTTTTTTGTTGCAACGATACAAACTCCTAGATTTTCTTTGAAAGACGTTGACCCTGGACCCGACGAACGGTAGGAACCCACGCTGTGGTCGATTTCCATATCGCGCTCCAAAAGTGGAAATCGCTGTTATATCGATCGATCTCCGAGTAGACTTTCCATCATCCGAGCTTCAATGAAAATCGAATCAATGAAAAAAGAAGGGATCGCTGATGAAATCGATGTATTCGAGTTCGCACAACAAAATTCTTTGAAAAAGACATTCGACGCGTTAAAAATCCTACGATGCTCGACGATCGTTGAACGAAAGTTCATTTTTTGCCAAACTCCCGAAAATAATCTTGCCCGAGACGAACGATAATTTTCGGGAACGGTGGTTCGAACTTTCTCGGCGCACGGAAGCTGAACGATCGACTCGACGATGCGCGAGTGTTGCTCCAGTCTTTTTTGTAGAAAATTTCACCTTCTCCAATAAAGAAATGTATCCCTCGCAGCTCTATTTCGCTTGGTTTTCAGAGAATCCTAAAAAAACCGCCGAGATTATCGTTACTTTAATAAAAAAAAAAAAAAACAAACCTATTTCCTGTTTTCGTTTTCAAAACCGCAGTAAATTCGCGATGTCTTTAAATTTCTTTCCACGATAGTTAGCACGGGAAAAAATGTTGTAATTCCTTTCTGTTACAAATAAAAAGGTCGAGCATATATCGCCTGTGGAGAAAATGCACGATATGTATATCGAGCGGTTTTTCTTTCGTTTTTTTTTTCGACGTGTTAAATTTAATTATCGCGTCGAAGCTAACGAAAATAAGTGTATTCCGTTTTAACAAACAGGTGGGGAAATCTTGTTGAGCGTGCTTCCTCGAGGTCGGATGGAGGATCGTGGCAGTCGCCGATGTTGGGTAGGCGGTGAAAACTCAACGGTGCACGAAAAACCATGACGCTACCGGTGTCCAGCTACGAGGCTCTGCTTGTTCAAGTTCGCGAGCTCACACACGAAACTATACTGCTTCAGCGTCAGTTAACCGCTGATCTTTGCAACAGAGTGGAGTCTACGGATGTTAATTACAATCAGACGAATTATCATAAAGATTATGAACTAGGTGAGGAAAAAAAATCATTTCGCTTCATGGATTTTATTTAAGATCGTCAAGGTTCGGGCGAATTTATAACGGTAACCGGAAAGCCCAACTTCCGGGCTTGGCATTTTACAGCCTCATTGAAAAATAACAACTATACACCCCCAAAATGGTTTATTCGTTCAGGGATTAGTTATTGCGACGAAAAAATTCATAAAATATTCATTCCTCTTTGTATAAACATTGATTTTCCCAATTTTCAGTAAATTATGATTAAATTATAAATACAAATTTATCGATGACTCTTCAATCTCGTTATTATTGAAATTACCGTGCTCGGTATCCGCACGATCGATTTTTTGTCCATTTTTAAAGCGACGTCAAGTACCTTGCATTCGGTTATATTTTTGCATCCTCGAATCATGAAATTGGCTCAATTGCTCGAGTTAATCAGTGGTGTCATCGACTTTTGTTTCACCCTTCGATTTTTCCTTCGCTCCTCGTGTTCCCATTATCGGTCAACGAAACCGCTGAAATATATCGTGCGATCGACGTGCCAGACTCTCCTCTCCTCTCCCTTTCTCTCTTTTTTCCTACTTTCGTTTCGTCTCAAGTAGCAACAGACGTCAGCTTCTATTTTCACTCATTGTCAGTAAAACGAGAGTTTCGTCTGGCGCTCTTGTACCATCTCTGGATTATCGATGCCTCTCTAGCGGACGCGCTTCTCTCCCTCGCGGTCCACCGTCTCTCACCAGAGCCTTCATCTTCATTCATCTATATGTGTACATCTCGCTTGTGCGATCGCGTTTGCGCGAGCATCCAGCATCTCTTTTGTATCTCTTAACTCGACTGCGAGTTTACGCGGTCATGTGCACTCGTGTCTGGCCACGATTTAGCTCCGAGTCTGGGACACCCTCTGATTCTCCCTTGCCTGTACTTGGTCGCTTCGTGTTATCGTTTCCGAGACCTCTGGCGGCAACAGCAGCAACACGAACGCGCTTTTTGGAACTTTGCCATCGACCATGTGAAAGCACAAAAATGCACCTCCACGGGTCGTACGACTATCTCATTATTCTCTGTATATAGATCCCGGGACGCTCGGAAAAGCAAAACAGATAATTGAGAAAAAAAGAAACGAAAAGAATTCCAATGGACGAATTAATTATTCATTTATCCTCGATTCATGTCACGATTTTTTTTCTCCAAATATCTCAACGTTTGCTTTCGATAAACTTCCAATGGTACACGATTGACCCACTATTACAATTTCACGCAAACAGCCAAAATTCCAAATAGCCAAAATTCAGTCACGAAAGACCTTTTTTTCAACGTTGAATAACGATCGAACCCTATTGACTAATTGAAAAAATGATCGAGCGTAACTGCCAACGCGTATCGCGTGAATTAAAAAATGACGAAAAGAAAACATTTGAAGTTTTCGCGTACCGGCAGGAGGAACCCAGTGTATCATGGATTGAATCGGAAGTAAATCGACCGTTTTTTTCTTTTTTTCAATCGTTCTCGGGTAAAGATCGAGTTGACGGGTTATTTTCTCATTATTTGTAGCAATAGTTGAGTATATATATCCCGGGACGCTCGGAAAAGCAAAACAGATAATTGAGAAAAAAAGAAACGAAAAGAATTCCAATGGACGAATTTATTATTCATTTATCCTCGATTCATGTCGCGATTTTTTTTCTCCAAATATCTCAACGTTTGCTTTCGATAAACTTCCAATGGTACACGATTGACCCACTATTACAATTTCACGCAAACAGCCAAAATTCCAAATAGCCAAAATTCAGTCACGAAAGACCTTTTTTTCAACGTTGAATAACGATCGAACCCTATTGACTAATAGAAAAAATTATCGAGCGTAACTGCCATCGCGTATCGCGTGAATTAAAAAACGACGAAAAGAAAACATTTGAAGTTTTCGCGTACCGGCAGGAACCCAGTGTATCATGGATTGAATCGGAAGTGAATCGACCGTTTTTTTCTTTTTTTCAATCGTTCTCGGGTAAAGATCGAGTTGACTGTTCGTTCGGAGAAAAATCTGTTGAATTTTGACAATGCCGCGATTGTAAATTCGTCAGCGTTGCTTTCTACAGCCAATAAAAGAGTCTAGTTTCGCGTTTGAGTATATGATCGATGGACCGAATTGTCGAGGTTATAAATAAAAGGTCACGATTTTACGCGAGATAAATCATTTATCGGAAAGATGCGTCCGTGGCGTCATTGACTCTCGGAATCCCGATGAGACATCATTTTTCGTCGAGAAAATCTCGTCTTATTTTTATTTATCGATAAAAGTCGCGATGGAGTTCATCAGTGAGTCTTTGTGACGGATTGAAAAAATGTATATATTGTTTGCAACGTACCCTTTTTGACTGATCGTTTGTGTGCGATTGCAGGAAGGCTGCTGTACGATAATCTACTCCGACGATGCGACAGAAAAATTGAATTCGATCAGAGAAATCTCGTTGATCAAAAGTAAGTAATCTCCGAGAATAATGAAAGTTTTTGGGTGTCCTGATAAATTATGTACGAAAATATACAATGATATCAATACTAATAATAAAATTCTATGAATATATTAGATCGTTTTGTATTTTATTTTTCATATTATATCTTTTCGCTTTTTCCGCATAATCTCAGCGGCTTATCGATCTTTGCGACGAATTTTTGGTAAAATCTTACCCGCGAAGAATGCACGATGTACATCCGCGATTCATTGAAAACGCGCGGCTTGTAGCGAAATATTGCGATTCCCATTTAGTAGATTTTTCTTTTGGCGTTTTCGCGCGAATGCATCGAGCGTCAACGGCTTCTTTCATACGCTCTCGTTTTATTTTCCGTGTTACGAGTGCGCTCGCCGTCGTTGCTTTCATCTTGGGGGGAAAAAAAACTCTCACGAGTGTCACTCTTTATTTTTATTTTTCTTTCAAGCTGTGCTTAGCGCTCGTGTAAGAAAAAAAAAATTCTGGAGCTTGATGAAAAAAAAAAAAACTTTTTGCATGATTTTTTGCCTCGTCGTGCTTCGACGAGAGTACTCGCGTTACGAAACGAGTACTCGGCGTCGAAACGTTAATGTTTTTTCTGTATCATCCCTCGGGTGTTATCTTTGACAATGTCTTTTTCTTTTTTTTTCTCTCTCTCTCTCTCTCTCTCATGATGTGCTCTTTCAGCGATTTCGCGTTTCATCCACCACTCACACCTGCCTTCGATCGTGTTGCGGAGACTTTCAGCTCCGGTGAACTGACGGCCCGACTCATCGCTTGGAAAAACAAAAGTCGTCAGCAGCGGACTGCAGCTTCTGAGGTAAGTTGGTGTAGATGGGCGTATTGTACGTTTCGATAAAAAATTTTAAAAAAATGTACCTACATGGAGAATTGTGTGGAGACGTTCACTGTACTGCGGATATATTCGGCAATTCGTTTAAATGAGAATTGAATCGTAAAAGATTTAGTACAAAAAAGAGTTGGTACACCTGTGAGTTTGTACGAATTTGATATAAATGAGGACTGGTACACGCGACAGGCTGGCACACTTGAGGGTTCATACTCACAAAAGTCAGTGCATGTAATAATTAGTACACTTGAGAGTGCACTTTACGTACAAATAAAACTTGGTACAGAGGAGAACTCGCGCATAGGATTCGCACTAACAAGAGTTAGTACACACAATCATTGGTACACTTGAGAGTTCATATCAAAGTGCATATAACAATTAGTACACTTGGGAGTGCACTCTACGTACAAATAAAACTTGGTACAGAGGAGAACTCGCGCATAGGATACGCACTAACAAGAGTTAGTACACACAATAATTGGAACACTTGAGAGTTCATATCAAAGTGCATATAACAATTAGTACACTTGGGAGTGCACTCTACGTACAAATAAAACTTGGTACAGAGGAGAACTCGCGCATAGGATTCACATTAATAATAGTTAGTACAAACAATAATTGGTACACTTGAGAGTGCATTTTACGTACAAAAAAACTTGGTACAGAGGAGAACTCGCGCATAGGATTCGCACTAACAAGAGTTAGTGCACACAATAATTGATACACTTGAGAGTTCATATTAATAAGAGTTAGTGCATATAATAATTAGTACACTTGAGAGTGCACTTTACGTACAAATAAAACTTGGTACAGAGGAGAACTCGCGCATAGGATTCACACTAACAACAGTTAGTACAAACAATAATTGGTACACTTGAGAGTTCATATCAAAGTGCATATAACAATTAGTACACTTGGGAGTGCACTCTACGTACAAATAAAACTTGGTACAGGAAGAACTCGCGCATAGGATTCACACTAACAACAGTTAGTACAAACAATAATTGGTACACTTGAGAGTTCATATTAATAAGAGTTAGCGCATATAATAATTAGTACACTTGAGAGTGCACTTTACGTACAAATAAAACCTGGTACAGAGGAGAACTTACGCATAGGAATCACACTAAAGAGAGTTAGTACACACAATAATTTTTACACTTGAGAGTTTATATTAATAAGAGTTACCGCATATAATAATTAGTACACTTGAGAGTGCACTTTACGTACAAAAAAAACTCGGTATAGAGGAGAACTCGCGCTTAGGATTCGCACTAACAAGAGTTAGTACACACAATAATTGGTACACTTGAGAGTTCATATCAAAGTGCATATAACAATTAGTACACTTGAGAGTGCACTCTACGTACAAATAAAACTTGGTACAGGGGAGAACTCGCGCATAGGATTCACACTAACAACAGTTAGTACAAACAATAATTGGTACACTTGAGAGTTCATATTAATAAGAGTTAGCGCATATAATAATTAGTACACTTGAGAGTGCACTTTACGTACAAATAAAACCTGGTACAGAGGAGAACTTACGCATAGGAATCACACTAAAGAGAGTTAGTACACACAATAATTTTTACACTTGAGAGTTTATATTAATAAGAGTTACCGCATATAATAATTAGTACACTTGAGAGTGCACTTTACGTACAAAAAAAACTCGGTATAGAGGAGAACTCGCGCTTAGGATTCGCACTAACAAGAGTTAGTACACACAATAATTGGTACACTTGAGAGTTCATATCAAAGTGCATATAACAATTAGTACACTTGGGAGTGCACTCTACGTACAAATAAAACTTGGTACAGGGGAGAACTCGCGCATAGGATTCACACTAACAACAGTTAGTACAAACAATAATTGGTACACTTGAGAGTTCATATTAATAAGAGTTAGTGCATATAATATCTAGTACACTTGAGAGTGCACTTCACGTACACACAATAATTGGCACACTTGAGAGTTCATATTGATAAGAGTCGGTACACCTGAGGGTTCATATTAATAAGAATTCCCGCACGTAATAAGTACTAGTACAATTGAGAGTGGCCTCCACGGACGAATAAGACGAAGGTACAGGGAAGAACTCGTGTATAGGATTCATACTGGCACGAGTTAGTACACGTCGTAATTGGTGTACACTTGAGAGTTTATATACGCATAAGAGGAATGTATAGGCACGCAAGACACTCGGTACGTCGTGCAGAGCTAGCCGTGTATACTCGGGAGCCCTCCGGATAAATTCAAAATCACAATAATAATAATGGCTCTTCAAAAAATGCGCGAAACATCAGGCGAATGAATAAAATCGCGTGTGACATTCCGCCATTGTCCGCGCGTTACATCGTCAAGATAAAAATGCCGACTCGGACTCAAGGACGTGATTCCAAAAAGAGGAAAAAGGTCACGCTCCAACGGTGGAACCATCGGTAACCCGCCTAGCCTTTTACACTTAAAATAACCCAAGGATTTCGAATTTGTCACCACTCGATTTTACTCCATACGGGGATATTTCGCAAATCGCGCTTACCCACACAAAACTCATCGAAATAATACTCTCAGGATTCTCAAAGAACAAAAACAAAATAAACCATTTTTGAAATGATAAAACTCACACGAAAAATGGCAGAAAATTTCTTTCGCTGTATTTTTCATCGACGAGCAAACTTGGCGGAATATATTTTCTCTTCAATTTACGATATGTTTCATGAAAATTACATTGTATTATGAGTCACCCTGTATGTCACGCGATTATTTTTGCGCCCAAGACGGGATCCGAGTGTTAGGGGAATTCAGCGTTATACGGGGGAGGGGTGATTGGAGGAGAAAACGAGAGAGGATATTGTAGGACGAGAGAGGAGAGATAATACGGTAGGCACACATATACGTATATACAAAGACTGCACGGTGAGTCAGTCGATTGCGCTGAGGAGCCACGCAGAGGGGAAAAGACGGTACCGCAGAGAGCAGTAGTCACTCTACAGCTGTTCAAGTTCGGATATCCTCTGCTCCACATGAGCTATTATCTCTGCAAATTCAACGGAAAGCCAATAATACTGCGTTATTGCATTTTTTATTCAAGAAAAATCTTCCTCAGCATCTCCTTTTTTTATTCCCATTCTCTCTCTCTCTCTTTTTCTCTATCCTACAATCTCGTTCGCTCCAACAGCGAGCAATGTCGCAGATCGGAGTAAAAAAATGCTGGCAAATGAAAATAAACTTGCTCCTATTCGTTGATCAACTCCTCCGCGGTTCACAAGGCTCATAAATGTTTTCGCAGAGCCTCGGACAGTTTTTGAAAATTTCGTGCTAAATATACAAGTGTCACAGCGATGTGGGATAAGTTGCATCGAATTCCGGAGATGAGTGGACGTTGAAACAGTGTGTGATGTTGAATATGAGATGCAGGTAGTGTCGCAAACGGGCGAGAGGCTGGCGCGCGAGTTCGTGAAAGCTGTGGGAAAGGCGATGTTTTTCTTGTTTTTTTTTTCGATCGAAACTGTCGGGATTTCAAAAATGTAGGAAAAAACGACGACGCTGTCGGCGTGATTCTTTATCGGCGGTGCAAATTCTGATTTTGCTCCGAGGGTGTGACGGTTTCGTGACCGTAAATGGGCCTTCGAAGACTCGAGAGATTTACGCGCTGAAATTTAATCTACTTTTTTTTTATACTTGCGATTTAATATATAATCATCGTGGCGTTAATTTGATGAACAAAACACGTGCTTTGAGCGACTTATCAACGTATTTTTCGTCAAGCATAGACAGCAAAATCCGTGATTTTCCCACGCTGAAACACGAGGATGTTTTTTTTTATATTTCGTAAAAAAATAACAATCAAAAACTAGCTTCTAATTCCAAAAACCTAATTCGTAATCGCCTTCGTCGTGCTTCGCGATCGTGAGCGCGAATGTCTACTACGTGTGCGTCACATCCGGTTTGTGCACGCGGAAACATTTTTGTTACGCGAGAGCGTTTTGCGTGAGTTCGAGGAGGACGACTGGGGCATGCGATTTGCACCTTTTTTTTTCAAAATTGTCGATGTTTTTGAAAAAAAAAATGTTCAAGATTCAATCGCCTTTCGCGAGAGTTCCTACGTGATTCGATCGAGTCTCAAAGAAACTGAAAATTGCGTCCTCAAAGCGTCGAAATTCGAACTTTCCACTTCCGAATTTGTTGGGAAAAAATTAACAAATCGCTCGTGTGAATTGTCATTCCGATTCATTTTGGGGAATCTTTTTTTTTTTGATTATTCTGATGACGAAAAATCTCGGACTCTCGATCGATAAAACATTCTGTGAAAAAGATACGTCTCGCGATTTCACCTGATTCTCAAGAGATTTTATCTCCTTTAGAAACAACGAATTAAGAATGTTTTCCCAAGAAAAAAAATGTCGAAAAATCGCGAATAAAAATTTCGATGAAATATTTCGAAAATTTATCAAAAATTTCCAAGAATGATGCAAAACAACGTTACGACGACATTCCGATATTGTCATCGTTGAAGAATTGTGCAAAAATTCATATCCAAGTGCTCGAAACTTTAGCTCCATCTCGAAAAAAAAAAAAATCATCATCGCGTTCGATATTTCATCGTCAGGAATTCAATTTCAAATTCACATCCGATAATAAGCGTAAGAGAGAAAGTGAGAGAAGGAGAGAAGGAAAGAGAATAAAGGAGGCTGAGGGAGAACCTTTGAAAATCTTTGCTTCGGCGTCTGCGCATAAAAGCTCCGTCGTTAAATACTCCACGAAATCACCTCGCACACACGGCCCGACATTGATGCACGAACTCGTCCCGTCCATCGAGCAAACTGCGCGTCCGCGTGTGCGTCATTATTGCAGACAATGGCACGTAAATAAGCGTAAAAACTGAGAAGAAAAAAGAAAAGCACGAAACGCGGGAAAAAAAAGCGGAAAAATCACGCCGGAAAATGTTTATTCGCGATCGTACCGGAAGTGATTGAGAGAGTCAAAATCACCGTCAAAGTTCCTCGGCGGTGTGCAATTTCCGAGCGTAAATCCACGCGTGCAATGGTGATTATCTCGATATAATTACGAGAGAGTCGACGGATCCAATAATTACGCGATTATCTTACGTCCTTGACGTTTGTTTTATCGAGAAAAAAAGAAAATATGCCAGGAGAGAGACGCGAGCAGTCCTCGGTTTTGCGCTCCGATCGAACATCCCGAAATTCGACGGTCATCATCGCGATGGAAAATGACAATTGTTCGACGAGCGATTACGAGCTCAATCGCGAACGTCATCACCCTCCCGCAACGACTTGCATACCTCTGCCGAAGAGCGGCCAATTTGCAAATGTCAAAAGTCACGAAAAGGTCGACAGCAAACACGCGAAAACCGAGAAAAATCGTCTGAAGCTCATAATGCGATGCAACGACGGGGAACAACGCGATGACGACGAAGACGGCGACGAAAATTGGTTTGCCAATTGTGCGAAAAATAAAAATTTTCGGAAAAACGGTGTTTCCACGCGAGACGGCCAATCGACGGTCAATCTTAGCAACACTACGATACCTCGTTATCGAATCAAGTCGTCGGAAATGACGAGAAATAGCGAGAAAAAGGTGATGGTCGATTTTCGATTTGTTTGGTTTTTTTTTCATTTTTTTCAATCGCATACTTTGAGTGTTTGAGAAAAAAAATTGAGAAATGCACGAAATTTGGAGTTTGGTACCAATTTTTTTTTTGACATTCGCGACGGAAATGCGGATTAGTTCTTTTGAATATTCAATCGAAAATACGAACTCGATGGCGAGACTCTTTCGTGGTGAAAATTTGCTCCGTGGATTTTTGAAAATGCGTGGGGAAAATACGTGGCGAAAAGTATTATAGTGACGCCGTATTATTCGGGAGAAATTTTGAAAAATTGTGCCGCAAAATGGACTCATTATTTTTGAAACTTTGAATCGAATGACAGCGATTTTTGTTTTCTTCGAAAGAATCGAATTCCTTATAAGATAATTAGATTCTTCGTCGCTTCTTGCTTAAAGTACAATATTCCAGGATACGACGAGAGTCTGGAAAACTACCAAGTGCATGTACTATTAAAGACTCCGAGATTACTGATCTTTGATAATAAAAAATTTCGAAAGTCTGTCGATAAATGTGTCGATAAAATTCTGGTATGAAAAAACATGGGGAATCTTTTTGGTCATTCTGAAATGAATTTCCAACCAAGATAAAAGGTTTCGACACTTGATATTTCGGCGAGAGCGAGATGGAAGAACATTGTTTTTTCAAAACAGGCGGTATTTTCTAAAAAAAATTAAAACATTGCTCACGTTGATTCGAAAATGCTTTATGGGACGGTGCCACAATGGTACTCGATCGGTAACAAAGATTGCACACTATCCCACCGAAGCCGAACAAGAAAAGCTCATTTTCTTCAAAACGGATGTATAAATTAAAAAATTAAAGAATTGTTACGTTTTTTCAAAAATTTTCTTTGCCGATACATTATTTAACGCGATAATTATTCGATTTGGAACGAAGGCAACTTTTTCGTACCATATAAGCGTTTAAATACGTTTCGCCAGCAGGAGGAAAGGTTTCGACATTCAAAAGCATCCTCCGCCGCGATCAACCCCGAAACAGCGGCGTGCGTGCCGAGCATCGCACGCGTCGGCGTGGAAGGTGGTGGCACCTCTTTGTTGTATCCGTGGGACACAGCGGCGGCCCCACCACCACCACCACCACCGCGACAATCATCGGCAAATACGAGAGAGGGTCTTACGATCGGACGCCCTTACGTCGTATCGGGAGATCCGCCCCTGAGCCGGAACAAAGTCACTGCGACGCAGCAGCTACAGTCCGCATCCACCATCAGAGTCTGTCCAACATCCGATTCCCGTCTCCCGATAAACCCCATCGAAACAACCCGTGAGAACCTCCGCGGACGATGTCAATACGAGAAGCCGAATTATCGAAATCAACGAGTAACGCCTCATCATCATAAGGGTCATGACATGGATACACCGGACGCTAGGGGCGATAACAGCGTGCCGAATTCCGACACCCCGAGTCCCGAGGTAAGAGGAGTGCAGATACAAAAAGTGAAATAACATCGCGGAAACGATGCGCGTACGCGCGAAGCGATCTTTGTGTGTATCTCGCCTTTCTTTTGTCCACCTCGTAAATGTTGATAAATGTCATTACACGCTAAATCGGATGACACAAAAACGGGGACAATCAGTGTTTATCGAACGTGAAAGACATTGTCACAGGGAAACTCTGCAGAGGAGAGGAATTTTATCGGTTGGGGTGGCGCATGAGAGAAACCCCCGAGAGCCTCCATGATACATAATATCACTCGTGAGCCCCCGTATTGATTTTTCTCATGCCCGCACTCTATTCCGTCCCTACCCTTTTTTTCGTCTTCGCTCTGTTCTTACAGCACTGTCATCTCTTTAACTCGCGAGTAAACATCATAATATTTACATCTGTCGGACATTGAAACTTCCTTCACATCTCCTTTTATGGTAATGCTTTTTTCATTCGCGTGGGCGGCGTTTTTATAGGTTATACATTGTTAGGTGATGCGAATAAAGTGAAAATTGATTTAGCTTATCAGCGATCATACACGTTTGAGGGTGAAGAGTGGACCTCCGTTATCGATATTTTTGGAAAACTTGGGGTTTCGGATTTTCGAAAAACTCGCCGGAATTTCCGGAAATCCAATTGTCTCCAGCATCCGTCACTTCTTTTTGTTTCGTTTGTTGCTAATTTTCTTTCGATACACTTTCACGTACTATTTTTATAGGTTATGTTGTTATTCGATAGAATATTCGAAATTTGGGATGAACTTTGAATCAATGCAGAAGAGTGCGATTTTTCATGAAAATGGTTACAGTTGTTTTCTCCTTTTA
This sequence comes from Heteropelma amictum, assembly GCA_959613375.1. NCBI lineage: Eukaryota > Metazoa > Arthropoda > Insecta > Hymenoptera > Ichneumonidae > Heteropelma > Heteropelma amictum. Next base: position 30,297,640 of record OY390721.1, read on the forward strand.
CGGTGTGATAATTGGTTGATTCACACTTTCGCATGCTTTAAGCCATGCGCGAGGACCGTCTGCTACAACGAGGATGGAAGCAGCGACGAGGATAGCAAACTGGACGAGTCGCGAGCGTACAGACTGTCGTCGCTTTATCACGACACTTGGCCCATCAAGAGAGATATCTGGACCAACGACAGAGCGAGTCTTCCAGCACCCACCGGCGGTTCCGCAGGAAGCCAACAAAATGTATGTTTTCCCACAAAACGCCTCTCCGAGTATTTTTTGACCAAACATTCTTAAACAAGTTTGTTATTTATTTCGCTCTAGTATCATCTACAAAATGATGGCTAAATTTTAGTTATTTTCGATTTAAGAAATAGATGTACTCTAAGAACGAGGTGCAATGATGTTTTTCGCACAAAAAAATCTCTGCAACATATTTTTGATCAGAAATGAAGAAAATCCGTCTCACCGACGTTTGTGGTTGTTCAAGAGTCGCCAAAACGTAATTTCCCAAAGTATCCAACGTGCAAACGAGTCTTTCACCGTTTACCGTGGCAATCTGATTTACCAGTGGCTGCGATCGGATACCAGAAATGGGACGATAAATTTCACGTTTTGTCGTTTTTTCCAAAAGCATATAATTCGTAGTGTACTTTGGATGCAAAATGAAAAATCAACAAGGCGAAGTTTTGTTCATTTTCAATCGAAACACGAAATCCGCCCAAATTGTATCGCATCCACGAAAAGTAATAACGAAGCAAAGAAAATTCCGAAAAACGCGACGTGAGAAACGAATTGTTTCAGGATATGACGAGCGTCATGAGTTTCTCATCGAGCACGGGGATGAGCGGGAGTTCAGCGGGAATGTGCGGTCATCGTCGGTTGGGGGCGAAAGTCGACGTGGTTTACAGTCTCCTGGGGATGCTCGGAAGTACGGAGGGTCGCGAGGACATGAGCGCGACGCTGCTCGCGATGAGCAACTCGATCGACAGCTGTCTGGTGATGAGACAGTCGGGTTGTCTGCCGTTGCTCGTGCAGTTGATACACGCGCCGGGTCAGGACGAGGACACGCGTGAGCGCGCAACGAGAGCCCTGCACAACGTGATAAACGCTCGCAGCGACGAGAAGGTCGGAAGAAGGGAGGCCCGAGTGCTGAGGCTTCTCGAGCAGATTCGCGATTATTGTCAAGCGCTGAGGGCGTCGATCGAGACGGTGAGACCCCCGGACGATCTCGAGAGACACCCGGGGCCGACGATCGCGGCGCTGATGAAGCTCTCCTTCGACGAGGCGCACAGACACGCCATGTGCCAGCTCGGTGGGCTCCACGCGATTTCCGAGCTCATAGAAATGGATCACGCGTCACACGGGAGCGACTCGGACGACCCGAGCTGCGTGACCTTGCGAAGATACGCCGGCATGGCATTGACGAATTTAACCTTCGGCGACGGTAACAACAAAGCTCTGCTGTGCTCGTTCAGGGCGTTCATGAAGGCCCTGGTGTCTCAATTGCGCAGCCTCAGCGACGATCTTCGCCAAGTGACGGCGAGCGTCCTGAGGAACTTGTCGTGGCGCGCCGACAGCAGCAGCAAACAAACGCTGCGGGAAGTCGGTGCCGTTACGGGTCTCATGAGAGCAGCGATGGAGGGACGCAAAGAATCGACCTTGAAGTCGATATTATCGGCACTGTGGAACCTCTCGGCGCATTGCAGCACGAACAAGGTGGACATATGCGCGGTAGAGGGAGCTCTGGCGTTTCTCGTCGATATGCTGAGCTACAAAGCGCCCTCGAAAACGCTGTCGATCGTCGAGAACGCCGGGGGCATACTGCGCAACGTTTCCAGTCACATCGCCGTGAGAGAGGACTACCGGAGGATAATCCGGGAGCGCGATTGCCTCCAGGTGCTCCTGCAGCAGCTGAGATCGCCGAGTTTGACGGTCGTCAGCAACGCCTGCGGCGCATTGTGGAACTTGTCCGCTCGTTGCCCGCACGATCAGCGACTCTTGTGGGACCTGGGGGCAGTGCCGATGCTGCGCAGTCTCGTCCACTCGAAGCACAAAATGATATCGATGGGCTCGAGCGCGGCTCTGAAGAACTTATTGAGCGCGAGACCGGCCGGCAGCAATCTCGTTCATTTGGACTCGACGGCGCGTGGTCTGGGTCTGCCGACGCTTCCGACCCTGGTCGCGCGTCGTCAGCGCGCCCTGGAGCAGGAAATCGATCAGAGTCTCGCCGAAACGTGCGACAACATCGAACCGAGCACATCGCCGATCAACAAGGATGACAAATTTTCGTTCAAGCTCGAACGCAGCTTCGCCGACGTTAACGGACGCGGTAGGATTTATCACGTGAACGGAAATCAAACGATCGCGGCGACGCGCCCAAAGTACAACAGCTCGGTACCGCGCAGCGAGAGCAGAGAATCCATGCGTTCCGTCACCAGTACGCACTCCGATACCCTCTTCGAGAGGGTCAGTCGTCACGTGACCAATGACCTTCTTACCGTCAATGACCTTCACGCTAAACAGCAATCGTCGTCTCTCCATTCGACGATAGCTTTCGGCGACAACAACTGTTACGGCCACCAGACGGCGCCCTGCCGAACTAACAACGCGGAGAAGAAATACGCGCTGCGTTACAAAAGCTGTATCCCCGAGAGAGGCGGGAACGGGGGGGAATCCGGGAGAATCGACCTTGACGATCTCGCTTGTACAACGTCGACGATGTCGTGGGCGACCGGGCCCGATCGCGAATCCGCGTGCTCGCAGATTCTCGTTAACGCGTCGATCGACGACAGCCTGAGTTCGGTGGCGTCGAGCAAATCGTCCTTCAAGAGACCCGACGATCTGCCGATTCGCAATACTCGCATCAACTATCACAATTCGTCGTTGAGATCGCCCGCTGGACGTGGCAATTCCACTGACAAGATTCTCAGCCTCGAGGTCGAAAGTCCGACAGTGGCGACGCCGGCAACGCCCGAACGTCAGATTCGCGCGACAACCCTGGAGCGTAATTCAAACGCCGGCGCGTTCGAAATTTACGCCGAGACCGACGTCGATCAACCGACGAATTACGGGCTTCGTTACGCCGAGCAAAATTCCGACGAGGATGAAAAAGCGTGTTTGCTCGATATACCGGAAACTGAGAACGACCTTGACGACGCCGTCGAGAATTATCGCGTCGAGGGAACGTCCTATCGCGCTATGATGCCACCTGCTGATGGTAAAACAGATCTCTCGTCGGATTTTCATTCCGCACAACCGACTTCGCGCGTGATTCGTTCGAGAAGCGTCGTCGATGGGGTTACTCGTGATGATGCTCAACGGGAAAAATTGTCGCAGAGGGCATCCACGTCCGATGCCAATGAAAAAAGCACGCCGATTCCAAGCTCCGCCGAGAGTAGCTCGCAACGCGGTTCCAACGTCCTGCAATCGAGGTAATTATCGATATTTACTTTCCTTCTTCGTTGTGGCTGAAAGTTTCTATGCGTTTATTGAAAAATTCTGCCGGAAGGAAGAACTTTCTTCTCAGTTTAGTTTTAGCACTTAAACTTTTGCTTGCAACTGCCGAGAATGAAAAAAATTTTACTTTTACGCGGTCCAGTGTGACGGTAGTATAACACCGATTTAAATATTAATTTGAAGGGACTCTCATCGCAATTTTTCATGTCCCACTCGAGTAACGTGGAATTTCTTTGAATCCCATGCACCGCCAACCGTTAACCCCTCTATGACGTTTTTTTTACCGAAAAATCGTCCCTTCAAAGGACAGTCCATGCCGAAGCTTAATTTACGTCGAACTCAATTTTTTTCAAATTCTTACGCTGAAAAAATTTGTATTCCAAAACTCTTCAATTATATCCGTCAAATCGGTGTATTAGGTAGTGATGGAAATTAGCTTTGGATAAATTTTCGATTTTTTTAAATTTTCGTTACTGGAAAAGTGCAAATAAGTTTTGGATAATATTTGAAAAGAGCGTGGACGTCGTGGAGCGGACGTGAACCCAAAGTTGATTTTTTATTATTCTCCCAATTCAGAACGAGCTATAGCAAGTCCCATTTGGAGGATTTTTTGCAGTGAGAAGCTCTTGTCGGCGGGAGCTTGAAAAATATTAAATTCGACTTTTTTCGATCTATTCTAATTTGTGTATTTTCGACGAGAACAACTCTCATCTTTGCTGTCTCATTATCCGGTACGACTCGTAGAGTAACGATAGATTCTGACGAATTCTCGATCGATTTTTTTTTCTCCGAAACTCTCAGCGAGTCCTTGGCGAATTGCGACAATTTCATCACCGAGAGATTCCAGACGAGTCCGTGTCGCTCGCGATCTTCGACATCCGGTTTTGACGTCGATTCCGTGTCGAGCATCGATACGGCCGATGCGCAAATCAATTACCTCCTTCTCAATGACGAAGTGAAAATGAGCAACGGCTCGGCGCTCGTTGATCCCGATTTACCCGTAATTTACAATCACGACAAGTCATCCGAGGGAGAAAATATTCGTAATCCTGTTGGGAGCGACGGCGATGATGACGACGAAGATCTGCTGGCTGCTTGCATTCACAATGGAATGCAAAACAACAGGTGCGACTCCTTTGAAACTTCTTCGTGCAATATTAACATTCGCTCGCTTTTACAATCGTCATTGTTCGAGTTTAACCCTCCGTGTGTGCACTATATTTTTCGAGACACGGTGTGTACACTGGGTCTTTTCGGGAACAGACGAGATTTCAAGGTTTTCTAGGCTTTCAAAAAATCTGAAAAAATTCTAGGTTACTTCTTGAAGTCTTTACTACATGGCCCGGAAGTTGCCGAAGTCGACAGTTTTGAACCGTTGTTATTAAAAATTGAAGAATCCTGGACAAAGCCGGAAAATATGTGGGTTTCTAATTTCGACTGTTTCTTGAAAGACTCAGTGTTCACACGGAGGATTAATGGCTCTTCTCGACATTTATTATCAAACTTTTCGAGCAAAAAATTCGTTTGTGCAAATATCGAGGCAAATATACGAAACGAGAATATTTTTTTTCTCAAATAGAAGATTTTCGTATGAACCATTTTTCTCATTGATGAAGATCGAGGCGGTTCCGATGAATTGAGAAAAAAATATTTGTCTCTCAGGCACAGACACTCGTTTCGGAGGAACAGCTTGAAGACGCCACCGTCAGAGTGCAACCTCGCTCGTTATCAGACGAGTCTGGCGTTGAATCAAGTCGAAATTAACAATTACGTTCAACGCAACGACAGCGCGTCTCGATCGAATTCCCCATCGAGTTTGAACATCGAAGTAACGGCGGTATCGCCAACGGAAAATAATCAAGCTGAGAGTTCGGTGGCCGGCGTGAATTACGCCGAATTCGAGGACAATTTCAACGTCGCCAAGGGCGACGATAAAATCAGCGTTGAATACAAAAAACTATCGGAATATTCCTGCGACAGAGAGGAGGAAGCGAGTTACGAGGACGTCGGTAAGGTCGCGAGGAATTTCCTGGAGTTCGACGACCCGGCAACGCTGGACAAACAAGCGGACGCCATCGAGAACATCGCGGCGCACTCGGATTCGAGCTCGAATCGCGAGAACCACGATTCCGAGAGCATGGAATCGTCCGATTCCGTGGAACGTTCGGAGCAGGCGCTTTTGCAATTGTGCATAAAGCCAAACTCTGCGAAAAGCCATGACCCGGTGATGAACGAGTCGAATTCGATACCGTCGAGTGTAACGAAAATCGATGGATTCAGCGACGAGGATCGTCCGGAGGGCGAGACGAGCGGGAATGGAAAATCAGCGAGCAACGACGAGTGCAAAGTGAAAAACGCGGACGAGTACAGACGCCAGAGAGATCCGGACGCCATGATAGCGTCGCTGGATCGTCTGACCGCGACGCTCGTTCAGCAGAGCGAAGCGATGCGCGAGCGCGATTCGTCGGCGATGAAACAGAGCGTACTGAGCGACACATGGGCGGAGGACTCGCCGAACGAAGTTTCTTATCCGAGTATAAGCGTGAGCGCGCCTTTCATAGCTTCATTCAAGAGCGACACGGACGAGGATCATCAGGAGGCAACGGAGACGGCGACGATATCGGCGTCGACGCGCGATTGCGAAAAATACGAGTCATCGTGCATGACGAATTCCCGCATAATCGAGCGCGAAGCGATACGCTTGGCGGAGGCTGTTAGCGCGGAGGCAACGCGACAGAGAATGGATTACGGTGCGCGGGGTGGTGGTATGACGCTGAGCGATCACGGAACAGCGGGGGAACCGGCGTCGATGGAAAACGAGAACGTCTCCCTCGCGTCGAGTTACACGGAGCCTCGGGACATGTCGGACCCGACGTTGGAACATCGCGAACGTTGCCGTTTCAATTCCTTATCGCCGTTTCGGGTCAAAGGTCACAGGAGCGTCGACCACCGTACGGGAAGAAAGAAGTCACTTCCCCTCGGCGTTATGGCGAAACGCGCCCTGGGATCTCAAAACGCTGGGAGTCTCGAGAGCCTCTTGAACGACTGCAGCCTCGGTGGGTACTCTCAGCTGGAGAACGTGATGCCACCCTCGTTGATGGACGAGATTTTCGACAACGGCGACATGGAGAACAGCATGCTGAGCGTCGCAAGTATAACGTCCGAGATCGCAGAGTCCAAGGAGCAGGATCCCGGAGGCGAGCTTCGTCGCACCGCCGAGCCGATGAACCTTTTCGACCGTTCGGACGTCAAGGTCATCTCGATGACCTCCGGGAATCACGCGGCAGCGATGAACGCCAGCGGGAATGACAGCGCGAGCGAGTACCTCGAGAATATCAATCCGCCGTCGTTGCTCAACGAGATAAGCGACATGGACGATTCGACGATCGACGCCAATACCGACACCATGTGCAGCGAGACGCTCTGCGTCGATACGGACATTACCAGCGAGGAGGTATCCCGGGGTGTCGTCGGCGAGCAGCGCATCGCCGAGTCGGAAAACGACACGGACGACGCGGGCACCCCGATAACCACCGACACTTGCTACACGAGCTCTGCCGAATCAACGCCGAAAAAGCGATCGCACAAGAGTCACTTGACGCCGAAGCAGAGGAGACAATTGGCCAAGGAGAGATTCAAGACGTACACCATCGCTGCTGAATTGGTGAAGAGAGAGGAGGACGAGAGGCGCAAGCACGAGATCGATCCGTCGCAGGGTTTGTGCAAAATGTCGGAGAAATCATCGACCTTCGCGAAACTGACGCCGAGACAGAGGAGACAGGAGGATCCGGCGAGATTTCAGACCCAGGTTTTGACGAATCCCTTTCCCGATTTTCGCGCGATGGCGGCTCCTCGGGAGAGTCCCAAAGTCGAGGAGGAAACACCCGGGATGCCCACCCCGGTCGGGCATCTCGATTATTTGTGCGGCGGTCGAACGTTCAGGAAGAAGCGTCCCGAGTACGCGGAACATCCCGATCGTTATCGAACTCGAACTTTGGGTGAGATCGAAGCGAGCCTGTTCTCCGATGATAAGGAAGATACCGTTGTTATCGATGACGCGCCAAGGGAGTATATCACCGCGGACGATGCCGAGGACACGAGCTGCGACGCGATGCAAACGATGCTCGAACAAAACGCCAACATAGTGCTGCACACCCTGAACGAGACGAGCAAAATCATCGACGGGAACCTCGACGACCTGCTGGATTGCGAGACGCTAAGTCTGGTCTCGAACGACTCGGAATCCGAGCACAGTTTGCGCATGCGCATGGCGAATGAACTCGGCAAGAAATTGATGACGAGTTGCCTCCGGAGGGCCAACAGAAGAGCAATCGCGACGTCGCGCCAGGAGGAGGAAACGGTCGTTGAAGACGACGCGAGGTCGAACGAAGCAGCCTTCGAGGACGAGAGAGAACCGCGTCCGAGAGCGAGCGACTCGGAGAACGAGGAGGGCGAGGAACAACCGCGGGAAACGATAAGACCGAGAATCGTGAAACCGGAAACGGTGGTGAGACGCGACCGCAGCGTTGACTCCCAGTTGGCCGAAAAATCCGAACCAGCCAGCCCCAAGGGTATCCGAGGAAGAAGGAGGGCTCTGTATTCTACGCCGAACACGAGGAGAACGACGCCGCAATCGTCGCCGATAAAACAAGCCAATCATCCACCGACCACGGGAATTCCAATGGGAAGAAGCAACACGACGCCGGTCGTACGGTCTACGCGCGCAACCACGCTTCGACAAAACACCAATGTCCCTTTGAACGCCGTTAAAGACGCGATTAGAACGAATTTCCCCGCGAAAAATGCGCCATCGTCCAACGTCGATAAACGCGCGAGGAATCCGGCTCTCTCGAAGAGAAGCTCGATACCGCAGCGCGGAACGACGACGAATCACGCGACGACGAAATTCGTGAAGCGTCTCAGTACGCCCACCGGTTTCACCCAGAAAGACGCCGCCAAGGTCGACGCTGCCCCGGCGAAACCGTTGGAGAGACAAGGAACCTTCACCAAGGACGAACCGGAGACCGAGAACGCCCCGACGGTCGAATCCTGCTCCTCTCCCGTCAAGTCGAAGATCGCGAAGCCAACGAGGAGTTCGCCGATTCGCTCGAATCCCACCGCCATGCCGGTTAAGTCCAAGATTCTCGTGAAGGGCACCGAGAGCCAAAATTCACGAGTAACCTCCTCGTCGTCGGCGTGCGGGAAAAAAGTAGCCACCGTCGAGCCGGCGTTTTCCTTCGGCAAGTGTCAAAACGATCAGGGAAACTTTCAAACAACGGAAAACGCGAGAGCGACGACAACGAGACGCTTCGCCAGTCTCGGACAAAGGTCGAGCAGCAACTCGAGCATCGTTTCGTCCCCGTCGACGCCGATACCGAGTCGAAAATTGCCGAAGGAAGCGACCAGCAAGATCGCGAGTCTCTGGAAAAAAGTGGAGGTCAGCAGGGCGAAGCAACGCTTCGAGAAGCCCGACGCGAGACAGTGGATAACGGCGAACGCGACCGAAGCGCCGGACGCTCAAAGGATCGTCACCAAACCGCCCGCGTTTCGACTGTTTCGCAGCTCGACCTTCGAGGGTGTGCCTCAAGAGACGAGCGACATCGCGATTGCCGACGAAGCGATAAGCTCGACGAGAATCGCGGAGGCTCGCGAGAAAACATCCAAGTATCGAAACTCCTGCGATCTCACGGGTATGCCGCAGACGGACGCGCCTTGCAAGATCCCCGTTAAATTCGCGGACAGAAGAATCGCCGGCAAGGACACGCCCATCGGATGCGGAACCATCGTCCTGAGAAAACAGCGGAGCATCGACTGCAGCGCTGCGGCGGCAGCTGCTGATATCGATTGTACAAAAAGAATATCGCGACTGGGTTCGTTCATCAGCGTGGACGCATCGAAGAACGAACCACGTGATCAAAATCGTACGAACGAGAATACCGTTCGCGCGCCAATTTCGGCGATCGTACCGCCCTTCAATTATAATCCACGCCGGGAAGTCTCGTCATTGACGACGAGGACGAGATTGGACGATGATAACGATGATATTCGGGATTTTCAATCGAAAATAATCACGAGTTCGGCTAAAGTTACGAGCGTTTGAGCCTGCGTTATGAATTCTATCATGAGATTCAGTTTCTTTCGGTCGAAACGGAAGTAGGCGTTATGAGAATCTTTCGTTCGCTTTGTTCGTATCATTTTCCGTATCTCCGTTTTCTTCTCTTTCCCCTTTTTTATTATTTCGGGCTAGTCACGAGCATCCGAGTATCAACCGTTCAGTTAACCTCAAATTATGCACTTTCTTTCACGCTGCGAGCCGTGTCATTTTTCCATTCGGCTTGCGTCCGTTATAATCGATTGGATGTTGCAATGCCGCGATGCATGCATCCAATCTCAACGAAGGCCCTGGTAAGGTCGGTCCTCTCTTCCGTCGCGTTATTTTATTCCCGATATTCCCGAGCGTAATGTTGACAAAAAAATGGCAGCTCCGTTCTGGAAAAGTCTCTTCATTCGCGGCGATGCGCGAGTCACGTGGTCGGCGGAAAAAAAATTCCCTCGGAATTCGCCGATGAAAGCCCTCACGATGTAGACGATTTTTTTGTTTGTTTTTCAACGTTTTTTTTTGCTTATGCCTGTTTTCTCTGCTCTATTCACTCGACCATGTACATACAAAAAGGGGCTTGACGCGCAGCGAACGTGAATCGAGAGAGAAATTGCAAATTTTTCGTTTTTTTTTTCCAAAGTAAATTTTAGGGTTATACATTCTGATCGGGAAAACGTGTGAATTCTGATTAATTTTTCAAGACTGATAGTGAAACGCGACGAGTAACGACGAGCAAAACCGAAAAATTACCATTAGAATGATAGCGATACGAGAGATCGAAGAAACATAAAGAAACACGTTCGGGGGGGAGGGGGGGGGAATAAGCATTGCCGGTCTAAGTTTATAATAAAAATGATGATAGAAAGAAGGATAATAAAGATGACGAAGAACGAGGAGAGGAGGCGAAAACTTTGTAAGCGTTTTGCATTAAGTTTCTAGTCTACGTAACGTAAATTTATCAGCAATGTAGCCTCTATTTTGAACGTGTGGGAAGATCACTTTGATCGTCAATATCATTGGCGAGCATCGACCGATAAGTAACAATGATTCTCCGTCATGGTGAAGCAAAAATAAATAAAGCCATTCAATGGAAATGAAGAATGTAACCGCTGGCTAAATTTCTAAAATTATACACGCGGACCAAATGATTATCGTGAAATTGCCGGAACAATCGTTGCTTCGTTTTTCCACTCTATATTCCGAGTTTTTTCTCTGAAAATTTACGACTTTTGTTACCATTTGGGTTGCCATAGTTGATCTGGCGCGTCTGTCCGTGTGTGTGCGCATGCGCGCGCGCGTATATGGGTAATCCCCGGGCAATCGGCCGAGATCTTCGCGGTTCTGATGCGAAGATAGCTCGGCTATATGCGCGCAGAGATAATTATTCTCGATTAATTATTTTCTCAGTCGAAATAACGAAAAAAAACAAAATCACCTGCTTTTTCGCCCTCGCATCCAGTTCGGGTTAATTCGATTTAACTCTTCCAACTCGGAACACGCGCGAGGGACGATTTCGTTTTTCTCTTCCTTTTCTTCCGCGGCTTTTTGCAATTTTTTCAATCACCTTAACTAATTTGGTCCGTGTCAGGATTAAAAGAGAAATCGCATGTAAACTTTGTAATGGTATCTATTATATACGTCGCCGCTAAGTGTATCGTTTCTCGTTCTTACCCAATAGAAGTTTGTCGGACTACTAAAATGAGTTGTATATTATTGAAACCTCATACAATAAAAATTTATCGACGGTAATTGCCCTTTTTGACAATCCCAACAAAACCGAAATACGACGCGAGTTTCAAGGACTTTGCGATGATAAATTAATGTGAAAAAAGTAATTCCTGCAACCCGATTTAGGCGCATTATCGACAAATGGTTTTCTTTAAATCGAAAACATTCGTTCATTCGTCCGAATAGACATGAATTTCTTCCGCGTATTTTCATTCGATTTTGATAATTTTTCTAGGCTTTATACATATGTCGAAATGTAGCTGAGAAAACCGTCAAAAACAATGAAAAAAATTATGTGTATTCGGAAAAATCAATAAATTTATTTAAACACCAAATTTTGGAAAAAGCGCTCTTTGAAATCATCTGGAATCAACACCATGTAAATACGTCCTGGTGGATGGCATTTCAACGAAGAAAGGTTCAAAAAACGTTTCGAAAAATTCGTTTGTCGAAAAAAAGCTTTGTTTCGTCGTCGAACGTGTGTTACTCTCGTGTTACAAAGGATATTCGTACAAATTAATCGATTTGTCCTCGGAGACGGATACGAGCAAATTATTCCTTTCCGGGTGATACTTTACCGACCATACCTGATCGGTATGGTCGTTGAACGTGTGCAAGCACTGTCGCTGCGCCAATTCCCATATTTTCACCGTATGATCCGAGCTGCTCGACGCGAATTTTTTACCGTCCGGTGCGAAAGCCACGCCGAGGACCCATGAAGCGTGGCCGGATAAAGTACCGGCGACGTTTGCGTCTTTGCTACCAAAAAAAACAACGCAATGCGAATAATGGCGCACGAACGATATTTCACCGATGGTAAATCGCTTTTTTTCCTTCATTTTTCCCTGCGAGGTACTCACACATCGTACAGTTTCATGTGTCCGTCGTCAGATGCCGTTAGCAGTAACTGAGAATCCGGCGAGAAGCACAGCGATCTGATGGGCATCGCGTGGCCTGATTACAACGATTTTAACAGCATTTACTCTCGCGTCGAGTTTTATGTTCAGCTTTTTATGATGGAATAACAAAATTAAATTCACCTTCCAAAGTACGCAATACTTTTCCGTACGCGACGTCGAATATGTTTATTATACCGTCTATAGCGCCGCTCGCGATGTATTTGCCGTCGGGACTCTAATGGCGATTAATCGTTTTTTAAAATCATTCGTTACAGAAAATTTCAAACTCGTTATCAAATTCTCATAGAGACAATCAAACGGAAGCTGCAATTTTTCCAACCAACTAATCTTGAGAAATGCTAAATTCATTGCCGTAACGAAGTAATTGATGAAAGAAACGTCTCCTAAAAATGATTTCAGAAGAAAAATGTGCAACTTCGATGCGAAGCTCGTAAAACAGCGATCGAGCTCCACTGCCGGATGAAAAATATTTTTACGGCTCAAAAGCTTAAAACTTCGATATCCAACGAAAATTTGAGTCACTCTCGAGTCGCTCTCAAAACCAATGAAATTTTTCAACCAGCCAAACTTCACTAATTTGCTTTCTTTCACCAAAATCAATTATTGTGATTTCCTTTTACAACTCGGCGTCAAAGTGTGCAAAAATGTCATAGTTGGAGCCCGTAGGAACAGAATAATTATTGTATCCGGAAAAAAATCAAGTTAAACGCATGAAATAAAATGGCCAAAGCCTTTCTCATATTCCACAGGAAATCCGAAGATTCCAGGAATCCGAGTTATACTCACATAAGCGACGCTCAGAGTGAACTTTCCACCTCTGGTGTCCAGAGTCTGTTGTTGCTTTCCGCTCTCCGTACAGTACATGTGTATTTTCCCGGCGTGGCTGCCGGAGACGATGAATTTATCGTCGGGTGAGAATACGACGGTCCAAATGTCGACGGGACCGACTTCGATGCTGGATATTTTTTCACCCGATTCTAAATTCCACAATCTAAGACTGGAGTCGAGCGAACTTGACGCACATTCTACAAAAAGTCAACGAAAGTTGAATCGACATTTTTTGACGCCGATTACGTCTGAAAATTGATCCTTCCCCTTTTTTCATTCGTCGTAGTTACGGATATCGCGAGACGGTAACATCGCAGTAAATTTTGACCCCGCGACTTACTCGTTCCGTCGGAACTAACGGCGACGGAGACCACGCCGAGAGAATGTCCCGACAAAATGTGTTTCAATTTAACGCCGCCGTCTTTCTGCTCCCACACTTTGATGCTGTCGTCGACGGAGCCTGTTACGATGTATTCGACGGTGTCGTCATCGTGGGACTCGGCGGGATCTCTGAAACAAAGAAAGACGCAGCGAAAATCTTTCACCGTTTTTCGATTTTTTTTTTCGACGTTTCAGCATTTTACCGCCAATCTTCCGCGTCCGGCTGTGATTCTTTTTTCCTCTTCGGACAGCCCCACGAGCACGTCCAAATGCTGTCCTCGTGAGCATTTTCCGTCTTGTGTATCAGCGAGTACTGCGGTGCACGCCGATATACGACAAACGTTTCATTCAAATTTCGTGCGTTTTTGGAAAAATCTCGAAGGTTCCTCGTCGAATACAAACCATTTTGTGTCACCGAAGACTCTTTTCGCGGAAGTCACTCGCGTACGTTCGATCCCTCGGTGCGTTTGTCTCAATAAATTTTCGGTGTACTCGTCGGACGAACGGGACGCAATTGCGTCGATTGTTTCGTTGATGGTTTGTTTATTGTTTACGCGACATTGCGAATTTTTTCCGGCATCCAATGTTGTACGATGCAGAGATGACGGATAACCACACAGTGAAGCCGGAAAAGTTAGGAAGAATTTTACCGCGGCGAAGTCGATAAATGACCGGTTGATCATCGTGGATATTCACTCTCGGTCACATGACCGCGAGTGAAATTCTATCAGCGGCGATTGTTTTGTTAAAATATCAATGTTCTTTTTTCAAATCCTAATGTATTATATATTACATAGCCATTCTTAACGAAATTATTTTATAGAGAGAATGTATTTTTTCAATAATACTATAGTGACTCGTAAATACAACAAAATTTGTACTTATCGACGGAAAAAAATAGTGGGTAGATCGATATAGGTCTTTCGATGATTTTCTTTAACCTTCGATTGAAAATTACACGAGTTTTTCGCTCGAGCAATTGGTTAATAATTAAGAAGGTGGTAATTTGCCTGTCAAGGTACTGAATAAAGTATTTTGTCACACAAAAATTCGCGCAGATGTACGGTTGCGTGAATGCTCAACGAGAGGGCGCGCGTCACGGTCTGCGGCATCCTCCCTTGTTACTGTCGGTAAGCTAGGTTGCATCTTGCGTGATTTTCAAAAGATGTTGAAAATCTACATTACAGGGCTTAATCCACTAAAAATTGTTACTGCAGGTGATGCTTACGTAATATATTTTCTTATCGAGATAATAAAACAGTGGATCGAAGATTTTTATCGAAATAGCGATAAAAAAATTACTATCGAAGTCTGAATTGTCATATTGGTAGAATACCGCACTCCATGATTTCTTGGCTCTTTTTCAATTACATATTAGTAAACAGTTATCTTATCAGCTGAATGTGCAAAACCGTGCGTACCTCTTGCAGGATTTTCAAAAAGTATTATACGCAATATATCATAGTATATTATTATTTATATCTACATATTTTATATTAAATATACCAATACATAAAGTGTATATTACCATCGCATTATGTGTCATATTACATTAACCATATTATATGTTCATTTATAATTCCTACCTGTGGGGAAGAAAGCTCAAGAACAGTTGCAAAAAAATCGTGAAAAAATGACACGATCGATCTAACAAATTTCTCAATTTAAACGGCGAATCCTATTAAAATTTGCTACAAGTGACCCCTTTAACGGTGCATCTCACTTACCCCGTCACGACAAAGTCCGCTGGGTCCTGTAAAGATGGAGGTATCCTACAAACAAAATTATCCACAAAATCTGCAAAGAAACTTTGGTAGACCGTGAAGCGAACGAAAGCTTCACCGAAAAATGTCATGAATTTATTTTCATTTTTTCTAAACCTTCCGTAATATTCTCCCGAGCACTGAACTGTCAAAACGAGCACTCACTCTGCATCCGGCCTGTAGAAATATTTTTTCGACACTCAGTAACGCGTAGCAATAAATAAAATCAAAATACAATCGATCATCCAAAAAATCATTAATTTAGCTGGTATTTGGGAATTCAGAATTAAGTATCCTCTTCACTCCTTATCCGTGAGCTGATCAAAATGTTGTTTAAATGAAATTCAACATTTCTGCATCTGTCCCACTGTCTAACACCCTCCAGTTGAATTAACGCCCGAATTGACGAACTACCGACGCTAATCCGCTAAAACACTTCTGCGAGAGCGCCACTCGTGTGCAAGATGAGTATACCGATGGGAGACGTTTTGCGAAAAATCGATTTTCCCGATATGAATTTCACGATCGACCATCGTTACGTCATTACGTGCAATATCGCTGAAAACATAATAACCGGGCAATTTGTACGTATAATTATCCTAGGGCCCCTGCAATTGTCCACCATAGACGAGACGAATAAAACAAGTCGGCCGGATCGATTGTCTTCCCTTTTTTCTTTCGACGTTTATGCATATTTATCGCCGAAGTAAATTCATCATAATTCTTCACCAATTATTTCAAAAGCCTGCGACAGTCGATGAAATCATCAAAGTGCTCTTCGGACGCGCTGAAATCCGCCGAAGATATCCGAAGATTAGCTCAGTGACGTCATGATTCGCACGTCAAATCCAGCAGGATCACCGAGTGACGGAGAGAGAAATTTATTTTGCCATGTATTCTTGCGATAATTGGAAATCGATCTGTGAAATTTAACGAATCATCGGAAGTAATGACTACTGGCAATTATTGTTTTCTCACGTCGTAGATATTTCATTGATTTTGCACGCACAGTTTCGTTTTTCTTTTGCAAAATTGACGCCGATTTTCGAGTATTTAATGTATACGATTTTGGAAAATTTCATCTTCGAAAGTGTCTTATTTTTTCGCGATTTTTTCTTCATTCGATGATAAACGTCGGTTGCTTTTTTTTTATTCGGTATTACCGATATAACGGTTTGAACGAAATGATAGATTTTTTTTTTTCAGCGATATACTCCGATATTTCGATTCGATAAATTAATATGTCGAATCAATTGGCCGAATATCGATCTTACCAAGCAACGACAAAAGTGCTTCTACTTTTTTCTGGATTATGGCCTGAATGCACTACGAGAATCCGCTACCGATTGTTGCTCCTGTTCAACTGCTCGGTCGTGGTTTTCGTAAATTCCGCTGTTCTCAAATTTTGTTATAATCACATCAACAAGAGGGATGATTTTATGAAGGCTATAGCCATAGGTCTGGCTTTCATCACAATCATCCTCAAGGTACTTTGTCGATCGCTCGACAATCTCTGATATTCACAGCCCGAGATTGTTTTCAAATCGTCTACATACTTACATTCGAAAAAAAAAAATCTCTCCATCGGAATTTACGTAATCGCCGATTGATCAGCATGATAATCCTAGAAAAAAATACCAAAGCTTTTCTTCCCGATTTTTTCATTGAATTATGAAATTTTCGGTGAAAAATACGGTACCCTTTGTAGTCAGCGAAAAATTGTCCTCCTTAAAAAATTCTGAAAGACGATATTTCAGTCTGCCAAAATTGGAAGCTTCCTGATCGCAATTTTCAGAGATAGTTCGCAGGAATTAAATCGAGAATTCCATAATCTATTATATTTCAAAAATTCAATACGAAAATCCGACAGAGAGAAAAAGCTCAACGAATGTTTTCCCTCCAGCGGAAACGCAACGGCGACTTTTTTGTTCGGCAAAAAAAAAGTGAATTCATTCGATCGTCTTGCTTTCTTTTTCTTTGGAAAGATAATTTTTTTCATTGCTTATGGAAGACGTCTTCAGGATCTGCACAAAAGTTTATCCGCGACTTTCGCCAGTGATTTTGAAAACGAAGATTTACGGTCCATTCTGCTGTCGCGTTTATCCTGGTTCTCGAGGCGTTCCTCGATTCTCACGACGACAGCTTGGGCTGCCATTGCCGTGTATTGGTTCACACCGATAATATCGATAGTCGTTCAACGATCGCAGGGTGTACAAGCAGTCAAATACATTTTGCCATTCTTGGCGACTTATCCCTGGCAAATAGAGCCTCACAGTTGGCGCTATCCCGCGCATTACGCCCTCGAAGTTTACGCCGGTATTATCCTGGCGCTTTACGCGACATCGACCGACGCACTCTTCGGTTATTACATCTTCAATATATCCGGACAGCTGCAAACGTTGTCCCATCGCGTGAGGAACATCAGCTCGTACGACAATTACCGACAAGTCGTGAGCGAGTGCGTTCGCAGACATCAGATTCTCATGAGATGTCTGGACCACATGAATCGAATTTACGGGCCGATAGTCCTGTGGCTGTTACTGACGAACGCGCTCATCATATGTGCTCTCATTTATCAGGCATCCCACGTGAGTTTTTATCGAAAATTTCGTCGATTGTCGAGGGACAAGCCACTGCGACTGAACACTCGAGAGAAAAAGGACGTTTTTTTCCAGCCCAAAGCGGAAATAGCCGCACCTCGCAGGTAGAATCGCCGGTTCTCGCGATTCGCGGCACTGACTTTGAACCGCGACCCTTCCTGAAGAGCCAAAAGGGGCTGTCACTTTGAAAATTGAATGAAAATATTTTTGATCCCTGAAAAACCTCGTGTTCTCGCTTACTGCGGTAGAAAAAGCACGACACTGGCTCGTGCAGCGAAATGGCGGAAAATTATCGCCGTTTCACCCTTGGGAAGAGGGTGAAGCTGGTGAAGCTTCTGTATCGGACGAATTCGTGGATTTTGTAACGAAATAAGTCAGACGGCAATGTTTATTGGGGATTAAAAATATTTTTCCATACTTTTATCCACGAAGGCTTTGATTTTACCGCGAAAAAAGATTCTTTGAAGAAAAAAACATCCTTTTGTTCTCAAATTTCTACGGATGGTCGCTTGGAAGTTTATAAGTTAATTATCTGATTATCCAGAGCTTATCCGAGATCGCATTAATCCTAAGCATGTTTTTTTCCCTTCCAACCGGAACTTGTCCCATCGATGCTTCGATTAACGTTTGGCCAAGTTGAGCTTTCGAAAAGCTATATTCCTCGGATTCTACATCATGATGAAGCTGACGCAGACGTTAGTTTACGGCTCTTTCGGAACAAATCTCGCTGTCGAGGTACGATTACGAAATAGTCAAACGTTCTACACGATACAATAAAAAAAATTTAACAAACACCCGTAATTTTGTTTCCCGTAATTATAGCACGAAGAAAATGTTACTTTTTCCTTATATTTTATAACCGTGGTCCATCATTTTTTGGGTTTGCAATAAAATCTTCGAGTGGTCGCGGAAAATGTTGTATTTAAAAAAAAATATAACAAATACCGGTAATTTTGTTTCCCGTAATTATAACACGAAGAAAATGTTACTTTTCCCTTATATTTTATAACCGTGGTCTATAATTTATGTATAAAAAAAAAATATAACAAATACCGGTAATTTTGTTTCCCGTAATTATAACACGAAGAAAATGTTACTTTTTCCTTATATTTTATAACCGTGGTCCATCATTTTTTGGGTTTGCAATAAAATCTTCGAGTGGTCGCGGAAAATGTTGTATTTAAAAAAAAAATATAACAAAACCGGTAATTTTGTTTCCCGTAATTATAACACGAAGAAAATGTTACTTTTCCCTTATATTTTATAACCGCGGTCTATAATTTATGTATAAAAAAAAAATATAACAAATACCGGTAATTTTGTTTCCCGTAATTATAACACGAAGAAAATGTTACTTTTTCCTTATATTTTATAACCGTGGTCCATCATTTTTTGGGTTTGCAATAAAATCTTCGAGTGGTCGCGGAAAATGTTGTATTTAAAAAAAAAATATAACAAATACCGGTAATTTTGTTTCCCGTAATTATAACACGAAGAAAATGTTACTTTTTCCTTACATTTTATAACCGTGGTCCATAATTTTTTGTGTTTACAATAAAATCTTCGAGTGGTCGCGAAAAATGTTTTATTTAAAAAAAAATATAACAAATACCGGTAATTTTGTTTCCCGTAATTATAACACGATAAAAATGTTACTTTTCCCTTATATTTTATAACCGTAGTCCATAATTTTTTGTGTTTACAACAATAAAACCTTTGAAAAATCTGTTGATTTTTCTGTCCGATCGTTCAATTCCAGAGCGATAATTTTCGCGATGCAGTTTACTCGAGCGGGTGGCCCGGCACCGGGGATAAACGGCTCATGAGCTACGTCTTTATAATGTTGATGTACAAGCCTTTTGTTCTAAGTGCATGCGGCATGACGAATATATCCGTAAACATGTTTCTCAGCGTGAGTACTAGCAACAAAGATTTTGACATTTGTATCGTTGTGGAACACAACGAGACACGCTTTTCTTTCGATTTCGCGAGAAAATTTTAACGGGGAACGAACGCCGGAGGCGCGACAGCGCGGAGAGCACGAGTGATATTGAAAAATGCGTATTGTTTTTTCGATTTTCATTTCTTTTCACATTTTTTGCACTTTATCTGCATTTTGAAACTACGAAAACTACGCGAGAATGCGGCGCGATAGTTTCAGTTAAAAAAAAGATTCATTAACGTTTGTTGTAATAAAAAATTCGCGAGTCCACTGAAAGTGACACTTCTTCGTGTCTTGTCATTTTTTTCATAGACCTTGCGCAATTCTGTTTCGGAGGTACAACCCCGGAAAAACCGATATAGATTGTGAATTCCGTGAATAATAACGATATCCGAATGCTTTTAAATTAACTTTTTTATTTTTTGAAAATCCGTTTATTTACTGTAAATTATTCCAACTATAGGACACCTTCGTGTGTCAGAATTGTCAGTAATTTGTAATTTTTTACAATTCTTTCGTGAATTTATCGGAATTTGTAAAAAAAAAAATAGAGTAGTGGCATGACGAGATTATATCCCAAAAAATCCTGGCTACTTGGAAACATGAATCAAGCGCATAAAAAAAGAAAAGTTTCCTTATTTTTTTTCCAAAACAATTTTTTTTATCACGTTTTTCAAACTTATTCGATGTTTTTATCCGACATCAATGTGCCTGGTACCTTGAATACGACTAATTTCTTTCAGATTTTTTTGTCATCGATAAGCACGCGGAATCCACGTTCTATTTCCGTTCTTTGGGCCTCCGGAATATCCTTAAACACTTTTTATTCATCACTAATTATTAACAAAAATCGTACTGTGTTTGTTTTAGGTTTGCAATACCGCCATGTCGTATTTCTTCATGCTGCGAACGTTGGACGAAGCAGGCAACTCATCTTAAGGACGTGTACACGTTACTCACTCCATCGCGATTTAATTCTCCCATCCGTGACTATTAACATTATTTATAGCACGAAAATAAATAACCTTTATCCACCACGAAAAAAAAAACCAAAGAGGATTTAGTATGACGTGTAATAAAGTTTTTCGGAGAAAAAAAAAGTGTCTTAAAACTCTTTCATTTTCATGATTTCTGATCCAGCTTAAAATTTTGAAAAATGAAAAAACTGTAGATCAGAAAATAAACCTCGGAATATCCAGCGTTATTCGCAAATACCCAAAGTTTACTTTTGACAGAAATTCACTTCAACGAATATTTTTAATGAGACTCAACGGAAATGACTCGCAAGATTTTGAAAAATTCGAAAAAAAAAACGTTTTCGATCCGAGGAGAAGATCGAGTCCATAAGAGCGTCGACGAGCTACTGTCGACCGCTATTTTTCAAAGAAAAATCGAACCCCTTAAGGAGAACAAAAACGACACCCTCCTCTCATCCTCCGCGAACATTTATGCAATTACGTTTATTTCTACCACATATTTTTTATCCTTTTTTTTTCACCCAAGGAGAAACTAGAAATATAATAGTGGTCAAAAGGAACGTTTTACGAATAATTGGAGAAATAATCGTTGTTATTACGGTCCTCCATGTCATATTCAGTATGACGGGTTTATGAATGTTGAAAAAATGTATTCCCCTTAAAATCGACCAATTTTTACATCGAGGCTTCTCCTCCCGTACTAGAAACAAGTCAATTTGGAGGATAATTGTTTTCGTGGTCACGAGGACGTAAAAAAAGCCATTATTACTCCGAGGAAAAGTTCGCCGGAGCACGTACGATAATCCACGAGAATAATCGCTTTAAGGGACAATTACCGCGTTAAAAAAATTAACGAACGAACGAACGAACGATCTGACAGGGTACAGAATGCCGCGCGTAACATCCATCGTTAATAGCGTGTATACCGTGAAATTGCACGAAAACAAAAATTCGCATAACTGCCATATTAAAATCTTCGATCGATACGAAAAACGGAAATTAGCAGTTGAACAGTTCCTCTTGGTCTTAATTATTAAATTTAATATAGAGAAAAATATCAATGGAAAAAATGCTTTCAAATTTGTAGAATTTATCAACAGTCGGTATTTTAGACAAATTTAGAGATAATTATCGGCGATTGTATTGAAAAATCGTCTTTTTTTTCTCGATAACGAGAAACGGGCGCGATAGAAGCGCCTGAAATGTGTGGCAACGTTTTTCTTCGTCACGGGCATGCAGGAAAAATTCTCCCTCAGCACCTTGGCGAAAGACATTTTCTCCCTTATCGACGCACAGTACGTGACGCTTTCTGCATTTTTTGCGTGTGTAAAATACTCTATCGCAGGGTGAAGGGTTAACCCTCTGCCGGTTATTCCGCAGCGAAAACAGATTGAAAGCTGCGTGTTGGAGCGGGCCAAAAAAAATCGTTTTTTCTTTCAACTTTGTTGTCAACAGGTTCGAAAGTTCTTTTAGGAAAGAAATCAATTTTTTTTGCACACCGTAATATATATTTAAAAATGTATCTGTTTTGTAAGAAAGATTGAATGAGAAAAAAAAACATTACCTAGTTATTATGGGATATTGTTCAAAATTCGATTTAAAAAATTACTATAAATATATTAATCGTTGTATTGAACGAGGATTGCATTCGCGCTTCCAGCGTTTCAATTTACCCATTAGGCGTCAGCGCATCGACCAATTTTTCCAATCGATTAATAATTCGGACAATTTATATTTGTATTAGTATGTGATTTCGGAGGACGATTAAAAAAACAATAATTCATCGTTCAAAATGGATTCTGGATATGTATAATTTATTTAATTTTCTTATGTTGCATGGATCATTTAATATTTTTCACAAATGTGTGCGACATGTAATTTCTCATTCGTCTATTTTAATAAAGTGGGTAAATACAGCAGCTGGCGCACGAAAAGTTTAGTTTTTCCAAGTGTTATTTCATCAGGAAAATTTCGAATAGGGGAATCGTTTTTTACGAAAGCTGTCGAACTCCATTGTACGATTTTTTTTTGATCGGTGCTCTTGCGTATACGACAAAAGTATACAATCATCAATCATTTCTCAACTCGCTCAGCGAATCATCAGTCTTGAAATGACGGTAAAATAACGTCAACGATAATAATAGGTACAGAATAAGGCGACAGAGTTTTATCGCAAAGTCTGGTGGGAAGAAAATTGATATTTTCCATCGTTCGTGAAAACCTAATTTTATTTTTATTTCTTGAAGAACTTTCCAATTCGAGACACCATTCGCGGACGATGAAGGCAATTGTGGTATTTATGGCTATCGTAGCCTCCGCCTCTTCACAAGTGAGTGTACTGAAAATCTTACGAAGTCTAATCTCGGGACAATTATTTTTTTATAATTCAGGGAAATTAATTAAAAAAACAAAAAACATTGAGAATGGCAAAAAATGAACGATAATAATGTGAATTGTTCTTATCGACGATAACTTCCGGACGGTTGATGTCGCTTTGAGTGTGAATTTTCAGTTAAATAAAAAAGAAAGACATGACCATCTCGAAAATGCTGGGAACAGCGAGTTTTTCGTATGAATTAAATTCAAAAATTATTGGCGAAGTTATGTCGAGTTGCATTTGAAAATTCTCTTACCACACCGTTCCGATTTTCCAATAGATGGAAATGTGGGCTCGCGCGAAGGTAAAATCCAACACGCCAGCAAATATTGCTGCAGGAATTTTCTACTTTTCTCAATCCAATTCAACTTCGGAAGTTTTAATGGATTTCGTCTTATTTCTTGAACCTGCACTGTATGTAATCGCAGTCCACGAAGGAAATAGATCGATAACGATCGATTGTAATAATTTGGGGAAAATAATAGAAATCGGTCCTGTAAGTATCGTTGTTGCGTTATTCTTTGCGAAATAAACAGAAAAAAATTCCATAAATTAAACGAGAGCAGAAACGGTGCTGGAAAAAAAATTGGAAAAATCTTGCACGTCGGTTTATCCCTTCGTGTTTCCCATTGTCTGTGCTGTCCTGTCTGCAACGGGGAATAATTCTTTTTTTGTTTTATTTTAACAATCATGCACCAGGAAACGTTGTTCGACCTTGTCTATATTGACGCAAGAGAGGCAGGATTTTTCACGTATATCGAAGATTTCCCGGCTACAAGTGGAACATTGGTAGCGAATCAACCAGATAGCCTCATTGGACGTGTGATCGCAATTTATGACGGTTCAACGTTCGAATTAACCGATGAGGGACTTCCTGTGATGCCCAGTGTGGCCTGTGGTTACGTGTAAGTTTATCCAACTATAGTTAGAGGGTTTGCCAATCATCTCCGAAAAAAAAATTTACCCATTCGACAATTCAACAGTGCCATTCAAAGGCTTGCAGTTTCGAACCGATTTTCCATCGATATTTCTGCCAAATATAATCGCAGGAATCACAATATGGAATGCACACGTCAAATGCTCCGCATTGTTGTGAAAATCGGAAAATAAATCAGGCATATACACGATAAATACTAAGCACATGGAGTTTAAATAAAAAACAAATATTATTTTTTGAAAAATAATATTGTCGTGGGAAAGTACTTCATTTTTCCGAATACCGAGTGTATTACGCACGACACTTTTCCCAAGCGATTATTTTTCATGTTTTCATCAATTTTCCATGTACCCGGAGTTTTTGTTCTATCGTATTTTTGCCATAATCCGGAAGCCAGAATATATCGATTGGCGATTCACGAGGCAGCCAAAGCAAACACGAATACAGAAAGAAAGAAAGTCCCAAAGTAAATGATCAGTGATTTTTTCGAATGGCCGTTCTTGCATAGATCGAAAAACACTTTTTTTCTGTTTTATTTTCATCGTTAAGTTATTCGATAATCTTTGAGTTTATAAAGAATATTTTTGTATTTTTTTTTCTCAACAGAACAGCACCAGAAGCAGCATAAAATTCCCGAGCGAGAAGCATTACGGAACGTAGTTTAAACATGTTTTTTACCCAACTACTTCGTGTGAATAAGTAAATTAATGAAATTCCGATCGTTCATGATAGCCTCACTTTAACGACCCAAGAAAAATGAAATAGAGGATGAAAAGAGAAGCGACACGACGTTTATCTATTTTTTTAGACGAGAAACTCGTGTACCTCATAATTGACGTAATGTTTCGAAAAGTAAACTTTGCCACAGACGTATATTCAAAATTTGACAAGCAGATACGTTCGCTATCGAGTGGTTTCCTGATAAATGACTGGATCGTCGATCGAACCGGTGTGGGAACCCGACAAATTTACTCAAATTACGGCTGTTAATCTCGCTTGTGAGAGCGTCGTTTCATTTTTTAATTTCATAATTCCTCGACCAAAATATATACAAATATATAGACATATATATATATATAGAAGCAATGAAAATCATCGTAGTGATTCTGGCTTTCGCGACGTCCGTCATTGCACAAGTAAGTGAACGAATACTGCGAAAAATCGACTTCAACATCGTTTGTGACTGAAAAAAAACAACGACAATTTACGCGCAGATCGATTAAAAAAATTTGAACATCCATGAGTCCATAATGGTCATACACATTTGTCAAAATGTAATCCCATGAGCAGCGATATACATGTGCTCCTAATCAAGGGGTGTCATAACAATTATTTCGAAGGTGAAGGAAGCGAGAAAAAAAATGAAAAACGACACGTCAACAATAAAAAGATTTGGAAAAAAACGTATTGTCTTTTGGAACATTGATCGTGGATGAGAATAATTTTCAAAATATTCGCGATCGACGCCTATCGACCGAGTCACAATTTCGAGTTTATTCAACGCTCGCTTTTTCCGAAAAGACTCAGTTACACGATTCTGGTTGTAATGCAAAATACGACAATTTTTTTCGAAACATTCGCCACTCCGTGGACTGACGATTTTTTCGAAATGTATCATTTTTTCGCTAGTTTAGGAAATTCAATTCTAGTCGTTCAATGGACGTCGGAAATATTCTTACGACACTTGTTTATTTGCCAATGTCAGGAAGTGAAGGCTCATGCGGTCATGTATTCCAAGGATGGATCAAACAGTTCTGAAATAGGACTTCTACACCTTACCCAGTCGAGCCCGAGAGAAAAAATTAAATTAAACGTTCCGATCAATGGTCTCAGACGCGGTCGAACTTACGTAATCGCTGTACACGAAAAAAACACGTCGAGAGCCGATGGTGGTTTCTTGGGCCCGTTAAAAAAAATCAACTCCGTAAGCATCGCTGTTACATCGTCAGCTCTGACATTTCGAGCCTTTCATCCTTATTTCTTACAATAATAAAAACGACCATTTTTCCGCAAAGAAAAAGCAAAAATGTTGGAAAAAAAGCTTGTCCCCTCGTAATCAATGTGTAAAATCAATCTTGTTTTTTCGTCAGCTCTTTTACATACAGCTGACGTACTTTAGCGTTTCGAAACGATTTTTTCACAACTTGGAATTTTCCGACAAACGATCAACTTTGAGAGATTTGTCGACATTTTTTTTTCTCAAACTTAAAAATAATTCCTGCGTGGCCATCGTAATCGAGATCGTAAAATGAAGACAGCGAGAGAAACGCTGTGTACGAGTTGGAAAAAAACAGGAAATTTGAAAGCATTAATTTGCGCGAAAAATCCTTTCTCAAAATACTTTATGCGAATTTTCGTCAGATCTCTGAATTGCCGCAATTATTTTTTCAATTGACGTATTTGTTGAAGCGCTATTGTTCCGGACGAAGTATGTTCTTCGATCTGGCCTACGTGATCGTAGCCAAAGACGAAGATCGTGAAAATATCGAAGTATGGTGCCTGCAAGGAACATTACTGCCATCCCGACCTCGTAGTGTCATTGGCAACGCGATAGCATTTTACGACCTTATGAGATTCGATATCCGTGGATGTACTCCTGCAGTTCCCAGTTCAATGAGCGGTATCGTGTAAGTTTTTGCAACCAAAATGGTACCTCTTCAATCGAGACAAATGAAGACTACATCCTGAAAAAGAGTCCTCCGTCAAATTCCGGTTGCGTTTGCAAAAAATACAAATTTTCGAAACAGCCTCAAAATCGAGATTTACGTGGGCATTTTGAAAAATCGTCTCGATATCCGCGAGTCGTTCTTGCCGCTGACCAAAACTTTTGTCACCACGAATTTTTCGCATCGAAAGGAACATCAAATGCAAAATCATAGATGCAAACGAAAAATGCAAAGAAATCGAACATTTTTATTCTCTCCTAATTTTCGTGAGCAACAACCGACCGGAAAGTTCGTTCGTCCAGTCTGGTATCGAAAGTCAGAGACTTCAAGCTTTAATTTTTTTCTTTTTTTTCCCTTAATGCTATAAAATATACCGAATTGTACATTTTTGAATCTTTGAAACGCGAAAAAACTGAGAGTCCAACGACCACCGGTCCTTACTGAGCGTGAAAGCATTTCGGCCATCTCAAAATTGTATCGATTTATTTTTTTCGCAGGGTTCAGTGAATCGTTCAGGAAATCGCTATTCTACATACAATGCGCGAGGATCGCTTCCACCAAACTACTGCCCCTTCTGATCCGCTAAGGAGCCCGATGCTGTTAATTAAATCTCCCACTAAAGTTGTGGCCCTGAGGTAGATGTTACTTTGTATTTACCCCAAAGTCGATTTTTTGTAGGGTATTTCTCCCAAACGAAACGGAGACATCGAGAATCACAATAATTGTTCAATATGAATAAACATAAAAATGGAATATACCACGATGTCGTTTATTGGAAATTCCCACCTCTTCTCCTGCTTATTCTCCAATAAAAATTCGTGATCGTTAAAATTATCAACTTTTTTCATTTTTGTATTGAAGTGTTTCGAAAAAAAAAACTCACCATGTTTCCTAATCAGCCAGACGTTATCAACCAGCTTACAATGCCTGGAGATACCGAATATGACAAAAAATAGACAAAGTGCGTGACGCATCAATACGCTTTACATATTTATTTTGTTCCCCATTATTATGTAAAGCATGTCGTTGCTTCACACGTGGACTATTCTTTTGTCATTCTTGATACCTCCAGACCTCGTTCGATATAATTTGCTCCTAATCGCGAAATACACCGAGTTTTTCTTTCGAAATAATTCAATACGAAAATGAGAAAAAAAAACAAAAAAATTATTAATCAAAGCAGAAATATTGTTTAATTGAAACAAAGTGGCTGCAATGTATCGGCCGTTCGATAATCAGTGTATAATACACCGATTTTTCGGGAAAAGAGCGAGAAAAAAGCTGTCTGAAAAAAAATTCTTCCGCGTGTTGCCTCCATGAGAAAACAATTTCGGGAATCAAGAGACGCTGCAGCGTCTCGACACCGAGTAATAAAAAAAATTTTTTTGACCTGACATCAGAGATCTGTCACGGATATTATACAGGAAAATGGGCTTCCAGCTGTCAACCAAGAATTGAAATCAACCAAGAATTTCCGAAACCGTTCCCCTAATCGAAAATGTAATTACATTTTACCGATTAAATATGATTTTTTTCTTCCTGTTTGCTTTCTTTCCAAGTAACAAAAATCGTAGTTTTCGTCGAAAAGTATTTTCTTCAAATAGTGTGAAAAATAAAAATAACTACTATTTTTTTGGTGTACATTCGGTGTAAATTTTGTACTTTTCAGAGTTTTTATCGTTTACGCAATGGGGCCAATATTTACGAACGATAGAGGCTTGAGAAATACGAATTGTACACGCGATAGAAACGGAAAAAAAGGTTGAAAAGCAAAGTTTCATACGCAATCATTCGAATCGAATCGAATACCTCGCGACGATTTTCGATAAATTGTGACGCAATCGTGCGTCACAATTGCAGTTTGCGTCACAATTTATCGAAAATCGTCGCGAGGTATTCGTCTCAATCAAGCTGTAGAAATTTACAGAAAGTTGTGAGAATAGTGACTACGATCGTCCGTCGGTTTTCGTGAACAGAACATTCGCGTATAAGTTATTCGGCGACCGGTAAGCCTGCTGGTAATCGTGATATTCAGCAAGACACAATTTCAAAGTTAAATGCGAAAATAATACGAACTAAATCGAGCGAAATAAATCTCAACGCAGTAATTGTGGTCAAATAATTTGTACGAAAAATGTTTAAATAGTTTGAATGAAAAAAAAAGTTGTAATAGCGGATACAGCGACAATTTATACCTCGTGTTCGAAACCATCACTTTTTTCCATTACATCGAACATTTTTGAAGGATGAAGATCATCGCGCTTGTACTGGCTGTTATCAGCACTTTGGCTTCATCGGTAAGCAAAAAAGAGCCTAAACGATAATACCCAGGGCGAAAACGTGTCTTTTTGTCGCGGAGGAGTTTCGCCGCCCCGCCAGTTTTGCGAAACATCATTTTTATGATGGGCCATCCAGCGTTCGCGACAAAAAAGAACGAAATTGTTTTACGCGAGATGGAAATCGAGGCAAGATTTTTTTTCGCGCAGAAAGACACTGTGCCAGCTCGCCCTTGTGAGGCTCGTTGGTAACGCTTGTGCGACATATCGCGTGTATGCATTGATCGGTTTAAAAATATTCAAGCAAACGGTGAAGATAATATTTCATTGATTAAAATTATCTTTAAGATGCCCTTCGACGTGCTCCAGCAGCGGAAGATGTACGCTTGTATGCGACTGTATCGGAATATCAATGGGGAACCCGCTGAGGAGATAGCAGCGTTTGACTTAACGCAGGCCGACTCTGCAGCAGGTATTAACATGAATGGTACAATCGGAGGCCTCCCAAGGGGTCTGTACGTACTTGAGGTGCACGAAAAAAACGAATCGTCGATCAATTGTAATTCATTGGGCCCCATAAAGAACATCGTTTCTGTAAGTATACCCGCGAGACTTCGAAACTTTCGTTCGCAGGCACAATTTTTTATCGCACCCTTAACACAGTCTTAACCCTTAATCCATGAAGGGGGGTCAGTTCTGTCCGGGCAGAAATGACTCGTCACGCGTTTTTTCCGCGTGACGATATTTGTTAAAAAAAAATATATTAAATCTGACAATATCCGGTAAATTCCTGTTCGTACTTCAAAAGGGCATTCGGAGGATGAACCTTGAGGTTTTACAGATTTTTTCATCAATAATTGTAGGTGTAGTACCGCGCGGACGAAAATTGAAACAGGATTGTCGGGATTGAGAGTTAAGATATTATTTCAAAATAGCGTTAAGCCGTTTATGCTGCAAAAAAAAGGAGGAACAATAAACGACGCCGTCATTTGGCCGTCCAACTCTTCCAAGGGACTGTTCGTTCAGTTACCTGAAAGTCAGGAACCTGCGAAGCTTCCCAAGTTGTGAAAAACTAATTTTCGTTTTATTATGCGTCGACCACATCAGCGCATGGCTGCGCTCGCCTACTTGAGCGTAGGCTCGAAAGCACCCACTCTTTTCACTGGACATCTCGAAAGTCCGACACTGGTCGCAGATCGATACACCAGTATCATTGACCATCCTATCGGCGGTTATTTGACTGAAAACTTCGACGGCCACGAAAGACACTCCCGGAATATCAGCGCGATCTGTGGTTACGTGTAAGTTGTTTCCCTCCCTCGTATTACTTTTGCCCAAGGCCAAAACGGTATCAAAGGCCAAAAAAAAAAACGATCTCCAACTTCTCCGACGTGATGAATATTTCGATAGGAAAAAGTTCAATATTCGGCCCGTGTCTGTCTCAATAATACCAAGTTTATACATCGAGTTTATACATCGAGTTTTATATATCGATCGATAATAATGTGTCGAAAACAATGTCTCTTTGAAATTTTAAAGTATTTTTTTCCTTTTTTTTTGACAGTTATTCGGGACGATGTGGAGAGCCAAGTTCGTACGAAGATGAGAAGCGTTGGGTCGTTCCAATCGTGTCGGAACATCAACGGGACCTCGTTATGCATCATTCTTCGTTGTACCCAAGAAGAAAACTGTTTTGATACAGAAATATTACCAAAGTCCCGATTGAATAATTTCTCCTTATATCTGTTATTGGAAAAAAAATAAAAGTTATTCGCCAAACAAAGCTTGCGTCATAAAATCTCCGTTTTATTTTTTGGTGGAATGTGCGGGATGTATGGAACGAATAATTCCAACAAAAATCGATGTCGGAATCGAAACTTCGAATATTTGGCGATGCTGTGAAAATTTGGAAAAAAAACTGGCCACGTATACAAAAAATGCCGATCGCACATCGATTTTGGACATTCGCGATATCGTAAAGTGATCAAAAAATAGTCGAAGAAAAAGAACTTTCGGAAAATATTGAGAAAACTTGCTTCAGATTTGAAATAAATTGACTCATTTTTGTCATTATCGATTTATCGAGTTTTTATAAAACTGCATAAAAGTCGCTCGTTATTCTAATCGGAAACGTCTCATGTGAAAGAAGAGGAAATTTTTTCAAAATTATCCCAAAGTCGCGAAAACAAGTGGGAATACTGAAAAAAAATGTGAAAAAATTCACAAGCGTCGAACGAACGCTCCAAAATGAATGTTCCAAGATTGTCGTAATTGATCAAAGTTGATCATAATTTAATTTCAATTATCGGCTTTCCTCATAATGCTCCGCTTCTTTTTCTTATCTTATCGCAGTGCAAATTTTTTCTATATCCCATTAATCATTAATAAAAAAGACGCATTTGTGATTCACCATTGTATCAGATGTATGTTCATAATTGTCTATTTCGATGAAGCGGACGAATACAAAAGACGCGAGAAAGAATTGAGCAAGAGGTACACGTGTGGGAAATTTATTCTGTCGAAATTCCATTTGTAATTCGACAAACATCTCCGTGAAACGGAATATTCATAGTGTAAAAAATGTCGTTTTATTTGTACAGCACGAGCACGAAATGGAGAATAAGAAATCGTAACGGAACGGAAACATCGGCACAGTCGATCGGACATTGAAAATTGTAACATCTTGACGAAAAAAGGTAGTTTCTTCATAAAAACTAACGAATTTCAGCAATTTTAAATTTATCGAACATGAAATAACGATAAAGACGACGATAATCATAGTAATTAAACAATGATGAGTGAACAACTCGCGTGCGAAATACAAGAAAGTTTTATCAAAAAACCTGTTGAAAAAAAAGTTGGAATTTTCCTTATGCTTGTCCGAAAAATTGAATTAACTTTATTCTTCAAGGATTTTCCATCTCAAAACGATATTCACGAGCGATGAAGGTGATCACGGTAATTATGGCCATCGCAGCTTCCGCAGCTTCACGGGTGAGAAGATAAACGATGTCCCGAAATATTTATTTCATTGAGAAGAATTATTCGGTAATAATGAAACTTTTCCGAGCGTTTAGCTCAGAGCCATATGTGTGCTATAAGATATATTTTTTTTTGCATTTCAAAATGGTGAATTTGCGAGGATTCCACGACGAAACGTTGCGGTCCGAAATTTGCCGATCGGCGAAATTTTATCTAAATTCGCTATTTCACATCGAATTCCATTTTTTTTCTCGCGTTTTTCCGATCGATCTAAAATTTACATTATTACCGAATAAAAACCTCTTGTCGAAGTTTCAAATGCGCTTCGAGTGAAAATTCGACAGGAATGAGAGTTGCAGCGGGTTTTATTTGCGAAAAAATGCACCATTCCGAAAACGCTGACTATAGTGATTTTTCGATATTAATGACACACGGAGGATTCATAATTTAATTCCAACGCAAGGAAATGCACGCCCGGGCGCTCCTATATCACAATAGTGGGCCACAAAGTGCGGAAGCTGGATTTCTCTTCCTTACTCAATCGAGTCCAAAAGAGCGAATTAAAATACGCGGTATGCTGAATCTCGAACGTGCAGGATACGTAATGGTAGTGCATGAGAGAAACAAATCGATGAGACTCAATTGCGATCATTTGGGGCCTATGAGACAAATAATTAGTCCTGTAAGTATCGCCTTGTCGTCTCATTTCTTTGGAGCGAGGAGAAGAAAAATCGATATAAATAATACAAAAGCGAGAGTGGTCGGAAAATATTCGAAAATAATGCTCGTGAGAGATTATTATTATTTTTTAAATCTTTTTTTTTGCTGTATTTCAATGGCCACGCATCAGGATACGTTCCACATCGATTTCGTCCATGTTATCGAAGACGAGCCAAAACAATTCATTTATATTGACAAATTACGGACTGTGAGAGGAACATTAGTACCGAATCAAGCAGATAGCATAATTGGATGTCCAATCGCATTGTATGTTCGCTCAACGTTCGAATTGTCCGGTGAGGGAAACGCTCCTGTCACTCGGAATGTAGCCTGTGGTCGTATGTAAGTTGATCGTACTGGGATTGTCAATGCTATTTCCGTGAAAAAAAATCACGTATAAAGTTCGTACAATTCTTAATTCGACAATGCCATTCAAGCCGGTGAATTTGACATAAATTTAAACGTCAACAAATATTATTAAGAGTAACGGTAATATCATTTATGAATACACCATTTTTATGCAAAATTTATGTACGCAACAATTTATGTACGCAGCATCTTTGTATAAATCTATAAAATTGATTTCTTATCTTTTTTTGTACAACAGCATCAGCCCAGAAGCTGCATAAGATGCAAGTACAGGCGACGTTTTTGTACCACTGGATCCAACAACGTTCGAGCCTGCATTTTCATCGCTGCACCACACTGCACAGTCCGTTGAAACGTTATTTACAGTTTTTTTTTTCGTTTGATGATGAAACGGTCAGAAATAAATAAAAACTCGATAATTAACGAGGTTTATACGCCATGGAGTTCATGATTTTACTGTATGTACTGAGATATAAGAAGCAATAAAAATTGAACAAAAATGATGAAGATGTAATTCAAAATGAATTGTGAGATTTTGCGCTTTTAATTGAGGACGGCGGTCGATGGCCCTTTGGAACAGTCTGGCGAGTCACCAGAATCGTCTGTTAATTACGTGTTCAAATTGACGCATCGATCCGAAATTTTCAAATCTTTTTCAACGAGCGTGAAAATTGCCTCAAAATGTGAAAAAACTGAGAATCTCACGACAACTGGCGCTTACAGGACCTGAGAGCATTTCTTTCCTTCTTCTTGAAAATCGCATCGCTATATCTTTCGCGCAGGTTTGAGATCTCGAGTTTGAGATCGGTATGAGACCTCACGCAAAGTTAGCCATTGGTCTAATCATTTTTCTCCATCAAACTACCTAAAATAGAGGCTCCGAAGTAAATGGAATTACTTTTTTTTAGTCTGTAAATGGAAGAATGGAAAATCAATAACCATTCAATACACGCAAAAATAAAAAACATCAGAATGTTCTTCATCGAAAATTTCCGCCTGTTTTCCTTGTCTCCCGACGAGTTACCAACTGTTTTCTTTTTTTTCATTTTCGTATCGAATTATTGCGGAAAAAACTGAGTATCTTTCGTGATGAGTCAGAAAACCGTACAAGGTCTAAAAATACTGAATATGAGAAAAAATCGATACGATATGCGACGCACAAATGTGCCCGATACATTTCATTTTTTCCTCACGTACGATATTTTTATGAAAAACATGGTCGCTTCGTGTGTTGACTTTCCTTTTTTTTCATTTTTGCTATCTCCAGACCTTGTTTGATCGACGATTGTCCGTCGATCGCGTAACACCGAGTTTTCGTCGAAATAATTCAAACCGACAATGAGAAAAGAGACGAAAAAATAATCAACAATGATAACATCGGTCGAAGCTTTGAAAAATAGGGCTCGTAAGCGCGATAAAAATAAACGCCACACGAATTATTCAGTTAAAGACGTAATAATTCTTACAAAATTATTATTATTATTATTATAATTCTGTCGGGTGTCGTACATCAAGCATCATTCGACGACTAGTGTCTCGTGCTGCTAGCAAGCGCGATATTCCACGAGACATCATCGTGCCCGTTGAATACGAGGCTATCCATTATTCGAGCGTAATCAAATCAAGGTAATCAAGAATAATGATAATAATCGTATAATTATGATCAAACGATGCGTTTATAAAACAAAAACGTTCGTCGAAAGGGTTTTATGAACGTAAATATTGTAAAAACGCAGTGAAAAATTTCGTCGTTTGTTAACATTTTTCGTTCGATTTTTGTTCACAAGATCGAAACAAAAATAGCCGAAAGATGGAGATGATCGCGATTATACTGGCTGTTATCGGTACCGTCACTGCGCCGGTGAGAAAAAAAAAACGACAAACTACTTTAAGGTAGTTCTATCGTTAGATTCAAATCGAGAAATTGTTTTGCAGTTTTTCTCACATACAAAATGGTTCGCGGGCTTCGGTTAAATAAGAAAAGTTGTTGCAAATCGACTAAAGAACAGCATACTCCAAATTCACGGTCATCCCAGGTGATATGTGCTTGCTCTATAATTACAAAAATTGCGAAAAAAATTTTCTTAAGATTTTTTTGGAAAACTCAAGAAATCTTCTTTGATG
This sequence comes from Heteropelma amictum, assembly GCA_959613375.1. Taxonomy (NCBI): domain Eukaryota; kingdom Metazoa; phylum Arthropoda; class Insecta; order Hymenoptera; family Ichneumonidae; genus Heteropelma; species Heteropelma amictum. The sequence goes on from OY390721.1 coordinate 30,332,777, forward strand.
TTGCATAAAAATGTATGCAAAGTTTTAGAAGGCTTCACCACGTAGAAGCCAAGATATTCATTGATGAAAATGCAACTTTTAACACGCGCTCTTACGAGAGACTACCGAAAATTGTGATTTTTACCAATAAATATCTCAACTTCCACGTGGTAAAACCTTCCAAAATTTATTACACACGTATATATGACATCAAAGAATACGTATTCAAATTTTCAACAAAATCTTAAGAAAACGATAAAACGATAGAACTACCTTAAGCGCGTTTCGCAGGTATACCAGCTAAAGAACATCGAAACATATAGCATGCGAATTTCGAATGCTCGTATAGCGATGGTGGAAAAATTTGAAAAGAAAAATCCAGTCGAATCCGAACGGTTTGGTACCTGCTGAACCAGCCCGTTGAAAATCGCGAAAAAATTTGGAAAACTTTATCGACCCTCCAATTTTTCCTGCGTAGGGTCGATGTTGACCGCATGGAGGAGAATATCGAAATGGTGTTAATGTTAACACGAAATTGTTTACAGTGCATCAACGATTGTTACGAGACAATTTTTCAACGCCAGAAAAAGTACGCTTGCGCGGTTTTCCACCTCGATTCCGCTGAGCTATCACCCATTCAGCACATAGCGGTTTTTCAATTTTCGCAGCTCAGCCCTGAAAAAAACGTCAAGGTGATCGGTATAATCCGAGGTCTCCCGGCCGGTCGGTACGTTCTTGCGGTACACGAAAAAAACGTGTCGCAGATCAATTGCAACTCGTTGGATCCGATAAAAAGCATCAGTCGTGTAAGTACCAGACGTTCCTGAGCGCATTTCCGGAAGTTACGACTGACGAAGAGATTTTCCTTTTTCGATCGCGGGAAAAATGTGAGTCGCGAGTGAAAAGCGTTGAAGCTTTTTTTTGGCAAAGAAATAATCTATATCGTGAAAACGACTTTTCTTTCGTACGTGACGATGACGACTCATTCTGCCATTGCGGTCCATCCGGAGAAGCAACGGCATTGACGAATCATCGATTTGAATTTATTAATATTATTTTTTTTTTCGAATAATTCAACACATGATAATTTTCACGTGCTACATTGTAACGGAGGCTGGGTATTCTCGTTTTGTTTAAATAACGGCATCAGGACTTTGAAAAGCCGCGAGTGAAAAGCGTTGAAGCTTTTTTTTAGCAAAGAAATAATCTATATCGTGAAAACGACTTTTCTTTCGTACGTGACGATGACGACTCATTCTGCCATTGCGGTCCATCCGGAGGAGCAACGGCATTGACGAATCATCGATGCAATTTGAATTTATTAATATCATTTTTTTTTTCGAATAATTCAACACTCGCGATAAGCCGTGCGATCGATTTTCAATCATCCGAATAAGGAAAAAATGATCATTTTCACGTGCTACGTTGTAACGGAGGCTGGGTATTCTCGTTTTGTTTCATTAACGGCATCAGGACTTTGAAAAGCCGGAACTTGTCTTCACGAGCAACGACCAGCATCAATTCAGTTGTGTCTCCGGGCAATTGGATACTGCAACATTGGTACCACACTTAACCAGCAGTATCGTTGAATATCCGATGAGTATTCATCTCACGACAAACGCCGAGAGCTCCCTGATGGTTTTTCGCGATCGCTGTGTGGCATTTGCTTATGTGTAAGTTTTTTCGAAAATTTTTTCAAAATTAATTCTCCCAAAGACAAATCCGATTCGCTGCAAGTACACGGAGTGACGGAAACTCGGAGAAATTACCGTGTTTTTCGCTGCAAACGTGGCAAAAATACGCTTCCGGAAGAGTATCCGTCAGAGGAGACAAAAAAAATGTATAACGGTTCTGAGCGAATGAAATCATCGAATGTATCACGCGACACGGAATTTTTCCCACCCAGCATCGTAAAAACACTTGTATAAAAAGAGAACAGCTGTTTTTCATACGCGGACGAATAAAATTTCACAGTCTCCTCGGAATAAAATAAAAAATGCGAAAAAAATGTGAATTTTTCAAGAATCAATCTTTCCCATGTAATCAGCGTACCCGGTACAGTTTCTTCCATTAAGGTAGTTCTATCGTTAGATTCAAATCGAGAAATTGTTTTGCAGTTTTTCTCACATACAAAATGGTTCGCGGGCTTCAGTTAAATAAGAAAAGTTGTTGCAAATCGACTAAAGAACAGCATACTCCAAATTCACGGTCATCCCAGGTGATATGTGCTTGCTCTATAATTACAAAAATTGCGAAAAAAATTTTCTTAAGATTTTTTTGGAAAACTCAAGAAATCTTCTTTGATGTTGCATAAAAATGTATGCAAAGTTTTAGAAGGCTTCACCACGTAGAAGCCAAGATATTCATTGATGAAAATGCAACTTTTAACACGCGCTCTTACGAGAGACTACCGAAAATTGTGATTTTTACCAATAAATATCTCAACTTCCACGTGGTAAAACCTACCAAAATTTATTACACACGTATATATGACATCAAAGAATACGTATTCAAATTTTCAACAAAATCTTAAGAAAACGATAAAACGATAGAACTACCTTAAAGAACTCCGTACTCTCTTTTCACGTTCGTCTGCGAAATTATCCGCAATTATCTGCACGTTGATTTTTTTTACCAACTAATACTTTTTTTTACAGTTCGCCCGGACGATGCACCCAGGAAACATTCTGCGGATCTCCGCCGCGGCAGTCGCGCTTTTATATCAATTTGGATGAACCCAATTAGCGTTATTGAACAATTGACGAAATTCCTGATATGAAATATCTATCCAATAATCATTTAGAATTAACGATTTTCGTGTGCAGTACTTATCAATACGGGTAACTTAATTACTTGAGACTCTGTTTGGGAGAGAAAGACATTTTTTTTGCCACAATCTGGTGAATGTTTCTTTTAATTAATAAACTGAATGAATATATTTAACTTTTCTTTCTTTCGTTTGCCAGTGACATTGCAAATGAGCTTTGCCATGTACTTATACACGTTTATATTGTCTGCAAAATTGATAAATAATTTATGAAACATTTACTGAAATTACGAACTTTTTTTTGCAATGCCTGCTAATTATACAGAAATTGGGGAAGAGCCGGCGCCGTGTGTGAGGCTCTCAGCTCCATAATTGGTGCGATCTCTCTATAAGATAACATCGATGGTAAAACAGATTATTCCGTTTTCTATATATATATAATCGTACGAAGAGTGGGGGATATGTTGACACATTCAGGTTTATTTCGCCACATGCATACATGCGTTTCAAGCATCACCAATATCACTGATAATTATAGTTGAACAACAGTCGTACTTACTCGTTAATTAAATCTCACTGAACTCGTGAAAAAAGTTTGCCTTTTGCGCATAAATTATTTCGTTGTCCGAGTTTTGCGTCGTGTTCGATCGTACTTTCGAGACGCCGCGCACGCACGTCGTTGCACGGAAAAATGGTCGAGGAAAATCAACGAAAGATCGAAGCGGAAATAGAGGTGTACAAGCAGATACAAAAAGGTCCGTAGTATATAATATCCGCAAAATATTCTGATCGATCCTTTGGAAATCGACGACTCTTCACATCGCTGACGAATGTTGAAGCGCGAATGTTCGGGTCGACATAACCTCAAACTTTCGAAACATCGCGTTTTTTCGTTGCCCCTGTCGTCGCGTCCGTCGCTCGCCGTTCTTTTTTTCTACTTTTCAAATCCTCAACAACACGCGTACAGATTATCACAAGGCTCTCGTTAAGAGACAACAGTTGGATGGACAGTTGAACGAGAATACCGCCGTTAAAGAAGAATTGGATCTCCTGAAGCCCGGGAATGAAGTTTTCAAGCTGATCGGCCCCGTTTTGATCAAACAAGACTTGGTCGAAGCTAAGCAAAACGTTGCTAAACGAATGGAGTATATATCGAATGAACTGTAAGTCGCGGAGCACCCGCTGGCGAAAGGAAATCGACGTGTGAAATCGCATATTTTTGTTTTTTTTTGCGGTCCAATATCGTGAAATCGATCCCTTTTTGTCAATCTCTTTTTCTCTTTCAGAAAAAGAACCGAGGAACTGATCTCCGATCTGGATAAAAAACAAGAAGCTCACAGAGAAACTTTGGACAAATTGCAGCAATTGTTTCAGCAATCGCAGCTGAAAGCGGCGGCTAAATCTTAACGAGTCAACGAAACGAGATTATTTGTTTGAAAGACGCGAATCGTGCGCCACCGACGCACGCGCATATGAGAAAAGTTGCAAAATTGTATCGTTCAACGATTCACCGAGCTAATCAACGCGATCCTCAAACAATGAACGTCACCGTCGGTATATCGAAAATTTATCACAAATTTAATATTTATGATCTGTATTCGTCGTGAGATTTTTTTTTGAAAAAAAAAAAACATCGAAGATGCGAAACATCGCTGAATAAAACTTTGCAGAGACTCGACGTCACATTTTTTTTCGTACTCAAGAAGCCGCGGCAAATATCGTTCGAGCAATGATAAAACAGAGTGACGATTTCTAGTACGCGTGTCAGCAAAAGCATGAAAATCTGAAAAACCTTTTTTTTTTGTTAAAAAATAAATAAATAACCATTGAGAACACGGGAATCCCTTTGAAAAAATTCATGTACGCATAAAAGTGGTTTTTTGAAAATTTTTCGAATTGTTTTGTTTTTTCCGTCAATTTTTTTTTAATTTTCATACCGTCATTAGTCAAAAATTATTATGGAACTTATCGCACGGTTTTCGCACGGCATAGCATTGGTTTTATGTATTCGTCCTTGAAAAATCTGAACGAAAAGTTGTCGTTCGCCACCAAAGCGAGTAACACGGTTTTGTTCGCCTCGAGTGGGTAAAATTTAAATTGACAAAAATGGAGGAAGAAAAACACACAGTAACGAATGAATTCATGAGATTTCTTCAAGACAACTCGCCGCAAGCGCTGATCACAATTTTTTGCGACGGCGCGCCAGATTTGCTGCCGTATTTTTCCATTTTTTTTAATACATCGAGACCACTGATCACGTGACCGAAAACGACGTGTTTGCCATCGAGCCATTCTGTACGAGCCGTGCACAAAAAGAATTGCGAGCCGTTCGAATTTGGCCCCGAATTCGCCATCGACACGGTCCCCGGTCCCGTGTGCTTAAGCTCAAAGTTTTCGTCGTCAAATTTGTTGCCGTAAATCGACTTCCCGCCGGTTCCATTGTGATTCGTAAAATCTCCGCCTTGGCACATCTAACGCGTGAATTAAGTAACGAATATAACGATAAAAGCAACTCTGATTCTTGTAAATGATTTTTCATCGGTGAAAAAGGATACAAAATCCGGGATAATTCGATGAAAAGTGCTGCCTTGATATCCAAAGCCCTTTTCGTGAGTGCAGAGACAACGGAAATTATCGGCTGTTTTCGGTGCAATATCGGATCTCAGCATTATTATTACACGTCCCAATTCCTGCTTTCCTATGCTAATATCGAAATAAACCTGTGGATTTTGTTTGACTTTTTTCACTGTCGTTTCGTTGCTCGTCGTCGTTGTCGTTTCATCCGTTTTAAGAGTTTCTCCCGCGTGCTCCTGCAACCACTGGTCATCCGCCCATACCGGCTTGGAAGAGCCCTCCTTTATCTTTTGTGGCTTTGCTATGTTAACTCTGATTGTTCGGCCAAATAGTTCCGAATCATTCTGAGTTCGAATAAGAATTTCGTAAATCTCGGGGGAACAAAAAATCGGTCACGTGATACCGGATGATCGGAAATAATTATCGTTCGTTGGATGCCCAATGGGCAAAGGCTCACAAATAATATATTTATAGAGGGATTGATGTTTATCGAGCGAAATGTATCGAGAATTAACGTTATTAGGATCTAGAGCGAATACGGTCTATTGAAGCAATCTCGGTGGATGCTGGCGAGAAATTCATAGCGCTTGAACGAATGGAAATCGAACGAGATAAACTGAGAACCGATTTGGTTACTGACGCAATTTCATAGCACGAGGTATACTTTGATTTTAGTTTCATAAAAGTCCACGAGGTTTGCGCAGTTATCGCGATGTCCAACGATTTAATTATTAAAAATAAATTTCCCGTTTTATAAAATTTTGTTTCGCGTTACGATGAAATAAAGAAGGTAGAATAAGACACAATACCATGTTATCGATCGCCGCTGCCGCGTCTTCCGACGCCTCGAACTCGATAAATGCGAAACCGCGATGTTTCTCCGACTCGTAATCCAGCGGTATTTGAACGTCGACGATTTCGCCGAATGGAATGAACGCGGCGTGCAACACTTTTTCGTCAACTTCCTCCGCCAGACCGCCTGAACAAAATGAAACGAATGGTTTTCTGGGTCGCTCAATTTTGTTGAGTAAATTAACGATAAAAAATGATTCACGATACATTATTATTGTTATTGTTATCGTCGTTATTTACAAGAACTCATGCGACTTTTCGAGCATGTTTCGCTTGAATTTATTCCGATTTAATGACTCCCTGTGTACTGTTTACGGAATGCATTGGCATTTCGAACGTAATTTTTGAGAATCTTTCGAGTTTAGAGTTTAAAATCGTTCGAAACTGAAATGTTATTGACTTTAGCTGAGGCGCGCGATAAAACCGGCGTATTTTGAGGTTAGAATCGTATTTAACGTTTTAAAACGTACTTTTGCAATATGTTATATAAAGAAATATACACAAACGTACCTACGTATATCGTTCTTTTCGTGTTACTCATTGTTTAAGAAAACTGATAAACACTTTCAGCGATTGATGTATATTTAAGATAACTATAAAGGATTGTTGACTGATGCGGACGCCGATCGAAAATACTGACGGAGTTGTTTTTATCGTCGGTACAGTCACGAACGAGAGTTCATGCTCGACGTCGAACGTAAAGCTCGGCTTGTGAAGTCAGAATGTTGATTGGTTCGAAAATCAATAGTTCGGACGTACTCGATAGATTTGACCAATTGAGAGAGTTTTTCCGTTACAATCGGAGCTGAATCTGACGTTTCATTGGTCACGACGCGGCGCTCTGATCGAGATTCCGAAACTCAAAGGATTCTCTCACTAAAAAATTCAACATTGTCCGCAATTCCCTATAAATGGACAATATTCAATACCTGTAAATCGGCGCATTATTTTTATCTCGCTTTACGCCACCCACGAGGATCAAATTAATGAATAACATTTTTTTCTCTCGCGTAGCGACACACACGAGATTATAAACCTGGATCTCGTGTCATGATGCAACATTTTAATCGTGGCTGTACACGAAAGCTCGCGACGAACCGTACAAAGCACGATAACGATAAGATTAATAAATACAATTTACCTCAGCAAAACGGTGCATATAATTCTCAGACATTTGGACCGAACATTTATAGCAGACGGTTTGAACGTTTTACGACGCAACTTGAAGCCAAGAACTCGATCGAATTGTGTGTTGCTCTCGCGTTCATTGATTTTTGAACTTGCCAAGGTGAGTTAAAACCGAGTAAGCGATGACGCAGATAATCACTGACAATTGACGGGTGATTTCCCAATCAACCAATTGGCAGAAAAGTTGAACCAATCAATTTCAACCGCTTTAAGCACTTTTTTCGTTGTATTTTTAGAATATTCGAGCACTCATAACCTATAAAAGCTTTTTTTTAAGCAAAACGCCGTTTTTGAGTGATCAAACGCTTTTTATTTTGAAAAATGTTATTTTTTCATTGAATTTCATTGATCCAGCAACAAGTTAATTTGTTTACAACTCGTTTTTGTTGCATTTTTGCCATTCAACTTTTAATAATTAACTAAACATAGATCGAAAAACATCTTGGAATATTGCTCACAAGTTCCATAAGTGTAAATTTCTGTTGCATTATAAAAACGCTCGTAATTCAAGAATTCCACGCAAAAAAAAAATTACCACATCACGATATTTTTTTTTCATTGATAACAACGTCATAATAATTCATACCGTGAATTTTTCGAAAAATTAGTAAATATTCATAAGTTTGAGTGTTTTCTGAACGAAAAAATCTCGTTATTTCAAGTTTCAGCAAAAACAGAAATACATACGATGTTTCTAATGTGCCGAACAACGTTATGTTCCAGAATCGACACGAAAAACGATATTGCAAAAAATGTTGTCGATGAAAAAATCATTTTTTTCGTGCTCTCAGGCGCCATCTACGATTCATCGTGGTTTGTCGCTTCTCAGGGATAAAGGATTTGTAGATGGTAAATGGGTGAATTCGGAGAGCGGCGGGACTTTCAAAGTTCTCAATCCCGTGGACCAGAGTACAGTTGGTCACGTGGCTAATATGAACGAGACAGACACGCGATTGGCCATAACCGCAGCAACGAAAGCTTTCGAGACGTTTCGTAAAACAACAGCGAAAGAGCGCAGCGACATGCTGAGAAATTGGTACAATCTCATGGTTACACATTCTGAAGAATTAGCGTGTATATTGACGAAGGAAAATGGCAAATCTCTGGTCGAATCGAGGGGAGAGATCAAGTACGGGAATTCATTCGTGGAATGGTTTTCGGAAGAGGCGCGACGAATTAACGGTGAAATTTTGCAAGCTCCAACGACGAACAGAGAATTACTGTTGCTGAAACAGCCGGTAGGCGTCGCTGCGTTGATAACACCGTGGAATTTTCCACACGCTATGATAACCCGTAAAGCTGGCGCTGCGATCGCCGCCGGCTGCGCATGCGTCATAAAGCCTTCGGAAGACACGCCGCTTACGGCGTTGGCATTGGGCGCGCTTGCCGAAGAAGCGGGAATCCCCGCTGGCGTCGTGAACATAGTCCCGTCAGATGCAAATAATTCCGCGAGCGTCGGTAAAGAACTTTGCGCCGATCCGCGTGTGCGCGCTCTGTCGTTTACCGGCTCGACGAAAGTCGGCAAGCTGTTGTATCAACAATGCGCACCGACGATGAAGCGTCTCAGCCTCGAATTGGGAGGCAACGCCCCTTACATCGTATTCAGTTCGGCTGATCTCGATCTCGCCGTTTCCGGTGCAATGACCTCGAAGTTCCGCAATACCGGACAAACTTGCGTATCCGCTAATAGATTCTTCGTCCAGGACGACGTATTCGACGATTTTGTAAAGAAGTTCCTGACGAGAATAAAGAACGACATTCGGCTGGGTGATGGCTCGAAAGCGGAAGTTACTCATGGACCACTTATAAAACAGAGCCAGCTAGAAATCGTCGAGAGCCTCGTGAACGACGCTAAATCAAAGGGCGCGAAAATTCACTGCGGTGGCAAAGCCCGCAACGACCTAGGCCCGTTGTTCTACGAGCCCACGCTCATGACAGACGTAACAAAGGACATGGACATTTACAGCCGTGAGATATTCGGTCCTGTCGCTGTTGTACACAAATTTAAATCAGAGGAGGAGGCTTTAATGGCGGCGAATGATACCAACGTTGGTCTCGCTGGTTACTTCTTCTCTCGAGACGTCTCGCAAATATTTCGCGTCGCCAAGAGGCTGGAAGTTGGCATGGTCGGCGTTAACGAAGGCTTGATCTCGTGCGCCGAAGCTGCCTTCGGTGGCGTCAAAGAATCCGGCCTGGGGAGAGAAGGCTCGAGGCACGGCGTCGACGATTATTTGGACATGAAGTATGTCTGCGTAGGGAGCTTGAAATTGTGAAGATCGTCGGCTGTAACTAAAGAAGTACCGCCAAACTTCGAATAATCTCGAAGAATTAACTGAGAAAAAACAAACGACGTTGAGTTTAATACTTCAATTTGGGGCTCGTGAATCTTCGTACGACGACGAAATAATCACTGTGAGTGCCACGCGACAATGAGATAAAACAAGAACGGTGGATTCTTAGAGCTCCACCTGATGCAGTTTTGAATTCAATGGTTTTCTCGAATTCGATCAAATGAGAATATTTTGTACTCACTATTTCCTGTACTGTTCCACTGATCAACTGTTCTGATGACTATGGAACGTTACTGCGTGATATTAATATGTCTTCCAACGGCTGAAGAACCGTACCACAATCGTAATACAGTCTCAAAATATTGTAATCTTAATTGGAATATTCGTTGGATTTAAACAATAAGAAATTCTTTCATCATAATGTTATCACATGAAATAATATTAATCCGATGAGAATCGGGTAACAATGACTTCTTGCATCGTCCGTGAATTCTAAATCAATTACGGCACTTTTGGCTGGCCGGTGAACTGTGCGGTATTGCATCGGAAAGATACAGAAAAATAATGAGGCTTTTAAAATCTCACAGACGGCCTCTTTGCCTCAGCTGTGTATATCGTAATATTGGAAAACTACCCTTTTCTGTGCCGAGAAATGTGCCACGTTGCCTCAATACAACCATTGTGTGCGGAATTTGGAAATAAAGAATTGATGCGATCGCCATGCTATTTGAATTCAGTGATCAAAAGAGAATCGATCCACAGATCATAGTATAGTCGTTGACCATTGTATTTTTATTGTATAAGATTGTATATTGTACGAGACCGATAAGAAATTGCAGTTCCAGTTTCGTCATTCCGATAAAGTGTGTAACGAACCAAAATTTGTTACAAAATTAGCTATAATGATGAAACACAAAATAACGAAACGCAGTGTTCTCTGTAATAATAAAAAATAGACTCGCAAGGAAAACCTTCTTTCGTTGCTTTTTTCATCCTAATTATAATTTGAAATGCAAAATGAATAGGAGTCAACGGCACGCGGTGTTCCCAAGCGGTCACCCATCCAAGTACTGACCGCGCCCAATGTTGCTTAACTTCAGTGATCGGACGAGAACTTTTTTTTTTTTTTTTTGTATAAACTTTATTATTGTGTAACAATGCATACTCTTACATATCAACAATTATATTAATATATAAAAGTAGTCAAACATAACTGTCTATTATTATTCCTAGTCCCTGCTTAACCTAATAAGCTTAACCTAGTGATTTAGTAATTTATAAGTGCGCACGTTCGGCGGTTTCTCCCTGGTTGGTGTTGATTGTTCGATACTTGTTAGTTTCGTTATTTTATCAGTATTTTTCTTCAGTATAGGAAAACAGTTTAGAAAAACCTATATGTTCTTTGAATATACAAGACTAAATCTTTTTCTCGTCTGTTTGTAATTATAATTATGCAATTTCATTTGCATCTCTGAATATTGTTAGCGTTTGATATAGTAATTTATGTTTAATTTGGAATGGCATGTTGTGTTGTCGAATTGCAGTGATGTTTTTTGTTAATAGATTGCCGTTCAGCTGTGTACGATAAAATTTCTCGCCTAATTCTTTCGCGTAATTAATAATGAGTGGCATTTTGGTTGCCTCATGCATCTCACTTATCCTGGTGTATCTATTCGCTGAAAGTATCAATCTAAGGCACTTGTTTTGAAATATTTGGAGAGGCTTGACAGTTGTTGACGCTGCGCCGCACCAAATTGGATATGCATATATCACAATTGGCCTCAGTATAGTTTTATAGATTAGTATTTTGTTCTGTTGCGATAGAGGTGAGTTTTTTACCATTAATGGATACAGCTTCCTGAGGACTGAGTATGCTTTTCTTATCGCTTGTTTTATATGATTTTTGAAATTAAGTTTGGGATCAAGGTGCACTCCTAGGTATCTGACACTATTTGTTGGTTCTATTTTATGTCCATAGACTTGGATAGGTTGTAAGATTTTTTTGTTATTGTATTTTTTGGCTAATATAATAACTTCAGTTTTTGTTGCATTTAGTGAGATTTTCCATTTCGTATAAAATTTTTCAAGAAAGTTTATGTGAATCTGTATTTGTTTGGCTGCTACTATTGCGTCGAAAGAGTGTGCATATATAGCCGTATCATCGGCAAATAGTGCCAATGATGTTTTTTGGAATTGCGGTATATCATTTAGATAAATGTTGAAAAGTTTGGGTCCTAGGACTGAGCCTTGTGGTACCCCGGCTCTGATTTTCCTCTTTGTTGAGTGTGCACTGTTGACTGTGACTATTAGGTATCTTTTTCTCAAATAGTTATTGGTTAGTTTTATCAATGTCGGTGGGTATTGATTTATTATCATTTTGTAGATGAGGCCGTCTATCCACACCCTGTCGAACGCTTTTTCGATGTCAAGTAGAAGCATTACAGTGACTTTATTTTTGTTGAAATTGATTATTGTATCATTCGCTATTCTCGTTACTTGCTGCATCGTGTTGTGTTTTTCTCTGAATCCAAATTGGTGGTTAATAATTATCTTTTTTTGTGTTTCAAATTTGTTCAGTCTGCTATGGATTATTTTTTCGGTGAGTTTGCTCATAGTAGGAAGCAAGCTGATTGGTCTGTAGCTACTTGGTTCATTTTCCTTTTTACCTGGTTTCAAAATTGGTACAACAATTCCGGTCTTCCACTGTGCTGGGAAGTATGACAGTTTGATGCATGCATTAATTATGTGTGTTAGTTGTACTAAAGCTTTGCGGCTTAGACATTTAAGAATAATATTTTGAATTTTATCTGTTCCTGGAGCTTTTTTTGCCGGTAATTTAGCTATTTCTTTTGCTATTTCATTAGGGGATGTCAAATATTCGGTCCAATTATCGCTTGTGTTGTTGTTATTAAGGAATTGTTGTACTTTCTTGATTATTTCGCATTGTTCCTCTGAGTTATTCAGCAGATCTATATTGTGAACTTTTTCGAACTGGTCAGCAAGCACGTTTGCTTTTTCGTCATCTGTTAATGCCTCTGCGTTTCGACTGTGCAAAGTAGCAACCGGATGGAATTCACTTTTGAAGATTTTTGTCATTTTCCATAACGAGTTATCGTGTATATTTAATTTAGTTAATTTTTTGGTCCAGCTATTATTTCTGTGCTTTGCAATTTCGGCTCTAATTTCTTTGGTGTAATTATTTGTTTCTATTTTATATTGGATGAGTCTTGATCTTTGCCACTTCTTACGCAATTTGTTCCTTGTGGAGATCATGTTTAATATGTAGTCTGGTAGGTTATCCTGTGATTGTCTTTGATCTGTAATGGGTATTGTTTTTTCAATGCAGTACTGAATGATGTTAGTTAGCCTTTGTACCTCCCGGTCGATGTTATCGTGAGAGGTTATCCCTGAGGTAATATCGACTTTGTCGTTCATTAGTTTTTTAAAAGCAGCCCAGTCTACTTTCTCATAATTAAATTGTGTAGCTCTGCTTTGAGTTTTTAGCTGTGATGATAATTGTATGGTAATAGGATTATGGTCGGAGCTTAATTCCTGACAGGTTGAAACATCTGATGTATTATTAACGTTTTTACTTATTACTAAATCTATTGTAGTCGGGGTCATGCCGTTGTGTGGATAGTGCGTTGGTGCATCCGGAAATAAGATTGCACAGTTATTTTTTTGTACGTAATTAAATAATACTCTACCTCTTCTATTATTTACATGACAATTCCACGCAGTATGCCTTGAGTTAAGATCACCAATCATTATTACTTTACTGCCTATGCTTAGTAGAGTTTCTAAGCTTTGGCTTGTGAAATCTTTATTTGGGCTGCAATATACGCATATTATGTGTACGTTTGAGACTAGTTTAATGCATATATTCTCAATGGGAGAAACGCCTTTTATTTGCACTTTCGTATAGGGTATGCTATTCTTTATGAGGATAGCAACCCCTCCTGCAGCACTGCTTTTGTCTGCTCTGATAACTTTAAAATTTTTAATTTTTAATTTCAGTCTTTCATCATATCTAGTTTCATTAATTAACAGTATATCTATTTTTTGTCTATCTAAAAACTCTATTAATTCACCTAGTTTGTTTCTAAGTCCTTCTGCATTCCAGCTGCAGATTGTTAATCTATCACCCATTGAGAGTATCACAGAAATATAAAAATACTTGGAATTTTTCACCCTCTGTATCACAGTGTAATAATTGGTTTTTAAGAGTGCGGACAGCTGTTATCATTTTACTTATATTGATTATTTTGTTCAATTCTTTTACTTCCCTTGTTAATTGTAACAAATCCGATAGATTGCTGGAGTTATTGTTTTTTTCTGCTAATTTATCCATACTTTCTTGTATATTTGTAGTTATTGTGCTGTATAGAGCGTTTGCTCTTATATCGTCTTGCTGCGTAGAGGTCCCCTGCGCAGTCGACACATTTGGCTGCGAAGATCTCTCCGCTGCGTACCTGGTCTGTTGTGACAGTCTTTCCGCAGGGATTTTTTGCAACGGTGTCTCTGTCCCTGTTGATCCTCGATGTCGAAGAGCAGGGAATTGATTGTGGTCGGCGATTATGGGTGGCTGTTGGTATTTTCTTGTAGGAACGGACATCGCAGTGCGTTTTTGATTTTTAATATTGCTTCGCGCGTCTACTATTTCCAGTCGAGCCTTGTATGCAGCGCAGCAGGTGGCATTGGCTGGATGGTCCTGTCCACAGTTGACACACTTCGCTGGTGTTGTTTTAGGTTTTACGCAGTCCTTCGTAAGATGCTCTTCGGCGCATTTCAGGCAGGCAGGCTTCGCATAGCAGTTACTTGTTGCATGCCCCCAGGTTTGACATCTGTGGCATTGCGTAATTCTTCTTTTGTTGATGTAATTGTCCCATATGATTTTGGTATGTACGAGATATTGTACCTGTTGTTTGATTTGTTTTAATTGTGCGTTTTCGTTCAACGTTACCATAAACATTGGTTGTTTGGTGTTTTTCATGAGATTTATACTGTGCACAGTGTAGTTGAGAGATTCTAATTCAGCTTTAAGCTCTTGGATGTCTGTTTTTTCATGCAGTCCTTTAATTACTAGGGTCCTTTTTTTTGTATTTTTGTCACTGTAAGTGTGAAATTGACAATTATTTCGTTGCCAGGTATTTTTCAGTCTTTCGTATTCGTCTTGACTGTTGGTAAATACTTCTGTGAACTCTTTGTGATATTTGACATGGAATTTTTCCTTCAGAATATCTCTAAGTACTTTGACGAATTTGCTATGAGATTCCACATTATCGTGTACGACTAGAGGAGGTGGCTTCTTGACTTTTGCGTTTAATGTTCCTCTAGTAGTTGTGTTTGATTTTGTACCTTCGTTCTCGTTGATTTCCATCGCATCCGTGTCGGAATTTTCATTGTCACTTTCCACGTCCGTAAGGACTTCATACCTGTTTTTCGTCGTGATAATGTTTTGTCCATCTTGTTTGCGCTTCTTCGATGTCATTTTTGCGGTCGTTGTTTTGCGTTTTTTCGGAACGAGGACATCTCTAAAGACGTTCTCTGTTGTTGGCCCGTCTCCTCGAGCTTCGTTTGGACTTTTGAGGTTATCTTCGCTTGATATGTTTGTTGCGTTGTTATTCTTGCTATAAGCTTCTTAATTTTGATGTCGTGATTAAATATCGTTGCGATTTTCACAAGTAGTTTAATCTGATATTTTCTTGTACAATATATCGCTTTAAATTTACGAAAATTTGTTAATGCCGCACAGCGTACGTGTGTGTTCAACAGCGCGCGCCGGACGAGTTCGGACGAGAACTGGACGAGAACTGGTGGTTTGAACATGGTATGGTCGTTGACGAAGATTTTGATTTCTTTTACAAATTTGTTTATTTTGTTTATATGATAATCGAGTTGTCTACAACGGGCGCTGAAACATAAACATTCGTCGGTATAACGAAATAAAATAAAGAATGCGATACGCCCAATTATTCCAGAAATTCATAAAAAAAATTGATGGGATCAAAAAAATGAAATGCCAACGGCACACGGTGTTCCCAAGCGGTCACCCATCCAAGTACTGACCGCGCCCAAATTGCTTAACTTCAGTGATCGGACGAGAACTTTTTTTTTTTTGTATAAACTTTATTATTGTGTAACAATGCATACTCTTACATATCAACAATTATATTAATATATAAAAGTAGTCAAACATAACTGTCTATTATTATTCCTAGTCCCTGCTTAACCTAATAAGCTTAACCTAGTGATTTAGTAATTTATAAGTGCGCACGTTCGGCGGTTTCTCCCTGGTTGGTGTTGATTGTTCGATACTTGTTAGTTTCGTTATTTTATCAGTATTTTTCTTCAGTATAGGAAAACAGTTTAGAAAAACCTATATGTTCTTTGAATATACAAGACTAAATCTTTTTCTCGTCTGTTTGTAATTATAATTATGCAATTTCATTTGCATCTCTGAATATTGTTAGCGTTTGATATAGTAATTTATGTTTAATTTGGAATGGCATGTTGTGTTGTCGAATTGCAGTGATGTTTTTTGTTAATAGATTGCCGTTCAGCTGTGTACGATAAAATTTCTCGCCTAATTCTTTCGCGTAATTAATAATGAGTGGCATTTTGGTTGCCTCATGCATCTCACTTATCCTGGTGTATCTATTCGCTGAAAGTATCAATCTAAGGCACTTGTTTTGAAATATTTGGAGAGGCTTGACAGTTGTTGACGCTGCGCCGCACCAAATTGGATATGCATATATCACAATTGGCCTCAGTATAGTTTTATAGATTAGTATTTTGTTCTGTTGCGATAGAGGTGAGTTTTTTACCATTAATGGATACAGCTTCCTGAGGACTGAGTATGCTTTTCTTATCGCTTGTTTTATATGATTTTTGAAATTAAGTTTGGGATCAAGGTGCACTCCTAGGTATCTGACACTATTTGTTGGTTCTATTTTATGTCCATAGACTTGGATAGGTTGTAAGATTTTTTTGTTATTGTATTTTTTGGCTAATATAATAACTTCAGTTTTTGTTGCATTTAGTGAGATTTTCCATTTCGTATAAAATTTTTCAAGAAAGTTTATGTGAATCTGTATTTGTTTGGCTGCTACTATTGCGTCGAAAGAGTACATGGTATGGTCGTTGACAAAGATTTTAATTTCTTTTACAAATTTCTTGATTTTTTTTATATTAATCGCGTTGTTTATAACGGGCGCTGAAACATATAAAGACTCACCGCTATACATAAAAGAACATAAAGAATGCGATACGTTCAATTACTGCAGAAATTTATAACAAAATATATGGGACAAAAAAAGAAAAGAAATGCCAACGGCACGCGGTGTTCCCAAGCGGTCACCCATCCAAGTACTGACCGCGCCCAATGTTGCTTAACTTCAGTGATCGGACGAGAACTGGTGGTTTAAACATGGTATGGTCGTTGACGAAGATTTTGATTTTGTTTACAAATTTGTTGGTTTTGTTTATAATAATCGAGTTGTCTACAACGGGCGCTGAAACATATAAACATTCGCCGGTATAAAGAAAGAAAATAAAGAATGCGATACGCCCAATTATTCCAGAAATTCATAAAAAAAATTGATGGGATCAAAAAAATGAAATGCCAACGGCACGCGGTGTTCCCAAGCGGTCACCCATCCAAGTACTGACCGCGCCCAATGTTGCTTAACTTCAGTGATTTTTTTTTTTTTTTTTTTTTTTTTGATGTTTTTTATTTATTATTTGTGAGGCCAGTATTAACTGTGTGAATTACATTGATACGTATAATAAAAAAAACTTAACAAAAACGTACGCAGATTACAAAAGTAGTGAGAAGCTTTTGACTGGTTTACCAGTGTACTCTAAGCTTATATGATAATAATGTATGATAAAAGATTTTGTGAGTGTAAGAGGGGTTAATGGTTTGCTTGATGTTATTTTCAAAACATGGTGAAAAAATGTGATTATTGAAGGCGATAAAAAAAACCATGTAAAATTGCGTATAGAAAAGTGACTTGATATTTGGACTAGGCTAATGGTCCTGTATTATGCTAATGCGAATGAGTACCTCGCAAAATTGCGTGTACTCATGCTTTAGGTGTAGAATTTTGTTTTTGGTGTGTGGGTGTATTATGTTGCTTAATTGCAATGTATTATTACGAATGTAATTTAGAAAAAATATAAAGTGTTTTACTTTGTATTGGATTTTAGTTCTAGGGGACGGTGTGGTTTGTTCTTTTCTTTTTTCGCTTGCGCTTCCGATGTAGGGGGGTGTTTATCGCATCGATTCGTAGATTTAGTTGTCGGATATGTACAGCCGTCATATCTAACCAGAAATATTTATTCTCCAATCTGTGTGGGTCTTGTGTGTCTAACGAAGGTATGGTTTGATCATATAATAATTTTTGAGGATTGTTAATGATAGTTTCGTAGTTTATTGGTAAAGTGTTATCTGCCGAATGCCTTTTCCAGTGCATAAGGATTGGTGTATTAAAATGGTCCTGGATTATGCCAGCACGATCATGGAGAATAAATGCCTCTGGTTGTACATATCCAAGTTGCGCTGCATAGTTAGTAATATGTGGGTTAGGATGGCTGAAATTTTTTATAATTGGATTATTAGATAAGATTGTATCGGCAAAATAGTCGCGTGTTAGTTTGATGATAAAATTATCGATTCTGGTTATGTTGGCAGCGTTATACAGAGTGCTGTTTTTTACACGATGTTGGTAATTGGATTCCGGAGATCGATACATGAACAATGCGGCACGAAGACACTTTCGTTCGAATCTACGTATTCTTTCGGCTTGAGCGGCGCCCAAATTCCATAGAATTGGTGCACCATATGTGATAATAGGTCTAATAAGCAGTTGATAAATGATAATTCTTACTTTGGGAGTTATGAATTTATTGTGCATGATCCGGTGTAGAGAATGATATCTACGGGTAGCTTTATCAATTTGGGTAATTAAATGTTTGTTACCCCGAGCTAAATTGTCGATGTGTATGCCAAGGTATTTAACTGTAGACTTGGAGGGAATGCGGATGGGTTCTCTGGTATCGGGGTTATGAGTAATGATATTAAAATTATTTTTGGCAATTCTATCATTAGATTGCAGGTATCGGTTGGTTCTGCGGAATAATATTGATTCGCATTTGGATGGGCTCATTCTGAGATTCCATGCAGCATAATAGTTGTTTATCTTATTAACCAGAATTTGAAGTGAATTTTGAATTTGTGTGATATTTTTGCCTGCAATATATATTATTAAATCATCTGCGTAGGCGATTGAATAGGTGTTATTGTTTGTGTTTAAGTTGAAGGAATTTAATATGTCAGCTGTGTAGATATTGAAGAGTAATGGTGATGTCACTGTACCTTGCTGTAGACCTTCAGTGATATTGTAAGTTTGTTTTGAGGTATCAAAACTGTTCCAGACAAAGAAACTTCTAAGACGGATCATATCCCATATTAATTCACAGAGGTGGTGGGGGAAGTTTTTTTTCAAGAGTTTAAATATGAGACCATTATGCCAAATGGAATCGAAGGCCTTTTCCAAGTCGATTAGGACTGCTCCAATCTTGTATTTTGCGGATAATTTGAGATTTATATCTGACATGAATTTGTTGATTGCATGGATTGTGGAATGTTGATGTCGGAAGCCGAATTGGTTATTTGGGATTAAGGAATTTGTGTTGCAGTGTGTGAGTATGGCTTTTTGAATTATAATTTCATAAATTTTGCTAATTGCTGGGGTTAGGCTGATGGGTCTGTAGCTGGAAGGATCGTGAGGGTTTTTATCTTTTTTGTGTATCGGGAAAATTTTTGAAATTTTCCAAGCTTTAGGGAAATATGCCTTATTGAGGGCGTTATTGAAGATTACGGTGTATTCCTTGATAATTTTTGAGGGCAAGTGCTTTATTATTAATGGAGGGATGTTGTCGGGTCCACTTGACGTTTTATTAGGAAGCTTTTTTATTATATTAATTACCTGATCGGTGTTTGTAAAAAAAGGTTTAAGTTGTGGTGCGTTAATTGGAGTATGAGCAGGATTGGTTTGATTGAAGTGTGTGAGTGTGGATTCAGTATGTCTGTGCAGGTTGAATTGATTTTTAAATGTATTTACTGTTGAATCAACTATTTCTTTTAGTCTAGAGTTATTATTTAGGTATCTAGGGGAGTTAATATTTTCATAATGAGCTCCCAGTATGTCGAGTATATCATTTTGATTTGTGATTATGTATTTATTATGGGCGATGGGTGTATTCGAGATGTTGATTTTTGCACGTTGGATGATATTTTCATTGTTAATGTCAATTTGGAGTTGTTCTATACCGATATTATCTTTGTGCCTAAATATGCTGTTAATTTTTGGGAAGAATTTTTGTGTTTGGCGATGATCGATATTTTGAAATATGTTTTTCCAATATTTTTCGATGGTGATTTTGAATTGAGTTTTTTGGAGTGTTTTTATATTTTTTATTAGAGACTTTATCGTTAAGGATAATTGGGATATTTGCGGAGTGTCATATATTTGTCTTTTGTGTAATAGAGTAATCATTTTAGATTTTTGCTTTTGGAGTTTAATGATAATTTTATTAGTGTATATTAAAGTGTTGTTAGTAGGAGTAAATTTTGGAGCATGTTTTACAATTGCGGAGTTGATATGTTCAGCAATGTTGTTAATATGTGCATCTATGTCTGTAATGGGAAGATTTACATTATCAGGGATTGGATTAACGTATGAGGAAATTAAAGTTTGCTGGAACTTTTCCCAGTTTATTTGCTTGTATAGTAACTTTGGTGTGGGGGATCTATAATTATCAATGGATAGGTTATTTTTGAATGATATATGGAACATGAGAGCGTTGTGGTCGCTGTCATATGGGACCGTGTGAATTTTTTTATTTTTGAGATTAGTGAATTCAATAGAATTATCCGCAATACAGAGATCGATGAAGGTCTGGCTGGGAATGTATGTGTAGGATTCAGGTAGATATAGTTGTGCTCGGTATGTGAGTGTATTGTTCGTGAGCCAATTGTTCAGGTATCGACCTCTGGGATTAACAATTCGATCGCCGAAGGCTGTGTGCCTTGCGTTAAAATCGCCTGCAAGTATGTATGAGTTGGTGTGTTTGTGTAATTTAAGAAGATAAAAGAGGTCATTGACCTCTTTAAGAAATATTTCTTTGATATTTGAGCTATTCGTGGCATATATGCTTATAATGAAGAGATTGCGTTTTAAGTTTCTGTTATTTTTAATGGGAATTTTGATGATGGTATATTCAAAAATATCGTTATTCTGAGAGCTCGGGTGTGTGATTTTAGAGGCAGGCAGATGCTTTTTACAAAGTATGGCGGTGCCACCACCTTTTTTGGGGGGAGGTCGGTCTGTTCGAAAAATATTGTATTCAGGGAAAGTGATTTTGTGATTATTGTTTAAAAAGGTTTCTGAAATCATTGCTACATCAATATTGTTTGAGATTAGGTGGTCGTATAGGTTGTATCTACGGTGATGTGTCCTAATAGATTTAACATTAACAGTAGTAATTCGCAGTTCAGTGAATTTGTTAAGATCTGGCGCAACAGTGTCCCTTGGTGGGCGTGTTTTTTGTTGCGTTATATTTGCCATTATGAGGTTTGAAATTCAAAGCCTAGGTGGTCGAATAATATGTTAATTTTTTGTGTATTAGTATGTATACGGTTGTTTATTTCGACTAAACTAGTTTTTAGTATATTAGCTAAATCGATTTTAAATTTTTCGGCCCAAGAGGGTGTGAGTGCTTGCGTGCTGTAGTTTGGTGATGTAGAGTCCGTGAGATTGTCCGCGGTTGTATGTTTGTGAATATTTGGAGAAATATTCTGCATGGCGATTGGTGTAGTTGATGTGGTAGACTTCAGTACGTGAGAGTAAGTTGGCTTGTTGTGAAGTCTTTTAAGGAGGTCCTCCGTTTTTTTTACTGATGTTTGTTGTTGGTGTTGTGTGTTGATGTTTTTATGTTTTAGGCGTTGTGCCATAAATTTATAATAAGGGCAACCTTTGTAATTAGCAGGATGCCCTGTATTATTACAATTCGCACAGCGAAGTTGTTGCTTGTCTGTGATCTCTGTGATGGGACATTTTCCCGGTTCATGTGAAGAACTGCACTTCACACATCGGTAGGATAAGTTGCAATTAATGCTTGCGTGTCCCAGTCTCTGACATTTTTTACACTGGTAAATAGTGCTTTTTTTTTATGAACTCCCATTTAATTTTTTGGTGTAATAGATGTTTTACATTACGGATTGTAATAGTTTCGCTATTCGGCGTAAGATGTACCAGAAATATGTTTCGATGTGTGAGTGTGTTGTTCGTTTTCATTTTTGAGATTTTGGATATTTCGGTGTTCTCAAGGGATAGATTAACTAGCTCTTGGAGTATATCTTCTTCTGTAAAGTCGCCGGTAATGCCTTTGAGCACCAGTATCTTCGGTCGGATTTGTTTTGGTGTGTATGTAAAGAATCTCCTGTTGTTGTTAGTGAGAACAGCTGTTGTAGCCTTATGTGTGTCAAAATTTGAGGGATATATAGTTGCCTCGGTGTGTGCTGTTTGTTTGATATGAAAATTTTGTTTTTCAATTCCATTGTTCAAGAGTAATTCGATTACCGATTTAAGGCTCTCAATGTCACGAAGGTGTATTGGTGGTGACTTCGTGACAGGTGATGGTTTGTTTTCCTTTTGTTTTTGTGTAAAAGGAGGCATGTTTGTTGGGGGTTTCGGTCGTTGACCCTCGATTTCAACGGCTTGTTCTTCATAATTTGAGATAGCGTTAAACGCGTTTGAAATTTCCGTTGTACTTACGGTTTTTTTTGTTTCAGATACTTCGGGCGATATGGTTTTTTTCGGTGTTTCCCAGTGACTGCATCCTGGCTCCTCGGTGCTAATTTCGTTTGTGGAAATTTGTGATTGCTTCCGGAGTGTGTTTAGATTTGGTTTTTGTTTTATTTCAGCGTTATTGTATTTGCTGCCGAATTCTTTGACGAATTTTTTATATTCTTTGTCTAACGACAATATATTAAATGGTTTGATAGAATTTATCCGTAGTGGTTTTTTGATAGCACGATCTGTGAGAGGGTCTGGTTTCCTCTTACTATTACCTGGATTTGGGCTATCCATTGTCTATTGGGCAACCCCCTCGGGGGCCCAGATGTGATCGAAACGCACTCACGTGAATTTTATATTTTTAGATTCTTGGGATTGAATGCTGTATATCTTGGATTATTTTATGGCACTGGTAATTTCGAGATTTGACGCACGAATAGCGAGATTTACTGTGACTTGTATTTCACTCTGAATCTTTCGTGACCGTACCGGACGGCTGCCACGGAGAGACTCCCTTAACTTCAGTGATCGGACGAGAACTGGTGGTTTAAACATGGTATGGTCGTTGACAAAGATTTTAATTTCTTTTACAAATTTCTTGATTTTCTTTATATTAATCGCGTTGTTTATAACGGGCGCTGAAACATATAAAGACTCACCGCTATACATAAAAGAACATAAAGAATGCGATACGTTCAATTACTGCAGAAATTTATAACAAAATATATGGGACAAAAAAAGAAAAGAAATGCCAACGGCACGCGGTGTTCCCAAGCGGTCACCCATCCAAGTACTGACCGCGCCCAATGTTGCTTAACTTCAGTGATCGGACGAGAACTGGTGGTTTAAACATGGTATGGTCGTTGACGAAGATTTTGATTTTGTTTACAAATTTGTTGGTTTTGTTTATAATAATCGAGTTGTCTACAACGGGCGCTGAAACATATAAACATTCGCCGGTATAAAGAAAGAAAATAAAGAATGCGATACGCCCAATTATTCCAGAAATTCATAAAAAAAATTGATGGGATCAAAAAAATGAAATGCCAACGGCACGCGGTGTTCCCAAGCGGTCACCCATCCAAGTACTGACCGCGCCCAATGTTGCTTAACTTCAGTGATCGGACGAGAACTGGTGGTTTAAACATGGTATGGTCGTTGACAAAGATTTCAATTTCTTTTACAAATTTCTTGATTTTCTTTATATTAATCGCGTTGTTTATAACGGGCGCTGAAACATATAAAGACTCACCGCTATACATAAAAGAACATAAAGAATGCGATACGTTCAATTACTGCAGAAATTTATAACAAAATATATGGGACAAAAAAAGAAAAGAAATGCCAACGGCACGCGGTGTTCCCAAGCGGTCACCCATCCAAGTACTGACCGCGCCCAACGTTGCTTAACTTCAGTGATCGGACGAGAACTGGTGGTTTAAACATGGTATGGTCGTTGACGAAGATTTTGATTTTGTTTACAAATTTGTTTGTTTTGTTTATAATAATCGAGTTGTCTACAACGGGCGCTGATACATATAAACATTCGTCGGTATAAAGAAAGAAAATAAAGAATGCGATACGCCCAATTATTCCAGAAATTCATAAAAAAAATTGATGGGATCAAAAAAATGAAATGCCAACGGCACGCGGTGTTCCCAAGCGGTCACCCATCCAAGTACTGACCGCGCCCAATGTTGCTTAACTTCAGTGATCGGACGAGAACTGGTGGTTTCAACGTGGTATGGTCGTTGGCAAAGAATTTGATTTCGTTTATAAATTTTTCCGCATGATTTATGAAAGTTATAAAAGTTTATTTCTATAAACACCTAAAAGTCCAATAAAAAAGTAATATTTGCCACCAGACGAAAAAAAAAAGCGAGGTGATAATATACGATACCGAAATATCATCCGCGCGTTGGAAAGCCTCGCATCGAGTCGTAACTTACCATCTTCAAGATCTCATTGTCATCTTTCCTCATCTTTTGTTTTCTCAACTCGTTAAATTCCTCGTTTAATCAATCTTCTTTCGGTCCTGCGATGCACCGACGATCGTTCGACAGCAATATCGTCTCCGTGGTCCTCGACACAAAGACTTTCAACGATCATTCCGAGATTTTCGAATATCCCACCACTGCCGCCGTAAATATATATCACACAACATCTCTGCCCTTCACTTTCCACCACAGAATTTGAATCTGTCTTCGAAAGTCGAGAAATGTATTATAAAAATGTTATAACCACATTATATCGGTAAAAAGAGAACGTCCGCGCTACTCGCGAGCTGAAATTCTTCTGCCCCTTTGTGTATCTTTCATGCAGCGGAATTTTCGTATATCCCTTCCTCCAGCGTCTTGACCAATCGTCAATGAGCTCCTACGAAGTTTCCCCGATCGAAATCCCTTGCCCCGATTTCCCCTATGGAATTTCAAACGTTCGTACGTATCTGCATGTCTCGAAAAAAATGCCATGCCATGAAATATCGATGTGCAATAATTATAATTACGGTCCCTCGGTGCCAAGCGTGTTCATGTACATATAAATTTGAGAAAAAAAAACGCATATAAAAAATCAGTAAAAGGTAAAACAAATTATAAATATAATATATTAAACGTCTCATATATGTTTACAGTCACTCAATTGTTTTTGTCTCAGCAATTTCACGATCCGTCAGTTGTCGCACGAAGCTTCGGATTTCTCTCAGGCTTTTCCATTCGTTGCTTTTATTTTAACGAATCGTCCGTATTAATATTTTCACGAATTTTCTTTTAACAATTATATACTAACTTTTGTAATCAGTTTTACTCTTTTTTTTTAACGGCGTCCGAGCACGTGCGAGGCGCAAACCAGCGAAAACGCCGCACTGCGACTGACAAAGGGCCCTTTTGTACGTTTTTTTTTTATTTCTCGATCTCGAGTCGATTGTCAAAAGTTTACGACGAAACAGTAAAAATCGAGTCGTTCAGGGTGGTCATACTCTCAAATTTGAGATAATTCCGAGGTTAACTTTTAGTTTCGAAATACATTTCGAGTTCGGTGAATTTTTAATAACGAGAATATCAAAAAATGATGAAAAATTGGTGAAATAAAAAAGATCCGACAGCTTTCGGAAGACTTGTTTTTTCGTGTTCAATTATTTTGTTCATTTTTGCTAATACACTCGATTTTTGACGCGACTTTTCATCATTTGTTCTTCGATTCCTGACAATCGTTCTTCATTTCATGAATTATACTAAGGTTTCTCGATATTTGCAAAAAAAAAATCGAAAAAACTCGAAATTTATGTATAAAAATGAACGGATAAAACTGAACGTTCTTTGCGCTGGCAGAAAATCGAAAAGTCGACGTTACGGAAAATTCGAATGTTTCTTGTGTCCCTGAAAATGATAACAGAATGAGATGGAAGTTGAAATGAACAAAAACGGAGATTCGAATGGCCCTTGAGAAAAAAAAAGAAATTACCATCAAGAGAAGTCTATTGGGGTTGAAAACTTGCAGGCTAAAAAAGTTGGACAGGAAGAATGGACAACTTGGCCCACGTGGTTAAAAATCGTGAAGATCTTTTCCGTTTTTGACAGTTCCCATGTACCCGCCTAAAGCGCAGGCATGGGACCACTTAATTTCGTTTGTACTCAATAAAAGAGGCTAAAAAAATTGAGGAATCGGGACGCGATGATAATATCGAAAAAAAAACCAATATTACAGACATTCTGCTCTCGGTGATTCGTTTCGAAAAGACGCGTGTTACAGGCGTCCATGTCCAAAAGACACGACGAAAAATCTGTCGGGTTTTAACCCGAAAACGTATGCCAGAGGACGTTCCATTCCATCGTCCAATGAATTCAAACTCCGCCCCTATATCCAAGTATCGGCGAAATTCCAGCAACGCCAGCAACGTTCCCCAGCAGAATCCCATTGCAGGGTAGTTCTCGGCGCGATATGCGATGGGCGTTGACTTTGCGGGTAAAAGCTCCAACCTCCGCTGTTTGGTTCGTTTCATCCATGGAGCTCATCTTGACGTCGAGTCTTGTCTCTTTGTGTAATCGCGCGCGCATCACCCCGACGTCAACTCCCGCACGTTGTAGTTGCGCAGTCATATAATTGTGAGATCGCGTGCCGGGTTGTCATCGCGCGTTCCGGAGCTACCGCAAAGTTCCGGTGACGAACGAGTTTGGACTACTTTTGCGGGATATCTCGCAAAGTCCATCAAAATCTCTTTGTCAGTTTCATAGTGTATTGTTTGGGCGTTTTAATAGGTGGCTCGTTGGAATAATCCCCTAGGCAAGGGTGGGGGGTGGTTTATTTGTTTATGTACATCGGTAAAATCGTTGGCGGAATCTCGAAGAAACGGAACGATGAATTTGTCCGCTGCCGACCAAGAGGTGCCTGCTGTTACGACCGATCTTTCGAGAATGGTGAGCTGCGAGCGATGTATGATACGACTGTATGACAAACACGAATTGTTGACCATTCAACCTGGTGTGCGGTACGCACCGTCAGTGGCTCGATTTTTTTACAGTTTTTTAGACATCGGACCTTTCCGTGATTAATTTTCAATCGTTCCAGTGCTTGGAGTAACTTTTGACAAATGGTCCATAGGGGAACCCTTATTTTTAGGATTTTTGCAAATCACGGGGAAAACTTGCAAGCGGGCATATACGGAGTTCACTCTTCTCTTCTCTAAAAGTTTCCCGTGAGTGTACTGAAGAAGATGAGATGAAATCTTCAAAATCCTTGTATAACGAGTTCGAGCTGAATCCAACGAATTGGCCACGCGGACTTTTGGTCAAACAAACAGTCGAGTTGATAATCCCCATGGAAGTTTACTGTATAAAGATGCAACTTATTGATACTTCGATCGACAACGCGGTCATGTAGCTCCGGAGTCAAGAGAGTCCCTAACATTGTTAACGACTCAACCTGGTGTGCGGTACGCACCGTCAGTGGCTCGATTTTTTACAGTTTTTTGCATATCGGATCTTTGCGTGATTAATTTTCAATCGTTCCTGTGCTTGGAGTAACTTTTCCCAAAGGGTCCATAGGGGAACCCATCACGGGTAAAACTTGCGAGTGGGCATATACGGAGTTAACCCTTCCCTTCTCTAAAAGTTTCCCGTGAGTGTACTGAAGAAGATGAGATGAAATCTTCAAAATCCTTGTATAACGAGTTCAACTTTTGGTCAAACAAACAGTCGAGTTGATAATCCCCATTGGAAGTTTACTGTATAAAGATGTAACTTATTGATACTTCGATCGACAACGCGGTCATGTAGCTCCGGAGTCAAGAGAGTCCCTAACATTGTTAACGACTCAACCTGGTGTGCGGTACGCACCGTCAGTGGCTCGATTTTTTACAGTTTTTTGCATATCGGATCTTTGCGTGATTAATTTTCAATCGTTCCTGTGCTTGGAGTAACTTTTCCCAAAGGGTCCATAGGGGAACCCATCACGGGTAAAACTTGATGCGAGTGGGCATAAACGGAGTTAACCCTTCTCTTCTCTAAAAGTTTCCCGTGAGTGTATTGAAGAAGATGAGATGAAATCTTCAAAATCCTTGTATAACGAGTTCAACTTTTGTTCAAACAAACACTCGAGTTGATAATCCCCATTGGAAGTTTACTGTATAAAGATGTAACTTATTGATACTCTTTGATCGACAACGCGGTCATGTAGCTCCAGAGTCAAGAGAGTCCCTAGTCACACTCTCTCACGGATTATGACCTTTGAGAAAACGAATTGCCGCGGCACGAGTGCACAACAAAAGAGCACACTTTTATCCCACGAGAGTCATCTTATGTATCTATGTGTACCCTCGCTAAACGTGTAATTGTCACCCCTCCGCGATATACCGTCGGATGCTCTCTCATGCTCCAGCTAGAGGAGCATCATGTATCCCCCTTTTTTACTTGGACCACCCGGGGGGTCGAGGGTCGCGGGTGCCCCTTTTCAATGCGGAAGCAGGATCAAACGGGACGAGGTCTCTTCGCAAGGCGAAATCCGCGTCTGCAGTCAATATATCCCATCTCCCATACCTTTCATCCCTTGGCAGTCTATTTAGTCTGCGAAATCCCCCGCACTGTTTTTCTTCCTTCATCTTCTTCCCTCTCTCTTATTCCTATATCGATTTTCCTGTACCCTCAAAGCTTCGATCTCGAATTTTACAATATTGGGAATCGAATAATAAACACTATTTCGACCATATCCAGTGTTTGGGTCGTGTTTGGTTCCGAGCTTTCTCATTTCCTTGAAATTCGAATTCCATTTCGTTTTTTTTTGGGATTGTAGCTCAGATTATCATCAAAGTGTCTTTTTACGTGCCATCGTTTTTTTTTTTCGCATCCCCCAAACATCCCCTTGTTTTTCCTACTATACCCATGACTTTCTCTGCACAAACCCAAACCCACAGCACGCTTCTAGGAACACGCGATTGGGTTTGTATTTATGTTTGTTGATTCTAAAAATGTTTCGTTTCTCACACATTGTCATATCGAGCCTGGCGCTCGTGAATGGAAGATTACCCACGCGTGACTTCGTAATTGACGCTCTTATTTCTCGTGTCCTTTCTTCTCTCTCTCTCTCGCTCTCACATTAATCTCACGTGTTCACAGACAAGCATATGCCACCACTCGACTTCTCCACAATAGCAACATGGCACCCCCATCATTGGGCGCATGAACCATCGAACTTTGTCGAGTGAATGATTAACAGGCGACGTTATGGTAGAATCATTTTATCGAAGGGGCGTGTGTAAAATGCATGCGAATTTTCGGTCAATCCCATCGTTGAGCCGAGGCATATTTCTTCTTCCGGTTTATTTTAAACGCGAGATCCGTCAGATCCCCGTGCACCTGTGAAGATACGGTCCATGTCCAAAAGAGGGTTGACTAGTCTTTTTCTTCTCCCATTTTTCCCACAGCTTTTGTACCAACAGAGCCGTTGAATAAAACGTCATTCCATGATAATCCAGTTTCTCGAGAAAGCGGCGACTTTTCGCATTTTTTTCTTCGACTTTTCGGTTTTTTTTTGTAAATAACGTATCCCTCCGTGGAAGAATTTCGGCGGCCTCCTTACGACCTTGTAGAAAGGGTCGCAAAATTTTCGGTCGTTTTTCGGAAACGTCACTTTTTTCTTCAAATTTACCACGCAATGGTAAAATAAACCGTGCGTGGCTGGCAGAAGACAGACTAATGGGAAGGTGACAGTTCGCTGATTTCCCACCTCACGCATGATCTCGCGCGTTAGGTGACGGAATCCCCGGTTCCCCGTGAACACCAAGTGCGAATGGACGTTGGCTTTTGAATCTACCGATTGATCCTCCCCTAGCAAAACCACGGAAATCACGCGACGCGCGAATCATTAATTATCCAATGATTCAGCGGCACATACGATTGCCATTGAATCTCTGTAAAGAGTTAATGAAACCCAGCGCGATAGGAGTACGAGAGCAGAGAATAAACATTTGGATTCTGTCAAAATTTTGGTTTTTTTTTTGGACAAAACCCGTGAGTAAACGTTGCTCATCCGGAGCAACATTGCCCGAAGGCATCGCGGTGCTTTGTACAACGTGGGGTCTTCATTCAGTCAGTTGACCTCAAAGAAAAAAACAAACCAATTAGCGACTGGAATCATCTCGCCAAGTTGCTCGCTGCTGGTGTCGATACATTTATCCCGATGGGTTTTACGGTACGCAGTGTCATAGCTGGACAAAGTATCTTTTTTGGCTCATCCCCAGGTTCATTGTTCGTCAAGCCACCCCGAGCAGTCCATTGTCTTGGCGCGCAACCCCTCGAGCAACAGGACGCGAGCAAAGTCGGAGCAACGAAGTAAAAGAACCGAGGGGAAGTGTTTTTGGCTATCACGTAGATTTTTTGTTTTCTTTTCTTTTTCGCGTTAACAAAGCACGCAAGAGTCTCCCGGCCAGTGAGAGAGTCTTTTTTTCAAACTACTCGCTGGCTAATCCATCTCAAAGTAACGTGAAAGATCAAGAGGTCGTACCGGAGCCTCAGTCTTTTCGATCTGAATTGTTTTCGAGTCGCGTTATTTCCCGCATCGTGAAAAAACCGTGCCAATTTCCTCGCAAATGGCAATCCCAAATAGCCTCGAATTTTCACAAATTTTTCAAATTTCTTCCTCAGATAAAATGAAATACCGAGAATGGTTTCCGTGAAAGATTGTAGGGTAAAGTTTTTTTCTTTCAGTCACAGATCAATTTTAGCATTTTTTGTTTTCTCTTTATTATATTTATTCAAAAAGAAGAATGCAGATGTCACGAATAAATGAAATAATCGTATTTCACCTATTACACATAAAAAAAAATCGAAAAAAAAAGTTTTTTTCAGATTACACAGTGAGCTGTCATGGTTTTCTGTCACATTTATTACCGTATCGAAAATTGGTGTAATTTCCGATCGATTCCCCAAGTATTATGCACCAGCAAGATGCAAAGAAGATTATTGTAAGCCTCTTTAAGCTCTCTCGCGGATTGTCGTCGAAAAGTCGAGTATCCCTCCCTCCCCGAGTGTCATCTCCGTCGGATGACACAATTGCGTACACCAAAATAAAATGGGCAACTACGAGGGTGTATAAGGGGTGGAATCGGGGTTTTATGAGAACGTGCACATCATCGTGTGTACGAAACTCGTGTACGTGTGTCGCGTTGAGGTTACATAAGGACCATGGAAGAGCCCCTTGCCACTTCAGCTCATCCCCCATAAAGCAAAACCCGCCAGGGTGGTGACTCGTTCGTGAATGAACGTTGGGTTGCTCCCTGCGAGCAATATGGATATGTTTGGATGCGAACATAAACGCACGCATGATTTAAACAGTGGAAGCATCATCTTCCCTCAACGAGCGAACACAAACCTCGTAGAAGCTTGTGTGGTTCATCGTATGTCCTCGCAGGAGCATTTTTGCCAGCCCCATATCCGACGATTGTAACTTTCGTGCCTGTGGACGAGTTTGCCAACTTTTGCTCGGAGACTCTCGTTTGACACGTGACCATGTTTACCCTACTCGCTTATGACTCGTTACCTCGACTGTTAACTCGCGTGGCGGAATCGTTTGTTACGTCCACTACGATAAAGGACAAATGAAAGTCATTTCGGTCATCGAAATCATCGACGGTCCAACCGGTGTACATTCATGCGAATCCCCGAGAGGGATGTCACATTTTTCAGAGCTCTCGGATCAATCTACCGAGTCCACATTTTTTGAATCATTCACAGACGACTGTCGCCCCAATAGCGACAGTTACCCGAACTAAGAGTTCCGCTATTGATATTTTGTTGTTAAAATACTCATTGACGAGTTTGAAAAAGATTCATCCGATGTATGACTCGTAACGTGTGATTCGGAACGATCCGCATCGTCAGTCAAACATCGCTCACCCCTTGGCACCCTGGCCGAGCTGCATCCAATGGCAAAGCGGATTAAACTCTGTAATTGAAATTAATTCATCGTGCAGCTCTTCCAGCAGGTTTCATCAAGATTGATTAAGCCGATCATTAATAGCGATTAAGAAATTATAATAACGGTGGTGTAATTTGCATTGATGACAGCAATGCGAATGGACGGTCGAGGTTTATGCGGCATTGACGTTCCCCGCTGTATCAGTAGCAATCCTCCGTTTCACTTAAAGAGGACCATACGATCTTCACAATGTAGCGGAAGGTTTTACGCCTCAGTTTCGAACTTGAATTTCAAACAGATTTATCCATATTGATCTATGTCTTTTTATCGTCCTTTCCTGTCCATCTCGGACAGTAGCGAATGGTCTGTCGTGTGGAACGAAGAATGCCATTTGGATAAATTGCTGGACGTATAATACAGAATGATTCACATCAAGCATCGAACCCAGAAGTTGCGAATCCTGGGTGAGACTGGTACCGTACTACCATGCAGCTTGAGGGTCTTAAGACAACATGGCTGGGGCTTGGGACTTTTGATAGGCCTTTGACAGGATTCTGGAGTTGGATTGATCCTCATTTGAACCCGATGTGGAATAAAATGGCTGACTGTGTTTTTATCTCGGAATATCATCCGGAATCCCGAGTTCCCGGGTTTGATACTCGACGCGAATCACCCTGTATACACAAGCCAATATTGGATATGGTGGTGACATCGTCGGCTGTAACAGGCAGTTGATGGCAACAGGCGTTAAAGCACGGTATATATACGATAACGCGCACGCTAATAGTCGTGAATTCGCTGGGCCGGTAATCAGGTTTACCACAAGATTGCTTCGCAAGGAGGAAACCTACCAATCGTCCGCCGGAACTCCCTCACCCTTTCGCCTCGCGCTCCGCAACCGTTCCATCAACCATTTGACTATCTTTTGAGATTTCTATCGTTTTCTTGTACTCGTATATACTACATGCGCCTTTTATACATTGGCAAACCCCTAGTTCGTCATACAGCTGGTACTTTTTATCCTGAAACATGGCGCGTTCTCTTGCCACTTGCCCGTAATAAACCAACCAATTCGGATAAGCGAGACACCAAGGGTCTTCGCAAAGTTCCGTTGCAAAGTTCGCAAAGGTCAGGATCTCGCAGAAACCAGAGACTCTTACAGGACTAACCCGCGACATTCGACGTTTTTTCCTCCGATCAAACTAACTTTGGTCCATTTTTGAATTCTTTTTTTCAGTCTGGCGATGGTTTTGGGCGACTTGGTGAACCTATCCTCGCCGCAGACCCCGGTTACTGTCCGATCTACGCGGTAGACGAATCCGCGTCCACCACGAAGAATCACCACGGTAAGTACGCGCCCGTTAAGATTTCCTAGCAAATCCATGACCCAATTTCGAATTGGTCGGTGAAAAAAGTATGAATTTCGTGGCAGAATGCCCGGGTACGTTTGGTTTTTGCTTGAATTTGACGGTCACCGGATTCTGACGGATTAAAAAACGCGACAAATTAAGGCGCTGCAGCGCACTGGCGCGACCGCCAGTACCCATGCCTAGTAAAAATCTATAGACGATTGAGGCAACTCCCCGTGGCTCGGAATTATAAAGAAACGTTGAAGGAAAAGCCCATTTCGAGCGCACCAACGCCAATGTCGAACTGCCTTTTCAGCTTTGATGCTTCTTTGACGCGGTGGGCGAAGACGAGAAGGCGGTGTAGCGACAGTTTCGCGAACGAGATATCAAAAGTTTCCGCGCCGTCGTAAGGACGAGCAAAACACACTGTCACAACGAGATTCTGTTTGGTTGAAAGTTATCTTTATATAAGAGGAGACGTTCGAGCTGGTGCTCAGACGAAGAGACGGAGAGAGAGAGAGAGTACTCGAGAGCGAGAGAGAGAGGAGAAAAACCGAGCCAAGGCCTCGTCATTCCGCCCTACGAAGGAGTCCTGTCACCGACAGGTTGTCGAGCCCGCAGTCGATATCTTTCTGTCCTCGTATCATCGGCGGTATTATATTTTTCGGCAAAAGTTTCGTCGTCCATGTAAAACCTCAAGGACAAACGGATATTGCGAAAAAAAACGTTGACGCGAAACCGAAAAATCATATTTGTTGAAATACAGCAGCATCTTTAAAAATAAACAATAAATAATCTGTCCGCATCAGCGTCGATCGTTGCTCCTGCAATAATTCTTTCCGAAACTTTCCCGCGATTCTTATTTTCAAGGTTATACCATATTACAGCTTTTTACCGAGGATTCTCTCGGGTTTCAATTTCGCACGACGTAAAACGTTCTTTCTCCACCTTCGCCCTCTGTCGATTCCCCGCTTTCGTTGGTCCGTGGCCCAGATATATCAGCGAAGGAAGAAAAATGAGGAGAATATATGTATAGCCAGACGAGTCTCGCGGGGAAAAAGAAAATCGGGAAAAAAAAGAACGGAAGAGCCGCGAGAAGCGAAACGTCCGACAGAAATTCGATAAGCAAGGAATTATCGCTTTGCAAAGACTCTCGTCGGTACAGAAGTCGAGTATTTCCAACGTCCTTCCAACCCCCGTCATCCCTCCCATTATATACTACAGAAATTCGAATATCTTTACCACTGAGAAGTCATCGAAAAACCATCGTCGGTGTACGTACCCGGATGCGTAAAAATCGCGCTGCTGCGCTGGTATGCCCCGCGAACCGCGAGTGATTGACAGTTCACGTCTGAGCTCACGCGGTGGCAGGCGCACGCCACGATCGAACCGAGCGAAGGTTCGCTGCTTTTCAGGGCCTCCTCACATGCCCGTTTTTTTTCAGAAGCAAAGAAGGCATCGGCATCTCGTGTCTCCCCCCCGCTGTAACTCAATCAGCGCCTATAATGCCGCAATTTCTCCACGGTAATCGCGTTACGCCCAACCCCGCACGTTCGTGGACTCCCTTGGTCGTAACGCGCGGTGCGAAACATATTCGCCACACCGAGGGAACTCCTCGCTTGAATTGATCGTGCCAGCGAAAGGAAAAAATGATGGGAATAACAAAAATTGATAAGCTCGAAAACTTTACGTCCACCTCTCTAGCGGTTTCTGTTTGAAACCGCTCGTCTCTGATGACAGCTCACGCTTATCTCCTCGGATAACTCGCTAGTTTTTCGTCCATTTCCAAGGTCCTAAGGTCCCATTTCCAGTCGAGGTACGCACTTACCGGATGCTCGTTTTCATCCCTTCTTGCGACGTTGCGCGCCCTTATTGCGGTGAATGCGAGGGCAAGAATCGTCGAGAGACGGTGTCGGAGAAAGAAGCATAACGGAGCAGAGATTCTCGTCCTCGAAGTCTTTAGAGGGTTCTTTCCGGATTTTTTTTTAACTCTGCCTGTTTGTATTAAAAAAAAGCAGCGTTTTACACATAACGATTATTATAAAACCTTTTTGGGAAAACATTAATATTCGTAATTCTCGCGGATCCTCCGAAGAGTCTTGTTTCGATTGTTTCGGCGAAACGAATCGTCCGACGACGCGTCATGTTTCGTGCATACGCGAGTCTCGAAAAGATCGTTTTTTGCATCAGGAAATTTTGTTATTTTAGTTTTTTTTTTGTATATTAAAAACAATTTTCTGCATGTAAAAGGTTTTATTTTCAACGAGTTTGTAATGACATTTTCATGAAAAAATGTTAGTATTTTTGTGAAATTCCAGTAGACGATCCACTGACGACACTTTTGCGAGACTTTTTTGGAATTCGATCGAGTGTCCTGGTGGTGGTGATTTATTTATTTTCCTTGGGAAATTATCACTCTGAGGATGAAAGATTCACGAAAAATTCACGAGGGAAAAGCTGTGTGTGTGTGTGTGTGTGTGTGTGTGTGTGTGTGTGTGTCATTATCCACGAGCAACGAACTGGAATGCCATAGGAGAATTCGATTCATTCAAGGATATCGGAGTACGCACATGGCTGATGGACATAACCGAATTATCGATGAGTGACCCCTACCCCGCAACGAATTCTACATGAAACGTATGAAATGCAATCCCCTGTTTTTCTAGAATAACTCAATAATCATCATTCGATCGTTCTCCTCGAGCCTCGTGATTAACTCTGCCTACCCAGAGCACAGGGAAAGGATTTTCGAGATTTTGACGAAATGCTTTCGATAAATCGTACGCCAGGCGAACGTTTCTTCTCTTTTGAGATTAAGGATATATGGCATTATTCCAGCAACAATGGAACAGCACGAGAATTTTAAGTATTTTTATAGCACTGCTTGATGGCAATTTAACGTAAAAAGGAAAAAATTTTCTGAATTTTTTCGGAATTTTTATTCAACAATTTGTTAATAACTTTTGATATTTTTATTATGGATAAATGACGAATGCAGTTGGCGGGAAAAATTTCTATGAATTTTTGTAAGGAGGGAAGAACAGGATGGACCGTCATCTCGGTCGCAGAACATTTTAAGGTTTAGGTGTGTAGAGTCATCGGAGCAATTGTTGCTCATTCGGTAAAGAAGTTATCTGTTGCTGATTCAATCGCGGGGGAGAGAATTTTATTGAGAATCGAACTTTTGCAACGTTCTTCGGGTGTTTTCATGACAGCGATGGAATGTTGAAGAATTTAATTATTTATTCAACATTTTTTACAAAATTTCCTCGGCATTGTTGGTACATCGGTCTGTTTAAATTCCAGGCACAGAATCGTACCCGACGCAGGATTTCAGACACGAAACATGGCTTCACGATGGTAAGTTTTAATCTTATGAAACACATTCAGCTACTATTTACCGAAAACTTAAAATGTTGAAATTCACAATCAATCCATAGCAGCACCGTTGATGAGTATGCGAGTGCACGAAACCGTCATTCACTTCTAGTACGGTTATTAGAACTCTCATCCTCGTAGCCCGGATAGCTCAGTCGGTAGAGCATCAGACTTTTAATCTGAGGGTCCAGGGTTCGAGTCCCTGTTCGGGCGTTTTTTTTTTCTCCTCACGAAATTTTTTTTTCATCGAAAATATTGCGGATGATTATTGATCTTCCGTCGAACTTTACTTTTCATCTTGTTATAGCGAGAATACGAAAAAATGATCGAGAAATTGTGGAATAAAAAAATGTTAATACTCCGTAAACATCAATTTCTTTCCACATTCAATTGATTCGTTAATTTTCTTCGATAACTCGCTTATTTGCAACTTTTGGTGAAAAATGATGGTAACAAAACTTTGAATATATTCAATTCTCTACAACTTTTGTTATGAGTATTTTTCATGCACGAACGATATTTTCCGACTTGTAGTAGGTTGAAGAATAATACGATAGTCTTCATCTGTTTTCAAGGTTTGAGTCGAAAATACAGATCGTACACTAAAAGTGCTTATGACCAAAGTTGTAGCGAATAAAATTTCCTACAAGTTTGTTTAACATCGTTTATGGTGAAAAGTGGAAAGTAACGAGTTATCGATTAACCAATCAATGATTACTTTCGCATACAGCGTCTGGTCTACCTTAGGTGGTCGTTATCACGCAATTCCCCTTCCCCCTGCATTCCCTCGCCAGAAAATTAGCGCTTTGCAGGCGCAGGATTAACCATCGCAGATCGGAGGAGCATTAATTTTAATTTTCCCTGCCAACTGTGTGGATATCGCTCGAAATGAATGTACATATAATCGCAGTATACGATCAAGCAAGCCGGAGGCGAGGATCAGTAATCACAGTCTCGAAAGCCCAAAACGTAGGAAAAATAGAAGCTGCGCACATTTCTGCCAGAGACTCCGCTCATTAAACACCAAAAAAACAAATCTCAAAAACTCCAAATATAAAAAAAATGAACGAATGAATTTGATAAGAAAATAAATATTCCGAATACTTTTCGAATTTTTTAGCAATTCGTTAATAATTTTTCAATACTTTGATTTTATTTTCAATCACTGTATTAGGTATATTATGTATGATTAATTTTGAAACTTCGATGATTTCCAATGTTTTTATAGACTTTTTTTTCGCAAAATAATTCATTCGTGGCTGGAAATATTGGCTGTTCCAGCAGGCAGTGGCTGCGAAACCGAAGACAGCGAACAATTCGTCCCAGAATATCATCACATATCAGGTAAATAATTGTACAAATAATTCAAGTGTTAATTATGAATTCTTGGCGTTTTTCGATATGCACGATGACGAAACATCGAACGAGATGATTTTGAGTAATGCTTTTGTTTGAATATCGAATTTATTTAAAATCTAAAATTCTTAAATGGCAGCTAATGTCGAGGTTGCTCTTTGAATATTTTTTGGCGAAAAAATATGTTTTTCCATCGATAATACACGAGCAAATATCGTCAATGATCGATTTCCGCATTATCCACCCCCTTATATATTTTTTTGAATGTTTTTGCCTAAAGCGAATCAATGAAAGAAATCCGAGCACAAACTATCAGCGCTCGTCTGCGCGAGACTAAATTGCCAAGAAACCCAATTTCCACGTTAACGGATTCTCGACGGAAATTTCAAAGTCTCGCGAGTAATGCAACATCGGAACATCACACACACACACACACACTCACACCGTTATATCGCATCCAAGTAGCTTATTTCAGTGTCTAGTTTGTACGAAAATGCGTTTGTACGTCATCACGCGTTTTAGTCGCGATATATGGCAATAATAAGACGATACACGAGACAAGACGTAGCTCTTCGTTTGGCTGACTTCATCTGCACGCCGAAACACAATTTGCACCGCATCCGGAAACAAAGTTTCCTCCACTGACGCCCCTTCGATTCGATATATTATCCTAGCGGGTTTTCAGATTTCCTTTACTCGCAAAGGCCAAGCACGAAGCAAAAAGGGGTGAAAAAGCTTAAGGGTGTATCTGCTATGCACAAAACAAGAAAAAAATCGAAACGAAACGAGAATTTCCGTGTACTCGGCAACGCTGCAAGAATCTCAAAAAACATCAAACGTTTTTGAGGTTATTTACTCGGAAGTTAGTTGAGGAAGGAAGTTATTAGCTCGTTATGGAAAACAACGGATGAGGGAAATAAATTTTCATACTTTCACAGAATTTTTGTTTAGCAATTCGTTGTCAACTTTTTCGTATTCGTTATTCTCGAATTATAGTGACAAAGTTTTTGTCTAAATTTTTTTCCAAATTCACCATGTTTTGGCTGATATTTCGATGAACTCGGTTCACAATGTACTTCATCAGTAGATTATTAAAACACCAAGGATCATGGGGAAATGCTGATTGTTTAACGATGGGGAACAATTGCGGAAGTGTTTGGATCAAAATGAAGCTGCAGCATCCGAGAAATGCAAATAGCCTGTGGCATATGGAACGACAGTTTGTACAGCCATCAAACAAGGCAAAATATAAAAGAGGAAGAATAAACCAAACACACACACACACACACACACACCCAGAGAGAGAGAGAGAGAGGTGGAGGGGGAGAAGATTGGGGTAGGATTCAGGAAGTTATGGCGAAGGGTAGATCAGGCCAGAAGGGAACGAGCGAATAAAAAAAAAGCGAAAAACGTCACGAGTTAATCCATACGCGAGATTAAATCTTTTGCCCTGATTCCATGTTTAAAAGTCAAAGAAGATGGGAAAAAAGAAGACACTCGTCTTTGTAAACTTTTCTACACGGCGCGTATAAAACACGCGTAAAGTGCTCACTCGTGTAATCCGTAATAGATAATCGAAATCGGTAGCCCTTTCGAAGAGACTCTCGTCGCGTGATTAATTCTTTTTTACCCGCTTGTTTGCGTTCCGGAATATCCGATACGAGCTGGGTCGAACTCTAGGCCCTTGAGGCTCCGGGCTTTTTTTTTTTTTTTTTTTTTTCTTTAATAAACCTCCCGTTGATATCTTCCAGCCTCATCA
Source organism: Heteropelma amictum (assembly GCA_959613375.1). Taxonomy (NCBI): domain Eukaryota; kingdom Metazoa; phylum Arthropoda; class Insecta; order Hymenoptera; family Ichneumonidae; genus Heteropelma; species Heteropelma amictum. Next base: position 30,372,541 of record OY390721.1, read on the forward strand.
TCAAAGTCCAACCTTCTTCGCCCTGACGACACCCCTGCATCTCTCCCTAAATTCGGTTTTTTCAATCGCCGATCACCTCGTTGTACTTTGTGCGATTTTTGCGCGATTTTTGTGCGTTTTTTCGATTCAATTTCAGCCAGAATTGAAAGGAAAAAATGGTAATTCAAAGTAACGCGAAAAACGTAGCTGATATCCAAGTTTTATCCAATTTTCAATGTACGCGATTCGAGTCCTCGCGCTTCCCACGAATCGGCAACAAATCGTTTGATTTATCGTTTATGGACGACGCGCTCTTTTATTACCCCTATGCGAAAATCGTTCGGATACAATACCAGCGCTAAAATAACGCATCCGACGTTGAGCACACATCGAGCAGGGACGCGATATCCCTCGGCCCCTCCATTAGATCCTCACGTGCCATCCACGGCGATGCGCCATGACGCTTCCGGTCCGCCACGCGTCCTTGTGTCATCGACGCATTTCTGTACTTTGATCGCACACGAAGGCGAATATACGTACACGTGCGATGGAAAAAAACATGCCATCTATCGGGGGAACGCGATATATCGATGATTAATGATGTCATCGATTCGAATAAAACATATTTTCCACTTGGAGTGAAAATTCTCTTCATTCGTCCAGAGAATCCCGGTGTTTTGCGAAAAATAATAGAAATCACCGACGGATCAAGGCCTCACATCCACGTAGTACCAAAATTTCGTCAATATTTTCGGTACAGGCCTCGAATGATGTCTAAACGTGCCAATGATGATTTAGAAAAAGAAGGAAGAGTGGAGGAAGGGACGAAGGAAGTGGAATAAATTCATGAAAAAAATGCTGGAGCGAATTTCGTCAAACTTTAAATTTAAGTTTTTGAAGTCGGAAGAACGTTTTTTTCTCGTCGATTTTCATTCGATCGACGGCGAACAACAGCAGGCCGCTTATTTTTTTCTCACGTTCGATGCGGAGATTCTCGAACGGTCCAAAACGCAACGAAACAATCGTCTTCCTTCTCCGGTTCACAGGTGAGGAGGGCGTCAAGCGAGAGTCGTCGAATTGCAAAAGGAGCAGCCCCGACCCTCGTTACCCCACGGAGTACGCGACGACGCTGCATCAGGATTCTCGTAGCCAAAATGAAAATTTTCTCGATCCAAATCCCCCGGCAACCTGCTTCAGGTGGGTGATTAAAACCGATCGATTTCCATCGTGTAAAAAAGAATGGAAAATTGATCCCTTATTCATTCACTTTTTTTACGTTTTTTCTCGAAAGAAACGATCGAGGCAGTCCTCGAAACGCGGAAGCGACGGAGAACGTCGCTGTGAAGGAAGAGCCAAAGGATCGAGGCTACGTCGAAGCGACTCCTCTTACGAATCTGACCGCTTCGAGAAATCAAGAATCACTGACGGGTAAGTGGAACGTCTTTACCATGTTCCCCGCGAAATTGTTTTTTTTTTTTTTTTGATTTTTCGAAATATCAAGAAGCGCAATCGAGACTCGCGATTACGAGTCTCGATTGTAAAGTGGAGCTTTACCGTTCTGCCAAATACCGCATTTTATTTGACTTTCCTCAAAAGACCCTCGAAACATTGATTTTTTCCACTGTACGATTGTCAGCGCAACGATTTTTACAAATTGCAAATTTGAGTTCGTATTTCACTTTTTCTCTCGGACAGAATTCGAACGAAATTTAACAACAATCCCACTAACGTTAATGGCAAACGCGCGGCTATGACGAATAAGAATTTTCACCGTTCTGGAAAAAAATCTTGTGGCCGCGAAAAACAAGCGCGAAATACCGCATTTTATTTGACTTTCCTCAAAAGACCCTCGAAACATTGATTTTTTTCACTGTACGATTGTCGATGCAACGATTTTTATAAATTGCAAATGTGAGCTCGTATTTCACTTTTTCTCTCGGACAGAATTCGAACGAAATTTAACAACAATCCCACTAACGTTAATGGCAAACGCGCGGCTATGACGAATACAAATTTTCACCGTTCTGAAAAAAAATCTTGTGGCCGCGAAAAACAAGCGCGAAATACCGCATTTTATTTGACTTTCCTCAAAAGACCCTCGAAACATTGATTTTTTCCACTGTACGATTGTCAGCGCAACGATTTTTATAAATTGCAAATTTGAGCTCGTATTTCACTTTTTCTCTCGGACAGAATTCGAACGGAATTTAACAACAATCCCACTAACGTTAATGGCAAACGCGCGGCTATGACGAATAAGAATTTTCATGCGCTAGGTACGATTCGCAACGACGACAAAAAGAAACGAAATAAAAGATGAAATGAGATTCTTTTTTTTTCCTTCATCGCTGTCGAGGAGCGCAACTGAATTATTTATTACGAGCAACGAGCCTGGACGAGACGCGAGTCCATTCCACTTCCTTGATCAGCATTCTCATCCCTCATCGTTCCGTGACAAATCTCCGCACAGGGGATTTATTTCTCCAGTTGATTCGCTTTCTATTACCGTACCGCACGATCTTGCACGGTTCTACGCACGAGCTTTCATAATTTATAGCCAGTGTGTCGCGTTATCCCCAACGAAGATTCATCAAAATGCCATTGAATTCACTCATCACCGAGAATTATTTCAATTTACATCGCAAATATCCTACCGGAAAAGCCTGTTTCATTTTCCGTACACTTTTGGACACATAACTCGAGGAATTTCAAAAGTTTCTCCCCGAAAAAGCACGATTCTGTCGAAATTTTCGTCGGTGAAATGCAGAAAATACACAGTTTTCCATTTTATTTGTGCGAATTATTTTCAGAATTTTTCTCACGCTATTGTCGCATCCCTGGACCAAGCTCGAACCCAAGAGCGGAATGAAATTGAGGAAAACTCTGCGGTTATTCAGAAAACTACCCCTCAAGGTCGTTTAAAGATTGCAATCATAGAAAATAACAAAGATGATCAGAAATTTTGAAAATTACGATGTTAATAGTAGCCATGAGTTTACGATGAGGTATGAGCAGTTACGAAACTGAGGTTTTCTCCCAAAAACTCAACTCCAACGTTGATGTGAGCGAAATCGATCTATGTACCTATCCTTATTGACTTCCGGTGGTAGAGCAAACAATCTTCCTAGCGGAAGGAAAACAGCCATGGGCGATGTCTGCAAAATATCCCTGGTATCACCAGTGTTTGACTCACCTACAACAAACCTCTCTTTCGAATCTTCCAGCGAGAACCAGACATTGGCAAACTTTAGCCCCGTTCGCCTTCTCGATTAATAAAATATAAATCCGAGAAAGAATACCCCGCTGCGGATGACGCGAAACGTCAGACTTTTTCAACATCCGGCTCCTCACGGTGACGAGAATTCGTCAAGGTCTAATTGAATAACTGTTGGAACTATTCAAGGGTTAAAAATGACATTCAATAACTAACCCCCTTAAAACGGTAAACTCGCAATTACGCGATAGAACGGATGCTAAACAGAAGTGAAAATTAGCATTGCCGCAAAAGCTCCGATGCCGAAGAGTCCGATGGATTGTGTACGAGTAGCGAGAATTAATTTCATCCCTCTACTTTTTTACCCTCCTTTGAGAGTTGGATTCTTACATGCGTGACTACGTACGAGTAATTGAATAATTGAAGAATGCTTTCAACAGACAGAGTGAGAGTGCAGGAGGGGGAAAGATACAGACTCGATATCAGTAGGGTTCTTCCGAAGGGTCTTTGCTGGAAAGTCTGGCGTTCTTCCTGAGACTCGGTCAACATTTCTGTACCATCGAGTGTCGGGTTTTATCGGGTATCCTCAACGCATCCAACCCAAGTCGCGATGCTGTTGCAATTTTCAATGACCATGAAAATTGGGCCATTACACCCGACGTCAACGCTCTTTCGTAGATTTTTCAGGGGTTGTCCCGTTAAACGAAGCAAGTGAATTTTAACATGCTACTTCGCAATCACCTGGGGATTACGAGCTTTTCCACCAGAGTCTGTGCAATCGAGGGCTCCTCCCTGTATATCTCTCGGCTTTTCGTAATTCTCTCTCCCATTAAGCTACCTCAATTATTCACTCACAGTTTACGTTAATAATAGGAGAGAGGGTGATGGTAGAGACGGCTTTGTTGGAAAAGGATTCGCATCGCACGAAACCTTTCGTCCACGTATCAATACGCAATACGTGTTGTTGTTCATTTTCATCATCGACTATCGATTGCTGAATCTACACGGATTTTAGAGATTACGTTTCGCGTATGCCAGCACTAAAGTTTCATTATTCATCCCTCCGACGTTCCTCTGGGAGGGTTCGAAGATCCCGTGGACGGTTTTGGGTCCACTAGGTTTTTTCGCATCGCGATTCTCGCGGAATGTCATTTCGTTCGATTAATAATCTCCTTGACATCCGGGTGTCCATTCGAGGCTCCGATGAACCCCAATTTGTCGTTGCTGCTCGATGCAAAATGATCATCGAACGTTTGCACACAGGAGTTCGGAGGATAGCTCTGAAACGAGACCGCAGCTTCCAGCTGATGCTGAAATTTTCAGAGGTCACGAAGGTAGATCGATTTCTCCGCGGGCTCCGTCGCTGACTCCTTGAAAAAACCTCCAGTCTCGGTGACAAGAATGAAGCGACAAGGTAGAAGTAGAAAATGGAGAATATCAGACGGAGGGTTGAAATTCACCAGGCCTTTCTTGTACGAAACGTGTGGGAAAGTCAAGCGAGCGAGAGCACATCAGCTATTGCACTCACGCTTTGCCGCCGGTGGAAAACCTCGTCGCGCAAATATACCGGCAGGAAATTGATTGATATTCAAAGCCCACGGGCTCGGTTGGATACCGGGACACGCGCCATCGGCTTACAAAGTCAAACAGCGTTGGAACACCAACCGCAGACTCGGACTGCGGTTGAAACTCTTGGAGACTTTCGAGATGAGAAATTTTTCAAATTTTCTCAAAAAGTCTCGTTTAAAAGCGGATGGAGAAATTACGCGGCTTTCGGTGTTCGATGGAAACCAGGACTCGAGGGGCGAGTGATGCTGCGAAGATTGGAAAGACCGAAACAAACCAGAAAGACGCGAATGAAATCATCGAACTTGGGTCTTTCCACCGCTCTCTTGTTCCTCCATTTCCGTCTGCGAAAAGTCAAACGCTACCGCTAAACGGTAAGGGGAAGTTTCATCCCCCTTGCCACCGGCGAATCCCCCAGCTCTCGCTAAAAAAGCCATTCTCGATCAGTAATCCGTTTATACGCCAAGCTTCGCACTGGGAATATTGAAAAATATTGGTTGCACGTTTGAGCCTTCGCGCTTCGATTCCTCTCGGTTTCATCATGTGCGAGCTGCATTGTGATACCGACTCTCACGTGGAACATACGTGCAAATTGTTAATCAGAGGGACTAAAAATTGAAAAAAAAAATCGCTTTTTGTGCAAATGAAGCTTTTTTCCAAAACTTCCAGTTACTTTTTTTCAATCGTGTTGATTGAAACGATTCCAAGGTCATTTTTCAATTGCATCGATCGATTCGTCGAGTTCGAAGGTTTCAAATACGCTGTTTCTGCTGTATGCACTCGCCAATTTTGAGTGGTACGCGATCGAGAATCGTTTTGAGTTACTCTCCGATCACGATCGTCAGACTTTTTTGATCAAACTCACGCGATAATCCAAAGACCTTCGTTGCGACGATGGAAATTTCGCGATCGTTCGAGCACCATCCCGCAACGATTCCACTGAAAAATATCCTCGAGATCAAGTCCAGAGGAGCGTAGCATCATCGTCGCGAAAGCCGTAAATGGTTTTGGGCTCGTTCTTGCGTAACGCGGAAAGAAGCTTAAAAGGGTTGTTTCACCGCTTGGCCCGGGTACCAGCTTCGTCCTCTGAATAATTGAGGGTGCACCGGATGTTCGAGCAGGGCGTATACATCGCGAACTATATCTGTTACGCGCACGTCCATCAAAATGTGCAAAACTCTCGGGTGGCTTCGATCAACACGCAGCCATTGCGAGTACGCCTTTACGGAACGAACCCGCGTGATTACCGCAGCAAGACTTTAAATATATTCCAGCTCTCGCGCTGTCATGAAAAATAAAGAAGGAACAAAAATTACAAAACTCCCTGGATGTGAATTTTGAACATCGGAGCATCGCAGCTCGTGATAAAGTTCATTGTCTCGACAGGGTGATGAGTCGCACCCCGCAGACTCAATAACTCGTGAATCGCTTTTATTCACGTGTGATTAATAGACAAAAAAAATGGCGCGCGTTTTTTTAGAGGAATTTAGAGGAATCGACGAGGACTTCCGCTTTGTTGCAAGTCAGCTTTTGCCTCGTCGATGAACTTCACGTGCGATGTCTCATTCGTTGAATAATCGCGATTGGAACGTCGGCGATGTTGAGTTGCAGCTTCCAGTCTGGTACATCAACGACAGCAAATTTATGAAACGGGACTTTCGGGGAGGGATGCCAGGACTTCGGTAACATCGGGAAGACCGACCAGCGCGTCTTCCGCAACGTCTCAATGGCACACGGTGCAAGGTTCCGCCGAGGGGACATTTTTGACCCGCCAGGAGATCTGGGGTTCCGAGAATTACCAAAAAAGAAGCGCCACCCCGACGTGGACCGAGTTGGGGGACCAGCCGGATGTGAGAAATTCACCCTGGGACCGTCAAGGCCTCTGCCACCAAAAACGAGGCTCGCCGAACCTCCCGTGGACCTCCGACTACTGTAAAAGACCGCCGTCCAACGTTGGCAATTCCGCGTGGAACGAGGTCACTGTCGGTTATCAGCAGCAGCGACGCGGATCGCTCCAGTTGTGGCAATTTCTCGTCGCGCTTTTGGACGATCCAGCCAATGCACCGTGCATCGCCTGGACCGGAAGGGGAATGGAATTCAAGCTTATCGAGCCGGAAGAGGTCAGTTGCAACGCGGACGCTCGCGGCCTTGAAAATTCGCGAAAACTTTGAGACAATTCAATCGATGACGAAAAAAATCGTCTAGCAGGCGATTTTTCAATCTCTGTGAAATTGAACAACAAGTTCGGTTCTAAAAACGATAACAATTCGAGAACCGATTGAATGATCGAATTCCTCTCGTATCCAATGAATTTACATTCCCGAATGCACATGACCTCCCACCGAACTTTGTCAACCTCTAAAAACCCCGTTTATCCGAGCGAGTAGCCTCAGGTGGACTCTTTGACCTTGTTCACCAGGTGGCACGAAGATGGGGAGTCCAAAAAAATCGTCCAGCCATGAATTACGACAAGCTGAGTCGATCCCTGAGGTACTATTACGAAAAAGGGATAATGCAGAAGGTCGCGGGTGAGCGATACGTTTACAAGTTCGTGTGCGACCCCGAGGCGCTGTTCAACATGGCCTACGGAAGTGGCGCTCCGACGATAGCCAGCGGCGAGACGCAGAGCGGTATAACGAGAGGTCAGACGATTTCCATCAGGCACACCGTTGAAAACGAGGTCACAACCGATTCCACTGGAAAACACAATGGCTACAACGACGCTGTTCTCGCCGTGTACTCCAACGGCGCTGCGGGTGAGTCCGTCGATGAGCGATCTCGCGCTGAAACGATCAGCGGATCACCCGTTTATTCCACCCGGAAGATGCGCGTTCCCACACGGAAAAAACTGCCCTGTGGAATTTACAGAAAAGTCTGTGAAATTTGCAGAATCTTATCTGTAAATCATTTTATGTAAAATTTACTAATCCGTACATGTTACTTTTACATGTTGAAATCTGCAAACCTAAATCTGTAAATTTTACATATTGAGTCTGTGATTATTACAGATACACTTCTGTAATAATTACAGAATACACTCTGTTATAATTACAGAATTTACACTGTTAAAATTACAGAAGTTCTCTGTCATTATTACAGAAGTTCTCTGTCATTATTACAGATGAACTCCTATCATTATTACTGAAAATTTAATGTGAAAATCAAATTCGTAAGTAATGAAGAAAAGTGAAAAAGGTTCTCATAATAATCATCGACAGTGACGTCACTTTTTCGTACGTATGAGCAACGCTATGTAGCATATGTAAATTCCCCTGATTACCCCTCTTCATTATTATAGTTATTGGGGAATGGAGGGGAATGGAGGTGTCAAATTACGTTTGATTAGACGGCCGTCCCGATGAACAAAAACAAAGAAAGTCAAGAGTATAAAATAATTATCGATAAAATTTCCGAGAACTGACGCATTATGATTATAAAATTAAAAAATGCACAACTAACAGATAATTATCTGTAATTTTTATTAATAATTTGTTCTTATTTGAAAAGTTATCCAACAATAATGATTGAAAATTTTTACACATTTTACACAATTTATCATTATTTATTGGGGAGTTTTACTTGCACACCCTTTACGGGTTTTTACAAGCCACCCACCCACTACTACCCATTCTGTATCATATCTCCTTCGTACCTTCCTCTGTTTTTCTGGGTGGGTGGATTTCCTCCAATGGACCTACTTTTTTACGTGGGTTCCGAACCACGAGAGAACAGTTTAAGACACTTAGAAAAAATCCATTGGTGTCGGCGGCGGGAATCGAACCCGGACCCACCGGATGTGAGCCGGGCCCGTTACCACTAGGCCACTGCCTCTCTTACACAATTTATCATTAAATATTCATAAAATTATGTGAAATGTACAGAAATAATATGTACTTTCTACATAATCCCATCTGTAAAAAATACATATTTTATCTGTAAATTTTACAGAAAGTGGACTCTGTAAATTTTACAGACTTTTTTCTGTAAAATCCACAGGCCATTTTTTTCCGTGCGTAGATCGGTGCGTGGGGCAAAATCGCTGGTCCATCGTCGTGTAAAGTTGTTGTTTGTCCGAAATTCAGCGTACACGTCGTCGCCGAGTCTTCACCATCATCTCCATCAGTACCTCGGGGCGAACGAGGGTTTCAAGACGCCGCCGAGTCCCTATCACACGCATCAATACGGCAGCACGATGAATCATCATTACCGTCATCATCCAGCCTCCGGATACGCGGAGACTTTTCTCAACAACTACGGTCGACTCCCCAATCACGAGGCTCTTCCGGTTGACGTTGGCCGACCCGGTCAGGACTCTTCGAGGCCACCGAGTTACATCACCGAATCCGAGTGTCCGGGACGAACGAGAGATTCCGGATTTACCTGCTTCGACTCCGGACAACGTTTCTCGCAGATGCCGTCCTCCAACAGCGCGATATCGGCGCAGCCACAGCAAATCATCGACCAGGTCGGCGCGGCGAAGATCGAACAATCTCCCTACACCTGTCTGGGCGTTGGCAGCTGCGTATGTTGAGAAGAATCGCGTTCGATCGTTCAAAACCCGATGTTCCAGACGGAAAATCGACGTTTCACCCTTCGTCCTTGAACTTTGTTTCCGGATAAACGTGTTTTTGATCGAGTCCCGCGAGGAATTCGGAAAAACTGAGCGTGGAAACTTTCAACGATAAGGAAATCGGGAATTTAATGACGAGTCGTTAAAAAAAAGAGAAAAAATTCTGAAAACACCCGCGGCAAACTTCCTTTCAGCTCTGGACTTTTTTCAAAATGTCTCAAAGCTTCGGAATTCCCGTTTCTTCGGCTTTGAAAAATAGATGAAAGGTCGAAAATGACGTTTACATTTTTCAATATCGTCGTTATCGAAAATCTCTGTGCTCGATGTACGATTCAATTTTTGTCAGATTTTTATCGTATTTTCAAGTACGCAGAGAGCACGCATTGCAATTACCTCTCGTCAAAGTTTCCTCCGGGCTCGTTGCGCCTTGGAGAACGCGCTCGCGCAGCCTCGCAATCTTGCCTCGATTCCCACGATCACTGAAGGATCCGGTGTCCTTTGCGCGAAATTTAGGCCGAAAAAGGTTCGCAGAATTGGAAAAATTTTCATTTTGGGTTCAAGTTCACGGGAAGGACGTCGAAGCGAGTGTCCACCGCGGCAGCCCTTACCGGTAAACCGGAGATGAAATCTTCATCGGATTCCAGGCTGCGTCGTAAAGTGCCAAAGCGACTTGTGATCGTACATTTATTTGATTGAATTTTCGTACTAATTTATCAACAATCTCGTCGGTTAATCAAAGTGACATTCCGATCGTTCGTGATTAATGTTAGACTCTATTTTTCGAAAATCTTTTCGCCTTTTCCACTCTTCGGCAGGTTTCTGCAGCCCTCATTCGCCCAACACGGGAATTTCTGTGCCCTTTTCGCGCGTGCAATAGACGGTTGTTTCCCGCTACGAGGATTAGACTGAAATGAAACATATTATTCTGTAAATAGCGAGCCCGTGCGAGCTGGCGCGTTTCCCGCGAAAAAAAGAAACGACAAAACTGTATCATCTCGATTTATTGGAATTTACCGGTCGGACGATTAATTATCTCCTAGAGACTCCGATTTTTCCAGTCGAGAGAGACGGACGGTAATGTAAATACGCACGCGTTAGCTGCCGATCGAGTCGTCGCATAATCATAATGTTCGTCGACTGCAATACGATAATAAAGTATGTTAATATATGCAAGTAAAATTCGTATACATCGTCGGAAGGTCGTTGTATCGAAAAATCCAGCGAATCCACATTTTTCGAAATCAGCTGCTGTTTATTGCGCTACGACGAGCTGGGCGTTCCCGAGAAATTTCGAAAAAAATTCAAGGGCTCCTGTACGACGTCGGAAATATACGATCGGCCTTTAAAAATCGGTGAAATCGACGAATTTATTGATAAACGATCGGAGCTTGTATCAGGTAAGAAAAAAAAATGAAAAAGTCATCGTTATTTTTGGTTTGTACTCTCGATATTCAAACAGGCTTTCGCGGTGTCATCATCGGCTTTTTATCGCGTTTCACACGACTCCCTCGTGTCGTCGCGCGTTCGGATACAGCTGCTGATGCGTTACGATGACGTAAGACGGCAAAACAGCATCCGAGACCCGCCGACTTGCCCAGCGGTTCACGGCTTATTTCCAGCTATGACACAACGCGTGTGTAGCCGCGCTTTTGACGCGTTTCGACATTTTTTCATTCTCAAATTCACCGATCCTTCTCTCTCTATCTCTGTTTCCCGAGTTTTATCCCTACTCGAGTGTTCGAACGAAAAAATCGACGGTGAAATCACGAACGATTCGGTCAATGTTCGAAGGTTCGTCGTCGTATCGAGCACGCGACGTCCAGGAGGAAATTGAATTTTGCGTCAAGTGCCCAGGTGGGTAGGTGATTTTTAATCGTATTTGTTAGTTTTTGAATAAATTCGCGCAACTCTGACGACTGATGAAAAATTCGTTTGGAAAATTGATGCTTTTCACAATTACGTAAAATACCTTTTTTTTTCACTGTGAGACTATATTTTTTTGGTATTCAGTCTTTGACACAATCGGTATTCATCAAAAGTACGATAACGAGCTATGTGAAATTTCCGACGTGAACCATTCTCGAATTGGATGAACGGAAAAAAGGTTTTGAAAATAAAAAAAAAGTCAGTCAATGTAAGACGATAATTCATTGATTGTGAGAATAAAAATGGTCAAATGTTGCAAAGTGAAACGAATCGATGTCATGGCAATGTCAGAAAAATAAAACAACGAAAACTAATTATTCATAACGTCGACGAGAAAACCAAATGTTTTCTATGAAAATGTTGATTGCTGTCACTTTTTTTTCATTTATTTTCACGCTAGATTTGCAACGAAAAAAATGGAAAAGAACGAGTCCGAAAATGGAAAGGAATCTACAGGAACAAGGAAAAAGCTCTGTACACCTTGAAACATTTGGATGGTCGTGACACGAGTTATCAGTATCGCGCGGTAAATAATTACTGCACGAGTGCCAAGAAAACTCTAAAAATCACCAAAGACGAGGAGAAGAGGAGAAACATAAGTGAGGCTGTAGAGGTTTTTGACGAATGGCTGCGCGATTACAGAGAAAATAATCGGGGAAAAGCAAATTTATCGTACTTGCCGCTCAAAATTGTGGAAGCTTTCAAGCCCTTGGCTTCGATTTTTCGTATCTCCGATACGGAATTTTACGAGTGAGTAAATCGAAGTCGCAAAAATTTGTGATTCAAAAAATTCCCTTTTCGCGTCTACCCTCTTCGGTCTTCCCTGTACGCTTGGCGTATAGTAATTCTAAAAAAGAAACAAAAAAATGTAGAAAACTCATTTTCTGCTCGCATTTAATCGTTTTTTTGCGAAAGCACACGATTTTTTTGAACTTTTTCATCGTATTTTGAATAATCAATAATTCGCCCGAAAAATGGATTTTATTCTATGTAAAAAAAGCAGTACATTTTTGTATAAATCTTTTTTCAAACTTCCAATCCATCCCCATAAATATTTTCACATTTTACAAGCTTTTTGTTGGGTCTGCGCTTCCGAAAAATCTTTGTTCGAATGACTGAAAACTTTTGGTCCGATCTTGATCGCAGGGCGTACAAAAAGCTCGGCGGGGATTACAAAGCGATGCGCAATGAGAGAAGCAAGAGGGAGGAGGCGAGAAGCAACGGGATCACTTGGGACATTGAGAGGAACGGGATGCTGCGAGAGATAACGACGAGGAGCGCGGATGAATCATCGAATTTCAAGTGGTACGAGAGGGCCGAGGGTCATCCGGAGGAATACCCTTCGAGGGAACACGTTCGGTGCATTCTCCTGGCCTACAGCCCACATCCGGCAAAACTGAAGACGTTGATGCCGAAAATTCCGGAAGTACTGAAGAAGCTCGGAGGGATCGACGCGACGCCGACGACGACGATGGACGTCGACGAGGCGAAGGACGACCGTGGAAGAAAGAGAAGTCGATCGACGAGCGACGAGGAAACTTCGGCAAAAGGACCAAAGAAAACTCGGCAAAAGGTCGCCGCAGATTCGATGAAAATGGAAAAACGAGATGAAACACCCTGTGCCCTCAGCTTCAAGGACAGAGAAAAAGCCCTGAGGAGCATCGAATCCTTGGAGGGACGAGACGTTTTGTATCAGTATCACGCCATTAGTGGCCTCGCGAAACGAGCGGCCAGGGTCATATCCTGCGCGAAGGACGAACGAAAGATCGAGGCGATGAGAGAAGCTGTCGAGGTCTTGGAAAATTGGCTCACCGATTACAGCGTCAATCATCGGTCCAAGGAAAACTTTGGCTACTTGCCGTTGGAGCTCGTGCGAGCCTACGAACCCCTCGCTGAAAAACACGATATCGAAATTCCCGACTTTGTCAGGTACGATTTTACACATTAGTCTTGTGAATCATCCGTAAAGGTGGTCCACTACACAGCAGAATCTCTTGCAAAAATTAAAATTCAGCCTCATACCGAAAAATGAATGAATTTACAGGATGAATGAAAAAATGAAAAAAACTTTTCCCAATTTCGTCAAAATCTTTGTCTTTTTTTGAAAAGATTTTTACATTCGAATAAATTCTTTTAATTTTCCGAATAGAGGTGATATTAAAAGTATCGTTCAAACTCTCTTTTATTGATTATTCTCCGGTGTCGTTGCTGCTAAAATTATAGCAATAAATTGGTTTTTTTGGAACGCTAAAAGGAAGAAATTGGAGTTTAGTCGAAATGAGACTTTTTTTACGTTTTGTTGTATTTTCTGTGCAGAGCTTACGAGCAGGTTGGTGGCGATTACAAAAAGCTTCGATCCGTCAAAGTCCCGAACGACGATATCACCTGGGACATTGAGAGAAACAGGCGGCTGGGAAGGTTCGTTCGAAAAATCAGAGAAACGCAAAAACGGTGGTTCGAGACGGACGCCCCTCTGCGAGGTTTGCCCACCAAGGAGCACACGGAATGCATCATGTGGGGATTCAGCCACGAGCCTGCTAAATTGAAAAAAACTTTGCCATTGTTGAATGAAAAATTGTAGCATCTCCAAAAGTTTATCGAAAAAGAAATATTTATATGAATATTTCGGACACAAATATTTCACACATAAATATAATATTCATTAATTGTAAGAGCTGTGAGTGAAAAATTCATCGCGATAGACCAGCAAGTGCCCTTCGATTCGGAGATGAGACTCTCTTGTATATGAAAGAAAAATTATAATAAACGATTCGAAACATACAGTGATTATGAAGAATTTTATTGAGGAATAATACACGTTTGATTAATCGTGAACAAAAAAGAGGACTCTTCTTGTGCGGCAGGGAAGGCACCAAAAGTGCTGAACGAAATCTCGAAACAAGTCGATTTAATCGGATAGTTTGTACACTTTTATTTATTTAGATATAATCGATTATATCAGCCACGAGCCTGCTAAATTGAAAAAAACTTTGCGATTGTTGAATGAAAAATTGTAGCATCTCCAAAAGTTTATCGAAAAAGAAATATTTATATAAATATTTCGGACACAAATATTTCACACATAAATATAATATTCATTAATTGTAAGAGCTGTGAGTGAAAAATTCATCGCGATAGACCAGCAAGTGCCCTTCGATTCGGAGATGAGACTCTCTTGTATATGAAAGAAAAATTATAATAAACGATTCGAAACATACAGTGATTATGAAGAAATTAATTGAGGAATAATACACGTTTGATTAATCGCGAAAAAAAGAGGACTCTTTTTCAGCGACGAGAAAGACACCAAAAGTGCTGAACGAAATCTCGAGACAAGTCGATTTAATCGGCTAGTTTGTACACTTTTATTTATTTAGATATAATCGATTGGAATTCAATAAAACTTGTTTCATATTTTTTTTCACGTAGGGAAACAGCAGCGACAATTCGTTCATTGTCTTTTCAAAGTTGTACGAAATGTACAAAAAATGAGCATCAGGGCAAAGCTGTTTAATGGGTATTTTGAAAATTGCTCTACTCTCGAAATTCCACAAAAGTAAGAAATTGGGTTCGACGAGCGAATTATTTTTACACGAGAACTTTTCGAGTCCAAGACACGAGGGTCAGCACCGTCTGACATAATCGCGGAGCATAATCGCGAAGGATTAGAACGAGAAAAAAAATATATCGTCACCCATGGGGTTAATATCGTCGACAAGGCGGTGATAATATATTATCGATGAGTCGTTGGGGAAAACCGGGCGATTGGAATAAAAATTCTTCGAGGGTTCTCAATGTCTTGCTGAAAACGAGCTTTTTTTGGAAAATAAACGCAACACGCGGCTTTTGGTTTTTCAAAAGTTTTACCAATTGTTTTTTCTGATCGAAAATGGTGCCTCCAAAATGGGTGCAATCTTGGCAGGAGCAGGCAAAATTAGCGTTATCGACAAATTTGCTTGCCCTCTTCGAGAGACGCGGGGCAAAGTGGTGGCAATGTGCGAATAATCGAGAGGGGCTAGAATCGCCGGTACAGTATATAAGAAGCAAAATAATAGCTCCGAGTTCACATAGTACCGAAAAAACATCGCGAATTCTCGAACTCTCGCCGATCAATCGTCCTAAAAGTCAAAAATAAAGTGGGTAAGTGAAAAACAAATAAGAGAAAGACACTGTTGATTTTAAATTTTTCAATGAGGAAATATATGGCCAAAAGTTTCATCGATAAAATTGTTTTGACTTCCTCTTTTTTCTTCAACGGTCCAGCTTTGAGAATGCTCCGAGCAAAAATCAAAATCCCAACGGAATCAAAATAAAATGTGAATTTCGAGTAAAGGTCCGAAAAATCCGCGTCCCAAAAACGAGTTCACATAGTACCGAAAAAACATTGCGAATTCTCGAACTCTCGCCGATCAATCGTCCTAAAAGTCAAAAATAAAGTGGGTAAGTGAAAAACAAATAAGAGAAAGACACTGTTGATTTTAAATTTTTCAACGAGGAAATATATGGCCAAAAGTTTAATCGATAAAATTGTTTTGACTTCCTCTTTTTTCTTCAACGGTCCAGCTTTGAGAATGCTCCGACCAAAAATTAAAATCCCAACGGAATCAAAGTAGAATGTGAATTTCGAGTAAAGGTCCGAAAAATCAGCGTCCCAAAAACGTGAATTTTTGAAACCCGTCGTGGGCTGCGTATCATGAATAAAAATGTGCTATATCTGGCAAAATATTATCGCTATCCACGATTATCACCAGTTTTCGCAGCTTCAAGACGGACCACGCTTGTGTTTGGAATTCCCAGATACACACTCGTCATCTTTAACACTACGAGAACGTATATTTTTTGAAAAAAAAGCGTGTATTGTTTCCGATTAGAACTGAACCGTAAATAAATCACTGAATGAGATGAAAATGACAGAAATTGAGATGAAAAGAGTGAATTGATGCTGTGTTTGTTCTCGGAGGGATGAATTCGATTCTAGGCGTATCCAGTGTATGAATCAGTGGCGGGCCAACGCGTATTACATTAAGATTGCAATATAATTTCAACAGCCATTGGGAGACGAGTTATTTTTGTCTTTCTCTGGCCAAGAGAAAAAACAAATGCTCGCAATATACTGAATTTCCTTCCAACAATAAAAATTAAGAAAATTCGGATAATTCAAAAATATCGATACGATGTTTCGTCAAGCTCGTGATTTTCGGTTTTCGCGTGTTTGTAGCCATCAAATGACGTTAATTGGCTAAAAATTGATATCCATAGAAAATGTGGCAGCTGAGGGTAGTTTCGGCTTTCGCGCTGACGAGTCTCTGTCTCGCTGCGTCGCGGCGATTGACAAACGAGGCCGGCAAAGAATGCGAATGCGTTCCGTATTATCAATGCCTGAACGGAACGATCGTTGAGGATGGCAGCGGGCTGATCGACATAAGATCCGACGGTCACGACAGTGATAACGCAACGACATCCCCACCGTACGTGATCAAATTCGAAGACCTCGAAATCGACAATCAGCTACTCAAAATCTCCCCACTTTGTCAATTTAAAAAATTCAATTCTCACATTACGAGTAACACGAATTTATTCACGGATCGCTGCGATCTTCGGAACGATTTCGAAATGGGCATAAATTCGCCTTTTGGTTGTGTTATTCTCGTTATTCCCACAGCTTAATTAATTTCTCTCATCGTGAACAAAAAATTTCAGTGTTTTCCGTTTGTGCGACAATTATTTGGAAGTATGTTGCGAAGTTCGCAATAAGACGAGCTCGGAGGATGAACCGAGTGCTCCTCCGTTGAAAAAAGACGAGTGTGAGAAGCCCCATCCGGACCCTGATGCTTCGTCGTTCAAGAAAACAAAGTGCGGAAGGCGTCAGCCCTATGGTGTGGACTTTGGCGCGCACGCGGACGAAAACCATGCGAAATTCGGCGAGTTCCCCTGGATGGTCATGATAATCGACCGAAACTTCAGTATTTTTTTGAATAATTCACCTAAGACGGCAAACATTTATCGATGCGGCGGTGCTTTGATCCATCCTCGAGCTGTTCTGACCGCGGCCCATTGTCTCTCTGGGTAAACATCGAATGATCGCTCTTTTTCTCTCTCTTTCGATCAGCAATCGCAAAAAAAATCTTGAGAAACTTGAAAATCGGCGATATTCGTTCCGCAGGCGGACTCCCGACAAACTGTTGATTACAGCCGGGGAATGGAGCTTTAAAAACAGGTCCAAAGTATATCCACACCAGGAAAGAAACGTCAACAAAATTATAATTCACGAAAAGTTCGATTCGATGTCTCTCCGCAACAATTGGGCCATTCTCATACTCTCGACTCCCGTTGAATTGGCCGAACACGTTGACCTCGTGTGTCTACCGGGGGAAAACGATCGATTCGACGGATCGAGATGCGTCGCCAGCGGATGGGGCAAAGACCGTTTCGGTGAGTCGAGCGAAGGAGAGCGTGAATTTTTTGGGAAATTTCCACCATCCGATAGGCACTGCCAAAGATGGTGGATGGAAGATGTTTTTTCGAAATCAAAAAATCGAAAATTTCTTTGTTTTCTCAGGCACGGAAGGTCGTTATCAACAAGTGCTCAAGAGCATCGAACTTCCGGTCGTACCTCGCGATACTTGCCAGAATTCTCTACGAGACGCTCGTCTCGGTCGCCATTTTGATCTACATTCCAGTTTTATATGCGCCGGTGGCGAAACTGACAAAGACACGTGCAAGGTAGTAAAAAGATCTCTCGCATTCGCAATGGAAAATCAAACTTTTCACAGGCTTCATATTTTATAAGGGTATACGAAGAAGGAAAAAGAAACATCCAAGAAAATGAAGTATGCAACATTTGTCGATTTGAATCGCGCGGTCGAGCTGAAATTTACGTTTTTCATGAACGATCGAACGTCAATTACACCGCTCATCTCTATCTCCAATTGAATAGAAAAATGTGAAAATATATGGCGTTTTTTTGCTATCCAGGGTGATTCCGGAAGTCCCTTGGTGTGCCCGTTATCGAACGACACCTCACGCTACGTTCAGGCTGGCATCGTATCTTGGGGTATCGACTGCGGTAAAACCGGAATTCCGGGAGTCTACGCGAACGTTGCAGCTGCTCGAAAATGGATTGACGAAAAAATGGCGTGCAATAATCTAGATACCGCTGCGTACACATATTAATCTTACGATAAAAAAAAAAGATTCATGCGTTTGAAATTATCATCGAGTTTCATGAAAGAATTACCAACGGGATTTTGGTAGTTCTTGAAACGGTCGAGTGATGTCGCATCAAACGCACTCCCGACAATTATCGCTTTATTTTTTCAAAATTCGACAAAAGTCAGACATGTCATGAAATGCAAATAAGAAATATACACGTGACACGAAAATGAACATTCTTTGCGTTATTGAATGTGTCCTTTGTGACAAATCGAACAAACTCGCATAATTATCCGAAAAACTACCGACTAGCGCGCGCGGCGCCTCTAGTGGCGTTCTGCCGCACCAGCGCGGACGCGCGGCGAGTTACCGACGCGGCGATGGTATTATTTTTTTTTTCGGTTTGACGTTTCTAACAGGTTACGTGGTTTTAATGGCTGGAAAACAACCTGTGCACGTTTCGTGAAAAATTGCATCGTTAATTGCGGAAAAAATCGTGATTTCTCGATCATTATGAGCCTGAGAAGGCAAGACTGTGGTCGATGCATCGGCGGAGATCGCGCAGTTGAATCTTGGCGCGAGTGCGTAAAGTGCGGCAAATGTGCGCGAAGAGCGAGCAAAATGGCGGCCCACTCGATGATCGTTGACAAGCACGGAGATTCGGCGAGAATCACCGGACGGGAGGAGCAGACGGAATCTCCTTACGTTACCCACATCGTTCACGCCGGTATTCGAAGTGACGACGTTTACGAGGCAAATGCTTTCGCAGTTAAATGGCCCTTCTCTTTTACTCGAAACATGCGGGAAATTGCGCGTACCACATCAAAGCGCGCGGTCTGAATCTGCGTAGCTTCGCGAAACAACCGAATGGCGCTAGTATCGCGTTCGTGTTTCGTGAATCTTGCGATCTATTTTGCAAGAATATACGAAAATATGAACAAAAAAATCGGAAAACATTCAATTATTGTTTTTCGTACGAAATAGATTGATTTCTCGAAAACAATAAATAAATTGTTGTCGTCGTTATTGAAATTTTGAAAGATTCGTTTAGAAAATTGCCGCTCGTTCCTGTGCCGGTCTACTCCCGCTACGATCTTATACCAAAAAAGTTTTTCAAAAAAAAAAATAAACATTTTCAAAAAAATTCAATGTTCTCCTTCGAAGATCGACTCTCTGATGATTGTTTCTTTTTTTTTTATTTATTATATCAGGAATTTGTCACTTTTAGGCGCAATTGCTTTTGGCACCCGAGATCGACATGTCCATGGTGAAGATAACGGTGAAAAATAAGAACCTTCGCGTAACGGTGAATCGCCCGTTGGGCGTACAATTGTCGAGGCGTTTGTCGTCTCTTTCGCTCAACGACGAAACGTCGCTCAGCCAACTCGTGAAACGAGCGGTAAAGCATTGCGACAATTTTCTCATACCGGAGAACATCGACGGTGACAAAGTCCGCGCAGTTATCGACAACAAACACAGAATTCTCGTGCTCACAGCGCCAACGATAAAACCCTCGAGAGCTCTGAGACGGCGTCTTTCCAGCAACGTACTCGGACGTTAGAACATCGAAACAAAAATCGATAATCGATCAACGAGATTTTTCATTAAAAAAATATATATAATAACGAAATCCAGCGGTTTTTTTTTGTTCCACCGAGTAATTTCAGGAAGATCCACCCATCGTCGACGAAATTTCCAAGATTCTTCATTCGTCGCCAACGAAAATCCTCAATTTCGGAAAAAAATTGAGATTTTTTTTAAATTTTCGCCATCGAGGAAATTTTGAAAAACGCTCGTGTAAACTGTGCACGAGAAGATAAAAGAAAGACATAAAAGGAGTCCAAATTCTCGGTCCATTTCGACGTTTAATACGAATCACGTCGATATTCGGAACAAAAAATTGAATCTCCGTCGGGGGGGGGGGGACTCGTCAAAGCGAAAAATCGTTCGAAGAGACAATCGAAGTCGTAAAAGACAAAAACACGGCCGAGAAATGTCACATCGCGGTTGAAAAAATCCTCATTTTTTTCCCCCTTGAAAACATCCGCCCAAAATTTACGTAATCAAGGAGATCATTGAAAAGTATCACGTGATTCACGCTGAAAAAGAAAACGAGGAAAAAAAAGACCGAGCCCGCGCCATGAACATCCCGGACCATTGCCTGGAGAACGCGACGTTTTTTCAACGCCACGACGACATGGACTTGAGCGTGAAATCTCGCGGTGTCAAAACGGCACTCAAATTCGTCAAAGTTCCCGATTTTTATACGATCGACGATAACGAATACTTTGCGGTCAGTAAAAAATAACAACAACAAAAAACCACCATAAAATCATCGAACGAGGAAAAGGATAATGGAAATTCAATTCTCCCCCCCCCCCCTTAGGCCGAAATGAGAGTCGAGGGTCTGAAGATAGGAAGCGCCTCTTTGGCCAGTGATCACGTGCTCAACATAAAATTACACGAGATCGACGCGATCTCGCCGAAAGTGAGAAACATGAATTTCTTGATACCACCGGAAGCGGACGGTCGTAGAGTCTCGGTCGAGGTTTACAACGGAAATACGATATTCGTTCGCGCTCCGACGCGAAAGAAACGTTCCTAACGCCTTTTTTCCATCTTGTGCCTCTTGATCAACGATCTTTGTTTTGTCCCCCCCCCCCCCCCTGTTTGTTTTCGAAGTAAAAAAATTAATGTACGCGCGAATGAATTGCAAAAACTGCACAGCAAACCTTGTCTCTCCTCGTTTTATTGTACTTGAAATAAAATTCACAGGTCGACGCGGTTGGCTGTTTGATTTGTCCGTTTTATTACTTCTTAACCGTTGTTACTTTGGCGGTTTTCGCCGGCACGGGCTTGGTCGCTTTCGCTGGCGCTGCCGCTGCCTTCTTCGGTCCTCCAATTTTTTTCGGTTTCGTCGCTTTAACGGCGAGCATCTGCTTCGAGCGTCTCTCCTGGAGCGTCTTGGCTCTCATCACCGATGATTTCTTCGGCAATTCGATCTTTAGGGAAATTTCAGTAACATCAGTCGGTAAAAACGTTGGAGAATCAACGAAGAGTGCGGCAAAAACGTGGAATTCTCAAAATTGAAATTGTGACGCGCAAAAAAGAGTCTCCCGGCGCGGGGCCGCATTTTGAAAAAATGTACAACACAATTACCCTAGGAGAGCATTGATGCATGGGGATTTTAATTATTTGTCGAAAAATGCATAAAAATTTCATTTCCGTAACTCTTCGATGGAAAAGAACGTTTTTTTGAGCAGCGAGGATTTATCCGGAATCATCGATAATTCATAATTGTGGTGAATATTTTTCCTGAACCTTTCAAAAATTGATGATTTCTTCGGCAATTCGATCTTTAGGGAAATTTCAGTAACATCAGTCGGTAAAAACGTTGGAGAATCAACGAAGAGTGCGGCAAAAACGAGGAATTCTCAAAATTGAAATTGTGACGCGCAAAAAAAGTCTCCCGGCGCGGGGCCGCATTTTGAAAAAATGTACAACACAATTACCCTAGGAAAGCATTGCTGCATGGGGATTTTAATTATTTGTCGAAAAATGCATAAAAATTTCATTTCCGTAACTCTTCGATAGAAAAGAACGTTTTTTTGAGCAGCAAGGATTTATCCGGAATCATCGATAATTCGTAATTGTGGTGAATATTTTTCCTGAACCTTTCAAAAATTGATGATTTCTTCGGCAATTCGATCTTTAGGGAAATTTCAGTAACATTAGGCGGTGAAAACGTTGGAGAATCAACGAAGAGTGCGGCGAAAACGAGGAATTCTCAAAATTGAAATTGACGCGCAAAAAAAGTCTCCCGGCGCGGGGCCGCATTTTGAAAAAATGTACAACACAATTACCCTAGGAAAGCATTGCTGCGAGGGGATTTTAATTATTTGTCGAAAAATGCATAAAAATTTCATTTCCGTAACTCTTCGATGGAAAAGAACGTTTTTTTGAGCAGCGAGGATTTATCCGGAATCATCGATAATTCGTAATTGTGGTGAATATTTTTCCTGAACCTTTCAAAAATTGTGAAAGGAGTTTCAAAATGTCGTGAAAATTGAAAAAAGGCCGATTGGTCAATTCCGAGAGAAAATTTCAATTTCGCGTTGTTTCAAAATTTACTTACACCACGTTTCTCCGCGAGGGCCAATTCCTTGTCGCGCTGGCGCCTCTGTGCCGTGAGGATCGCCGATCTCTTGAGCACAGCAGCGTAAGGATTGAGACGGAGCATCGCCCGGGTGTTGGTCAGAGGATTCAATTTCTTCACCCTACGTAAGATCCTCTTTCTGTTTGCGAGAAGAAAGACGAAAGCAACGTTGGATTTACCAAAATTTTCTCAATTCCTCTCCTCTGTACATGATTATTTTTGTTTTCATTTTGCGTCAGTGGTGGTTGGAGTATAATCAATGTGATTCAACAACACGGACCATTTTGATCATCATAACAATATGAAAAACTCTGTTTCAACGTTTTTCTTCGTTGGCGTTTGTTTATCGATAAATTTGTCTACCGCGAGGCTAATTAATTTCGAACGGACCACCTCTTTCCGGTCGTCGTCAATATTTTTCATCCTTGCGATTCCAAAATCTTTTGCGAGCAAAAAATCTTGGCCGAAGATCGAGCATGACGGTCATTTTCGAATTCGGTATGAATAGAAAATGAAAAGTTATTTTCGAAAATCGATGAAAATCTTTTTATCAAAATTTTTCCGAGGTTAATATTGTTTTTTTTCTTCAAAATTCAAGATAAAACTGAATAAAACTATACGAGCAGTTTTTGTTTTGTTGGTTTCGAATATCAAGTGCCATGAACGTACCTCGGAGTTCTCAAAACTTTGCGGATCTCGTCGGACTTTAGAAGCCTGGAGAGATCCGTGTTGGCCATTTTGGGGAAAGGCAGGTTGTAACCGACTTTGAGCTTGGACTCCTTGCGCCAAGTGCCGTAAAGAGCGTCGAGCTGATCGAAAGCAGATTTCGTCCAAATGACGAAACGTCCCACGTGACCACCGGGCGCGAGCTTCAGAAGGTTCAGCTTGTTGACGTTCATGAGGTCGACGCCGGGAATGTTGCGGAAAGCTTTGCGAATTCCCTGCGCGTTTAATCGTTCTTATATTCTCATTATTATTATTATTACTGTCATTTCAAGGCAATTGGATCGTCGACGTCAATTCTCGAAAAAATTCGCAAATTTTCGATATTGTTTACTCGAGAATCATTTTTCTCACAAAAAATCGTGGCAATTTGCAAAATTTGCCACGTTGGAAAAGAAATTCTTAAAGGCGGATGTGTGCGGTGAAAAATGTCACCGACGAGCGAATCAGCGTTGCTCGACCGTAACGCCTAGTCACCATATTGCTCTAGCATCCGATTGGACCATCCCGGAGCAAAAAAAAGGCCACCGGGCTGGGGACATTATTGCGATGCGAAAATTCAATACAAGCGCTAAATCGTTCACTCTACTTTGCTTCCCTTCGGATTTCTCTCGAGAATTAATCATTACCGACCTGATCTTGGCCGTAAACGATGAGCGGTCCACGACGTTGGATGCGACGACGGTTACGCATTTTACCCTTGCCGGCGCGGAAACGCTGCGACTTGTAAACCTGAAAGAGCGATCGTTTTTCCATTCGCGGTCCTTTAAAACTTCTTACGACTAAAAGTTACCAGCGTAATTGCCGAATTTTTCTGATAACACGCATTTTCATGAGTGTTTTTACGAAAGAACTTTTTTTGAATTTTCCATTCGCGGTCCTTTAAAACTTCTTACGACTAAAAGTTACCAGCGTAATTGCCGAATTTTTCTGATAACACGCATTTTCATTATTGTTTTTACGAAAGAACATTTTTTGAATTTTATATATGGGAAAAAAAGGCGTTTTTTTTTCAGCAAATTTTGATTATTCGGGTAAAAATGTGTGCGGTATGCCATGTCACGGTGGAACGAGAAAAGCGAAGCTCGACCGAAACGCCTAGCTACCAAATCGCTCTCGCACCCGATTGGACCATTCCGATAAATGATTAATTATCGATCTGGGGACATTGTTGCGGTGCTTCGCGGGATTCGCGAGGAAAACAAGATGGACGTCGCTCTCTTCTTTACCTTCTGTATGTCATTCCAGGCTTTTATGCGACGAAGGAAGATGACCGCCTGTTTCGTCTTGTTGTATTCCTGGATTTTGTCGGAAACGACGACCGGAAATTCCGGCACTTCTTGGATCATGTGACCTTGACGAGGGGCGAGAAAAAGTCAGAGTGAAAGATCGATCATTACCGTATGAGGGTAAAAGAGAAAGATGGAAAAATGAAAACAATAACGAGTCCATCGTCGTTGTCGTCAGAGCTTTTGAAAATATAATCAGTGTAGATCATAAACACGGACCAAAAGCAGATCATCATGATTGAATTTTGAATGAATCTTTGTTCTTCCTTTCGAACGTGAAAAAAAAGTAGTTGCTAATTTCCCGCGGGTCGGTCGAATCGAGAACTCACCCTTGGATTGAACGAGAGCGGGTACTCCGGAAGCTGCAATAGCGGAGACGATCGCGTAACGCTTTTGGTTGACGTTGACGCGGCGATGCCAGCGACGCCACGGTTTCGTCGGTGCAAACATACGTCCGCCGCGACACATGTTACCGAACGCCCCCTGGCCGGAACGGTGAGTACCGCCGCCGCGCACACGCGGTATACGCGCCACCGCTCTTCCGGTACCCCATGATTCGGCGGAAGTTTGATGACCTAAAAATCAACGTTTCTCAATGAGTCATCAAGGCGATGTGTTGCATCCGGAAATCGAAGCTTAGAAAAATTCTCCGGCAAAATCTATAAATCGGATCGGTTTGAAATTTGTTGCGAGTATTTAGTGATATAGCCCGGAGGGACTGACGATGTTAGAATTTCGAAATTTTGAAAATTTTTTCACTCTACAAAAAATTTTTTTGCAAAATTTCGAAATTGCGAAATCGTCAGTCCCTCCGTGCCGTGTCACTAAATACTCGCGAAGAATTTCAAATCGGTCCGATTTATAGATTTTGCCTGAGAATTTTTCGAAATTTCGATGGGGGAGGGGGTATCCCCCATGGCCTTAAGGAGTGGCCAAAATCGCGTCGCGTCGATGATGGGGAGAACTTATTTTTTCTTTGTTTGAGAAAATTTCTGTAATTTTGATGGCCGAGATTCCAAGACAATATGATATATGCAATAATGATAAATGAAATACACGCGTAATGTAACATAAATAAATAGGATAATATATTTTCAAGGTAATATTGAATTGATTATGAAAAATGAATTAACTGAGGGAGGAATTAATATATTTCCAGGGTAATATTCACGGAAACATGGAATATTCTGCGAGTTGTACGAGTTTTTGCACACTGGCTGGGGCCAAAAAAATAATAATGAAAATCATCCTCACCCGCCTCTTTAGAGACGCAGTACGGCTGTCTGCTGTTCTTGGAAACTTGCTGATGGACAAAGTTCACCACGTCCGGACGAATCGGAGCTTTGAAAACCGCCGGCAGACATATGGAATCGCCGGAAGGCTCGTTTTTGTCGGTATATACCGTGACCAGAGGTCGAGCTGTTGATAACGACTGCGGAGAAAACAAAAACAAATGACATTCGACGATAGAATAACGCAAGGGACGAGAAGCGTGAAAAATAATAACGAAACTTTTATTCTTTATCCGCAAAATGTATCGGAAAAACACATTTTTTTGCAATCTAGATTCCAAACGCAGATGGACGGTGTTGAGCTCAAAACCGTCGTCTTTGGGACATGGAAGCGGTAGCGGAGAATTTATTTATTTTTTTTTTTTATTAAAGTTAGTGGTTTTTTTAACTTGCATGGTAAAGACTTTGAACTGTGTTTTAATAATGATTTTTGCGGCTTTCAGAGCTTTGCAACTGAACTCGAGATGTTTTACAAAAATAATTATCGATATAATAATTCGAGACAATTTGTTGCCTTACGTTCGAAATTTTAACGTTAAATGCGCCGGATGAGGCAGAAATTTATCCGTTGATCACAAACTTGGCGAGATAAATTTTCGGTGAAAGTTAACACGAGACAAACAAACGTTGACGCCGAGCGCGAGCAGCTGGAGAAAAATTACCGGAACGAAAAATTCAAAGATAGGCCGCGTGGATACGAGAAACTCGATACACATGGCGGCTCAGTGGACACCGGAATCGTGCGGGATAACCCTCAGTTTGCGTATTTATATTTTGTAAAAGAAGCGAAATTCTCGCGAGAATTTGTAATTAACGATTAAAATTGACGGAGAGGAAGATTATTATCGAAGCACGTCCAACAATAACCGACAAGTTGGTAGAATCGACAATGGATCACACGTGGTCACGTCGAAACGGGATGCGCGATCTCGAGGAAATATTCGCACCGACGTTAAACGGAATAAGAATAGAAAAAAAGGCGATAGCGGAGCGCAGTTCTGATCAAACATGTCACGTTTGCTGGATAATCGAATATTTTATGGTAATAATGTTTCGACTCACCATTTTTGTGGCTTTTTTACCACTTTTGGCGCATCAGAGAAACACTACGCAGGCCAGTTAACACGCCTTGCCTGGCCGTAAAGGAAGAAGAACGCAACCGGAAGTCGCGGGACTGAAATTTTGTCGCGCCTGCGTTGGTGATACGCGCAACATTCTGTTGCGCTGTTCGCGCATACTTGTCGTCGTTTCCACTGACGAAATCAATTTACCGATGTAAAGAAAGGCGGAAAAGTTTCATGGAGATGAATGCGCGATGATTGAAAATCCGAGGAAAA
This sequence comes from Heteropelma amictum, assembly GCA_959613375.1. NCBI lineage: Eukaryota > Metazoa > Arthropoda > Insecta > Hymenoptera > Ichneumonidae > Heteropelma > Heteropelma amictum. The sequence goes on from OY390721.1 coordinate 30,399,745, forward strand.
TCGATTACAGAAATGATGCTGGTTCAATGAAACTTTAAAGTTGATCCGGGAGAATTTATTATTTTTCGAGAGGTTTCTCATGTGATTATATTTCGTAATTATTTCGTCAATCACTTTATTATACGTATATGCGATACGAACAATTGGTTAGTTTAGGAAGAAACATTTGTGGTAATTCATTGTTAGAAAAGCTTTACATAAAAGTTGCTGGTTTGAACGTGCTAGTATATTTATATGCAGATTTCCGGCGCGATTCCTCCGCCAACGATGTTTCAGCGGGGCTTTTCGGAAGCTCGCAATCTAAACGTGTGTTGTTGATGAGTGAAATGACAGTTCGAATTTCATTGACCCAAGCAATTGTTAATTAATAATAATACAATAAAAGAACATTGTTGTAAAGTAGAAAATGGCAGGTGAAGTAGTGGTTGATGCATTACCGTATATTGATCAAGGATATGACGAACCTGGTGTCAGAGAAGCGGTAAAGTTCCATTTTCTTTTCCGTTTCCACGAAAACAACTTTTTTCTGAAACTCGCCGCTCCGAATCGCTTATATACGAGTTTTTTATGTTTCTTTTTCTTATTTCAATAACTAGTGCGCTAATAACGCGTATAAAAATACTATTAATAACGTCTTGCCAGATGCGATTATTTGAGGGTCAATTCCAATGTTCATAACCTCAAAATATGACGAAATATTTATTCTTCCTCGATCCAATCGTATTCAACGTGTATTTTCGAAAGAGTCATCTCGTTATTCAGAAATAAACTCTAACCCACTCACGCTCGTGACAAATCGCGCACGAAAACATTAACCTCTGATCTCTGTGCGCGAACTTTAAAGGTTATGTCTCACACGGTTCGAAATTTCGAAATCAAAACCAACTGTAGCAAAAGTGCTGATACGGCACGCAAATTTCGACGATTTTTCAGGCCCTTGCCATGGTGGAGGAAGAAACGAGACGTTACAGGCCGACGAAAAATTATTTGGAGCATCTGCCGTCTCTTAACATAACGGCTTTCGAGTCGGATATCATGAAACACGAATTTGATCGAATGCAAAACCGTCTGCCGATGGAGGTCCTCGGTATGAAGAGATACGAATTGCCACCGCCGCAACCTGGAAAAATGAACGATCTCGCGGCATGGAACGAAAGCGTCGAAAACAGTAGAGCACAGTTGGAGCATCAAGCAACCCGGTAAAAACAACTTAATTATCTCCAAAGGTCTTCCATCTATAGAGCACGAAATCGGCAACAAATCGTCATAGAAAGTTAAATCGAGTCTTTCAAGCTACAATCTGAACTGGACGTCGATATTTTGAGTAGAAATAAAGATAAATTGTGTCTGTAAAGGATATGCAACTTGGAGCTGATGATGGAATACGGTTGCGAGGCTTGGAAGTCTTATCTCGATGTTTTGGGACAATTGGTGAACGAGGCGCAGAGGCAGCTGCAGACGTTGAGAAAATTGATACAAGAAGTCAATTGGCGAAGAAAATCGATGCAGACGCAGGGTGGAGAGAGACTGAGGGCGCTCGAGGCGCAATGGGTCGGTTTGGTATCCAAGAATTATGAGATCGAGCAGGCCTGCGTGCATCTGGAGGAAGAGATATACAACAGACGCACGAGATCGAGGATGGCTGAACAAATCGAAGAGGAGATAAACGACGCGACGGCTGCTGACCAACGGGAGCCTGCGATTCCCGAAAACAGCAACGCCACCGAGAGCATGGCGATGGAAATTAGAGAGGAAGAACGGATAGAGGATCCTGTTTAACCGGGATTCACGATTCGCTCGAAAAATCACGCTAACAATCACGCAATTTCTGGTACATTCGACGGAAGGACGGTAAAGGACTTTTCCTTCAAACTGAAACTTGATGGAAAATAACGAAAACATTGTTTTTCAATAAAGCACAATTTATATATCACGCTTTGTTTTCTTTTTTCCTCCATTTCGTTCTCACATTTGCACAATATACATATTTACAGAGCCAACACGAATTCATACACGATTTTTCGGGACTCTCCGTTGGTTTAATACTATATTTAGATTTTTGTATATAAATAGCATTTCTTACGATACGACACAGAACACTGAGGCAGAGTGCGAACAAACGATTCGTTTTTTCTTCAGCCTTCTTTCGTCTCTCAGAGCTGTGTATTACGGTGGGTATTTCGGCTAATGCTAACAACATCGTTATTTTCATCAAACGCGTTTTTAAAGCTCGCTATAAAATTATCGGCCTTTTCTCGTTTTCTCGACAAAACCGACCGAGTTTCAACCTGTCTTAGTTTAAGGAGTTGTGAAATTTCTTCGAGAGCACGTTTTCTTCTTTTGGATACTTCAAATCTATAAAAATTCGGCTTAAAGAGAAAGTCCTCCCGTGGATCCTTCTTGCGCGACAGCTGATGCAAGAATGATTCACAGGCCTCGGACGACCCGACGTTTCGAGTAGAAAAATACGTTTCTCTGAATAATCCATCACGTCGAATCGTTCGGTGATTTCATTGCCGAAATATTAGGAAAATGTCGATGAGCGTGCTACGTGCTCATCGATTAATACACTCGCTTATCACGTTAATCATTAATTGTAATAATCCGACGTCGGATCCTCGTGTTCCTCGCTCGAATGTCATAAGGATGTTTCGCTCGCACCGGAGCTCTGCGACTGCAGCGGAATATTCCCTCTGTATCCCAATGTCTCTTTCTCCAGCAGGGCTATTCTTTGCTTCAATGATTTTACCTGCGGAATTCACATGCTCGTTGAATGAATCGTGTATCAAAAAAGCTTTCCCTTTCTTTCGCACGATAGAAAAGAAACATCGAGTAAAATAATTTATTTGCCACTTAACCTAAAAAATCGAAAAAATCCTATTGAAGAAATGAAGAATAGTAACAGCAATAGCAAGACTACGATTATTGACGTTAAGTGATCCAACTCTATCAGAGGATGACAGTATTGAGAACGTAAACGAATTTGAAGTAACGCGCGTGGCATTCGCGCGCATGCGCCGAGACTCGAGATCGATTTCCAAGATGGCCGCTGCCGGGATTTTCTCCCCCGTACATTCGTTTCTCGCTTCCGAGCGGCGGAGAAAGAAAATAAAAACGTTAGTTCACCGAAAGCCGACGGATGTACTGGCGAAACAAATCTCTCCAAAAGCTTTTGCGAAAGTGGCCCGGCGCCAAAACCTTTGGTCTTTATCGATTTTTGCCGGGGTTTTTCGGTTTCGGTGCGTTACTCGAGTATTGCATGATCAACTGGCATGTCGGAGAGGTTAACTTTTATCGTACGTTCAAGCGACGAAAAGTAGAAGAGATCGTCGAGGAAAGACTGAGACGGGCGTCTATGGGCTAAGTAAAAGAGAAAGCCAGGAAAAAAAAATGCCAATAGGCGTTACGTGGGGCGAATATTTGAGATTCTTCGCCGCAGCGGTGATCTCTATGATGGCGGGAGCTCAAGCCGTTCACGCTTACTACAAGCCGCTCGAAGATTTGGACATTTTGGTCAAACGAGAATTGGAGGCAAGAGGAATAAACGACGATTCATTGAAATGATCGTCAAGACGGGGGAGAGAAAACAATCGAAGATGTTTTCGTCGAAAGATCGTAGATGCGGCGAGACGTCTCTTCCAATTTGCCGTTTTGTAAATAGTCGAAAATAAAAAAATTAATCTCGCGATCGGAAAATTTTTTTGCTCCGCCCTACCTGAGACGCGTGACGCTCCACCATTCCCAGCATCTGCTGTTCCAATTTTTTCAGCCTCGACTGGTACTTCTTCTTGGATTTTTCCAACGACTGCACGAGAGCTCTGAAAAGAACAACAACGCATGATTTTACTCGATAAAACACGAACATCGCGCGGCGAGATTTGAGAAACAATTTTCGTACCCGTTTGCCATTTTCAGATCGTTGACGAGTTCGGCCGATTGCTGATGCCTCAACTCTGAATTTCTCGTTACTTTGTCCAACGTCGAGACCAACTCCCTCAGTCGTTCCTTCAATCTCGCTTCCCTGCCCAACGCGTCGATCAACTCGGATTCTATGCCTTCGCTCTCGTTGTCGCTGGTACCACGATCCTGCAAATACGTGAATTTTTTTTTCATTACGCAAAAAAATATCGAAGAATCACGTGTTTTCGCTTTTGCCAGCTACTATTTTTTTCTTTATATCTCGGTTGAAAGTACGTCCTTTCGGCTCTAATGTCACAGCCGAAAGCGTCGGATTTGTGTACTGGTCCCGCGCGCCAACTTCGCCCGTGTTACAGCGGGAGAGAAAAGCGAGTGCCGCGATCGTCGTGGCAGAAATCGAAACTTGCACCTATCGTACTTTCGACAGGTTATAAAGAAAAACAGTATACACCACACGGGCACAAGTCTGACAGCCCTGAACTGCGCGTCAATGTCAAACTTTCTGCCCTTGTGGTGTAATATACTATTTTTTGTATTTGTATTTTTGTATTTTTTTACCCGATTGGACGACATCGCCAGCATGGCTTCGGTCTCGTTGAGTTGGCCCTGAAGATGCTGAATAGCGGCGTGTTGAGCGGCGATTTGCGCCTCTCGCGCGTTCAACTTGAGATCGACGCTCGCGCGCTCCTTCTCGAGCAGAAAAACTCGGGCTCTCAGTTCGGCCTTGTCCTCGCGCATAGCCATTAACTCCTGGCGCGAGGCGAGAAACAAAGAAAAAACAAAATTTATCGAAGTATTCGAAACATGCCGGAAAAGGACGAAGCGAGGGCGCCACCTAGCTCCAATCTTCGAAATCGCGTACCTGCATAAGAACCGCCGTCTCGAGGTCCAGTTTTCTAGCTTCCGCCAGAGAAATCGTGTGTTTGGAATTAAGGGGCTCGACGTGGACGCTCTCGAGCTCCACCGCCGTGGATCTCACCATCGCTCGATCGCCCTTTAGCTTGCTTATGTGCCTTCGTAATCTCTGCTCGTCATCCGCCGACCAGGAAACTCGAGAGCTGCGAAAACATGGAGACAACAAAAGTAACAAACGGGTGGTCGAAATTTTGCCGAAATTCAATGAAAATTTTGAAAAAAAAAATCAATGATTTCAATATTTGCAAAGTATTTATTATTTTCAATCATCTTCCTTTCGATCGCACCTTGGAATAATTCTTCGAAGATGTTGAGATGCAATAAGCATCTTAAAAGTAGGTCGCATTAAATGTCGTGAATTTGCATTAAAATGAGAACTAACATCGTTTTACTTACTCGTCAGATAAAATGATGCTGTCTTCCCACGGTGCTCCAAGAGCCGCGCAATCGTTCTCCAGTCGATCGAGAACGTGATGAGCGACGTTTTCGGCGGCGCGTCGATTATCGATCGCCGATTCGCCGGCGTCGTCGTCGTCACGCTCGCTCGACAGTCCAATTTCCGTCTCGAGTAACGCCACGAGAACGTCGTAAGCTTCGATCGCGCGGTCGCTGTAAGAGAGAGCGAGACGAAGTGCCGTCGAGTTCGATTCGTATTTGCCGACCAGTAAGCTCAATCTGAATAATGACAGGAAAAAGGAAATAAACAGACAATGAAAACTGCGATTCATAAAAAAAAAAAACAAATTTTCCGAAAAATTTGACTTTACCGATGAATTTAATCGTACGAATGATTAACGCATAATTTTTATCGAAACTCCCTCTAATCTGATTTTTGTTCGTATGTACTTTGATGTGTGCATAAAAATTATTGTGTATAAAATATTTATCTAATTACGATTGGAGGAAATTCTCGCAATTGTTTGATTATTGTTTTTAAAATATTGAATCATCGGATAAAAAGTGATTAAAGTGTGATTGTAAGGAGAGAAAACTTGCTTGTCACACTGAGCTTTGCTCTCTTGGAGGGTCAGAGCGAGCACCGCGTTATTGGCACGAGCGTGCTCCAATCTGCTGTTCAATCTCTCGGTTTCCACCTCGAATTGTTTCTCCGAGCCGTTGAGCTCTTGGAGGTTCGATTGTTCGATCAAATCGGAAACGAGATGTTCGGCGACCATGGTCGAGCATACCTGAAAACGGTGAGACGAATTAGAGACGAAAAAAAAAAACATAATTAACGATGGAAATTTTTGCTGATCGACTAACCCCGAGATTCGTAATATCCGGTCCGGTAATGTGTCTCTCGTCCGTTCTGCGCAACTTTACCCTCTCGGCCATTTTCAATATCGGCGTTTCTTCCCTCGATATGACTTTCGTCTGTGGGGGTTGAAGGGGCGGCAAGAGGGGAGAGCAAGGCGCCGTCAGAGGCTCGGGAGAACTCGCGAAACCTCTCGTCTATTTCATAAAAAGGCCTTATCAAAAATATTCAGCTCGATTTTACTCCTAAACGACTCTGTTTTTATTTTGAATGAAAATCAATGGAATATTTATCTCGCGAGTCGGAAATTCGCGTCGTTGAAATTAAACGAAAGGACGAAAGAAACGAAGATTTTATTGAAGATGTGCTTTTCGATTGATATTTCTGATCGTCGAATTCATCGTTTGGAAAAAAAATACTGCACGTATATTTTGTTTTTCTCGTTAAATGTTGCAGGTTGAATCTCACGAGTCTGAAATCCGCGATTTTTCTCACCCTGTTTTCACGACGAGGAGAGTCGCGATGCGGTGAATCGCTGCTCGTCGGTTGACCTTGATTCTTGAATTGGGCGAGTTGCACGTGCAACGTTGCTATTTCCGTGCGTAAGGCATTGACTTCCTCCTGAAGGGTTTCCACCGCGACGCTCTGACAAGAGGCTGCTTGGTGGGACGGCGGCTCGGGCGTTGGTAGTGCAGCTGGACTGTCGAGCTGTTCGGCTTCGTTCTTTCGTCGAATAACAACGTAAAAAAACTTTAACGTAAAAAATCAAACGGACTCTTCGTAGATCGTGAAAATTCGACATTGCCCATTCCATGAAAGATTTTTGTCCAATCCTCAAAGAAAATTCAATCAAAACGTGAATTGAAGCTACTTTGTAGTTGTAAAAAAATGCTGAAAATATTTATCACGACCAACATTTATAAATAAACAAATTATCTTTCGCAAAAAAGATATCATTCTCATATATACATATATACACTGTAATTGAAATCTACATTGAAAAAAAAATTGAAATATCGAAAAAATCAACGGTACGAAGGATTCTAAGCACGCCACTTTTAAACGATAGAATCAGAGACTTCGCTTGCGCGAAACGATTTCGATCATTTTTCATTCAGCCGTGATTCCACTGACTACACGAAAAATGTTGAATAACCTTCCCGTCGCTTCGAAAAATCCTAGTTTCTTGCTGCGCAAATAGTCGAAACGATGAACGAACGTATTTCACGTGATGAGAAAACGAGATTTTCGAATATTTCGTAAACAATAGGGATTTTCGAAAAAACGCGTACACGAGGCGCAAGCTTTTGAAAGCAAAAACAAATGAATATTCGTTATGGTAAAGAGTCAAAGTACGTTGGATTCGTCAAAGCACCTCGTTTTGCCGATTTTCGATGTCCTCGCAGCAGCAGCTGGAGTCAACGTCGCCGAGCGTCCGATCGCCGTCGCCCTGGATGTCACCGCCAGCCTCGCTCTCCTCCACGGGATTCGTGATCGATCCCTCGGCGTCTCGACTCGTCTCCACCTCTGTGCCCAAACGACGGATTTTCGAAAAAGTTAAATTCGACGAAAGGCCGATCTAAACTAATTTTTCGAAATTTTTTTTCGCCAAAACGATTTTCTCGATTGTTCCAAACAGCTGGTAAAATAGAATCCGCTAGTTTTCAAACATTCGTTATAACCGAATCGGGGGACAGATCGAACGACGAGAAAGTACGAAAAAGTTGGAAAAGTCGTATAATTCGCTGGTGCGAGGAGCGTCTCTCGTCGCGGATGTTCTCTCACCGGATTCATCCTCCTCGGTGATGACCGTGGCGCGGTGTCTCTCCAATTGTCTGCCGAGCTCAGCGATGACGGAATGAAGCTCGGTGAGCCTTTCCTCGTGTCTCGATGCTAATTGCTCGGCTCGTTGCTCGGCCCTTGACGCCTGATTCTCGGCTCTCGCGAGAGCGGCATCGGCCGCTTCTTTGGCTCTCGTTGCGGCGTGAAGTCTCGAGTTTAATTCGGCAACCTCCGATCTCAATGACGATAATGCGGCAGCGTGCAACTGTCGATATCAAAACGAAAAAAAAAAATGTCAATATTTGTCAAATAATAATAATAATAATAATGATGAGGTCGATTTAATTCAAAATTGTCTCATCGTAAAATAGTAATTGCACCAGCAGGGATATGTTTTGTTTCTCCGCGCATTTTATTTTCACGTAGAACACTCGTGCGATGTACGTCCGTCGAAAATTGGAGGAAACGTTTTTTTTTTCAAAACGATTATCATTTTTATACTCGGATCTCAATCGCGATAATTCAGCAGTAACCGTCGATGTCAAAACGGAAAAAAAATGTCAGCATTTGTTCAATCGAATGCGATTGAATGAGTATAAAAAATGTACTCTTCGTAAAATAGTAATAATTGCGCCGACAACGATATCACGTTTTGTTTCTCCGCGCATTCTATTTTCACGTAGAACACTCGTGCGATGTACGTCCGTCGAAAATTGGAGGAAACGTTTTTTTTTTTCAAAACGATTATCATTTTTATACTCAAATCTCAATCGCGATAATTCAGCAGTAACCGTCGATGTCAAAACGGAAAAAAAATGTCAACATTTGTTCAATTGAACGAAATTTTTGTCATTTTCATGATTTGTATTTTTCGCGAATAACTTTTTTCTGAAATCGTATTGGAGAAGAAGGTTTCGTCTAATTTTTAACGAACGTACTTCGCACGAGTGTTTGAGGTAAAAATGGAATGTGCGGAGAAACAAAACGTGATATCGTTGTCGGCGCAATTATTGCTGTTTTTAATAGCTGCGAAGTTGCGCTCGTTAATTTGTCGATGTCCTTCGAGGCAGCGGTGCGTGTCGGCCGGTAGTTGCGCAACGGATGAGAATCACGGATGGAAAATGGATTTACAGCGACGTCGAGTTTTGCGATAAACAAAAGGAGAAAAAAAAGGAACGGCACTCGACGGGGACGAGTCATTCCAGCGACGTCCGCTACGATCGAAACGTTCATTCTCGCGAAGCGGATTCTCCCGAGACTTTGAACTTTTTCATCAAACGAGTAAGATTTTTTTAATCCTCATTTTAATCGGCCCAAAGTCCATTTTTTTTGTATTCGCTCGATGGTTCGCTCTTTTTTGCCTGTTTTACCCTCAAAATTGCCGAATTTGCGAAAATCATTTCTCCTATCGCAGGGATCATTTTTTTTCCAGCAAAAACCGCGACGAATCAGGAGATAAAACAAAATGCGATCTTCGTTGTGCTTTGCGATATTGTTGATCGGATTCGCAACGATTGTTACGGTTAACGGTGCGGACGAGTACATTCATTTGCCGGGGAAGTCGTGCTCGGATGCGCCACCCTGTCCGGACGGCAGACCGTGCGTTATGGCGAAGCCTAGATGCAACGTCGGAACATGTCCCGACAAAGTGCCTACTTGTGGCTAAAAATCGTGAAAGTTTTCGAGAATCGCCAGCTTTTTTCTGTTCTTCCAATCAACATGCAAAGTGTCGTCAATTTCGATGAAAACTTTGATTCAAGGGTAGTGACTTTTTCGTTCTCGTAGCGCGAAATCGCGAAATATTTTGGAAATTTCGGTCTTTGTCTTGTTTTCACGAGTCATTGTACGAAAAGTCGATATCGAGAACAATGTTATTTTGAGCGGCGAAGAAAAATAAATTTTGCAAAAGCAAATCGATTTAATCGTTTTTATTGAACTCGCCTGCGGAAAATTGCTATGTACTTGCGACTCGAAATGATCAAACGTTTTGGAAATCATGGGTTTTATTCTGTTTTTTTCGGATTATTAATTTTCAAAAATATCGCGTATCAGAGTCGAGGTTCGACCGAATCTGATGTTACTCGAAATTCCAGCCTTGTCGTTTGGAATTTTCCATCGTTACAGGAAAATATACGCACCGCACGAGTTTTTCCAACTTTGAGTAACCAAAAAAAAATACTAAAAACAGAAACGTTGAAAATACCTCAAAAAACCTTTTTTTTTTTGAGATCAACTGGCGATGGTTACTGCACCGTAATTCTCGATTTGTTTTTGACGATCAAAGGAACAAAAAATTCTGTTTCATCATATCGCAAGTTACGTGCAAAGTATTTTCGAAAAAAGGGTATTTGTTTTGTTTTTAAATCACTGTGCGAAAAGTGGCGAGCCAAATGACGAGTAATGGAGAAAAAATGATAAAGAGAATGGCGACATCGATCGTTTTCAAATCTCTCTCGAACGAACTCCGTGTGCCCTCCTCACCTTATTCGCAAGATCCAGCATATTTCCCGTTCCACCAGCGGCAGCCTCCACGAGTTTTTGCAGAGTGTGCGGTTCCGGCGAAAGATCACGCGCTCCGCTATCGAATTCCCAGCTCTCATGGCGTCCGGAAACGGTACCTGATGAAGAGTTTAACAGGAAATCACACGAGTTGCGTCATCTCTCGTTCGCGGAACGAGAAAAAGAAGATACGAGAGGAACGCGTCGACTGAAACGCCAAAAACCCTCGAGAGTCGAGAAATTCGACTATTTATCGTTTTTTTCAATTTTCTTCGCGATAACTTGTCGAAAAAATCGTTGCAGAAATTTCCGAATGGCAGCATCGTCGGATTTTCAACGTACCGAGACTATTGTCGCTGCTCGTGGGTAAATACTCGGGTGTGTGAGTGTGGTGAGGGCTCGTGGTGCGTTTGCCGGATCTCAGCGCCTCGATTTCCGGTCGCAGTGCCAATCTTCGCCTGAGGAACTCCTCATAGGAAATACGACCGTGCTCGTCCGCTCCGAGCTCTCGCATTAATTCCTCGACGGAATTTTCGAGGTTGAGCTCTCTGCACACCGTCAATAAATCTTGACTGGAAAGTAAAGGAAAACGAGTGACGAGGACGAGCATACGCGACGCGACGTGCGGGACGGCGCAAAATTGTCGGTTTCGTCTTAATTAATTACGGTGGAAAATCGTCGGGGAGTTAATCTCGCGGGAGATTCGTCGCGAGAGCACTCGTCAGACTCAATTGGCGCTAAATTATTTCTGATTCTTCTGACGGAAAATCGTTAATTCGTCGCGACGCTCGGGTTTATCGACCCTCGTCTGTGCGGACGAAGCATTAAATAACGAAACACGTTTCTGCCTCGATATTCTTCCTTATTTTCGTCCCGTTATTACGATTACAACTTTACGAAACGTTTCATTTAATTCATTTTGAATATGCGGTCTAGGATTTTTGGAAAATATCGTTTATTACTCTATTTTTCTCTCTAAAATTCCGGCTTCCAGCCGAGATATATGAATAATTACAAAAAAAAGCCGTTTGCATGAGATTGTCAGTTCCCAGACGAACAATAACGAGGAATAAAGTGAAACTACTATTCTCCGTTGGATCAATTAACGTTACTGTGCGGACTCTGGATTATTGATATCATTACTTCCACTGGATTATCCTCGTTATTATTTATCCTTATTATTCTTTCAAAAATTTGCTGTAAATGCGAAAAGAAATTATGCGTTTTTTCCAGCATCTGCTCCGACGATTTTTTTATCTCGGAAAGAAACAAAATTCTGCGTTGCGGCGCAAAAGGATTCTATCTCTGGAGATTGTTTGAGTCACCGCTGGAGGAAAGTAGCGAAGGAAAAGGACGTAATAAAATTGCATTTGAGATTTATCTATGTGGGGATGCGTCGATTAGAGGGAAATGTTTGTTTCTATCGCTCACCTATCGATGTAACCATCGCCGTCTCCGTCGCATGCTTGAAAAAGTTTCCTGACTCTCTCCTCGTCGCAGATCGAACCAGCTTCGCTCTCGGCATCCACCATGTGAGACATCTCTCACTTGACGTGCGTCCCAGCCATGGCAATTCGAGCGCGTTTCTGCAATTTTCAGCGAAATACGCTTTACAAACACCTTATGCGTCGATGATGTAATTCCTACCCGTCGCTAATGTCTTTATCCGGCTTTAGAGGCTTTTTGGAGAAAATTTTGGAAAATTTTGGAAAATTTGGAGTAAATTTACTATCTCGGGGAAATAATTAAGCGTGTTCCGCAAGCTTTTTGAGCTGCCCATGTAATAAACAATCGATGATTGTTAAAATTTGAGATATCTGCGGCGGAAGTAAACATTTTGTTTCGTCTTTTGATAAATGGCAATTTGACCGCGTTTCTGCAATTTTCAGCGAGAAACACTTTACAAACACCTTACACGTCGATAATATAATTCCTATCTGTTTCTAATGTCTTTATCCGGCTTTAGAGACTTTTTGGAGAAAATTTTTGGCAAAAATCGCATTTTGAGTAAATTTACTATCTTGGGGAAATAATTAAGCGGGTTCTGCAAGTTCTTTGAGCTGCCCATGTAATAGACAATCGATGATTTTTAAATTCGAAATATCTGCGGCTGGAATATTTTGTTTCGTCTTTCGATAAACACAGAATGATGCTCCCGCAAATTTTGCAATTTACGAAAATTTTGATGGATTTCGACGAATTGCAAAATGGTCAAAATATTGTACGCATCGAGTACATCATTTCGTGATTCTGTTTGAGGTTTTTTTTTTCTCGTCAAAGAAACGAAATATTTAATGATATTCGTATTTCGTATTAATTTCGTATTATTGGCACATCAGGGGCTGGGTGAAATTTACGATTAGACGCCCTCGTGCGTCGTGTACATTTAAAGCATCGACGACAGAACGCAATTTATAAACAAAAGTGAAATCTATTTCTGACGTACCCGCTGTGAAATGACGGGTTTCGAGTCACCCAACTTTATTTCCTATTTCGAGCTGACAAGCGCCTATGTTCGATTGAGGGAAGGAAAAAAAAGTGCTGATCGCGATAATATAGTTGAGCGTTTGTCCCCGTGTTTCTCGTTGATTTGTCGTTATCAGATTCAATCTCGTAAAGAGGCTGATGTTGAGTAACGAAATTATCGAGAACTGGCACTGTAGCAAAGTCTTTTAAAAGGAGTAGAGAAAAACGAATTGACGCCGGAAAAACTAATGGCTTTTTATCGTAAAGTATAATTAGGCGAAGCGACGATGCTCGTTTTTTTCTCGAACGGCGGAGCACTCACTTGTCCTAACCTTAAAACTCACTTGAATCTCTCTCACACCCTGCAATTTCTCTCTCAATCGGGGATGGAATGCATATCGCAGGCAGAAGCAGCCGCAATAAAAACTATCGATCTCACTCCATCGTCGTTGTTTTCCCGAGAATCAGCGGCACAGCACGCACACGACACAGGCACACACGCGCGAACCGCACAAGTGTACGGGCGGGACAATAATCCGTTTTTGACAGTTCGCGCCATCTTGAATTTTACTATAGTTTCGTGCATGCGATATTCAGTGTTTTCTGCTGTCACCGCTGCACAGTGCGAGGGCGCTCGGCGTGCGTTGTACGGTTTTGAGTTTTGAGGAAGCTCGGGCACTCAACGTACTTTGTACGTTATTGAAGAAACGCCGAGAGCGGCCACCGGCGGCGCCTTCTCTCGGAGCAAGAATATATGGCACAAAATATTCGAAAAACATTGAGTTGTCGCCCAACTTCACGTGCATACGTGCATATACGAGATACGAAACGATACGAGTGCAATATTTACGAATTATTACGAGGCTCGCTGTCATAACACATTTTTCATCAAATTTAGCGTAAATAATTGTTACCCATGAAATAAACAAAACGCCGCAATGGAATAATAGCGTCTGACTAAAATCATCATCCCAGTCAAATTCAAGTGAGTAACAAACTTTATTCCCAGGATTGCTTTTTTGAGGTTATATCGTGCAATGTTTGTGTCATTGAACCCATCGAACTTTAAATTTAGTACACGAAAAATACAGTATAAAGCAATTCCAAATTATTTCGAGTATTTGTAATTATCGCGAGTTATCCACGAAATTTCGATGATAAAATCAAATTTTTGTCGTACACGAAATGACATTTAAAAAAATGATTCATGCAACAACCGCACTCGACTTGAATTCTTATTTCACCCGAATCTTTCCAATTTTATTGCAGAAAAATTCGAAAAAAGAGAAAAACATGATTTCACACTGTGGAATTGAGGAATAAAAATGGATATGGATGGCTCTATGTTTTGGCTAAAATACACGTGACGATATTTTGACGATCGACGATGTTCAAAATCGAATCTTATATAACGCCCGTCATTCTCAGTTACGTTGAGAAATATGTCAAAAATTTTAAACCGGAACAATCCCAGGTGAGTCTCTGATCCACTTGTGATGTCGTCAAATTTTGCATAATCGTCAATCAATATCGTCAAAGGTATCTCTATGGGGCGGAGACGCGTCTTTTCAAAACCTCGACCTGCGACTGGAGGTTCTCGAAGAACAACTCAATCTTCCCTTTGCGTTCGTCAGCGGACACATCCACGAACTTCTCATACACGTGCCATGGGTTAAAATAACGTCGGAGCCCATTGTCATTACCATCAACACGATAGGTAGGATGAAATTCGCGAGAATCAGCAAAGATTCGGCGCAAAAATCCAAAAATTCCATTGAAATAACAAATTTGATGAATTTTCCAAAAATTCCTTTAGAAAAAAGTAATTTTGTACCCCGTTTGAGAATGTTCTTGAATAAACTCAATTTCTTCATTTTTTTTATTCAACGAAAAAACGTAGACGATAAAAACGCCAAGAAAAACGATGAACAAAACGAAATTCATTCAGTCACGTAAACAATATCAGAGGGTAAGAAAAAACATGAATCGATTAATAGATATATTTTTTATCTTCGATCTTTGTTTCTTGACATGATTTTTTCAATATTTGGATGCTCGGAGATATCGCGAGATACCGGAAATGAAGAAATTTACGTTGGAAATCACTTTTTTGTCAATTTCAGTCTCTCGTATTATAGAGAAAATTTTCTTTTCTTTTTTAAGAATGTATTCTGAATCTAAAAGACCAGAGACAGGTGGACAAGAGCACGAGGCCTTCGCAAGGTTCCGGTATAAAGGCCATACAGTACGTTGATTATATGTTTAATTACGAAAAAAAATTGAGCTCATTAGGGATAAAAGAGGATTAACAGAGAGAGCAAGGATAATCCGTATATTAATTCGTTTTTTCTTCTTTTTCGTTATTTTTGACAAAACGCTTTTGCGATTCACGATGAATTGAACGTTTATCACGCAGAGAAGAATCCCCACCTGGTTACATAAAGAGCATAGTAACCAAAGTCGTAAACAACATTACGATCAATTGCAACAATTTGATTCTAAAGTACGTCGAGGAGGACATCGTTCTAAGTGTGAACGTAAGGTTTTTGAGCGTGCAAACAGTCAACGAACTGTGGGAGCCAACTTTTGCAGGTACTTTTCTTTTTCGAATAATCAGGTATTGAAAAAAAATTTGAGAAAAAATAGGGAAATATCAAAAAACGGTGAAGTAATGTAATCGTTTGAGTCACCAGACGTCTCGAGCTCGGAAGTTACCCTCCGCAAGATCATAACGGTTGAGGATTTGACCCTGTGCTTGGATAAAATGGACACGGCTGGCAAAATCGAGATATATCAGGTAACGCAAACCGACGATTTTCTAATGAAAATTTATAATTTTTTTCGAATTTAAAAACGTCCGAGGGTAAAATCCCAGGCAAAATCAACCATCCAAAAAGCACATGGATGGAATTTATGTTTCACAAGAAATAAATTCACTAATTTTTCCGACATTCCTAAATTTCGTCTATTCAAACTTTTCCAAGGCCATCGTACAGGAAAAACTTTTTCTCAATCCAGCGAATTTTTTTTCAAAGTTGAAAAAACAACAAGTTCTCTAGATTTTTCCGAAATTCACGTTCCATTTCGATTTCGTCGGGATTGCAAGACGTTCCCGACAATTTTTCACGAAAATGTTTCATTCGCGACGAATCGCATCGATTTTTTTCTCTCCGCATTAGACGGAAAACATATTTCGATCTTTCAGGATCCCGTTTTGTATCGATGTTCGATGATCATTCGTCTGATGATGAATTATCACAGCGGAGCCGCTAAATCCGCCTCGCTGACGAGATTCGATCTTCATTGCGAAAAAATGGAATTCAGCATGACCGAGCAACAGTTGCCGATGTTGTTGCGATTGATTTCTCTCATTACGACACTCGGGGTGAAGCAACAATCGAGCTTGCGAAACGACAGATCGAGCTTTTCGTCGGACGATCGAGGAGACGCGTTGCAAGGTCTTGTCACTGAATAATCAAGATAATCAAAACTGGCGAGAGCTTTTTTATCGTAGATAAAAAAATTCTCCGTAAAGACGATGATATTGACGTGAAAATAATTCAACCGGATGTAGACGATGACGTTCGGGTCCTCGGAACTTCCCCCGACGGAAATGGCGATTGGGGCGGTTGGGCTTGGAACATCGTAACGTCATTTTTACCCGTCGAATGGGATTCCGATTGGTCGGAGGAGCAACAGGTTGCATCCACGGGTCACACGATCCATATGGGTGTTTACATCGACGAGGCTGTGTTGACTTTCAAGGTACAAAAAGCCTTCGACGAAAAAAAAACGTTAAACGTTTGCGAGCGAACCGTATGAAAATTTGTTTCATTTCTTAAAATTCGAAATTCGAAAAATCGAAAATTTGAGGAAATATGAATATTTTTCAAAACAATCGGACAATTTTTTTTTTCCTATGTGTTTATTTTTCGCTCTTTGAACAGACCGTGGAAACTCTTCAAGAGCAGCTGTTTTACAAATCGCGAAAAATCCGATACAATTCGTTCGTCTCGCTGCGAGTTACGAGCGCGGTAATATCGATGCTGGTCAAAGGCTCGAGTCTGAACAATTTGCAATTGGGCCTCGGGAGCATTCGACTGGAGCCCGAAGGTGTTTGCAGCTGCGGTCACCACGAGATCACCGACGGAATGATCGAGGTAGAGTATCGCATCGAGCTCGTCGATTCGCAAGCTCGCTAATTCGCGCCTCTCTATATTCCGCCTCGTTTTGTTCTTCTAGGGAAAACAATAATAAGAAACAAAACGAAACAAAAAACCCACCGTCCTGTTCGGAAGAACTAACTGATAAAAACAAAAAACCTGCTTTTCAGCCGCCGATTTACATCGAAGCTGGCACGGTCGGTAACGATTATTTGAAGGAATCTCTGTTTGACAAAAATTTCATCGATAATGCAAAATGGAAAAATCGTTACAACGATTATAACATTGACTCTCATCTCGACGCTGTCACCGGTACGATTGTGCAACATTCTTTCTCTCGAAAACTAAAAAACAAAATTCCTCATCGTATCATCAAACGACCAGTAATAAATCATTCGCTGCTAATGCCATCATTAATTATTCTCATTATCTTTGATCGTACGATCGATAAGATCAACTTTCTTCTTTTAACAAGTCCATGTCTCAAAAATAATACAAATTTTCACGGATCGCATGAAAAATATCTGGGATGATGAAATTTTAGTACAATCGATGCTCGAGAGAGGGCCGGCTTTTGGAATGGACGTCATACATTCCGTCGCGATACCGGACGATTATCCCGCGGAGAAAATTGCCGAATTCGAATCCAATTTCGAGTACAGGTAAAAAAAAAACAGAAAAGTTCTTCATTTTTGTGTCGCTCGCTGACGTTGGTATCTTTTTTTTTGCCCAGCAATTTTCCAGAACGCAAAGTGATGCGTTACGTCGTCGGCGATGTGAAAATTCAACTCTGCACGGGCTTGATGCACCGCCTTAATACGATTAAAAGTGCGGCAAAATACGACTACAGCGTCTACATGGTCGGGAAGCCTGGTGAGAAAATCCTTTCGCCGCTCAGAAATTTTTATTCGGTCGAGAGAATCCCGAGTACTTGACAAAGTTCCGAAAAACCGTTTTTCAAAAAACCGATCGATTCAGAAAAAATAGCAAACGCTAGAAATAAAGTGACATTCGAAGTAACGTCAGAAAAACTTTAATTTCGACGGGCTAAAATCGATTATCGCGAAATTTGTTTTTTGTTTTATCGCAGAGCCAAGTTTTCGAGATTTGCCGCCGGTTACCGTCGAGGAGTACGAGGCGTTGCGCGAAAATGTCTCCAAAATCGAGACGCACTTTTATCTCGGTCGTTCGGCGCTGCAATTTCGATTGACCGATCACGGCGTCGCCGGTACGTCAAATTCGCCGACGGCCACGGGACTCCGAGTGAGTGTAGATTTTTGCCTTTCTCCGTTTTTTTCGTGATTTTTTTGCACTCGCAGCGCTTGGAAAATGAGAAAAGGAAATCGCTCGCTTGATCAAATTTATCAGGATTATTTCATCGAGTAAACTGCAATCGGAGAATTTTTCGTATTTCGCAGGCAACGAGTTTGGACCTGGCTTTTTCGCGGAACGCTCATTTGAGCGTGGAAACTGGTCAGATCGAAGGCAGCCTCGTTCAACCGATGTATCCCTTCAGATTGGCGTCTTGCGCCTCTCAACAGACGGACATTGCACCGGAAATGCTGAACGACTGTTACAACGTGTTGAACGTAAAGGTAACGCGAAAACCGTACTCCGCACTCATCAAAATTTTACATGAAATTCTGCCTCGTGAAAATTTCAAATCTTTGTCAATATTTTTTCGGCAAATGTTCGCCCGATCAGAGTTCTGACAAAATTTCGAAGGATGACAAAATTTCGAAGGATGACAAAATTCTGCATCGAATTTTCGTTTTTAATCGCAGATATCCGGGCTCCAGAGTAAACTTCATCTCAACGAAGATTGTCACACGATGATCGTTATGCCTCTGGACGCAACCTTCGACCGGAAATCACTCATTTTTTCGCAATATTGGCAGCAAAATGGCGTCAATCACGATATCATCGAACTCAAAATGGACGATGTTACTTTAACCGGAACTAAAGCAAAATTGATGGTGGCAATGTCCATTCCGTCACTGATGCTGGATCCGACCGACAAATCCAATCCCATCTTTTGTTCTACTCTGTTCGCTGACGCCAGCAACGAGAGAGGTTCGATACTTTCGGTTTTCCTTCCACACGAATAATATACAAACGCAACGAAACGCAAAATTGTCCACTTTTCGTGATACACCATTTTTTTCCCCCTCAAATTCGATACGCAGGAATTTTCAAAATCTACCGAATATCATACACGAAATACAGGATAAATAAAGAAATTTATTCAGCGCCTGGATTTTCCAGAGTAAATTATTAACGTAGGCGCACGACGATCGTTTTTCTTTCAGAAAAAAAATACCAAAAAATCGTTCGTCAATTTCATTTTCCCACGATCTTAAGGTATATACTTTTTCCGTTTACATCCGAGTCTCTACGATGTTTTTTTTTTCGTGCCCCGTCAGATCCTGTTTATCTGGAGATGTCGCTGGAAAATGTGTCGTGCGGGAGGATAAAATCTTGGTCGACGACGGCGATAAAGATCGATGTTAATTCGATCAAAGCTTTCGCCCTTAACGATGCGCAGCAGGCGTTTATTCTCTCCGGACCGGAAATCGATGTCGACCGGTATGTAATTTCGGCATTTCCAATGAAAATAGTACCGAAAAACGTCAAAAACATTTTGAAAATACGACGAGAACGATTTTTCGAAATATCGTTCGTTGTTACATTCATCGTTTATTCAGTATCACGCTTGTGCAATTATTCATGCCTTGAACGAATATTTTTCGTCGAACGACTTTTTTCCTCAAGGCAATCGGAAAATTCAGGATTGCTCTCGGCGATTTTCCAATATTCCGAGAAATTCAGCGACGATTCGCATCCGAGCATATTGTCGTTCGGGGTCTCGGAAATTCGCGGCTCCTTCGATCCCCTCTTGCTCGAATGGTTGTGTTATCGCGCTGTTTTTGACCAAACGAACGAATCCCGCAACGCTCGTCGAGAGACGGACGCAGCAGCGCCACCTGTCGCCGCTGTCGAGGACGCTCATTCCGACACGGATGTGCGTCGCAAAATCTTTCGAACGTTGCACGAGAGCGTCCACAGCTCGTCGGACAAGGACAAAAGACGTTCGAGTTCGCGAACCGACTGGTCCAAGGGGGTTTCCGGTGCTGAAGATTTGACGAAGAAAATACCGATCAACGACAACAGCGAGATTGAGGTAACGCGAGGCGCGCTTTTCTTTGAAATTTCTCGCCATTTTTCGACATTTTGCAACGCTCGGTCAGCGATATTCAGAAATGAAAAAATGTTTTTTTTGTTTTCTCGTAAATTGTGTTTCGAAAAGAGAAATTTGTACATTTTTCGAAACACGCCAAATATTCAATCGACACTTTTTAATCGTCTCGATCGAAAAGGAAGGGTTCAATTTCTTTTCATCGATAAAATTTTTCTATTCATCGATATTGCAAAATTCGTTATTTTTGACTTTTGCAGCAGCGGGAAGTGGAAAAATCGGGGATTTTGAGTAAAATCGCGCGATTGTATCCGTTATGGCGGAAGCTCGTTTTGTGCGGATCGATCGGTCATTTCGTCATGTACGTACCGACAGTGACGATGGATGGTATCGGAGTCGCCGGTAAACACGATGAATTCAATTATCAAAATTACATTTTACACCTTTCGTTGAATTTATAATGTACACTTTTTTGAAT
Source organism: Heteropelma amictum (assembly GCA_959613375.1). Classification (NCBI taxonomy): domain Eukaryota; kingdom Metazoa; phylum Arthropoda; class Insecta; order Hymenoptera; family Ichneumonidae; genus Heteropelma; species Heteropelma amictum. The sequence goes on from OY390721.1 coordinate 30,420,417, forward strand.
GATGTTTCAAAGTAGCAATTTTGGAAATTTCGATTTTCGCATTAATACACGAGCGTGATGTTGAATTTTTTCATCAGCTGTTTCAGTACAAATAAAAATGGATCCAAAAAATAACACTAATATTTAACGGTGATTTTTCAATCACGACATAATTCTCTCAGATTTTTTTGTATGGATAAAAGATATAATAAAAATTTAAAAAAAATAAAAATAATCAAAATCAACGGCGCTCGTCGATCAACTTGAGCTTTTGAGATCGAACTTTTCCACGTTTGATACGCAATTGGCGCAATTTCATGTTTTCTTCCTGTAACGTTGATTCTCGTTGCAGGCATCGAAGCGGCGATAGAACGAGCGTCCGCTCGAGACGGGAGTTTACACATTTTGGCGATAAAAAGCCCATCCGTGTTGATCAATTCGGCGAACGTGCAGTCGGAAAAGTTGCAGCGGCATCTGAAGCAGCTTCCGTCGCGTTTGCCAATGTGGTCGTACGGTAAGAGCGGGTGATACCGCTTTCGTCAAAAATTGCGCGAAATCCAAAATCCACACATTTTTTCGAAGACTAGTAAAAATCGACATTCAACCCTTAAGGAGGTCAAACAGTGATTTTAAAGTTCGGAAAAGACAAAATGTCTGAGCACAATCGTTATTTCTCGCGGGCAACAAGTTTCAGTCCCCTTAAGGGCGCGGAAGAATGCTCAGCGACGTTTTCGATTTCGATTTTTAAAAATTTAGAAAAAAAAATTCTTTTTTCCGATGAAATTCAAAGGCTGAGTGCGTAGAATCAGGGGCCACAGATATCGCGATGTCGCGACATTTTTGTCACAGATTATCACGGTTTTCCATGGACGCTGAGACTCAACAATCTCAGCTGTTACACTCGCGGAAAGAGCGGACAAACGGACCTCGTCAGCAGCGTCGATTTAACGGCGACGATCGACGTTACGACGAAAACGCCCGTCGCCGTGACGGACATCTCCGACGGGGCCCAAGTCGGTCTCGGACTTTGCGTCTACGTCGACACACAACCCATCGTCATTTCGCTCACCGAGCAGCAGGTCTGTCGGATAGAAATGTCTTTTTTTTTTTAGGACGGGTCAAAATCAAGTATATTTTCACGATTTGCAGAATGAAGTTTTTATTTAGTGAGAACGAAATTTAACGCGGTGTTTCGTAAAATTGTGTATTAAAACATTTTTTTTTTTTTTACGATTCAAAATCTTTCGGTCTTGGACCGTTCGATTGTATCGTCCGCCTTGATATTGGAAAAAAAAGAATGAAAATTTGGACTCTCGGTGTTTACAGATCGTAGCGATAAACTGTATAATTTTGGAAATGACGAGAGTGAGAAACGTCTTTTGTCGGCCCGATGATAAATCGGAGGAGCAACTAGGTCGGATCGAGGCTAATAATTCTTCCTTCGACGTTCCGAAAACCCCCTCGAGTTACAACCCGGTTGTTTATCCCGAGAATACGACGTCGCCCTCGAGCATATCCACGACTCGCGACAGTCCGGATAACGGTAATTTATTCACGAAATTGAATGAAATAATAACATCGAAGGTTATCGACGAATTGTTGAAGCTTTTTTCGAATTTTGCCATCATCTCGACATTCCGTTTATTCAAACTTTTCCAAGACTGTTCGTTCGGTCAAAATCCCGAACAAATTCGGCAAAATAAACTTTATTTGATGCAAAAAAAATGTTTCTTAAATTTTTTTCAACAATTTGTTGATAACTTTTTTATATTGTTGGACGAAAACGATGTTCTCGCAATTTCCGTGCCAATTAATTGTTGTTTAATTCTCATTTCATTGCCATTTTCACGGGATTAAATCACATGGATTTCTCTCTTTCAACGTCGGAATTTTCGATTTTTCGAATTTTCAAGCTGAAACGGAAAGTCCGGTGATAACGGCGATGATTCAATGGACCATCGCCAAAATGTCTCTCAAGCTTTACGCGACGGACGAAGAGACCCTAAAACAGATGAAATTGTCGCTGGAATTGGAGGATATCATATCGACGTTCGATTGGCAACCGATTTATCTTAAATTCAAGAATAAAATAACGACCGCCAGCATTTGCCACTTTGCGAGGTAAAATTTCATCTCGCGATTGTCGTAACCCGTTTTTTCTTTTTCAATCAATTTTTACTCCGATTTCTTTTTCGTCGCATCCGGGGCAGAGAGGGGAAGCAAGAGAGCTGGAAGTTTGGCGATTTTGACGGGCTCATCATGTCGGTACGTGAGAGCAGCGACGAACAAAGCGACGACGGAGGATTTTTCGCTGTAACTTACACGAGAGCTCAATCCGGAAACGTGCATACAAGATGGGGCGCGCAGAAACATCACAAGTCGCAAAAGGTACGAAATAGATCGCAATTTTTTCCTTTTTTTTTTGGGTGGGGACCAGGAAGCCGCGCATCTCACCAATGTTTTTCTCTGAAGAATCAACCGACGAAAGAAATCCGGCGAATGTGGATTTTCGAAACAACAAAAAAAAAACGAAACGAAAAAAACTTTGATAATCCGATTTTTGTTCTCATCAGACGATACTTTATTTTCGGACGTTTTAATATTCATTTCCATTAATTTTCTTGATTATTCGTTTCACGTCCGATGTGTGAATGAACGAAAAAATAATTCCGGACGCTGTGGATGTTTTTCGGAAAAACTTTAAATTGGTAAAAAAAAAAGTCCATCGCGCGATTTCTTTGATTTACTTTTCATGAATTTTCAGACACGAGCTAACAGGGATTGCGCGTTGTCGGCCGAAGGCTACATCACCGAAATCGACATGAGCCTCCGCAGAATGGACGTAATACTTCCGCCCAGCGTGGTCGGCAAATTTGCACTGCTGTTAAAGCCGTTTTTCAGCGCAACGACGAATGAAACGGCGGCAGCACCGACGCAGCCTCTTCTCCGTTGCGATAATTTCGAAAACAAATCCCTACCGCTTATTTATCTCGAATTCAAGGGAATGAATCTTATGGTGCCAACTCGAGCGGACGTTCGGCAAAAGCTTCATCATAATTTGCTGATGATTCAGGTAAATTTTCGTTGTTTTTTTTTAGCTCGTATCACGACCGAGAATCGCTGCAACCATGATTGGAAATTGAGCGGAAGTTCGTTGCAAAAACGATTTATACACACTGGATAGAGAAATATATAAATATACATATACGTTTATACACGCTTTTTGACTACTCAGCTGGACGGAATAAGCATAACACCGAGCACGGAAAACCCAATTTGCAGGACGATCCTTCGCTCGGACATTTATCAGCTTGCCGCACAGTCCAACATACTCAACATTCCAGGCTCCAGCGTCGAGGACAGACAGTATCAGGTCAACGTCCGAGGAATTTGCGCCTGCACAACGACGTGGAAAAATTATGAGAAAAACGTTGCAAAGGTGGATATCACAAATTGTTCAATTTCTAAAGATTTTTGTAATTATGGTCGGAGCATTCGCGATTTTCATTTCAACTTCCGTTTAATTATTATTTAACAATTCACAGCGTATTTCTCAACCGTATCTCTATACGATGAATGAAAATCCGGCTCTGGAGTGGAATTTGGCGAACGAGAGCAACTCCGAGCCTCGATTCTCGACGTCTCTGCTGATGTCGAGGTAAGTCCGCGATGTTCATGCCAAAATCTAGTCTCGATTCGGAAGGCTCGCCGAGCGTTTTTACTAGCTTTTTTCTCTCGGCAGAATCGACGTCAGGGTAATCATCGCGCCAGCCGTCGTTCTTCATCCATCGAAGATAATATGCGGCGGAGCTTTTGAATTAACGTGCCTGACGGACATCGACGTGGCGATAAACGTCGATCAGATGAAGCTCTTGTGGCGCATTTACACCGAAATTAACGATTTCACGCGCGAATTGACGAATTTTTCGGAAAAAGTCGCGTCGGCACGGCAGAAAGCTGCCTTACCGACGATTTTCGTCGGCTCCGCGCAGGAAACCGAGACTCATCGATTATCGAAGGATAACGAGCCGGATTTAACCGGTGACAGCGGAATTGACTTTGAATCGTCGAGCGTTAACTACACGGCAACGGTAAGGGAGATTGAAAAAAAAAAATGTCACCTTTTTTCCCAAACTATCGCGACTAGATGAAATACGTTGTTTTTGCAATTATTACGATAACTGTTTTACCATCTTAGTTCTCTTCGTGTTTGGATAGAAAAAATTTTAATTACCGATTTACTTTCCAACGTTTTTTTTATCTACGGTCGATACACGTCACTGATTTCAGAGAAAAATCCAGAAGAATGGAGCTTTTGCAGCTGTTCCGCTGGAAATTCTGGTGAATTGCGGTTCCGTGGCGGTTTCGTTCCACGCGATGACGACATCAGCAGACGAAACGGTAAGTAAATAACGCGTTTGATAACGTTTGTTGCTTTTTTATCGTTTTTCTTCACAACTCCCGTGTCTCTATTCTCGCAGGCGGGAGAAAGTGAAGAGACGAGCAGCGATTTTCCATTTTTGTACGTGTCGCTGTTGGAACCAAACTTGTATATTTCTCGTCTGAACGAGAAGGAAAAGATACAGGTAAAAGCGCGATAATGCCCAGTAAGATTGTTGCGAAACTGTCGATCATAACTTCCGGTATGAATTGGCCACCTCAGATTTCCTGTTTCGACGTTGCGGTGTCGCTCCGCGACAGCAGCAGCGCCAACGTGAACTCTAGCGTCGAAAAGTCTAAACTGCCGCTGATCGAAACAAAGAGCGGGACTCCACATCCGGTTACGGGGATTCCTCCGTCTTTCGTGATCGTCAAGTGCGAAAAAACCAACACAGCAAGTGCGGAATTGTCGATCGACATCGGGCGACCGACGAGATTGAATTGTTCGTTAATCATCGTTAAATACATCGATCGTATGAGAAACGAGGTGAGAAAACAAAGATAGAGAATCACGAGGAAATTCGAAGGGAGACGAAAAAAAAAGCCCGAAAACTTTCGATGTGTTTCAGATCGAAGCTTGTTTCGTCGATCGCGAGGACAAATTTGACCTGACGCGAAGCGATGAAAAAACTCAAATAAGAAAAATGGAGGTTGGTGAACGCGACGGATTCGACATACCAGAGTTGATTTTCAAGAGCGAACAGCTCGTGTTGCGTTTGACCACTCAAAGCGGAAGCGACGTGTCGATCAGCGTCGCGAAATCATCCGGAAGCATCTCGGGGACGGTGAAATTCGTGAAAATTCGCGGAAATATCGGGCTGGATTCCGTCGTTGTTTCTGCGCGTTCCAACGACCGAACGACCCTCTTTCTCAGGCCCACGAGTTTGAGAATAGCCGCTGATGTTTTCTGGGAAATTTGGCAGGATATCGATGACGAACCGCGCGTTAAAATTCAGGCTTACAGCCAGGGTGTTTATATCGAGTTTGGACCTCGACAGATGAACGTGTTGAACAACATCGCCGAGGAATATCACGATCTTGCGAATTATTTGCATCCGGTGACGACGACGGAAACCAAAGTTGAAAATCCTTTGTCATCGACTGCGGAACAGTATTACAAGGACGACTTGAAGGCCGGAGCTTTTCAGTTTGTCGAGGGTAAAACCGGAGATGTACCCACGCCGTATCAGGTACGTTGATCGATTCGAAAGAAATTCGCGTATTTCCAGTTATTTACCTTTAGAGGACGAGAAATTTTCAGTTCAAATCGTGTAATTCATATATAAATCGAATATATACCTCAGGAGAAGTCTCCGACCAAGCAGGTGGTCCCTGAAGGGACTAGTCCCGTCCGCAAGAGGAAGGTCAATGCAAAAAATTTGATGCAATGTTTTTTTGGTGTTTTTCGACGTGTTTTTTGCACTGAATATGACTAAAATAGTTTAAAACATCTTGAATGCGTCCTCGACGCAAAAAAAGAATTATTTAAAAAATCTAGGAACAAATGACCTTTTTGAAGGTTCAGGGATGTCTTCGGGATTTTTTTCACTATTTTCCCCGTGTTAAGCTCATCAAATCATTGCTGATAAACATTTAAAACGTTGTTTCCCTGGGTGGTCCCTTTTGGGACCAGTCCCGTCCTCTAAAGGTTAATGAGCTTCATATTGATAATTTTCGATAATTTTTTACAAGGTCGTTTTTTACACTCATCCGGAGCGGATCATGGCGTGGAAATATCCTCAGCCGAGAATCATAACCGGACTTCACGTGTCGCCGATACCACTCGGGGTAAGTACTCTCTTCGCGGCCTTAAGGTGGCTTTCTCGTTATTGCCAGAGTTTTTTTTCATAGAAATTGCAACAAAACTTCATTTGTGTCGTTTTCATACAAAACTTTGGTCGCGAATTACATTTTTTTCACATTAATTCAGTAGCCTTTGAGCTGGGGATAGAAAAAATCCAAAACAGGCCTATTAAGGGCCACCCTGGCGAAAAGTCCAAGCGAATAAACAAAGATTCCCGCAGATATCCGAGGTCGATGACGAGGACGACGAAGATGACGAGGAAGCGCCGATAACGTGCACCCTGGAGTACTGGAGCGAGAGTCGCGCCGCGTGGAAGAGCTACGTTGAATTCGAACTCTCGGAGACGGACAGCAGCCGACCGGAACTGCCGAGTACATCGACGGCGAGGGCGGTTGCATCGATCTGGAGGGTCGTCGTGTCATCGAGGAACGACCGGAGATCGATAGCTCCTCAGCTTCTAGCCGGATGTCTCCGGATCGACTCGTACTTCAACGCCACGACGATACCCTGCCTTCAGATTGCGATAAACATCGCTAGAACGGAAATTTCCCTGACGAATCACGTGACAGCGTCGATGTACGAGAATCTACCGGGTCCGTTGGCGAATTTCCGTCCGAGCGGTATCGTACCGGAAGCTCAGTGTTTCGCGCGTCTTCATCACGAGGAAACATCGATCGTTATCGACGGATGGTCAAACAGCGCCATTCTCATCGACGTCAGCGGCGACCTCAAGCTCGACGTGTTGGATTACGGCCTCCTGGTGATGCGCCAGTTGATCGATCGCCTCGAGTCGAACGTGCAGATATCCATCGCCGAGGAGACAAACGTCAGAATCGAGTGTTTTCCCTGTACGATCAAATTCTGTCCGTCGATCGCGCATACCATCGCCGTGTCGAGCAACCTTTGGCTGGCGGAGCAGGAACGCGAGAAGAACGCGGCGATTCCAACGAGATTGATCGTCGCGAACGACTGTGACGTCACCGTGAGATTCGGCCAGTTTGGCGCGACTGACGACATCGCCTTGGACAGCCGCCAGTGCCATTTTTATTGTTGGCCGTTGGTGAAAAAACGAGCGCTGCGCGTGGCCGTCGATGATCGAGCGTGGAGTCTGCCTCTGAGCGTCAACAAGAGCGACAAACAGCTCGTCGTCTTTGACAATTGCCCGAACGCTCCCGTCATCTGCGCGAGAGTCTCCTCGATCTCGGCGACTCAAAAAGTCGTTACCTTCTCCGGCCTCCTCGTACTGACCAATCGTCTCGCCGAATCCTTTCAAATGAGACTCGTCAGACAGGAGGCGAACAGAGGGGAAAACGACGGGATGATTTCGCAACCGTTTTCCGATGATATTTATACCATCAACGGCAACGACAGGCCCTCGACGATCGCTCTTCCCAACCTCGCCAACGTCGCGCTGCGTTTGCGCTTTGCTTCGCTGAAAAATTCATCCTGGACCGGCGACATTCCCCTCGGTATGAACTCGAAACTCGGACAACCCTGGCTCGTCAAAGGTGAGTATCGGCCGACGTTGAAACGCTTCAAAAGTTGTAGGAACTATTTCGAGCTTCATCTAGAAATGACGAATTTATTCGGATTTTCGATAATGACGATTTTCTCGATAATCGATAATCGATAATGATTCTTCGATAAACCCCCCATCGACTTTTTCTTCACCCTCGTTGTAATCGTTCTTAATATATTCGTTGAGAAATTTTAATCACAAAGAGATCGCAAATTGAGAGTTTTTTTTCTCATTCCGTACACGCGCCTCGGAAAGTCGATTTTACACGAAAAACTTGCTCCGAAAAACAATGCGATACGCAAAAATGAGTGTTCAAATATTTTGTTTATGAACGAATTGTTTAAACAAAAAATTGGAAAACTCATTTTCTTTCTACGTAGAATGTATTCGTGCATTTTTTCCAATACAAAGAAAATTAGTCAAAATGTTTTCGTCGCCAATTTTCTTTTCGTTCCAATAGACAAAATTTTGTCGACACACGAGTTGAATCGACGAAATTTCATCGAGCGAATTCTCCGCTTGTATTTCAGTGCCGCTGCAGGATCGCGGACAATTCATGAGCATCTGGGTGCGAATCGTCGAGGAAAACATTTGCGGGCAGACGAGAATTCTCGTGAGTAACGGAATATCGCGAAACGCCGAATTAAACGACAGCCCGTCTCCCCAAGGCTGTCCATTTTCATTTTTCTCAATCACCAGGTTATAATGAGCCCGTTGTACATGATAAAGTCGTATTTACCGGTACCGGTTGTTATAAAAATCGAAACGCCTTCACTGGGAATGTCGTCGACGGCGACGATCGAAGGACGCGGCAAAACCCAGCAACTTTATTGTCCGGGAACTTTCGAACATTGCCATCAATTGACTTTTCATTTCGAGTACGTATTTGACATCAATTACTATCATTATAGTTATCCAAAGTTTTCATCATGATAAAAAATCAAAATTGTAATCCTCTATTCAGATCGAGCATGTCCTCGTCGAATCCGTACGTTCCATTGTCCTACAGTTCCGTCGAGGAGAAAACATTTTTCTCGAGACCCAGGAACGAGGATATCGACGAAATTTTGACGGAATTGGAGAAGCAAGAAAAAATATCGTATTTACCGTTTCAGGGTGAAAATTCAAATTTGAAAATATCAGCCGATCAGCCTCAGACTCACGTTCAGGTTCGTCGATCGTGGGATTCAAGAATTCTTCTCGTCATCTTGGCACAATTTATCCGTTTTTGGCGATTTATTATTATTATTATTATCCTTTTTTTCTTTTTCAGATAAAATATGGCGACGCTGGTCTCGTTTCCAGCACGCTCCTGCTGGAATTACAGCCCTGGTGTTTTTTGTTCAACACTCTGGGCTGCGAAATAGCGATCGTCGCGGAGGACATCGAACTCTGCAAAATTGCGCACAACGGGATCGTCACGCCGCCGAAATTAGAGGTCAAACGCCGGTTACTTTTTTCTCGCGAAATTTTCTCTATCCATGATTTTTTTTTAATTATTGAAATTGGTTTTTTTCATTCGTAAAATTCGACATTTTAGGGAACTTTTCATATCAGAGTCACGATGGAAAATGTGGAATACGCGTCGCCGGCTCTTCAGCTCGCACGACCTGATTGGAATCCGGGATTTTACATGCCCAGAATAAGAGGCCTCGTTCCGGTCGACGGTAACATCCAAGCATCGATCGAATGTGGATCAAACGTGAGTTTTGTCCCGTTGATACATTTTTTGAAAATGGTTTATGGATTACTTTTTTTTTCTTCAAATTTTCCGCCATGTTAATGATCGGTAATGTAGAAAAATATGAATTGCGATAAATTCGTATATTACATTATTATTATTATTATTATTATAGCATTATCGTCAAAATGATTATGTGCATATCGACCAATGTCGTATTTCCATCTACCGGCCCTGCTCTCTCCGTTACATCTCGTTTGTTCGATTCCTCTTTTTTTGTCCCTTTTTCCCCGCGTAAAAAAAACCGTCCGTTTGCAGTTATGCGTGATTACGATGAACTCGAGGATGCACAAAGACATGAAAATCGTGCGGATAATGCCGAGCCACGTCATATGCAACTTCACATTCCACGAAATTCGAGTGGCTTGCCTCGCTGTGAGCGAGACATCCGCCAAACTTGAGTTTCCGGCGGAAAATACGTTGAAAATTGTCTCGATCGCGGCGAGCAAACATCGAAGGTGCGAATTTTTTGATTTTCTTGAGAAAATAGACAAAATATGGCCGAAAAATGGTTTGGGAGTGTTAACAATGATGAATAAATCGTCAGTCAAGGAATTCCGATAATTCAGTGGCGTATCGCCGATAAGGACAACGTCATCGAGCACGAGGTCCTTTATGTCGCGTTGAGCCTCGATTCTTCGTGGTCGTGTCCCATAAGGGTCGACGGGAAATATACCGCTCGACGCTGCGTCGCGATAACGGTGAGACGAGATTTTGAAAGGAAAAAGGACATTTTTCAGTCTCGGCTGGAGTTTTCGCTCAAATTTCACTTTTCAGAATGGCCACGACGCTATTCCTCTAGTGGTTACGACGCAGGAAGACGAGGGCACGACTTACATCCTGATTCACGTCGACGATCATCCTCAATTTCACATCGAAAACCTGTGCTCGTTTCCGATCCTCCTCGGCGAATCGAGCACCGATGGACGTAAGTGGAAAAAAAACAGAGAAAGAGAATTTAAAGAGTAAAAATTTATTTTTCTCGAATTTTCTCGAGAGAAAAGACGCGAGTACAAAGATTTTATTTTGCATGCTTAAATTATGTATTTTATTGATTATTATATGATAACATCATTTTTACGATAATTTTGAAAAAAATAATAGAGTGAAAAATTCGCAGATGGCGTCTGCGACGAGGCGCAGCATTTTTCGTGGATATTCAGAGCTGAACCGGGAAAATCTTGTTACTATTCGAGCCCGAGTACGGCCAACAAGACGCCGGACTCGCAGACGATGGAACATCTGCCAAAGTTGAGATTGTCAGCCACGTCGAGGCAATCCGAGGAGGAAGCGGCAGTGGGTTAGCATTGCAAATTCTCATTTATCGATAAACGACGTTAAAAAATCAAATACCATTAGAATATTTTCGATAAAAATGTTCAAGTTATTAGCGAATGAAAAAAACAGAACGAAAAATCGACGAATTTTTCTAATACGAAAAGAAAACAATTCGTCTAAATTTTTTATCATTTTAAAAAATTTTTTACATTCAAAAAACGCCTTATACCCTGTTCTAGAAAATTCATAGAAAAATAATAGGCGTTTTTCGGAAAATCCGCGATTCTAAACATTTACCAATTTTTTTTCCAAATTTTCGACGTTTTTTACTTTTTTTTGTCATATTTGGGAAATTGTATTCCGACTTTATCGTCACACGGTTATTGTGAGTGTGTCGTCAATGTGATCGATAATCAATCAATTTTCACCGACGTACCGCCGATAGATGAGAGAAACGGCAAGTGGTCGCGGCCGATAAGCGCGTCGCAAGTGACAAATCGGCGTGCGGAGCAGCGCGTTCGTCTGCCGATTCACGGTGACATAAAATTATTGATGGAAAAACGATGTCACACCATCCACACGCGGATCGTTTGCGTCTCACAGGTAAAAGTTCCATTTCCCACCGATAATACGGAGCGTCAATTTTCATAGCTCGAAAAAGCGAAATTTTAATTTTCCATAATTTCGTCCGAGGACCATCCAAATTTCGAATTTTTTATTTCGGTAATCCGGTTTTATTCCGGCCAATAAACTCGCATTCGGTTCGCCAAGAATCCCGAGACCCATTTCCGGTTGGTTCCGGCTAACGACCTTTTTTCGATTTTTTTTTCTTTTTTCATCTTGTTTCGACTCTCAAGGTGCAAGTATCCGCGCAAGAAATCAGGACGAGATTGATCCTCGAGGAGAGCAGAACGATCGACGGCCGGACGGCGCAATCGCGATCGTCGAGCGACGGAAATCAGGACGAAGGAGCAGCTCGTCGGAGCGAAGTGGCGAGTTGTTCGACTCGGGGATATTCCTCCGTCGATAAAGTAGAGAATTTGCCGGACTACGAATTCCCACCGCTCGCAAAGTCGCCGAACGCTTCCGGTCGATCGAACGCGCTCAGAGGATCGTTGACGGTTTACGTGCGCGGCGTGAATCTCGCGATAATGCGAGAGACGGCCGAGTCCGCTCGAAACGTCGAATTGGCGGGTTTGAATCTGTGCGATTTGATAATCGTCATGGCGTCCAACGACAGGTGGCTGACGCTCGAGGCGTGCATCGGCGATTTGCAGCTCGATAATCAGCTGTACGATCAGGGTGGTTTCGATTTTCCTGTCGTCTTTGTGAGCCAACATCCTTACACCAGGAGGGGAGCTCGTTACTCAACGAGATCGGCGAGTGCTGGTCACGTGGCACGAATAAAAAACGAATCTTTGCTCGTCGTTGATTGCGCCTGGGAAGTCAATTTGTCGATTTACGGTCAGTATTACAAGTGAACACTCAGCGGATAAATTAAATTTAATTAAATTAATTAAAAATTAAAATAAATTAAATTAAATTGAACATTTTTACGTAATAAAATTTTCATGAAATTCTGTGTTTAATGTAACGTCCATCGACTTTGGCTTTGTTAATTGACAATAGCTCAATATCTAGCTAAAAACTGCTTGTCTTACTCGACTCGAATTTCCTCGAAGCTTTGAATAGACGAAATGAATAAAATAGAATGGAATAAAAATGACTAAATTTTGATGAAATAAATGGTAATATCTCGTTTGTAGCGTGTACCAAAGTTGACGTTAGAATTGGCCCCGTGAGTGCGTACATCGAGGATACTTTTGTGACGCATTTGCTGGAATACACGAGTTCGACTTCGCCAACTAGCTTCAACGTTTCGACCGCCAATGACGATAATTCGTCGTTCATCGAGCTGTTCGTCGACGGTGTCTCCATACCGGATAACGTCGTTTTCGGATCCGCCAATTTACGAAATCCCCTGAGGATAGAAAAATTGACGATACATCCGATATCCGTTCTGCTCAGCGTACACACGTCGATACGTCTTTACGTTGCTCTCGATCATTCGCCGCTTTATTTCGGTGCTTTCGAGCGAGAACACCTGGTGACCAATCCCGGTGGCCTGGCAAGTTCCTTGACGATGCATTACGTCTCCGCTGCGCTTTTCGGTGCCGGTGAGTCGAGCGTCGACGAAAAATACCAGTTCATTTATCAATTCGGATTCCCTTGAGTTATTTTGCTCGTCGATTTTTGTGATTGACGCATTTACTCGATTGTTCGCGAAATTTGTGGTAAAACTCGAAACTGACACAGCGACGAGAAATTAAGCGACTACCGACGAAAAAAACGCGGAGAAAAATCAATCGAGCTTCACATTTTCCAAAATATCGCAAGTAATTACAAACTTGCCGTATTTATCGAAAAATCGGATAAATTCGTAAATCGAGGAAAAATCACATTAAAGAAAATGAAGATAAAATCCAACTCGATATTTTGGAAAGTACGAAGGTCGACTTATTTTTCACTTTTTCTCTCTCATTAACCGGATAATTCCTTTCCGTCCTAACGTCTATCTCCAAAGTCGCGTTTCAAACATTTTCTTTAATCAGGTTGGGTCGTTGGGTCGTTGGAAATACTCGGCTCTCCCGGTGGATTCGCGCAAGCTCTCGGCAGCGGTCTCAAGGACTTTGTAACGCTTCCCATTCAAGGATTGCTGCGCGGACCTTGGAGTTTCTTGATCGGAGTCACTCAGGGCTCCGCGAGTTTGATGAAACACGTGACAGCAGGTAAAACAATCCGACCGAGCATTTTTCCAACCGAAAAACCAAAAATGACAACGAGCAAGTTGAAATTCGCCGATTTTCCATCAAAAACCTGCTGAATTATTTCAGTCTCTTTTCCGCGTGTCTATCAGCAACAAAAGTATTTCGTATTCGGTCAATTTCGCTCTTGAAAAACTTCTTTGATAAAAAAAAAAAAAAAAAAACAATTAACGAAAAGACTTTGACGTCAGGCACCGTGAATTCCGTGACGAGGTTGGCGTCGAGCGTCGCAAGGAACTTGGACAGATTGACGCTGGACAACGAGCATCTCCAACGTCAGGAGGAATCCCGCAGGACTCGTCCACAGGGAATGGCTCAGGGACTGTATCAGGGTCTCACGGGCTTCGGAATGAGTCTTCTCGGTAAGATTGCGCAATCGCTACGTTGAATTACAAAAAAAAAGATAATAAGATCATTTTTACGATCGTTGCGATACTTTTTTTCCAAATTTTGCCGTTATTTGAAAATACATACGACTTCCGGTTTTAATTTTCCGTCAAAAGATTTTTCGGATATTAATGTATTCATAATAATAATAATAATAATAATAACAATTCCGTTATTATTAAAAATACGTAAATAACTGTAAAATTCAGCATTATTATTTCTTTTTTTTTTTTTTTTTTTTAATTTTCGATAATTGGTGAGACGAGGATTTATGCCAATGTGTTTTTCGTGAGTACTGCTACGAAATACTGTTGCAGTTATTATCGTCACAATTATTATTGTTTTTAGCCGCTGTAGCGGGTTTAGCTCATCATCCTTTGCAACAAGTATTATCGGGAGTCGCAACGCCCCGAGGCTTGGTGACCGGAGTCGGGCTTGGCATAGTCGGAGCGGTTACGAAACCGCTGAGCGGCGCCGCGGAGCTGGTGGCGTTAACGGGACAAGGATTGCTCGAGGGTACCGGCTGGAATCCTCTGCCCACGGTGAGTGAACAAAGAGCAAAAGGGGTCGATACTTTTCACGCTCGATTTTTCACCCCATACATCGCTGAGGCATCCTCTCTTGTAATTAAAATACGGCCGCGAGATCATTTTCACTCGCACTCTTTTTCGAAAAAATTTTCCAGCCGGTTTTTCATAAAGGCTTTTTTTTTAATTCTTCGGTGTTATATTTCATTTAAAGTCGCTTATTCTTGCGAAATACCTCGAAACGGTGTTTTCCTTGTGGAGCTGAATGGAAAAGAAAAATATATCGGAAAGATGAAGAGCGCGAGGGAACAAAGTATGCCGGGAGCGTTTGATCGTTTGACGCGATGTTATTTAGCGTAAGGGGGTAGTAATTCGATTGAAAATCGATGAATCGCTTCTCGGTGCAGCCACGTCAGAGACCGACGGGGGAAAGTCCCACTGGATCCAACGATTCTACTCTCAAATGCGTCTGGCGGATGCTGCCCGCGTTGACGAAAAAAACTGGCTCCGTATTGCACGTTGCGCACGCCGCGAACTCCGTCAGCGGTGAGGACGATCGTAGAGTCGCGTTGATCGTCACGAGACGAGCGCTGCTGATGGCCAATCGCGACGACGGAAAAGTCGACAAGATTTATCTGCTGAGAGAATTAACGAGCGCCGAGCAGACGACCGATGGAACTATTTTGTGTCTTTACTGCCTGCAGACGCAAGATTCACCGGAAAGATCGACATCGCCGATCGAATATCCCGAGGTAATTCTTGTTTTTCGCAATTAAAATTTATTCGTGCGCAACTTTCTTGGTGGAAAGTAGATGAGTTAGAAAATCGTATTTGTCGCTGATTCGCAGATGGATCGAGCTATGAGAGTGCGAGTCGAGCAATTCGTTCGCGGTAGCAACACGAGTTTCTCGAGCAACGGCTATCAGCAATCGGGAACGATCGAAAGATTGCTCGAGACGAATCCGAGCAACTTAATCACGTTCCACATGGAGTCTGGCGAAAGAAATTATTTTCTATCGATGTTTCACGCTGCCAAACTGCAAGATGAGGGAAATTATTTCGTTGTCATATAAAATTAATATATCGGACCAAAAAAGGGGGGGGGGGGGAAGCAAAAATTAAAAGTGTAAATAACGAATGAAGGAATTTCGTGATTTCGGTGTGCGATAAAGACGGAGGCGGAGCAAAACGTTGGGCGGAAGTTTTATTGCCATGGAAGTGTCGACTGCGGAGTGAAAACGCACGGAACTGAAGAGCGGGATTCGTTCGAAACACTTCCGGTTCCTCTTGTTGTTATATTCGTATATATTTTATCGGAATATCGACGATAATGATGTTTCGAGACTTTTTTACCAAAAAAAATGCAGATTTCAGCGATGTAATCGTGCTTATTTGAATTTTCGTGTAAAAATAAATAAACTTTTACCGTATTTGAAGTGCGAAATATCCGAAATACGCGCGCGAATCGGAAGAAACAGTTAGTGTAACGTTTTGCCGTCGCGATGTCGATGGCGGCGTCGGTGGGAGTCACGTGATCTTCTCCTACCACTATACGATGCGCGCGCATCGCAGCACGCTCTACCGGCGTTTTTCTTCATTTTGCATTTGCTTTTTGTTACAGCGTGTGTTATTCCGTTGAAATAAATGAGACGAAAACGCGATTTACGTTACGCAACATTCGAGTTTATTTTGTTCCTCGAAATTACATCGTTGCTGAAACAATTCGACGCTATTTTTCGTATTTATTCTCGATGGAAAAGAACCACGTGGTTTGTTACCTACAACGCCGAATTACCAATATTTATTATTTTCCCAGCGCATATTTTGTTGAAAATAATGACCATTTGCTTCGCGGGATGTTTGATACAATGTTGCGATTTTCCACGTGAATTTCGTTTCTCCTGCGAGAATAATTGGGCTCCGTGAGAAAAATTGAAGCGAATTTTATCGGAAACTCTCTTCAAAGCTGCCAGACTTTTTACATTCTTTCGGTCATGACGATATTATAAAAGTTGAAAAAAAATTGAATCATACATGATCTGTCGAAAATTGTCGGAAAATTCCAATCGACAAATTTGAGTCTTTCGATCCGTACGTATTTTCATTTTTTTTTTCCAACCAGCACCTAACCTACAAAATACCGTTATTTATGGCCGCGAAAGTATTTTTCAAAAAGTTACGAAGAAACGAAGCTCCGTAAGGAATTCTTCAGCATACAGAATTGACGAGGATATTTTGACGAATGAAAAATTCTTTCGTTGTAACGGGCTGAGGAGAGAGAGAGAGAGAGAGAGAGCGAGAGGGGTTGGGGTGTGTGGAGATCCTCGTTATTATTTCACCATCTATGTTTTGCCATGCCGAAAGCCCCTGTTACGTCTTTGTATATTGTATATAAATACATATATATATACATATACATGTATATACGTTGTATATATACCGATGGATCTTTAATAGGAACCTGTTTTAAACTCGAAAATTACAGACTCTGGTATATTGGTGGTCCACGATTTACGAAAGGATCTCCTCGAGATCGTATCCTGCGAGCCTATAATCGGCCTGATACGCATATGTAGAATGTATACGTATTAGGGTGTCCGTTATTTCCCGAGTTGAGCAAAATACGCACTTTTCTCGGGTCGCGTAAAATATGTAATTTTGGAATTAAAATTGAATTCAGCGTGCTGATTTAGGCAAGAAGCAGGAAGAAGACGAAAGAAATTAGCAAAAGTTTCATTTTCGTCTGTATGCAGAATCAAGGATCTCAAACGGTTGAGTTT
This sequence comes from Heteropelma amictum, assembly GCA_959613375.1. NCBI lineage: Eukaryota > Metazoa > Arthropoda > Insecta > Hymenoptera > Ichneumonidae > Heteropelma > Heteropelma amictum. Next base: position 30,437,697 of record OY390721.1, read on the forward strand.
ATGGAACGGAAAGAGTGCAGCGAGAAAAAAAAGGCGAAAGATGCCGGTGTCGCAACGACGGGAGGCAACTTCGCGAAATTGCCGCAAGCGCCACAAGCGTATGGGAAATCGAAAGAAAATCGAGAAAAGTTCGTGTCTCGAAAGAATAAGCTCTTGATAACGTGAATTTTGAGTCCGTTGAAGGAAGGGAGACGGAAAATAAAGAGGAACACCCGAGTATGTGCGTCAGACTTCGTACAAACTTTATTCGCAATGCGAGAGAGATTCTTGGGATGATTTGCAACTCGAATGTTTAATCGCGTGTTATTTTTCATTCGATTCTCTAAATCAAATATTCGAATTTGATTTATGTACATAAATGTATATATGTATGTAAGTATATTACACGGAAGGGAGCAGAACACGCGATCAGAAGCGCGGAATCGTGTCGGTCCGGAGCCGTTTGTTCATCGACAGTCGAGCCACACGTATATAATACCGAAGGCCTACCACTCGGTGGTCTTGAATTCAACCAGACCCAAATGAAACCTGTTGCTCTTTTCGAACACATATATACATATATATTTATATGTTTATAACACCACATAATGTCCAGTCGATACGTTAAAGCCGGGTGAAGCAAAATTCTTCAAAATGACGAACATTTTTCAACATTTCAAATAGTCGACCTCATTTTTGCTACAATGTGCATACAGAGTACATAATGTACATCGAACTTCATATCGATTGATTCTGTCACCTCGAAAATGTTACGTTTCGAAATTTTGAGGTTAACACGAACAAAAGGGTATCCAGAAAGGCGATAGCGTTTAACCGACGTACAGCGCCATCTACTCTACAGAAATATACACTTTCGGAATATTCGCGAGAAATTCGAACGCCCAACCGACTTCTGCCGCAGTCACAGAGTTCATACGAAAAGATTCGTACGAATCGTGTCGAAAAACGTACATTTCGAAATTCGAGGTGTTTGGAATATTGCACCTGAAGATTATCGTTCGATATTAGCGCGTTCAACCGCGACTCACGGCGATTTCTCGCGACAAACGAATGCTCGGTGCGTCAATGAGCGTCTCGTATTGCAAGAAGAGAAAAGTAGCTTTATATTTTGTACGTACGATGAATCGTCAGGCCGAAGCGTAACGATTCTCGCAGAGACTCGTGTGAACTTTGCCCTCTCCTTACTTTCGTACACTGTGGGAATATACGTCGTTGTCGTAGCCCACAGGATAATGTTTTCGAGTTTCGGAAGGACTTTCGGAGGATGCAGAGTCTCGTGAATGGGCGCGGGTGGTTCCGAGATCTCGAATCTCCAAGTGGTTCTCTCTCCCTCCCGCCCAACTTCTGCTCTCTCTCTCTCTCTCTCTCCGTTTTCGGCAGAATTCACAGGGCAATTTTACCTGCTCGCCTCAAAAGAAACTAGAAATCGGTGTCTATAGTCCTGAACGATTTTTACCAAAACTTCCCGATTCACGTTAAGAACATCCTTTCCCTCGTTCGATATTCGCGTTGAAAGGACCCGATTGTGGATGTCTCAAAAAAAAAATAATAAAAGAAAAAAAAATCCTTTTTTCCTCCTCGGATTTGTCCCTCGTGTGAATCCTTTTTTCAACGTTCCACACGATCGGGAATTCCGGGAGGATATCCGCGATCCCGTTCGGATTTGAGAACGAATCATGGCACGGGACGTTCGCACTCGTTTCGCGAAAAAAAATTTCACGTTTTTCGAGCTTTCGAAATGATCGATCGAAGAATCGATTAATTTTTGCAAGCTTTCGTTTTTCTCGCACCAGAGGGCCTCTGATATCGTTTGAGAATAATGTTTCCGAGCAAATCTTTGACGAGTCTGTACTGTGTTCGTGGAAGTCGTTCCATTCATGGAGTGTAGATGCTGTTAGCGCGGTCAGTGGTTCTCATTCTCATCGTCTTATCTCGTTATTCCTTTCAGCGAGTCCTGATTTGCGAATGTACACTTATATATGTATATATATACGTGTTGCCGGAGACGTCCACTTCGTCTCCGCGCAACGCGAGACAAAACGAGAAGAATAAAATTGCCAGAATCACCTGTACCGAATTCCGACGGTTTTACATATTCCGGAATGTTGAGCAGCGAGATGAGAGTATCTCGGTGTATTAATTAAGAGGCTTGCCACGTGCAGAACGTATATATATATACACACATTTATCCTCGACGAAAATAAGAAGAGGCATGAAGAAAAAAATGAGGTAAAAAAAATCGACGGGCTGTTTGGGCTTTCACTCTTTATCGGCGAAATACCAGAGCGTCGTGATCAATATGACGGAAGGTGTTCTCGATGGAAAAGACGCCTTTTCTCGATACAACGTCTCGAATCTTCGTCATACTTTTTACCGACAATTTCAGAGCTGAAATCTCTTCCTTAGGACCTTAGGAGGAATAAAAAACGGATTTCTCGCGATCCCTTCGTCACATTGAAGCTCACTGACGATCGAGACCGAAAGGCGCTGCTCGAGTCTTACCAACGCGAGAAAAAAAAGTGCAGCCGCGGTGCATTGCGCGCTCCGCCAATCTCATTACAGATGCAGACGTAATAAAATTTGATGAACTGTTTCCGTATTATTTACGGACTTAAATGAGAGCCTATAGTTTGCGAGATTACCATAAATTTAATGTTTCCTGGGGCTCAGATAAATAAATATGTATGTACGCCGAGTGTAAAGAAGGGAATTGAACGGCAGGCGAGTTGAGAAGCGAATGACGGATTTCCACGTACCGCAAACGTACGCTTTTCGAATCTCGGTGGATTCAGAGTTTATCATCGATATTGATAACCTTGCGCATCCCGGACGATCGTTGACAAAATACCGTACAATATTGTATTCATTCCCGTTATACTTCGCACATCGGCCCATCCGGTTTTGTATTTATTTCATTTTCACATTTCAACATAACCCTCAAAATCAATGACGACAACGCGATCGTGAATTTCACGAATTTCTCCAAACCGGTGAATATTTTCGAAAAAGTGAACAATTTTCGGACCGATCGATTTAATCATATCGGAAAACGGATATTCCGACTTTTCGCGGTGGCCCGAGCATTAAGGGCCTTGAGGTGCCCGGTTACCATCGGAAAATTCGCCACGAGTGGGAAATCGTTAGTTCCTCCAAAATGTCGCAAGATGGCGCGACTGAATGCGGTTGTACGTAGTACAAAACGGTTCAGCTGTTACAAAAAATGACGCTTCGAAATTTCGCGACGAGCCTGACAGGTTATGTTCTTCGTTCAGCGACTCCCGCACGTTTTCATAGAGAAAAATGCGCCTGTTGTATCGCGACAGCGAGGCTGTCGAGTCGGACATGATTTCTCGATCGTCTCGCTCCTTGATACGATGCGTAAATCGTTTCTCCGTAAAATCAAACAATCAACCGAGACAGAGTGAACCCCCGAGTAGTTCACCAGGGTAAATCGGTCCGGAATTCCGAGCTGAATCATCCACCGTGTGCGAGCTCGCGTACATGTCGTTGGCATAGTTTTATTACCGTATAACCATAACCTCGCAAGAGCAGCGCGACGCGCGACGCTCTCGCGTAGCGCTCGCGCACACCACGGTGTGGCGCTGTAATCTACCGTTTCTTTTTTTAATCCTTTCTTTCGACTCTTTCGCCTCGGCGACCTGAACTACCGAGTGCGCGTTTGCGGTTCGTTCGTGAGCGTTTTGTATACGGATTGCTCGTTGGCGCGTTTCTACACGTATTTATACGCGTATACACGCCGAGTTCTGCGGTAAAGCATATACGCGGGCAACTCAAATTTCTCGACGTCGACAACGGCGACCGAGCGGATAACCACGACTACGGGAGACCTCTGGGTCGTCCCCGTAGCTCCGAGGCAAAAGTATGCAAGAATATACACGAGTGGTATTACGCGCGAAACCTCGCGGCGCATATTCCAGTTACTGATATCGAAATACCGCACGTACGTTCGCACAACGCGCCGGGGGGACGCCGTTTTTTCTTCCTCCTTGTTTTTTCCTATTCCTTTTCCAAGTGCATACGTGTTTATAAATATATCAAGTCCTTTTACCGATTAAACTGCGCGTATAGCGGATTAACCGTATATAGACGTACTCCTCGCAAAATACGAGAGTAGCATTCGACTCGCTGTGGCGGACGGCGACGACTTCCGGTCTCGTGTAATACGCGTATTGTAGTTTCCTCGGCCTCGTTTCTTCTTCGCTGCATGGCATACGTGCGTGTGCTCCTCTTCGTTCTTTTTTTCACTCCGGTTCGCGCGAGTTTACGCTGTGCTTACTCTACCACAGAATGACGTAAGTCTCAATGCGCCTCTTCGTTCGTACGAAAGAGACAATGTTGGTTTCTCGTAGCACCGCCGCGTATACACGCTTTTGCTTATTACCCACGCGAAAACCAATGTCTCTTTAATGTTTGGTATTATCATACTGTATTACGGGCGAGTACTATGCTCGTGAATATACAGGGTGATTCACAATTTGCATCGCAAACTAAAAAATTGTGGATTCCAGTAAGTCTCAATGCTCCTCTTCGTTCGTACGAAAGGGACAATGTTGGTTTCTCGAAGCACCGCCGCGTATACACGCTTTTGCTTATTACCCACGCGAAAACCAATGTCTCTTTAATGTTTGGTATTATCATACTGTATTACGGGCGAGTACTATGCTCGTGAATATACAGGGTGATTCACAATTTGCATCGCAAACTAAAAAATTGTGGATTCCAGTAAGTTTAATGCGCCTTTTCGTTCGTACGAAAGGGACAATGTTGGTTTCTCGAATGTTTGGTATTATCATACTGTATTATCATTAATGTTTGGTATTATCATACTGTACTACGGGCGAGTACTATGCTCGTGAATATACAGGGTGATTCACAATTTGCATCGCAAACTCAAAAATTGTGGATTCCAGTAAGTTTAATGCGCCTTTTCGTTCGTACGAAAGGGACAATGTTGGTTTCTCGAATGTTTGGTATTATCATACTGTATTATCATTAATGTTTGGTATTATCATACTGTACTACGGGCGAGTACTATGCTCGTGAATATACAGGGTGATTCACAATTTGCATCGCAAACTAAAAAATTGTGGATTCCAGTAAGTTTAATGCGCCTTTTCGTTCGTACGAAAGGGACAATGTTGGTTTCTCGAATGTTTGGTATTATCATACTGTATTATCATTAATGTTTGGTATTATCATACTGTACTACGGGCGAGTACTATGCTCGTGAATATACAGGGTGATTCACAATTTGCATCGCAAACTAAAAAATTGTGGATTCCAGTAAGTCTCAATGCTCCTCTTCGTTCGTACGAAAGGGACAATGTTGGTTTTTCGAAGCACCGCCGCGTATACACGCTTTTGCTTATTACCCACGCGAAAACCAATGTCTCTTTAATGTTTGGTATTATCATACTGTATTACGGGCGAGTACTATGCTCGTGAATATACAGGGTGATTCACAATTTGCATCGCAAACTCAAAAATTGTGGATGGAAAAGTTTTCGAGCGAAAAACAACGAAATTCCAACGTTCCAGGACGGCCGTAGGCAACAATAGACCTACGTTTCGTAGCTCCGGAAATTTCTCAATCGAAATCGTCGAATACCGCTGCTAGTCGCTTAAAAAATATTTGCAAAAAGCAACAAACAAACCTCATTGCAGTTTCAAAGTTCGATGCTTCATGAGAACCCCCCTGTACACGATTCTACAGCCTACACGATACATCAAAGCAACGTTCGAATAAACCTCCATGATGCGCGAATCCCCTCGAAGAAATCCGAGAACAAAAGGCCTGTGAGAAAAGCTCGAACGTACGGGATGAATTTTACGAGCCTAAGGTCGAGAAAAAGCGTGATTTTGACCTCTGAAAGCATCAAACGTGTACACCGTATCGTACCGAAAGATGCTGTGCCGTGAAACACAGATGGAATCTGTTTTTTCCAAATGCTTCAACGCGACGAAAGACACACCGGAAATGAGCGAATCTCTTCGCAAATTACCCGAAAAAATCGATATACTCTCTTTGCAGAGTCTCGTCCGTTACGTCTCTGTACCGAATATAAGATTGAAGCGAATCAACGAGAAAAAAAAAGGAATTTGTCGCCAACACGAGAATCCAGATGCGAAACTCGAGATAATCGATCGTCTATAAAAGAAAAGTCAATATATAGGAAAGGGTGAGAGAACCTTCTCAATGTCATGGATAAAACCAGTATTCCCCCTTTTGTCGCGACAAGGAGACTACCGCTCTCACGATGAGACGCTATCGAAACGCTATCGATGTGTATATGTATATATATATGTACAAATATGTGCTCGAGTACACAAGTACATACCGGTATATATACCGTCATACATGACGTATATTCCGCTGCTAGTTTAAATTACCAGAGTTATCTACTCTTTGAGTGAAAAAAGCACAAACAATATTAGGGTGGATGCGGCCCTCAGACATTATTATTTGAGTCCAGGAATATTTCCGCTTAATTTGGAAAACATTGATAAAGAAGGAGCAACAAAACTTGGGCTTTTTCTGATAGCCGCATGTAAACTGAGAGCCTCTCTACGAGTTGACTAATATGTTAAACAAATAATTATCTAAACTTTAAAAATTTGTAATGTAAAATTGTTTGACACTATTACGTTGAGAAATGAGAGTTATCGTATTGCACCTGTGATCTCCTTTATAATAGGCTTATAAGCCTTAAATAAATAAAACTACTACTACTACTACAATATTAGGGTGGTTCGAAAGATCACCCTTGATCTGGCGTCGAACCATCATCCTGCAGCTGACGGGCTGTGAAGAGCAATGATGTCGTTTTAAACATAGCGAAAACGCCTCGTAGGATATTTCAGTGATTTTTCGCATCGGAGAATCGATTTTGGCCAATGAATGCCTCGAAGAATCTCGCGAAACATTGAATTCCGTAAAAAAAAAACGGTCGCACCCACGAGGATCATTTGCGCGAATTTCCTTCGCGAAAAACGCCTACTTTTCGGGTTAAGAGCTTGTGAGATGAAGGAAATCGACTTTTTTTTTTCAACCACCCTAATTTTCTACGTACAGCGCTCGAGTGCACACTTTTACTCCAAAGTGGTGCACGTGATATGCATCGTCACTCTTAAACCTCTCGTCTGGTTCCGCCTGTTTGCGCAGAGTCTCGTGCGATGCGGGCGTTCGTTCTCGTGGCCTACCGTACGCCATTTACGTAGATTACGCGTCTTTTAATTTGGCTTACCAAAAAAAACCGTCGAGGAAAAACGTTGATCGATGCAAAATCGTGAATTTGGCGGTTGAGCAATTTGGCAACGCACCGTTTCCAACTGAAAAACTTATTTTCAGACCGAGCTGTGGGCGTAAATCACAGCAGAGAGTGTCGTTTTCTTGCTGGGAAGGAGAAAAAGTGACGAAAGATTTGACATTTCTTCTTTGAAATGCCAAAAAAATGAAAAACGACGAGGGAATGCGGCTCGAATATCTTTTGACGGAAGTATCGGTGTTATTCGCGGTAATTTAACCCTGATGCGTGGCATCAACGCAGAAGGCACTTTTTCTTCTTCTTTTACATCTCCCGAGTGCGCGGCTTGCTGGAGAAAAGCCATAAAATTCGCTTGATTTGATCGGAGCAAGATTGAGAGAGAAAGAGATTGAGAGATTTAAAAAAAAGGAGCGCAGAAACGGTCTTTCTCCTCTCTCTCTCTTTCTTTCCATCATCAACGCTGTCTTGGCGGTATTCATCCACGAAACTCCATCGTTCATCCGTCCAAACTGCTGGAGGTTTTGCTCAGCATCCTTCTTTCTCTCTTTCCCTCCTGTAAACACACGTTTCGACTCTCTCGAACAACTCTCCGCTTTTCGCAGGCGAGACGAGATCTTTTCAACTGTTTCTCATCCCCGGTGCACTCTTCTCTCGTCGTCCAATCTTCGCGAACATGTCCGTGTGTCCCGATGTAACGCGTACATACTGGAGATATCCACACACACCTGCGTATATTCAAGTCAGCAAAGTAAAGAAGACAATTCACGGATATCTTCGGATGCTGCGTAAATGACGTCTGTTCGATGAAAACGTTTTTCATTCTCGGATGAAGAGGCAGCGATCATACCCCAATTCAGGCAATTCGCTTGTTTCCTCAAACCTCCACTGGTGGATTTTCATCCGATTAAAGAGCCGAAAACATGTTGCCCTAATCCCGAGTGGAGAACAAACGCATCTTTCCGCGATGAATCGTTCCCACCGTCATTACCCGTCATTTGCCATTTCACCGCGTCAATCTCGCTCCAAGGATACCGTAAAACCCCGGATTGTTGATTGTCGATATCCACACACACCTGCGTATATTCCAGTCAGCAAAGTAAAGAAGACAATTCACGGATATCTTCGGATGCTGCGTAAATGACGTCTGTTCGATGAAAACGTTTTTCATTCTCGGATGATTTTCATCCGATTACAGAGCCGAAAAAATGTTGCCCCAATCCCGAGTGGAGAACAAACGCATCTTTCCGCGATGAATCATTCCCACCGTCATTACCCGTCATTTGCCATTTCACCGCGTCAATCTCGCTCCAAGGATACCGTAAAACCCCAGATACCCCTTCATTTCGTCGCGTATAATGATTGCGTCGAAGAGGTAATTATCCCTGTCGAGTGTAGGCGCGATTCGATCAACCATAATGGATATTGCGGAGCCGCCTTTCTTTGAGAGCACGAGTGAAGCGAAGCCGCACATATTCCCGAGGGTCTCTCCTTTATCATCCAGTTCTGTCTTCACAAACTGCCTCGACATACCCCTGAAAATCTGTTCTCTCTCCCGCAACCCGGCTCCGTCGAGCTAATACACTCTCTGCACCAAAGGGATGACGAGGCTTCGCCACCGCGAAGCGGATACGCGCCGGAAGGGTGAAGAGAATGATTTTGGATGCTGTACGTGGCGTTGAAAAGGGAAGGAGAGAAAGAGACGGAGATGAGAAACGGAAAAAAGACAGTCCACTTCGCGTTTAATTCCTCGAAGAAACTCGGCATGTCTCCCTCGTTGCTCTCTACCCAATTGCCCCTCGCTCCTTCACCAAGACACGCCGAAGACAATCTCCGTTTTCTCTTTTATACTCGCGTCTCCTCGGCGCGAGTTTCTTTCTCGCCTGCTTCCTTACTCTTCTCCTCCTCTCTTTTTCCACTGCTTCATCTTCTATGCCCCGCTTCCTTTGCTCTTTACAAAGTCTCCGGCTGACAACCTGTAATACTCCAGTGCCAAGAGCAAACCTCGTCGTGTTCCTTCGCTCTCGCTCTTTCTGTTTCCGTCTCGAAAACGTTTCTCGGAACCCCCGAAAAGCGAAACACGAGCCCGGTCTGGCTCGCGGGTTCGAGCGGCGGCCTGTGTGACACTGGAGAGCTTCTCCTCGCCATTCCAGCGTGGTATGTATGTTGGCCACCGGTACCGCCACCACCTCTCCTTTTCAGTTGTTTTTTCCCATCTTTAGCTCCACTTGGTTCTCACATCGAGGCTGTATACAAACGGGGAACCGCATCCCCGCGATTTAACCCCCGCTTGTACGTATTTTCTTCGTCGCATCCCCCTTGCCCGCGTCTAAGTACCCACTTCCATACTGCGCTTTCTTCTTTTTGTTTAATCAGCCCGCGTTCACGACCGTTACGCCCAACTTGGACCTGTTTTTCGTTTGTTTTTTCAACAACCTCCAGAGCTTCTGTGAGAGCCGATTTGTCTATTGTTCGATCTTCGGGTACTTCGCGATGCTCCAAATTGGACGCGACCATTGTTTGGGTTGTGCAAACAGGGGCTTCTTTGGGTCCTAGTGGAACTTGGAAATGCTTGCCTAATGACACGCGAATTTTACAAAGTGCCAACCTCCGAGTCCGGTAAAAAGTGGACCAAGCTTTTTGGCGCATCGTACCCCAACTTTTTCTTCCGCATTTTGATTGTCGTAAATTCTTTGGGTCGTAGTGGAACTTTGTACAATTCGCGTGTCATTAGGCAAACAGTTCCAAGTGCCAACCTCCGAGTCCGGAAAAAAGTGGACCAAGCTTTTTGACGAATCGTACCCCAACTTTTTCTCCCGCATTTTGATTGTCGTAAATTCTTTGGGTCCTAGTGGAACTTGGAAATGCTTGCCTAATGACACGCGAATTGTACAAAGTGACAATTTCCGAGTCCGGAAAAAAGTGCACCAAGCTTTTTGACGCATCGTACCCCAACTTTTTCTTCCGCATTTTGATTGTCGTAAATTCTTTGGGTCGTAGTGGAACTTGGAACCGCTTGCCTAATGACACGCGAATTGCACAAAGTGCCAACCTCCGAGTCCGAAAAAAAGTGGACCAAGCTTTTTGACGAATCGTACCCCAACTTTTTCTCCCGCATTTTGATTGTCGTAAATTCTTTGGGTCGTAGTGGAACTTGGAACCGCTTGCCTAATGACACGCGAATTTTACAAAGTGCCAACCTCCGAGTCCGGAAAAAAGTGGACCAAGCTTTTTGACGCATCGTACCCCAACTTTTTCTTCCGGATTTTGATTGTCGTAAATTCTTTGGGTCGTAGTGGAACTTGGAACCGCTTGCCTAATGACACGCGAATTGTACAAAGTGCCAATTTCCGAGTCCGGAAAAAAGTGGACTACGCTTTTTGACGCATCGTACCCCAACTTTTTCTCCCGCATTTTGATTGTCGTAAATTCTTTGGGTCGTAGTGGAACTTGGAACCGCTTGCCTAATGACACGCGAATTGCACAAAGTGCCAACCTCCGAGTCCGGAAAAAAGTGGACCAGAGTCAGACGATGGAGAAGTTCTCTTCGCAGATTTCTTTGTATTCGTCAACCTTGAAAGCTTTTGTTAGGTCCGATTTGTCGGGTCAGGTCCTTCGGATACTTCGGGATGCTGCAAATTGCGTGCTGCCGTCGTTTGCATTATGTATACAGGCTTCTTTAGGCCTCACGCTGTAGTGGAACTTCAGACAGTTCGTATAATGACACGCGATCTGTCCCAAGTGCCAATCTAGAAGCGCGGAGACCTTCTTCAGGGTAAGGCGAAACTTTAATCCCTCTTCGCGTGTTCAACTCCTGTCTGTGAAGTTTCCGACGCCGCTATACCCGACTTCTCCATCATTTACATTTTTAATCCCCTCATTGTCGAAAGTACATTGATTTTTCAGTGGAAGTAAACGAGTTACTTGGCTTCTGCTTACCAGCTCCAGAGCGCAATTCGAGTTTCATCTCGCGTCAAAGTCGCCGTAGCACGTTCCTCGTCTCAAGACATCCTGGGCCTTCTCGGGGATCATCAAACATTTTCTTTTGCAATCCGATCGTCATAGACTGCAGTACCCCAAGTTCAGCTTGGCGGATTCGGGAGGGTTGGAATTTTGTTCTTGGATTTCAAGCTAGCAATTTTTTCGTAGACGGAAGCCACAAATAATGTGATGCTGACTGATTTTCTTCTGTAAAAACTTGCCATTTAATTTCCGGTTGAGAGATGTCTCGCCTTATTGATGAGTGACTCTCTCGCTCCTGTCCCAAAAGTGCCCAAATTTTCCAAAAGTGCAAAGCCATGCGTTGAACCGATCAGTTCTCTTTGTTGCTTTTTTTTCTCTTTCGTGTTATATCCTCGTGGTCTTACGTATTTTCCAGTTTTTTCATCCTCGTAATTTCGCAAGTGTGGGTTGTTGTTTTTTTTACCGGCATTAGGTTTCACCCCTGCGTAAAAGTAACGCGTCTTAATCGTTTGTACCGCGAGGCGAAACGAGATCGAAGATGTACGGCGTTGAGACGAATTTCATTGATACACCGTGTATTATATGGCCGTTGTGGTCACCACGCAACATTGTTGCAGCGAAGATTAAGGTGGTCGAAAGGTTCGACGAGGAGGAAATTCGCATGGCGGCTCCGAAGAAACGTGAGAAAGACACACGCGGTTGAGACAAGAGACTTTCGCACCAGCGGACATTACACGGCAACTTATGAATTTTTATTTTTCGTTACCTTGGAATTTTCGAATAAAATTAAAAAAAATATCAACACGCAGAAAAAATGTCGAAATATTCAAGTCATTTCGATAAATAGGATTAACGTGAAAAAAATTAGCGTCCCATTGAAGCTAAGAGGATAATGCGATATTCGCGAGGTTTAAAAAATAAGCAACTCGAGGCCGGTCTTTTGCCTTCAATGAGCAAATTTTTGTACTCGTCGAATCAACAAAACCCGTCGGGATTCCGTTAAAAACTTGAAAATTAAACGGAAAAAAGGGGAAAAGAGCAACATGTACCTAAACAAATATGCTCTCCGCGTTTTATATTATCTTCAACATGAGTAACCGCGCGAAAACTCGAGCTTAGGGTCTTCCGAAACGCTATGTACTCTCTTCGCTGTTCGAGCATGCGGCTATCGCGAAATGATTACTGCCTGTCGCTCAGGCATAAAAATGAGTATAAAAAAACCTATAAAATTACGAGTACGTCGCTAGACTCTGCGGGCAAAGGCACATATTTTCACTGGAAGCGTTATATGAGCGCCTTGGATATGCCCTGAGAGTTTTTGTCGAATGATAAGAATGCAACACCACGGCGATAAAGCAAAAGCTCGCTGGGGTTCGTCGGTCTTACGCTGCTTGCTTTTTTTTCATAACGCAATGCACAATTTCGTCCGGATCGGTCCTGTTCAGGTTCCAGAAGCTCCGACGTTCCTCTTCGAGACATTTTCTTGATTTTTCCGAAAAATCAATTTGATTTTCGGAAAAAACCACCGATGACTCTCAAGCGCCGATTGGTCGGTCAAATTCCAACGACGTAATCAATCGGGTATTCCTTCCGATCATTCAAGCGCATTTGATCGAATCATTGACCGAAAATCGGTTCAAGTCGCAGTGCAAAAGATGCTCAGCCGATGATTCTTCAGCATAGTCGCGAATGTAAGAGCAAAACATCGAGAGAATAAAAACAATCGACTTGTAATGAAGAACGCGTTCAAGCAGCACGCTGGAAATTTGCCGGCTGTCCAAAGAGACGCCAGTTTGCCAGCGCTTTATACAGACGTTTTCCTCGAAGCCAATGTCCTCCCGTAGCCGGTCGCGACTATAACCGGCACCTAATAAGAATCGCCCGGTGCCTTGGTAACTAGATTAACCAGAATTCGAGACGCACCTTCGAGAAACGGGTATCCCTTGTGGATTCCACGTTGAAAGAGTACTCTCGGTGCTATATTACCGCAGTCGCGCGTCACTAAAATGCCGGTGGATAATCCGCGAAAGGCAAGGTGGAAAAGCGTATGAATACACCTTGTGCAAAAAAAATGGTCAGGTTCGATTGAAACGTCGGGCAAAGTGTTGGCAAACTTGGACGATGCCAGCCTGGAAAAATGACCAACCGATTCCATCGACTTCCGTCGGTTTAAGGAACAGGAGAGATCGGTTTACGTCGGGAGGCTCGAAAGGGTCACCGCCGTAGATCGAATTCCAAATCAGCATAATGAAATCGCGAAATGGAATGTTACCGAAGAACAAGGATAGCCCGCTGATGTCGACGGGAAGAAAATATAAGTTTCTCGTGGCCCGGCGTTCGAGTCAAGGAGGCAAAGATCCTCTCTGGCCTTCCTCGCCATTCTCGACGCGCCTCCCGCGTCGTTATATAGATCCAAGATAAAAAGCCGCGCGGTGCTCGCAGCACCCGCTGAGCGCACCAAACTATACACATACGTCCCATCAAAGGTTTATAACAAACCGGAGAGAGAGAGAAAACGAGAGGGGCGCTGTACAACCATGAGCGAAGAATGGGTCCGAATATACGCGTATGGGTGGTAGGACCATAGTTCAGTGTGGGAGATTCCAATGATTGACCATGACCGCCGGTACGGGAGTCCCAGCGATTGGCATGGCTCTGGCTCTCCATCCTCAAGGTTGGATGCGATTCGCTACAAAAGCGGACAATCACTGGTCATCGAAGCCGATCCGTTCTCTCTCGTCGACACTACGACGATGATGAGACCGGGCCCTTTAACCGTCGAGCCTCTGCTCCGCTGATGCTCGCGGAAATTGAGGTGGTTAAAGGGGCAGGATCAGCCTGTCGGACCGCAATATATATTCCGTGGCCTCCAGCGGCCATTGGCAGCTATGCAATACCAGACGGGAAATTAAATGGCAACCCCGTTGCTCGGATTCGTTAGACCGACCGAGAATCACAAGAACCCAAAAGGGTCCAGAGATCCCGACACCGATGGGGACATGGGTCCGCTGAAAAGCCTCGCGGGTGCCAAGCAACAGGTTGGGTCTTGGGCGGAATTTGCACGTTGGACGAACCACTACTAGGCCATCGACAAATCTACTCAACAAACGCTATTTCGGACGACCTTGATAATCTTCCGATCGCAATTCATCTCCCGGTTCTTCACGGCGGCACTTGTTTCGATCAAAGGAACCAGTTCCCATTGGAGAAGCAATGGCATCAACTTTTCGCCCGATGATCCATCGTAATCCCTTTTTGACCATTTCAAGGCCACCCCGTGTTGGTACGCCATTTTTATTATCCAAAGATTGGGAATCGTTTGAGGAAAATTGGTACGCGAAATGGTCCCGCGATGTTATAAAATCAATTCCGGGCAGTAACAAGCGCCTTGTTCGCTACGTCTATGGCATTCTGGCGGGCAGGTACAGTCTCGCATCCTTGAAGCGTGGCGTTATCTAATTATAGAAAGGAGTATAGTGTAGACTGAGAGCGGGAGGGAGAGCTACTCGGGAGAGTTATTCAGGATCGGTGAACCGTGGAAACCGGTGTGAGCGCCAACACCTATTACGGACGCGTTGTTGAGACAACCAATCACTTTGTCAAATATACGGCTATCAATTGGTCCGCGAGAAATGTCGATAACAAAGTTACGATCTTCCGAGAGACCCTGGAGATCAATTTTTCTAGATCTGGACCACTAGATCGCTATTCGATTCTCTTAAACGTTATTTTCTTTCGAACCACCCTGACCTTAGATCGTACAAGGTCCCGAGCGATACCTTCGGAATTCTTCGACTGAATTTACCCCAACTTTGCAGTGCATGGAATCTTCAGCAACCTTATAGTTACAGAGATGAAAAACAAGCGGAAAGAACACACAGAACTCGCCGGATAAATCGGCAGGAAGTATATAAAAGGGTGCACAGACGGTGAAAGAGTCGGTGCGCATTGCTGGGTCGGATGTTTCGGTGCTCGCACACGCCCTTAATGGAATTACATCGTACGAAAGTAGGCAATGGGGCAGAGGGTTCGGAGAGAGAAAAAAACGTTTTGCAAAGCAGCGACCATGAAAGAAGGAGAGAGGCAGACGGAGTGAGCAGAGGGAACACGAGGAGAACCCGCAGCGGTGAACTTTCGCAGACTTCACGTCGAGACGTTTGCATGCAGGCATGGCGACGTAGTTGGAGCTGCAATGCGGATTTCGATGCAGCTCACTAACGAGAGACTTTTGCGATTATGCATATGGCGGCTGGGCACGACTCACCATGCGGCTGATAAGAGCATCTCGTGATCAAAAATGCAAAATGGACTTTCAAAGGTCACCAGGAGAACGTTTGTTCATCATCGTCGCGCGTATTTCCGGTCCTCTCCAAGGGATGCTGCTTCTGAACGATTTCCCCTTTGGCTATTCCTGTAGAGAATCTTTTCGGTGATGGGAGCAGTCCTGGCTGCTTGCAGAAGCAACTTGACCGATCCTGTGAAAGTAAATCACCGACAAAACGATGCCTCGAGAGAAAGAAATCGGTCCGTGGTCCATGACTGTGACATTTTACCGACATTCCGATACGAGGTATTCGCGATCCTGTTGGATTTGTCGCGCTCCGATTAAACTTTCACGTGTGAGCTAGTGCGCTACTGTATGGGATAGAAATTGCTAGGAGCTCAACGACGAGTTGTTGGAAACAGTTTATACGAATATAATCCAGCGATGAATAATGGTAATGACGCATCTGGTCACCAAAGTTTCCGAGCATCTCGAGTCTACAAATCGTGAAAGTGTATCTTTTTTTAGGAGGAAACACCATGAGGATTTTACAGGATATATTTTGTTGAAATCCTCGAGGGAATAATTGCGAACACTCGAGCCTGTTACGAGGAAAGTGACGATTAATTAATTTACACGAGTAAATTTCATTGCACAGCTTTCCATTTACTATAGGATAGGCTACTGTATAGGATGGGAATATAGGATAGTAAGGAGCAAACACAGTGAGGATTTTACAGGATATATTTTGTTGAAACAGATCATGAACCAAGGGAGGAAAAGTTCCCGTGCTTCGTGATGAAATCCTCGAGGGAATAATTACGAACACTCGAGCCTGTTACGAGGAAAGTGACGATTAATTAATTTACACGAGTAAATTTCATTGCACAGCTTTCCATTTACTATAGGATAGGCTACTGCATAGGATAGGAATATAGGATAGTAAGGAGCAAACACAGTGAGGATTTTACAGGATATATTGTGTTGAAACAGATCATGAAACAAGGGAGGAAAAGTTCCCGTGCTTCGTGATGAAATCCTCGAGGGAATAATTGCGATCACTCGAGCCTGTTACGAGGAAAGTGACGATTAATTAATTTACACGAGTAAATTTCATTGCACAGCTTTCCATTTACTATAGGATAGGCTACTGTATAGGATGGGAATATAGGATAGTAAGGAGCAAACACAGTGAGGATTTTACAGGATATATTTTGTTGAAACAGATCATGAACCAAGGGAGGAAAAGTTCCCGTGCTTCGTGATGAAATCCTCGAGGGAATAATTACGAACACTCGAGCCTGTTACGAGGAAAGTGACGATTAATTAATTTACACGAGTAAATTTCATTGCACAGCTTTCCATTTACTATAGGATAGGCTACTGCATAGGATAGGAATATAGGATAGTAAGGAGCAAACACAGTGAGGATTTTACAGGATATATTGTGTTGAAACAGATCATGAAACAAGGGAGGAAAAGTTCCCGTGCTTCGTGATGAAATCCTCGAGGGAATAATTGCGATCACTCGAGCCTGTTACGAGGAAAGTGGCGGTTAATTACAGGAGTAAATTTCATTGCTTTCCATCAGATTTTCATCAGATATTTGAGCTTGGTTCGATTTCCCTCCTCTTTCTCGTATTTCTTCTACCAAATTCGTAGTTCCAACGAGATTGAATGCAAAGACGCCTCGAAGATACCGTGGATTTTGTATAAAAGAAAGTGAAGACACAGCCAAACTCTTCGGCATTTGTTTGATTGATCGTCGAATCTCCTCGTCCCCGTTCCGAGTTGATTCTTTCGATCTTGAACGTTGGGGATAAAAAGTAGCCAACGTGGAAAGCTGCTTTCGAATACAGAAGACCTTCGTTTTACCGGAAGATCATCGCGGAGACCCGCAGGCTCGTTGGTCATCAACATTTCGCTCGATCTTCTGTTCCCGATGTCGATCTTCGCGTACTTTCGAGACTGTCCAGGTTCTGCTTTGCATCGAAACACCCGGGGGCGAACGTTGCTCGCATACCAGGCGGGCTCATGACCAACCGAGGGATCGAAACCCGCGGATGAAGGTGGTCCAGCGTCGTAAAATCATTGACGAGGGAAAGTATCGATGAACCGGCAAATCCATTCTCGCATACTTTCACACTTGCTCGGGTCTCCTCGTTTTTCATCCTCTCTCTCTCCCTCTTTTTTGAATCGCTGCTTCGTACACCCTTAATCCTTTGACATACCGCATCGTCGTTGCATTTGTATACCTTTTCTTGGTGGTTTACGCTGGTAAAAAGTGCACGAGCGAGTGGAAACCTTGAAAACCACCCCAGCAGGGGAGTTAAGCCCCTTTATAAAACTCCTGACTCATCCTTTTTTCTCTTGATCGGCGCGAGGCTCTCGCCTTCATAACGGCTCCTCTGTGATATTCCCCGCTGCCCGATTCGCAGTATTTCGCGAGATTCAGAGCTTTTACGTACGTTTGACGCTTGGCAACACGCGACAAACGTCTGAGACACCGAATTAATTTCCTCATCGTTTGACATTTTCTCTGTGATATTTGAAAAATTATTTAAAAACCTACAAATCGCTGTTATAATTGCAATTCTCGAATACGAGAGCCGTTCGAAAAAAATGGATGTGAAAAATAATGAAAAACATCGTAAGATTGAGAAAAGCGAAATGAATTTATATTTCGTGTGAAAAAAAAATTCATTTAATTATGAAGATTCTCAAAAACGTATAAGACACACGTATAAATTTTAGTTTTAAAATCATCGGATACTCTTGAAGTCCCCGATGCTTTTTCTGTACCGGAAGGAGAGCTGAACAAGCGGACAAACTTGAGAACTGAACAAATTTTCGTGCTTAATTCGAAAACTCTTCCTCCCGAGGCCCTTCCCAAATTAGCTTCCGGGCAAAGTCCCTAAAACCATCGACGCCCTCTCAAACATCGAATCCATCCTTTCAGCGCCAAAAGTGTGATCACCCGGGGGTCATACGCTCACCCGGAGTGGTAGTCGTGCGCTGGAGAGCCCGCGTTGGAACACGCGCGCGGCAAAACGGAGTAAGGCACTTAAAATGTCAAACACCCCTTAAGGAGAAGAAGAGGGTGCGGGGACATGAACGAGACCATGCACAAGATCGATTTCACGAATTTGCCGCGCCTCTGTGGCAAAGAGTGTTGACGTACGATGTTCAAACACGCTGCCGCTCGGATCCCTTTATAAATTTCATTTCAGCACGAAACGCGTCTCATTGGCCGATCGCCGCGTCTCCCACAACGGTAAACGTGTACGTCGATTCCGCTATTACGACTTTTTCATCGATGATACGTTGAATTACCGTCGTGCCGCATTACCAAATACAGAAACTATCGCGGATCTCTCCTTCGAGAATTTTTCTCTTTTTGCGCCGCGTTTCGAGCGCGTTGCCCAAATGTTATATCCACTCTCGACCGTCTCGGACGCATCTCCCATAATTCGCTGGTCGTGCGCTCATCTTCCCTCCTCTCGGAACCCCCCCAGCCGCCTGGGGCGTTTTTTTCTTTTTTGTTTTTTACCCTCAGGAGTATATAAACCTTTGCTTTATTGCGTGAGAATGCAACGCTTTATACCGATCCGCGCCTTGACGATTTCGTCCGTTACGCGAGCGTTGCGCGCATCCTTCGACGATTATACACACTCGAGAGAGTGGACCGAAGTGGAAGATGAAGAAGAAGAAGACTCGCGCGCTCGTGATGGAGAACGCGCAAGGCCGCGGGCGTGTCCACTTGAAGAGTTCAGGGCTTTGCCGGCAAGAACTCGGCCCATTAGTCTCTGATCTGTTACCGCAAAAAAATCCGAGGCTCTGCACATTCGTTGTACACGAAAGTGTGTGTGTGTGTGTGTGTGTGTTCGTGTGTGTCAGAGAGAGAGAGAGGTAGCGTTCCTGCTTATGGTTACCCATTTATACGTATTCAACGAATACACGCGTGTGTTTGTGCGAATGTCAAGAATCTTAATCTGCTTTACCGACGTATCATCGGTTGAAACTTGACGAAAATCATTAAACACGGTCAGAATGAAATGACGGAATAACGACGTCGATTAACGGGAAAACATTTCACCGTCATGTTTCAGGAATATTGAGCTCGGTCATTTTGAATAACGATAATCATAACGTTTCCAAAATCCCGGAAAAGTCGCGAGAAATTATGAATTTTTTTTTGTCTCTTCCAATTTACAACATTTCAAAGGCCTGTCGGATAGGAAATTCTCCGCTGATCGCGAAATACCCGTTGTTGATTCCGAGAAAACGAAATTTCAATGAGAAAATTGAAAAAACATAGTGACTGTTCGATTAGATTGTTTTTTTTGGAATTTCGCATTGAATCGTTGAGTTTTCGAGTTGTAGGCCGTTGGAAATCATTTTTGAGGTAAGAAATTTGTCGGTATTTTCCGCTGGATTCTCTAGAAGGAGTGCCATTTTTGTCGCCTTCGAGGTACTTGTGCTTACAAATCGGTACTTTGAAATCTTGCTGTTTTCAAATTGGTTTTAGAACATTTTATAAGGATTTTTATTTTTCATCTCGAGCAGGACTATAATTGGTCCTCGAAGGATTTTCATTGATCACGGACGTACAAACAAAGCCCCCGAAACTTGGACCAAGGGTCAGCAAACCCATAATTCCACCCATCGTCGTGGTCGTAGCTGAGCACACAGGCGGATTCATTTTTCCCAATGTTCCTTTTTTCTTCCTCGAAGCGTACGATCCTTTTCGAAGAAACGGGAATTAAAAAATCCACGAGTGTATAACCGGGCGATCGCTCGATGACTACGGAGATACGAAGATGAGTGCTGCTGCACGCGTGCGTTCGTCCTATTCCCCGTGTCGCGAATAGCAAGTGACGCCAACGTCGAAATTTTTGTACCCAGGAATTTTCGCAACTTCCTTTGTTGATCTATCCATCCCCCTCGTAGGAGAGCCCCCCTCGCTCCTGTTTGCGATCTTTTGGTCTCACTTTTTATTTTTCCCTCACTGTCGCGACAGTTGTCTCTTCCGCGGTGGAGACGAGAGCCTGGTAAAAATAATGGTGAATGCCGCGTGTGTACGACCGGCGTTAGAATACGAGCCTGCATGGCAAACAGGTGCCGTTATACGGGGTGGCGTGGAATTCCACGTTGACGGTTCAAAGTCACATTGGCGACGAGATTTCGAGACGAAAAGTCCTTTGGGTTTTTTTTGCACCACCAAATCCCGATGAGTTATCAGTCGTCAAAGTTTGAGCCAATCGGCCGCGCGCATTTCCCCCTCCGGCAGTACCAGCGTGATTAATAATTCAGCGGAAAATTCGTCCCGTCGAAAAGTGCCTTAAGAATTTTCGACTACGAACTTCATCCCCTATCTTCATGCGAATCCCTAGAGTTTTCACTTTGGACACCCTGTATATGTGTATATTCGAGTGGAAACTTCGCTTCCTCTCTCTAGGAGAGAATATATTTATGGTCATATGTATACTAGTGACGTACACGCTCTGGGTACGGACTGCCTGACGAATATAAAGATCTAAAACGGTTCCATGATACGGCGGATAAATCGCGATGCGGATACGTCCTCTCGTCGCTGGAGTCGTTCTTCTCGCGTGCAGACTCGAAGGTCAATGGGTACAGAATAGATGGGACAGTTACGACCGTGGGTCGCGGGACCAAAAGTATTTTATAAAAACCGCTGAAACAGGTGCGTTCTATCATGGCGGTCATCGTGTTTCCGCTCTATTGTGGACTCCGTCGTGAGAGTAATGAGGAATTAGCGGGTAACTAACCACGCTTCCTTATGAGCCTCCTTAGGTTAAACATCGACGAATAAACGGTGGGGTGCACGTTTTATCATGGTAGGAACCACCTCATCACGTGTCTTCGGTGATCCAAAGGGTAACCGCAAAGTGGGCTAGATCGTGACCTCATGAAAATTCACCTGCGAGGAGTTTTTACCTGAAGCTCTTTTAACGTGGAAGAAAAATAAGAAATGCAGAGCACACCGTCTTGACGATACCTTCGGACACCCTTCTCTGCTCACTCTAACGTGAAGCTCCTTCCTTGATCGCTCCGGCGAGATGGGCAACCTCCAAGACGTTCGGACTCTAATTGAAACTGCGTGTTTACCGGGTTCTCTTAGCGCCTTTCGTGTATCATCGAATTACCCCTAGGGCGAACATGAACACTTGTTCGGACAACAGGAATACCATGGTTCTGTCGTTGAATTCGACAATCGAATTACACCCAGCGCGAATCGAATTTTTTGTCCTCCCTGCATGGAAGTTTCTTTCTAGGCACGTACGGGATCTCAACATTCTTCGAATTTGGACATTTTTCTTTGAAGCACTCTGATCATATTTTGCAATCCGGTAAAAGTGGTCCAGAAGGCCGAACATGAACACTTGTTCGTAGAACAGAAATACCATGTTTCTGTCGTTGATTTGGACAATCGAATTGCACCCAGCGCGAATCGAATTTTTTGTCCTTCCTGCATGGAAGTTTCTTTCTAGGCACGTACGGGATCTCAACATACTTCGAATTTGGACATTTTTCTCTGAAGCACTCTGATCATATTTTGCAATCCGGTAAAAGTGGTCCAGAAGGCCGAACATGAACACTTGTTCATAGGACAGAAATACCATGTTTCTGTCGTTGAATTGGAAAATCGAATTGCACCCAGCGCGAATCGAATTTTTTGTTCTCCCTGCATGGAAGTTTCTCTCGAGGCACGTAGGAAATCCCGTATGAAGGGATTGTTTGATAAAAATGAGGAAATACAAAGAAACGATGCTGTCGCGAAACGGGATCTCAACATACTTCGAATTTGGACATTTTTCTCTGAAGCACTCTGATCATATTTTGCAATCCGGTAAAAGTGGTCCAGAAGGCCGAACATGAACACTTGTTCATAGGACAGAAATACCATGTTTCTGTCGTTGAATTGGAAAATCGAATTGCACCCAGCGCGAATCGAATTTTTTGTTCTCCCTGCATGGAAGTTTCTCTCGAGGCACGTAGGAAATCCCGTATGAAGGGATTGTTTGATAAAAATGAGGAAATACAAAGAAACGATGCTGTCGCGAAACGGGATCTCAACATACTTCGAATTTGGACATTTTTCTCTGAAGCACTCTGATCATATTTTGCAATCCGGTAAAAGTGATCCAGAAGGCCGAACATGAGCACTTGTTCGCAGAACAGAAATACCATGTTTCTGTCGTTGAATTGGACAATCGAATTGCACCCAGCGCGAATCGAATTTTTTGTCCTTCCTGCATGGAAGTTTCTCTCTAGGCACGTAGGAAATCCCGTATGAAGGGATTGTTTGATAAAAATGAGGAAAGACAAAGAAACGATGCTGTCGCGAAACGGGATCTCAACATGCTTTGAATTTGGACATTTTTCTCCGAAGCACTCTGATCATATTTTGCAATCCGGTAAAAGTGATCCAGAAGGCGTTTATCCTTTCTGCGTGAAAGTTTCTTCATGGCCCGCACGAAACTACAGACCATATGGTCTGTAATTGCCCGCCAGCGGGGTATTGTTGGATAAAAATGGGGTAAGGCAAATGTAAGCGTTCCCATCGTGGAACTGGGCATCAGGGTACTGCGGAGTAGGAAAGATTTTTAGATTTTCCAACCCCGCGCGCGCCCTTCACAATCCTCGGAGTATCATTCGGCCACTTTTTGACTTAAAACATTGCCGCTGCAGAGGATAATCGCTCGGATCGTCACCTTGAGGAACATCCACCTGCACGTAGGTTTTGAGGTATCCTGACGTCTTACCCGCACCCTTCGAAACCCCTCTCTGCTCGCTCCAACGTGAAGCTCCTTCCTTCATCGCCCCAGCAAGATGGACAACCTTGAAGACCTTCCGACTATACCGCATAGAACCCCAATGTGTTTACCGCGTTTTCTCAGCGTTCCCCACGTTCAACCCAATTTTACCTTCAGGCTCCTCGAGGGCCCACTCGTCCAATTGATAAAAACGCTGCCTGACGTCCAATCGAGCGAATTGCAATCCGCGTATACCCTCGCAATCTTATTGGTGACCCCGCGACCTCGTCGTGACTTCCGGTTACAAAGAAAGTCATTCCTCAATCGTTGAAACCGAAGAACGAGGCAAGGAAAACGAGCGATGGTATCGCCGAATGAGCTACATGAGAAATCAACTTCCTCCCGGCTTCCGGATGTGCCAAGGGTCTTTGCAGTTGAAGAAATTTACTCAGGGACGTACAAACACGCTTGATGGACCTCTGTTTGATCTCTTTTGTTTCTATGAAAATAAATACCTCATCAAGTCCGTTTTCCACGAAGAATTTTGGAACTTCGAGGTTCTGGAAAAGCACACAGGCACCAAACTGAGTGTAAATCAATATCCGTAAGTTTTTCCGAAGAAATAAGAATGCTTTTGCACGAGGAGGAAGACGAAGAGCGGTAAGACATCTCTCGCGATCATATTGTCAGCGGATTATATTATTCCGAGCCAGTTTAAGGTTTCCCCATGGGAATACACCGCAGCTCTGAACTTGCCGACGCTTTATGGTCCCTTCGTCAGTCGCTCGTCTCTTTCTTCATATTTTTCCACCTCTCTGCGTTTTTCCTCTCGTTTTGTTCGTTTCGTTCCGCGATTTTGAAAAACAAGCAGCGTTCTCGGAAGTGTGCGAGCTGTCCCAGGACTCTTTGGGGTATTACGGAGGTACGGTTTTCCAATTTCGTTTTATTCCAACCAGTAAACCTTCTCTACCGCGTGTACCACTCTACCCTGAATGCAGTCCGCTGGATAGCTGTTTTTCTCTCTCTCTCTCGCTGTCTGCCATCTTTTTCGGCTTCTCGCACGTCTCTACCCCGTTTCCGGCAATTTTCCAACTCGACACCATACCGCCTGCCAAAAACTTGTTCATATTCTCCTTGTGGACCTCCCATATATTTTTCCTCGAGCAGTTTTTCCGGGAGAACAAATATCGGAAAAAATCGCTCGGCCATAAGCCAAAATGGAGAACGAACGACACTTTTACGATAATTACGTTGTCCGTTGATGATTTTCTGGAGATTCGATCCTGACGGAAGTTTGAAGAAAATAAATTGGCAAAAAAAAAAGAGTACAACATGAACCACTTGAGGGGGAGGGGGGTAATGTCACAAGGTACTTTAAAACACTTGTCTTCAATCCTCCATTTTGAGATCAACCACCGTCTCGGACTCCCCTCGTTGAAAAATAAAAAAAACTTCACGTCTGCCCATTTCGGCATTGTGAATGCGCGTGAAAGAAAATCTGGTGACGAAAATGAAGCTCGTAACGAAAGGAAATTAATATCGAATTACACCGTGAAGGGTCGAAAAACGTCTCTCGCGGGAGATTATCAAGGTAAGGAATATGGCACTACACATGGTCTCCGAAAAATCTTTCTCAGGCCGTAAATATCGTTCATAAAGCGAGGAGCAGTCGAAAGAGGAAGGAGAGAAGATTCCCACGTACTTCGCAATCTTCACTGACGCGTATGCATACTTCGCGGGTCTTGAATGAAGACGTATGAGCACGGTTTGCATTTTATACCCACGTAAATGTAAAATATAACACACATACCGAGGACCAACGTGGAGCAAAAGAAAACGAGAGAGACAACAAAGACGGAGAGAGGGAGAGAGAGTTTATTCGACCATCATGGCGATGGAAACTGCTATGGATTCCAGGGCCGAAATGTAGAGGCCCACCTCGAAGACTTTGCTCGAAAAGAAAAAAAAAAGCAGAACAAAAATTCGTCGTCTTCATCTTGTCGTGAGAAGACACACGAGTGAGGCCCTCTCTTGAGTAGCTCGCGAGCGTAATGTGCGTGGGAGAATCCTTGGATCAAAAGTCCACAACACACACACAGACACCATTGAAATTCCTTCCGGTTCTGTTTTCAACGAGTGCGCACAGGTATAAAAATAAACCATGCGCGTTTAATTCATATCTGTGCTCATCGCTGGAATCCGTCAGATAAGTCGTAGGAACATTTCTCGTATCCACCCTTGAGATCGTGGGGAAAAATGGAAAACCAAATTGTGCACATTTTTTCGCCGAGAATTTCATTGCGAAGAGAAAAGCGGTCGCCTTTCAGCCAAACATGCGGCTGTTTATGTTGGAGAGAACTTGGGAAGGAAATTTTTTGATTCGGTTTTTTCAAAGAACAATAATAGGCTTTATTAATTCGTTCTTATCACGACGCTGGTAGATTTACGGTTTTTCATTACGAATTAGAACATCCCGACACTTTCGGCACCTTAAGGATATTTTTCGGGGCACAGGTCCAACAAAATCGAAATTTAATATGGCTGCGATGGCGGAAATATCTCGAAGGTTGGGTGACATTTTTCCGACAAAGGCTCCGAGAATTTCACAGTGGAAAGTTTACTCCTTCAAACATCGAAGAATTGCGACCTGCTAGGTCATAATTTTTCTTTTCCAACCCCCTGCGCGCAGCCCTTTCATATTTCTCGACGCATTTTTCGGCCACCCTTCACTCTGAGACATCGCCGCTATGGAGAGGATAATTGCTTGGATCTTCAAGGATCCAAAAGGAAGTTGACACGAATATACAAGCCTGAGAAAAATCCTGCCGAGCGCAAGCAAGATCGTGTCTCATGAACAAAGACACAGAGGACAGAAATATGGTCCAGGGATGCTGCAATCGACGCGAAGATGAGACGAAATCGGAAACGTCCATTCCGAGGGCCAACTCGTTCACTGAAACAATATTTGAGTCGATTTTTGTCCAAAAAACTCCCCCACGGTGGTTAATCGTGTTGTAAAAATAGTGAAGCTGATGAATTAATCTTCTAATGTCTGTTTATACTTTTGTTAACAATGTGATTTTTTTTTTCGTGTGCAACGCAATTGCGAATGAGGAAAACAAATTGCTCGGACCTCCAGGGAGGCAAAACCTTGAGAAAAATGTTGCCCAGAGTAAGCAGTGTCGTCTTATGAATGAAGACGCGGACAACGAATGGTCCACGTGACAGGAAGATGAAATAAAAGCAGAAATACCCACTGGTATGGCCAACTCGTCCGCTATAACAATATTTACATCGACGCTCTTGTCCAGAGAATCCCGCCAACGCGGTTGACCGTATCCTAAAAATAAACGGGCCGACTAATAACCCTCCTGACGTTTTCTTTCGCAGGCATGTCATGCCATAGCTGTCATTCCGCTACGAAAAATCTTCTCTTCGCTGTATATTCTTCCCAGACGTTTACAGACGCTCAAAGACGATCCGAAGGTACAGAATCCCAACGAAACCAAAGTAGAATGTGAATTTCGCAAAGGTATAAAAATTTGAAAAAAAAAATCCATCATTCAGAAGGTACCAAGCACATTCAGACACTGCCAAAAATTCATCAAAAAAAATCGGTAAAAATTGAGACAAGCTATATCGTCTACGCGAAATAAATGGTGTCGTTTTGCGGTACTTGCAAAGTTCCGAACTCCGTCTCTTCGTAGTTTTTTCCACAAATTTTCAACAATTAATAAAAAGAGTCAAATTATGAATAATTCAATTACGAGGATTCGTAGGAAAAACACCTTCCGTTACACGGTCCTTGAAGACTTTTTTTTGAGTATCTTGGGCTTCAGTGGGAATTGTGGGAATAAGGACGATTCCAATCTGATTCCAGATTGACGGTAAAAGTCCGAAACATATCGCTGCAGCGTTTGAAAGCTTTTTCAGAAGGAACAAAGCACATTGATTTCAGATAATAGCACTGCCGAAAATTTATCAAAAAAAATCGGTAAAAATTGAGACAAGCTGTATCGTCTACGCGAAATAAATGTAATTGGCGTCATTTTGCGGTACTTGCAAAGTTCCGAACTCCATCTCTTCAAAGTTTTTTACGTAAATTTTCAACAATTAATAAAAAGAGTCAAATTATGAATAATTCAATTACGAGGATTCGTAGGAAAAACACCGTCCGTTACACGGTCCTTGACGACTTTTTTTGGAGTATCTTGGGCTTCAGTGGGAATTGTGGGAATAAGGGCGATTCCAATCTGATTCCAGATTGACGGTAAAAGTCCGAAACATATCGCTGCAGCGTTTGAAAGCTTTTTCAGAAGGAACAAAGCACATTGATTTCAGATAATAGCACTGCCGAAAATTTATTTAAAAAAATCGGTAAAAATTGAGACAAGCTGTATCGTCTACGCGAAATAAATGTAATTGGTGTCATTTTGCGGTACTTGCAAAGTTCCGAACTCCATCTCTTCAAAGTTTTTTACGTAAATTTTCAACAATTAATAAAAAGGGCCAAATTATGAATAATTCAATTACGAGGATTCGTAGGAAAAACACCTACCGTTACACGGTCCTTGAAGACTTTTTTTTGAGTATCTTGGGCTTCAGTGGGAATTGTGGGAATAAGGACGATTCCAATCTGATTCCAGATTGACGGTAAAAGTCCGAAACACATATCGCTGCAGCGTTTGGAAGCTTTTTCCATCGCGGAATCCCTGGACGCCGAAAGTTCCCACAAGATTGAACTCTTTATAAACATATCGATGGTACGGTGTGCGAGCGAGTTCTTTATCGAGTGGTTGACAGGCTGAAATCCGAGGGAGAGTTTCGAGGGCGCGATTGCGCATGAAACGAGAGCTGCGGAGCGATCGAGATCCTGCCGAGTAAAAGGGCAGATGGTCTCCACCCCGTGTATCGCCTCGCCCTCCCCACCCTCCGTGTAATCGGGGTTGGACCCAAAAAATCTTTCTGTGAGAACACGCCGTTCATCCAGATACCGATGGACTCTGCAGGGGCTGGGATATTAATGTTTGATCGCCACACACCTAACTCCGGTGTCGCTTTGCAAAGGGTCCGAAAACACCGACTATGGGAATTTCAAATTACGCTCCGGAGTGTCCCGAAATGCATCGTCACGTTGCTTTTTACCCCGGAGGGTCAGGAGAGGGGGACAACGAGTCGATCGAACATCGACACCACCTGCCCTCTTTCGGTTTGTCACCCCTGTGGTTCTCCGATGCAGATAACACCGCGCTGCGTGTGTCTCGTGATTAACATCGTCATACCACGATATTAGCTCGATATTCATCCCGACAATAATGTGTGAACCCTCGGGAGCTTTCCCCTGGGAACTCACCTTCCATCCGGGGAGAACTCAATCTCCGCGATATAATTCCAATATAATAGCTCCAATTGCGTCCGGAAAGCGAATTTCACACCTTTGTCACACGACAGAGCCTGATTCTGGTCATTGAAAAACAAAATGTCGCCACGCTCCTGTCCGATACCCTTTTTCTCACACGGAAATTTGATTTTCCCGCACCCCCGCCGTTGGGCATCGATCTGTCGTTCCATTTGTCTTCACCTTCGGAATTCCCGTTTCGTGCTTCGTGTTTCGATCCGGAAGTTCGAGAGGAAACCGGTAGATCGCGCGAGACCAGTGGTGGTAACGAATTTTGGGTCCTGTTGGTCCCTTATCGGCGATGTGTACATGTTGGATGTTTGTTCTCGAGGTTTGCGCGCGGTGAGTGCGTTGGCAATCCACGAATCGAGTTCCATTGAGACAATTGGCAATTTTCGACGCCGAATATCCGTCGGAAGCGGCATTGCGCGCCCACACGGCCACTCACTTGGCAAATTGAAGACCCAGACGATGAATTGCAAACGGTCTTTGTGCGGGTGTGTCGTGGCTTGTACGTGTACGTTCGTGTACACACTCGTGTCTCGTGCATGGATACGTCAATGCTCCAAAGTGTCTCTCTGGTACTCGCCGCGAGTGCCCTTGTTCCTCTCGCTTCTCCTCCGCGCTTTCTCGCTCTTTCTTGCGTCGCGTTGCATCGCGGCATTACAGCAGCGGAACTTCTTTTTCTTCTTCGTTCTTTCCTTTCTCTTTTTTTCTCGTGCGAGCTCACTTCATCGACATAAGGACCGCACGCAGTAACATTACCATTTGGTCGCAGACGAATTCATTGGGTACGCCCGGGCGTCTTCCGTTCACAGGCATAACAGTTTGCGGTCAGTTCAACCTACTAGAATTTTCATACATACACGCGCGTCTGCGTGTTTGCGAGAGTGTATTTACGAGAAGGGGATGATGATGAGGTCACAAATGCGTTTCTTCGAACGCAAACGCGACGGCGTCGGCAGGGAAAAGTTGATGATGCCTTCTGTAGGCTCGAATCGGTGCTTATTTTACCCGCAAATTTTAACCAAAAAGGCCGCTACGATCGGCAATTCGAGGACGTTCCGGAGACGCGATCTCGACGGCGACAGCATTTTTTATTGACGAATGAAACGCTCTTTGCCAAAAAAAAAAAAAAATTTCTTCGAGTTGAATTAATTTTACGACGTCTATGAATAAGGGATTAAGGAAATCAATGACGTCGATTGAATTGAGGCGGTTTTTCTTGAGGAATATCGCGGAATTCGGATATATCCAAAATTTCGAAGGAATGTCGTCTGTTTTTGTTTAATTTTAGCGAAATCGAGGATTTTAAGCATTCGAGAGGCATTTTAGCAAACTCGAGCCAAATCGAGTGTCCACCGGAACTCGCGAACTACCGGAACTCGTAAACTTCCGGAGCCCGTATTCCGCTCCTAGTCGAGACTATGCGCGTCACGTTCGGAGATTGAAAAAAGTACAAATTCCCCCGGAGTGAGGCGAGATGCAATTCTTTTTTCGACATTCATCCCCCTGAATGGCCATTGGACAGAAATTTTGTGCCAATTCTCCCCTCCGCTCGAGGGACAGTTTGTCGGTATTCTCACGTAGGGTATTTGACCGAAATAAAAAAAAAAGCATGTATGTATGAGGGTATAATCGTCCGCCATTTTGAGCTCTCGCACGAGAGGACTTCTCGATGGAATTCACGAACGGGGATCGCTGTAAGAGATACCAGGCAGCATACAGAGAAAAAGTATCCCGAATAATCCCATGGGAACTTGAATATATAATGACTGGACCACAATCCCTGCGGTTGTCTGGCGTTGGTCCTGCTCCCGCTGTTGGATTCTGATTCGGACACGCTTTGGACCGAAGGGCCGAGGGGCCCTTTCGTACTTGCTGCTCCAAGTTGCGTTTTGCACGAACTTGTTATACTATATACATGCAAGCGTATATAAACCGAGCCAGGGTTCAGCCGAGATGTACGAAAATTATTCATTCTCGTTTTGTCCAATCGTGAAGAATTTCGCTGGCCCTCTATTCTCCCCTTCTCGTTCCTTCCCTCTCGACGAGTTACCCGCCGCATTTGTGTATCTGCAAAGCTTCTGCATACTCACGGGTATCCCCCTATATCGGTATTTCTATATACAAACTTGCAGATGAATATATACAACGGAGACACGCGGGTATTATCTTATTTAAATGAGCCTCTCCCGAGTGTACTCGCCTCCCTCATTTTCTTTCTCTATTTTGCGTTCAACGGAGGCGCCTCTTTTATTCTTCAAAGAAAGCTTCGATCATTCGCTTCGTGCGGACCATCGACTGTGGGAATGTCCAATTTCGTTACGTCCCTGATGAGATAAACTCGTTAAATCAGCATCTGTTTCGTTCTTGAGAGTCCGTGCGAAATTTCGTGCACCTTAATTCCTCGATGGCGAAGATTGCCGCGGACTTTTTTTCTGCGTTTTTTTTTGTCGCGCACGCACTCGCAGGTTCAACTCTCCTCGTCGTGAAATTGCAAATTAAGGGGAAACGCGCGTCCGCTGGTATGTCGTTGCGAAGAATATCGATTAATTTGAATTTCAGGGTTTTTTTGAATTTTTTATTTTACCTTTTGACGGAAAGTAAGGTGATCAAGTTTGCTGGAAGAGCGTGAAGTTTCACGCATCATTAGGGTTGCACAGATCGGCAGGGGATGGGGTTTCGATAAATCGATTTAATTCAATTTGAATTTTTTGAATTTCACGTTTCGAGACAACCGAGCATCGTAAAGACTCTGGATGGTGAATTTCTTTTTGACTCGAGGTAGTACGAGCCCGAACATCCCCACTGGAACTCGAATCGAAGAGAACTTGGCAGTGTCAAAAGCGGAAATTTGATGCAGCGAACGACAAAGTTTCATCTCGAATTTCATCATGTATATTGAATTCCGAGTGGAATTTCCAACTCGATTTTATTGTTTCACACGAATTTTTGCAGACACAGAGAAAATTGAAATGATTGCTAAAACTTTTTGGATTTGGATGAGAAAGGAGTTTGCTGGTGAGTACCAGGAACAGCCGGTGATTATTTTCGCTTGTTCGAGAAATCGCTTTTGGTTGAAGGATAAACGAGCGTAATGCAATACCCATAGGGGTGCCCTGAGCCCACATTATAATATAATGTATATCGCGATTGATTTTTCGGCTCTTTGACCTCGCCGTCGGTTCGTTCGTAAATTCACTCCGTCTGACTCGTCTCCGTTATAGTTTTTATCTCAGGACAAATTATATTCGCGTGAAAACCACATTGGGGGTTTTCAAAGGGGTGCCACATTGCAGAAAACGACTCACAGATCGAAATTTCTCGTTTCAAAATCATTAATCGATTAATCGTCGAAAAAGATGATAAAATAAGAACCTGGGTAAGGGAGGAGCTCCGAAGAATCATTTATGAAAATCGTCCCCAGGTACAATCTCAACAAAACGGAAATAGAATTCGAATTTCACGGAAGGACGCGAATTTGGAAAAAGACATTTCGAACTATGACAGAATTCACAAAAATACTCATGGGTATTTGGAAAAATGAATAAATTTACTTGGTTCTGGGTTTTAACAATTTTGTTATATTTTTATTATGCGAAATTAACGTACTCTGTACCTTCCATGTGTGTGATTTTTTTCAGAATTTTCTACGCTCGCCACGTTCATGAAATTCGCATTCTATTTCCGTTTTGTTGGGACTGTACCACTGGAACATCCTTAATTCGGTCGAAATAAGACCGTTGAGTGCGTACCATCGCTGGAACCTTTATCCGATAAGATAGTACGTCATAACCGTGCTATTGACACATTGATTCAATTTATATAAGATCTATTTGACGCGTATGTACGGTCGCGTCATTCGAATCAACTTTCGAGCAGCTTTTCGATGTTTCGCGGAAGCCTAGAAAAATTTGGGGTGAAAAAAGTTCTCCGAGATAAGGTCCGATAAGGCTCTCGCGTAGAGTGGAAAAAGAAAGGTTGGAGAAGCAGTCGTGGCAATGATAGGACGACGATTCAAGGTTGGGTGAAGTTCAACCACGTGCGGAAAGAATCCAGAGTCCAACAGTCTTCAAGAGTCACGTAGTTTGGTTGACTTTCTGTGCGGAACGAGCACCAGAGTGTTTATAACACTGCCAAAAATTTATCAAAAAAAATTGGTAACAATTGAGACAAGCTATATCGTCTACGCGAAATAAATGTAATTGGTGTCGTTTTGCGGTACTTGCGAAGTTCCGAACTCCATCTCTTCGAAGTTTGTTCCACAAATTTTCAACAATTAATAAAAAGGGTCAAATAATGAATAATTCAATCACGAGGATTCGTAGGAAAAACACCTTCCGTTACACGGTCCTTGGAGACTTTTTTTAAGTACGTTGGGCTTCATTGAGGAATTGTGGGAATAAGGATGATCCCAATCTGATTCCAGATTGGTGGTAAACGTCCGAAACTTGGGGGTGAAAAAAGTTCTCCGAGATAAGGTCCGATAAGGCTCTGACGTAGAGTGGAAAAAGAAAGGTTGGAGAAACAGTCGTGGCAATGATAGGACGACGATTCAAGGTTGGGTGAAGTTCAACCACGTGCGGGAAGAATCCAGAGTCCAACAGTCTTCAAGAGTCACGTAGTTTGGTTGATTTTCTGTGCGGAACGAGCGCCAGAGTGTTTATGCCCCGCACAATTATTCCACAACGATTATTATAATTCAATTGAACCACCGTTGAGAACAACTCGTCGATGGAAGGTGGTAAGACGCATCTGGCGCGACTTTTGTCAAGGTGGTTGGTCAGCTTGAGAAGTAAAATAGAATTTTCGACCTTATGTCGTCAAAGACAGGAGGGTGTAGCTTTATAATGCACGCGTACAGCACGCGCCCCTCTCTCCTATATTCCGAGACACTCAACCGATACTTGGTTGCCTTTAGCGCGCCATGCATTTATTACCTGGTGGTCCGATCCCTGCGACCGTACACGCATAACTGCTGTGCACACCCCGTACAGACTAGGAGTGTTTTTCGCGTCTGTCACCGAAGAAAACGTTCGCGAGAGGGGCCTTATGTCGAAGACGGTTGTTCCAACGATGTCGTAGGGCCCTTAAAGGGCGCCCCCCTCAGGGTTAGAAGGTACACGAAATGTTCGGGCCCCCTCCAAGTATGAGCTACCCTAAAGAAATCGTTCAACGGAAAGCCGCGTCTTTCCGTCCTTCTTCCTCTCCATTCCGGATCCGAACACACCAACGTGCGGATGAGGGTCGCGAGGCTGGTCGGGAAGGATACTTGGTGACCCAACCGACAACCAACTGAACCTCAAAACTGAACGACTCTTATCTTGCCGCAGGCAAAATGGTTCAGTTTCACCGCGTGAGGATCAATTATAAGGAAATAAGGAGGAAAAGGGTGTCCGGATCGGGAACAGGGTGGTTGGCGACGTTGAGAAGGTATACGAGCGAGAGGAACCCCCTACAGCTGTATTCGTATAGGACTCGGGCGTCAGGCAGATGTGGAACTTGAACGGCTCTGCGATACAGAGTTTTATCGGATTTCAGTCGGGATCTGTCGTCCCTCTAACGAATTCAGAAAGGTATATGCCATATTGGACCTGCGATAACGATTCATGGTGCAATTCGTGTTTCTTACGGGCATGATTCAACCAGATGTCCACGGACACTTGGCTCGCTCCTTATACGCCTTGGACAGCTAAGCTGTCGATTTACAAGACACGTTTCAACAATCAGCATCTGGTATGGGTTTTGGAGCTGCTTTGAAGAGCTAAGATGTCAATTAAAAGGTTTTGACGATCAGAGTAGCCTGTTCTGGTCACTACCATAAGAGATTCCTTAGGCCCCTGTTCACAGTCTTGTACGTGCATGTCAAGTTTATGTCAAAGAGTATTTAAGCATTTGCTTGTTAATTTTTTGATGGCTTTCTCTGTTTAAAAAATCAGGAACACTTTTGGTGTCCTTGAAATGTATTTCTACATATGTAGAGCTAAGATGTCAATTAAAAGGTTTTGACGATCAGAGTAGCCTGTTCTGGTCACTACCATAGGAGATTCCTTAGGCCCCTGTTCACAGTCTTGTACGTGCATGTCAAGTTTATGTCAAAGAGTATTTAAGCATTTGCTTGTTAATTTTTTATGGCTTTCTCTGTTTAAAAAATCAGGAACACTTTTGGTGTCCTTGAAATGTATTTCTACATATGTAGAGCTAAGATGTCAATTAAAAGGTTTTGACGATCAGAGTAGCCTGTTCTGGTCACTACCATAAGAGATTCCTTAGGCCCCTGTTCACAGTCTTGTACGTGCATGTCAAGTTTATGTCAAAGAGTATTTAAGCATTTGCTTGTTAATTTTTTGATGGCTTTCTCTGTTTAAAAAATCAGGAACACTTTTGGTGTCCTTGAAATGTATTTCTACATATGTAGAGCTAAGATGTCAATTAAAAGGTTTTGACGATCAGAGTAGCCTGTTCTGGTCACTACCATAAGAGATTCCTTAGGCCCCATGTTCACAGTCTTGTACGTGCATGTCAAGTTTATGTCAAAGAGTATTTAAGCATTTGCTTGTTAATTTTTTTATGGCTTTCTCTGTTTAAAAAATCAGGAACACTTTTGGTGTCCTTGAGATGTATTTCTACATATGGGTGCGATCGATGAACATCTTGCAGCACCTGAGACCGTAGTTCTATCGGCATATCGACGTTCCCTGGGAGAAATTCGTCCCATTTGCAAACCGTCGTGTGTTTTTACGTATTCAGGTTATTTATGAGAGTCATTTTGATTCTGAGGTTGCGTGAAATGGCTCGGACGTTTCTCATCGAGGGTCGTCCTGCGAGGGTCCTGCGACTCTTTTGGAGAAAGTCCAACGATCTTTCCAAAAATGTCCGTTTTTCTCCGTGTAATTTTCGATCATCGGAAATCGCCAATGTCCTTCATTCGGGCTACAGTTCGGTCAAAGTTCAACAGGGCGTTTGTAAAAAAAAAACGTTATTTCGAAGAGCCATTTTTGGACGAACGTTTCTGCATCGAACATGGCAGTTGATCTTTTACGCTCTCGGAGCACCACTCTGCAGATGTGTCCTCAAATTTAACTCTGTTCCGGCTCAACTGGATTAAAGCATTTTTCATCCAAGTTTGCCCCTTTTTTCTTACTACAATAAATTTACAAAGAACCTTGGAAATCGGACTAATTCCATTTATCAGATGTAGCATAAGTTATGAATGTTTGTGCAGCATGATTTTGAAATTTAGGCTCTCAAGGAGGCAAAAAATCATGCGTTATCGGGAAAGTGGATGAATTTATGTAAGATGGAAAAAAACAGCTCTCTGCTTTTTTTTTAAACCATTTATTAATAAATTTCCGAAATTGTTATGCTCTTTATTTTCATTTCAATTCCATCGCCGAGTGTACTCGAAATTCCGATGTTTTTCGAGTTTTGTTGGGATCGATTGGGATCGCTGGAAAGCCTTTATCGCTTCTTTTCCAAGCACGACAATGCGAGCTACCGAAGATTAAGGAATTCCACGAGCGATAACGTCGTGGTGCATCGCAGAGTCTTACTTCCAGGGCCAAACTGGTCGATTTGCGAGCACGCATACAGCTCGTTTCGCCGAGAAGAGGAGAATGTCGTTCGAGCGCGTGCCAAGCACACCTGCCCCATTCTCAAGGCGCGGACCTATAAAAACCATCTTGGGCCATCGGGGAGGGTTGACTCTATCGTTCCGTAACGACGAGCGAGTGCGAACGGGGCGCTCTGGGTACGTTGCGTCATTATCGCGGTGCTGTTTTCTTTGGGCTTTTAAAAGGAGAAGCGAAAGGGACACACCTGGCCATGGCGTGTGGCTGCGATGCTACTTGGCCCTAATAATAAATGTACAGGGGAGAGGAAGAGAGAAAAAGTACCCCTATTATCGTCTTAGAAAATGGTCGGAAAGAAA
Source organism: Heteropelma amictum (assembly GCA_959613375.1). Taxonomy (NCBI): domain Eukaryota; kingdom Metazoa; phylum Arthropoda; class Insecta; order Hymenoptera; family Ichneumonidae; genus Heteropelma; species Heteropelma amictum. Next base: position 30,474,319 of record OY390721.1, read on the forward strand.
ACACATATGAGAGACAGAGAACGAGAGAGAGAGAGAGAGACAGAGATTTCATTAGAGTAGAGGAAGTAGCGCAAGGAAGAACCGAAGGGATGCAAGGGAATGTGGGGTAAAATGGTCCTGTTATGAGAAAGTTTGAAAACGAGTGAGATCTTGGCCCTGATGATGTATATGTGCAAGGGAGCCGAGCAGAAAAGGAGGTAGCGTAAGGAAGAATCGAAAGGGATGAAAAGTGGGGTAATATGGCCTCGTTATGAGAATATAAGAGAACGAACGCGACTCGGCCCTAATAAAAATTCTATAAGAGAGAAGGGAGGAGGGGAAAAAGGGTGTATATACCGGAAGGAAGAATCCAAAGGGATGCCAGATACAGTGTGGGGTAAAATGAACCTGTTATGAAAACGCATGAGACTGAACGAGGACTCGGTTCCAATGACAAATGTGCAGGAGAGAGGAAGGCGAAAAAGAGTATACTTCGCTATTATCCTCTCGGGAAGAGCTTGAATAAAATGTACTCATGTATACATATATTTAGAGAGAGAGAAAGAGAGGATAGATTTTATTACATTAGACGCGATGGGCGTGGAGCAAAGATGAATCAAAGTGATGCAAGACAGTATTTGGAGTAAAATGGTCCATTTGAACGAGAACTTACGTTTTTGACCGTTTATGGTGTCCATAAACTACTCATGAAATCGTCGATGGGTGCACCTACAAAACCCAATCAATTCACGCATTCAATTGTTGAAAAGACATTTTTTCAAAAGAAATATTATCTCTCACCCTCTTTTTTGCTTTTGGATGCTGAATTTCGCATCTCGAATGCGAAATCGAGCAAAAATTGTCGTACTGGTCCATATTACCCCTAATTTTGCATCTGGCGACATACGCCTATAGAGAATGTCGTTGGGGGAAGATCCGTTGTGGGTGAAGTATCCATAGACGGCAAGGAGTGGAAATATTTTTGTAAAGACGGTTGCGATGTCATTGAAATGACGGGAGAAGTGCGTATACGCAAGTTTATTTGGAATGAGAACGAAGCACGTGGGGTGGTAAAAGACGACACCTGGCACACGCCAAATCGTGCCAACGGAACTTTTCGCGTGTCTCAGGGCCTCGCAGTTACTTTCCCATGTGTATTGAGCGAGAGAGTGCATCTGACGTACGGACTCGACTCTGAGGTGGAAAAAATCAGAACGTCATTTTTACAAATGTACAGGCTGCGTTACGCAAAGACACCCTCTGCCTCCACCTTCCCACCTCTGATGCAGCTGCGACTCGAGTTTGCGCGGGCTCGAAAACATGCTGGAGTCTGCTGGTCCATCGTCGCCAAATGATCGATCTGCCACTTTTTCGAAAATCATTTTTTCGACACCTTGACGTTTTTTTTTGACTTCCTTCACCGCGGCGCTTTCTTGATCGATTATATTTTCGTACGAGACCATTTTTGGAATAAAAATTTGTGTGTTCTTGAGGCATGCGTTGCGTTCTCGATAACGCGAAAGTCACCATCGTCTTCTTTTGGATACTCCAGACTGGTCTCGCTCAGCGTGTGTTAATAACAATAAGCGACGAACAAAAGTCTAGCCCGCGAGCTGTTGGCCCTGATGAAAGTGTATACGCACTTGGGGTCGCGTTCGCCAACAACTACCAAGTCACCGCACGAGTGCCAAAGACGACGAAACACGAATGGCAGCTGCAAATTTTTGTATTCAAGATCAGAAGCAGCTTCGTTTCACCCTCTGCGGATCCTCCTACCTTTTCTCTTTCTCTCTTATTATCGTCATCTCGAGAGGAATGAAAATCTGTGAGGGTAAAGTGCGACGACCGTAAAATAAGAGGACTTTGTCCTGTCCCCCAATGTGGAGGAATTTGTCATTTTTGCCTCTTATTTTTGCAATGATAATTCTGAAACTTTCGAAATAAAAAAATAATTTAATTCTACATTCGTCAAATTTTTCATCCCAAGGCACATGTCCCAGAACGATCGATTCTTCGATGTAAATTAATTACGAGAGCAACACTGATAGGTTCATTATGAATAATACCTTGAAGAACTTGTCAATTCGGAAGAAACTCGTTGTTTTTCAACCCCTGATTTTTCATTCGTCGAGAAACCTGTTTTCGCTGCTGCGAGTTTGCGAAAAATCGATGTGACACGTACGGGAACAAATTTAATATCGAAGAAAGACGATCAGGGCAAAAGGGGTAGGAGAATAGGGCACCCTCTTCTGTCCTTTAAGGACGCAGTACACAAAAATCCTGTGCGAAAGACACCTGGATTTTTTCATTGACTGTTATTTTTATTGTTATCGTTATCATCGATATTATTGTTATGTTCAATGTTAGGTGGTCCAGCACAGAATCTCGCCCCGAAAAATAATGCCAAACAGTTAACGAGAATGAAAAAAAAAAGCGATGGATAGGGTGCAAGACTTCGGACCCTTAACCGGTGCAAGGGGATGGCGAAGACTCTCTTAGCATAACAATAACGACATCTGCTCGGGACACGAGCTTCGAGGTCTCTTGCAGTCCTGTAAGAAAAAAAAAGAGACCTTGAACCGGTCTTCGCAAGCCCCTGAACCCTGAAGGTAACCTCCCCGAGCTCTTGGACTTGGGGTGATATTTCCTAACGCGTCTCGTCATCTTTGACTTTTTATCGAGGAGAACAAAAAAATCTCTCACTTTTTCATATCTGTCGGCACCACCATCTGCGAGATGCGCCGCGGCCTTGAACCTTCAAGCATCACGAGCATTGCGCGATAGCAAATTAAGGGCTTTTATTTATCGTCGTTCGTTGCGAGATAAAATCGATCTTGGACCGTTTTTCTTCCCACCGTCCAAGAGTATGTCATTAATTTCCGGAAGAAAAAAAAGTTTTTCTCTCCCTTGAGTGGAACATATTTTACCGTTTGAGAGCTCGAGAGACACGTCTCTTTATTATTCCGATGTAGCCATTACGTAAAATACGGATATTTGCGAGACGAGTCTCCTTTCAAGACCACGATATTTTTGTAATGAAAAAAAAAATCAATTAATTTCAATAAATATTCATTTGTTACCAAGTACAAAAGTACACAAAGTGACATTTTGTTTTTTAAAAATGTACCATTGTATAAAGATATAATGAAGAAAATATGCAACTAATAACTGAAAAAAAAGCGTGACGAATGATAATTACTAAATTTAGAGCGACCTAATGTTCGTCATTAAGAATAACGAACGGAAATTCCCCAAGCACGAAAAAGATAAAATTGCCGCTGAGAAACCTAAAAACGTTCTAAACAAACGAATTAGGAAATTGAAACGCAGAAGTTTTATTTCGAATTTTTTTCTATTCCTTCGTAAAAGTAAGAGGCCAAATTTGACAGTTTACCTCAAAATTGAATGTAACGATGCAGTGAAGAAAATAACATTCAACACAAAAAAAAATTCCAAAAGTAATAGTAAATAAATGACGAGTGAAAATCGTACTTAAAATTATCGACAGAAATTTCCTAAAAAATCGAAACTGCAGCTGAGCCTCGATAAAACCCTAAATTTCACGAACACGAGCCCGGTAGTTTCATTTCAGATAATTTTTTTCCCTTGTTTCAAATAATTATTGTGATTAAGGGAAAAAAAAGAATTAAAAAGACATCGATTCGACTTTTTTTTTTTGCACACGAAAAATAATACTTTAGTGGTTTTCCAAATTATACAGAAGCTGCTCAAAGTTTCCCGAAAATGGACGTAATATTAAAACCCCTCGCCTTACCCTTTGAGCATCACCCTAATGTATATATTTATGGAAAAATTAGCTTTTCAGAGCAGCTGGGGCATACAAGCGTTTCGAAAGATAATTGCACGTTAATGGCACTTTCCCGAGCACTGAAGATTACACGAAAGTTAATGAGTGAACGACGACATTTGCGCTCTTCCTTTCGTATCTTGATCGCATCGCAATCTCCAATGGCTGAATGTGCGTTGAAAAAAAAACGAAATTCATTCAATTTATTCGTGAAAAAAATAAGTGCTCTCGATGTGCAATGATGACTTTGCACAGCGTGCTCGTAAGCTTCATCTCTCTCGCGTCCGATCAATTGCCCGATTGCAGGTAAGATTTCATGAACGTATGTGTGTATAATTAATGGAAAACTCGCGCCATATGGTCGTGAGGCGATAAAACGCTGGCACGCGTTATTAATTTACAAAAGGGTCCCCTTTTCACAACAAGATGCTCCGTAACGTTTTTTTTTCTTTTTTTTTAATCAATGGCATCCATCGCATCGTTGGTGAGGCACAATGAACGCATGTGCAACATTCCACTGTATTGAAGGAAAAATGAGACGAAAAATATCTAAAAAAATGCCTCATGCAAAATAAGATTACAGCGAATGATTTCTCCGTTTTTTTTTGATAAATATGAAACACAACCTATTGCCATTTTCAGCAATAATTCCAAGAGTAAATATGGAGTCTCGATGCTGTGCCGTCGAGAAAATGGATAAATTTTTATTGCATTCTGGGGAAGAAAGAAATATTCGAAATTGAAAGAAAAATGAACATTCCATCTTGTTGATAAAGGAAATATTAATGATTGAGCTCGTTGAGGTAGAAATGTTTGCATCCGAGGCGAAAAAAAATGATGGTAAGCGATAAAAAAAGGGAATAAAAAGAGCTCGCCATGTTGGTCTCGATGTTTTTTTTTAACGTAACGTTTCTTTTTCTTTTTTTTTAATCTATTGCATTCATCGCATCGTTGGTAAGGGACAATGAACGCATGTGCAACGTTCCACTGTATTGAAGGAAAAATGAGACGAGAAATATAAAAGAAATGCCTCATGCAAAATAACATTACAGTGAATGGTTACTCCGTTTTTTTTTTTCAATAAATATGAAACAACCTGTTGCCATTTTCAGCAATAATTCCAAGAGTAAATATGGAGTCTCGATGCTATGCCGTCGAGAAAATGGATAAATTTTTATTGCATTCTGGGGAAGAAAGAAATATTCGAAATTGAAAGAAAAATGAACATTCCATCTTGTTGAAAAGGGAAACATTAATGATTGAGCTCGTTGAGGTAGAAATATTTGCATCGGAGGCGAAAAAAAATGATGGTAAACGGCAAAAAAAGGGAATAAAAAAGAGCTCGTCATGTTGGTCTCCTGTAGTTTCGTGGTTTTCGTACAAAGGACCTCTCTTTCGAGTGTGACTCTCAAGCTCGAGTATACGCGTGATTGTTGGCATTTCAACGACTAGACATTTCCATAAACGTTGCGCGCATTCTAATTATTCGAGATTTTTTTTCGTTTTTTTTTTGGTTCTTTTTCCATACGACTGTCTTACTCCCTTTCTTTTCCTCGATGCCTCTGCACCGAGTATACTGGAAATTTTATCGATTTACATGAACCATTCTCCGTTTATCCAACAGAAAAATTTATTTTTCTCAAGTACTCAGCAATTGCAAGTGTAATTAAGAAATATTGAATGCAAGATACAGAGCGACAATTTGGAATGACGATAATATTAAAAAGTTATTGGAAAATTATTGAAAAAGGAAATTCAGAAAACTCCTGATTTTTTTCGTACGAAGTCGTCGAATAAATCGCTTATAGTTGTTGGAAAAATTATAAATTGCGAATGAAGCTCGTCAAATAATTTATAATTTAACACGAAAAGCCCCACATTCGTATTTATACTTGTCCGAATTTTCAGCAGCAAACTTTGCGTGTCTCTCGCCTCTCGGCGGTTTGCAATCTCAGAGGAGATACCGGTGATAAATAAAGACGAAAAAAATGGATTAATATTGTTTAACGCTCGTCAGAACAAATTCCAGTCTCCAGTTGTGACTGCGGTGAAACAGAGCTCCGATCGGTTGTAAAAAAAACGTATTTAAACATCTGTTCGGTTGGATCCGTCGCGGTTTTTTGCAGACTCAAAAATGTGCATTTGCGAAAGAAAAAAGATAATTCTTCGTTCGTAACGCGAAACGTTCTTTTCAGTCCTCATCGTTCGTAATTTACGTCGCGAATCGACCAAGAATTTGCTCACCAGTGGCAGTTTCTCCCTTCTTTCGCGGATCACGTTGTCGCAATCGTGTTGAATCAGGGAAAAAAATAACGCATCAAAATTGTCCTCCTTCGAGCTGTCTTTAATCGCGAGGTCAAACATAAGCCGCCTGCAGTACACTTTGTATTAAATTATTTGTCAATACGTTTCACGATTGCAACGAATTCCAAAAATGAATTTTTTTTTTCACCGCACTCAAGTGTGTCGTTAAAATGTCTCAACTTCATGAGAAATTAATTGAAATAGTTGGAGCGAAAGTTCGAGCAGTCGCGTCACTCTTCCCGGAAGAAAAGTCACATTTTCGATTCGAAAATGGCCACGACCACGAACGTAATTTTCTGCCTCAGAAATTGTATTTAAGAAAAAAAAACATACCTATATCTTTGATATCGAAATGATTAATCAATGTCGTGCAGCTTTTGAGAATGAACATTAAAAATCCATGACCATTCATTTTCTACGGATTTCAGAGGCAAAGTGTAATCCGACGACGATTTGTTGAATTTTATGCAAGACCGAAAGAAGGCGAACACTGAAATAATCAGACAGCGAAAAAGAAAAACGCCACAGGCAGGATGGGCAGAAAATAAAAACGGGAAAAAAATTGACAGCGCGCGGAATTCCTCGGTTATTTCCATCTTGCCAATGGGATATAACCCTGTCGTGCAGTGTAACGAGTCTTTGGTCCGGCGCCGACCTCTAATCATCTGCACGGGAATTTACAACCCACTAATCGCGAGAGAGAAAGAGAGGACACAATACAGAAGAGATTTGGTCCCGCTGCTGCTGGTCGTCGGCCTAGCGGACGGAAAAAGACTCCTGCGGAGCTTCTATGCAGCAGCTTTCAAACTTCCGTTCTCGGGCTATCCAGCTCCCTCGGGAGTTGGTCGTAAGAGAGCCTGTAATCATGACAAGAAGATCGAGCGAAGGTTGCTCAAAGAATGCTGTGCCAAAGTCTGGTGTCTTAGGTTCTGATAAAAGTACGATACCATCGAACCCAAACACCGTGGACCCAAACACCCATGCAAAAGGCGGTTAACGGCAAGTTGACCATTTGAGGGTACAAATGAATTGTACGTCTGCTTTTCGGACTCTTTCGGCTTCTGCCATGTGCCATGAAATTCTAGACGCCAAGGTGATTCGCTCTTCATAGAACGAACGTTTTCAAGGAATGTGTAATATTTTAGCGGCTTGTACATCCGGTAGAACGTTTTATGATGAGTGTGCTGCTGATTATGGATCAGCTCCGTTGTGCGCCATGCCAGGACTCGGGTGTAAGTCACGGTTGGAAGACACACCCGCTCCTTACAAATCGTTCGATGTACGGGTGCGATAGACATGGCAAACTGGTTTGAATATAAGGCGAGCTGGAAAAGGAATGATCTTGGAATTTAGACCAGATGACTAATTGAGGGTAGCAGCAGGCTGAAGGAAAGCGTGGAGAAGTGGGTGATGAAAGACTCGTTGAAAAAAATTCGTTAGGCTGCGACTGAAAGGCACTTTGGGGAGAGGAAAATCGTCATGCAAAAAGGTTGAAGTGCGTTAGACGGTAAGGTCAAGGTTGCGATAAAAGAGAACCGGACGTCGATTTGAAACTGGTTGGACACTGGTCATCCAGAAATCCAGCCTGTTTTCTTCGTTTATTTATCTGCTCACTGGCGGGGCGTCTAGCAATAAGAAGGAATCATTTAACCTTGCACATATAGCTCGCTCCGTGATCAACGACCTCGTTTCTACTCCTTCACGGTGTGTGCTTACCCCATGTGTGTTTTATATCTGTGAGGAAGTCTATCGGACGATGGCTTGCAGCGTAAAAAACCAAGGTCATTATGTTGGGTCAACATACGAAATGCGTATCAAGGTTGCTCGAGAGACGATGATTATTTTCGCGTTACTTTCGTAGGTTCGCAATCGCCACCGAGTTGAATTGGTCGGTGAGAAAAAGCACTTGTTTTTTCTTCGCAAATTTTTGATATTGACAAAATCGATATGAAAAGGGCAAGGAAGATCGCAATGAAAGATATCTTGGAAGGATGCTGCGAATCTAGAAAACGGGGTACAATTTTGCGAGTGAGGACTGACGACCGTTGTCCAACGCCCTTGCCAATTCTCCAAGGTCCTCTACGAGTCCCTTTTGGTAGCCTCCTTCGCTGTCGTTTGTCCCAGATGACTTTCGTAGACTCCAAGTTTATCGGGAGATTAACGAACGAATATGGGATGAAGATATCAGCTGAAAACGCAAATTAAGATTGGCTTCTTGGGCGAGTGAGAAAAGGCACTTCTTTTTCCATCGCAAATTTCCGATATTGACAAAATCGATATGAAAAGGGCAAGGAAGATCGCAATGAAAGATATCTTGGAAGGATGCTGCGAATCTAGCGAACGGGGTACAATTTCGCGAGTGAGGACTGACGACCGTTGTCCAACGCCCTTGCCAATTCTCCAAGGTCCTCTACGAGTCCCTTTTGGTAGCCTCCTTCGCTGTCGTTTGTCCCAGATGACTTTCGTAGACTCCAAGTTTCTCGGGAGATTAACGAACGAATATGGGATGAAGATATCAGCTGAAAACGCAAATTAAGATTGGCTTCTTGGGCGAGTGAGAAAAGGCACTTCTTTTTCCATCGCAAATTTCCGATATTGACAAAATCGATATGAAAAGGGCAAGGAAGATCGCAATGAAAGATATCTTGGAAGGATGCTGCGAATCTAGCGAACGGGGTACAATTTCGCGAGTGAGGACTGACGACCGTTGTCCAACGCCCTTGCCAATTCTCCAAGGTCCTCTACGAGTCCCTTTTGGTAGCCTCCTTCGCTGTCGTTTGTCCCAGATGACTTTCGTAGACTCCAAGTTTCTCGGGAGATTAACGAAAGAATATGGGATGAAGATATCAGCTGAAAACGCAAATTAAGATTGGCTTCTTGGGCGAGTGAGAAAAGGCACTTCTTTTTCCATCGCAAATTTCCGATATTGACAAAATCGATATGAAAAGGGCAAGGAAGATCGCAATGAAAGATATCTTGGAAGGATGCTGCGAATCTAGCGAACGGGGTACAATTTCGCGAGTGAGGACTGACGACCGTTGTCCAACGCCCTTGCCAATTCTCCAAGGTCCTCTACGAGTCCCTTTTGGTAGTCTCCTTCGCTGTCGTTTGTCCCAGATGACTTTCGTAGACTCCAAGTTTCTCGGGAGATTAACGAACGAATATGGGATGAAGATATCATCTGAAAACGCGAATTAAGATTGGCTTCTTTGGCGAGAAAGGCTCGAGGGCCGAGCGGAAAGGAATGCGGTCCGTTGGCAGCGGGGCGCGAACAGGTATCATCAGCAGACGGCAGTGTGGTTGGCTCTGGTTGGTCTTCCATCGAGTCTGCCGAGAGTGTCATCGGATTCTGCGTCCTTCCGTCCCTTACACGAATACACACGATCACAAACACGTGTGGGCTCGTCGTGGCCATAGCAGCATCTTTTCTCCATCCCTTACTGATGATCCTAGGTCAAGAATTCGTAAGAACGAAAAAGCTTGTAGACACACGTGTGAATAAGGAATTTAAACTCTCATAGAAATAATTCCAACATCCTCAGCATTCGCATTCCGTTTTCCACCCAGCTTCCAACCGGTTCCTCTCGTCTAAGGCGATGGGAAACTCAAATTGCCCGGGGTTAAAAGGGTTTCCTCCAAAAAAAAAAAAACATCAACGTACTTTCCGAAAAAATTCGGTCAAAGTGTGCACTACTCGAGTTTCACCTCGTTTTAACCAAGTACCCAAGTATAAGGGGACAATGTTCCATTGGTGATGGCATAGACTCGGACAATTGAAGTTCCTTCTTTTGTCCCGGCGTTTTACAACGTGATTCGGCCTTGCTCGAACTTGGGAGGAAGGAAGGCCTTCATGGACTGATGCGGAGCTTTTAAAGTAATGGAACTAACGCCGAAGGTACGCCGGTCGAGTGTCGGAGGAAATCTTAAGTGCAGGGTCTTGGAAAATCTCGCTGTTGGACGTGAAAAAAAGAAACTTCAGAACCGTGACCACAGACGCAACGATTCATCGTGACCATCATCAAATTCTCGCACTTTCGAGTGCTCCCACGCTGCCGACCATACACGTAACCTGCATGGATCATCCTTCCACCGCTGCAGGTACAAACGTATTTTGTATACACTCTGACAAAGTCGGCTCAAAAATTCAGGTGTTTTTTCCCTATTTTCCGGCCTCCACGGTGCGAGGAGCACCGCCAGTCTCGCATAGATGCATTTTTACGCCTACCACTCTCTCCCACCATGATTTCATCGCTGTTTTCCACTCTGAAACGCTTTGGCCGTTTTCCCTCTCCTCTATCACACAAGGGGGGGGGGGGGGGGGAAGGGATGCGGGAGTAAGCCCAAGAATTCCTAGAAAATGAAACTCGCTCTCCGTAACGTTACCTCGAACGTGTGTGCTCGTCTCGCGGCTATTGCGGGTCGCAAGGGTCCATCATTGGCTTCCCAACCGAGCTCCGAGACGCAGGCAACGCGAGCGCGATCGTGACTCTACGCGGGGTCCTTTAACGTTACGGAAAAACCGGAAACTCGCCGATTGCAAGATTTCAAGACTGTAAGTAACATCGTACTTGGGAAAAGTACGATTTTGCGTTGTCTATGTAATACCATTTCCTCGGAAGTGCAGAGAAGAAACGAAGCAGGTGCGTCGCACCTGAAATCGAGGACGGAAATACACCTTGCGTACTAGGCCGATCCATATTCGTTTCTAGCTTCTTTCTCTGCAACGTTCCGGATGAAAATTATCGCAATCTCACAGATGCTCGATGCGAACGATATTGCTCATGACGTCGCAATCAAGTTGATCTCTGTGATATGCAAAATGAAGCGGAACGTCCAATGACATGTTTGCGAAGTACGATTTTCTTTTGCACTTCGTCTTTCATGAATAAGAGACTCGTCCGATGGTTGAACCTTCGTACCATTCGTTGGACTCGAGATTTTGAGAAGAAAAAATCATTTCGACGATCCGAAGGACGAAGGCGATTATAAGCATCCCTCCCCCCTCCACCTGCACTGAAAAAAAATAAACTACTTCCCATTATCATGAAATAACAGCGATTTGATTTTATGGCACTGTGGAAACACGTACGTTCGAGGTCGAAGGGAAATTCGTGTGAAACCCCGAGATCGATGTCATTTTACTCGACCGGAAGCTTTGATTCTCCGATAAGAATTCGTCAAATTCACGAATCGTGTCCAAACGGGACCAAACGTCGTCAATTTCCTTTGGTCCATTCTCAAGAACGCTGTGAGCACTCGGAGAATGAGAGGAAACGTCAGATGATGTATCATTACGCGGACGAAGAAGGAGACGCGCGAATAAATGAGAAAAAAAATAAACTACTTCCCATTAACATGAAAAACAGCGATTTGATTTTATGGCACTGTGGAAACACGTACGTTCGAGGTCGAAGGGAAATTTGTGTGAAACCCCGAGATCGATGTCATTTTATTCGACCGGAAGCTTTGATTCTCCGATAAGAATTCGTCAAATTCACGAATCGTGTCCAAACGGGACCAAACGTCGTCAATTTCCTTTGGTCCATTCTCAAGAACGCTGTGAGCACTCGGAGAATGAGAGGAAACGTCAGATGATGTATCATTACGCGGACGAAGAAGGAGACGCGCGAATAATGAGAAAAAAAATAAACTACTTCCCATTAACATGAAAAAGAGCGATTTGATTTTATGGCACTGTGGAAACACGTATGTTCGAGGTCGAAGGGAAATTTGTGTGAAACCCCGAGATCGATGTCATTTTATTCGACCGGAAGCTTTGATTCTCCGATAAGAATTCGTCAAATTCACGAATCGTGTCCAAACGGGACCAAACGTCGTCAATTTCTTTTGGTCCATTCTCAAGAACGCTGTGAGCACTCGGAGAATGAGAGGAAACGTCAGATGATGTATCATTACGCGGACGAAGAAGGAGACGCGCGAATAATGAGAAAGAAAATAAACTACTTCCCATTAACATGAAAAACAGCGATTTGATTTTATGGCACTGTGGAAACACGTACGTTCGAGGTCGAAGGGAAATTTGTGTGAAACCCCGAGATCGATGTAATTTTATTCGACCGGAAGCTTTGATTCTCCGATAAGAATTCGTCAAATTCACGAATCGTGTCCAAACGGGACCAAACGTCGTCAATTTCTTTTGGTCCATTCTCAAGAACGCTGTGAGCACTCGGAGAATGAGAGGAAACGTCAGATGATGTATCATTACGCGGACGAAGAAGGAGACGCGGGAATAATCTGCGGGTTTGGGAAAAGGGTTGATTTACGTATGTATGTACAAGCCCGTGCTTGATGGGGGTTCGACAAACGCGGTAACGAATATTTACTCGCGTACACACTGACGGGGAATAATAATACGGTGGTAGTGGAAAAGAGAGCGGAGAGATCGAGGCGTGGGCAAAGTGGGGAAAGATGGACGTGCTGGCATAGAGCGAAATCCAAGGATGCTGTGGGAATAGCGAGGAGGGAGGGAGGGCGGGGGTGAGAAAGGTAGCAAGGAGAGTGTACCGACAATGCGGCAGGTACCAATCCCGCAGAGGCATTCCATCAAGATGCTATCGAGGGTGGAGGGCGAGAGAGAAAACGAGGATACAGCTGAGGTTCGGCGAGAGATATTAAAGAGATGCTGCACCGCCGTGTCGAGAGTACCCTCGGACGGAGATGGCAATGTTGCGTCTGGGTGTATTCCCTGTTGCGTCTGTATGTATATATTCAGGAGCGAGAGGAAAAATCGAGCGAAAAAAGGTGGAGCAGGAAGGAGGAAGAGATTGCGGGTACAGCGGTGAGTTGGCGAGGAATATCGGGAGAAGTATCCCGTGGCGTGGTGGTCCACGATGCGGAGAACAGGTTCATCTCTCGCGCACGGACCCGAGATCCTTTTCTTCCCTCTTGGGAATACACATATCGCGTGTGTATATGAAAAGATTTCCGAGTCCCTTGGCTGGTCCACGAAACGCTCTCTCATCGTCTAACGAAAAAAACCGTTGGGTTCTCGGAGACCGCTACGAACGATGCGCTCTAGAATGGTTCCTGGCAGCCCTCGGAGACACGCTACACCCACTGATCCGTCGACAAAATCGCTCTCTTTTTTTCCTATTTTCACGGGAAAGTAACGAACGTTACAACCAACTGGATCAAGCGGATAAAGTCGCGGGTGTCGTGGTAGAACGTGTATAGAACTTTGGACCTGCGATGCCTGAGTGTCCTGAAGGATTTTCGAGTGGTACCGACCGGATGCTTGGAATTTTTCAAAGCAGGGACTTTTAAAGGGACCGCGACAGTCGCTCCCTGTAACTGAGATTCGTACCCTTCAAGGCGTACAATGGAGGCTCGGTTGTCGGTGCTGTCCAGGCACCGCGGTGTGCTGTCAAAAAAGAATTTTCGATCTTGACCTCCATTCACCTCTAATAACGTTTCCAACGTGAAAAACCGTTTCCCAACTGTATTAGGCAGGTCCATTTTGGGAAACTTGGAATTTTATGAAGGGACTCCGCGAATCGTTACTAAGATTTCTCCCTTCTAACCAAGACTGTCGATTTCACTCGTGAGAAGACCGTTTTGCCGACGAAGGGGTACCAATTAAGATTAAAACACATGGAAAGAGCCAACGAAACCAGCGACCACCGGCCTGTAGAGGAAGAACTTGAAATCTTGACCTTGACGAGCCGAGGACAGGGTTTCCACAACGGAGACCTTTTCAGCCGTCCGAACTTGAAAAACAGTCGAGTCCCATCGCGCAAACCGTTTACAACGATTTTTAAAACGTCGAGCAATGAGTATCGAGTGGAAAAGTGAAATTTTCCGCTTGTTTATTCAACGCTGCACACGCGCGCACAAAGTTCTCGCACGCCGGCGAGAACTTTGTTAATGACCTCGACACTGACTGAATCACGCCTGTACGTATAATATTCCTTTCACGGAGCAGACATCCGATAGACGCAACCACTTACGTCGAGGCACCAGTGAATGAAAGCATCGCGTGACGTCCACGTATGCTATCGTGCCGCACTGGCAGTCCTTTCGACTATTCACGCAGTGTGTCTCGTACAGTCTCGTATTCACAGCCGGCATTCGACACCAACAAAAGTGCACGAGACCTCGCGTACTGTACTCGAATAACCTATTACACATGCTATTATTAAACGCAGATATATCGCACACGAATGGCTACACGTAATAGCAAAAAGTGCGTGGGTCTAGACACGATGATCGGGTGAGGAGGCCGAGATAACTCTCGAAATGGCGTCGGAAAGATCGGAGATGAAGAACGAGATCTTTCCACGTGTCGGTACGGTCCGGATTTTAAAGGGCGCTTGATTCTGCTGCTTATATACTTATATATATACACCTGTATACATATATACCTATGTAATACATGGTATATATGTACACGTAGATATATACCTACGTACAGGTGCCGTATACATACATACCTATGTAATACATGGTGTATATGTATACATGGATATATACTTAAGTACAGTTGGAAGAATGGCGTTCCAATGATCCGCGGGGGCTTTGGCAATATGCGATCGTCTCCGGTAGTGCGGCCTCCGGAGATTGGATTAAAGGTCCGCGATGCTGGGACCGCCGGGGTCCATTCTCGTGTAGGGGCGAGGTTTTTCGGTTGAGACAAGAGCACGTGTACAAAAGGAGCCAGGAAAGTAGGAGAGAAGGTAAAGGGACGGAGGAAGACGAAGAGATGAATAGCACGAACAGGAGAGGGAAGTGTGCGGAGGGTTGGGAACCTCAGGAACAACACCGAGAGGAGACAGCGATGGTATGCGGCGGACCTCTCTCGCGCATTCCCATTTTCTTCCTCGTGTATGCGTTGGTGCATGCTCGCACGAATATTTACACGTGCATACACAGGTGGGATTGATATACGTATGTTCCATATGGGGTGTTCCGTTTGTAGGCAAGATTTCTTCTCGTTTATCCACGTTGAAGAACCGACAGGACTATAGGAAACATTTTTACGCGAGTACACAAATTTCGGCTCGATTACCGGCTTGGCTAGATGGATCACTCAGTTTTCCCTCTTTAATCTGTCTAGCAACGACATTCTTCTTTCATTCAACATCATTTTTCCCTGCCCACAAGGTTTTTTTGTAAATAACGAAATAATTCATCCTCTTCCTTCGATGTCCATTTCAATGCCGTAATACCGAAGAGTCTCGATATGCTTTTACCAGCCGCGTTTGAAGTACTCGCTGAGACATCACACGAGAGTTCATCTCGCGTGATGCAAAAGTACACTCGCGGTACGGAGTATTTGCGCGATGATGCGTGAGATGAAATCTTCTCACCGCTCCATCCCCTGCTGTATCTTCCACACACGTGGCGCTTCGACTTCCTTGTGCCACACGTGTTGTATTATATATACATGCGAAACGGTGCTGGCCTTGATCGACATTGAAAGCTCAACCGCGCCTCGTAAATTACGCGCACACAGATCGCTCTGCGCATCACTCGATAAACGTATGTCACTCGCGTGTCGTCATCGATTTATCCGCATCGCGAAAACGACGATGCATCTCGTTCGATGTGAAAGCAAAACTACTTTGTTCGCCATGTCGTTGAATCATCGATTATTTACACTTAATTTGTTGCGAGAGCTCAATTTTGAGTGTTGAATTTTTACAAAGAAAGGCCGAGATTCAATCGTGCATTGGAGCCAACGTTTAGAGGCATTGAAATATTAAAAATACGGTGAGTTTGTTTAAATCGAATAATCCGTTTCACCGTCGTCGCAACTCAGTGTGCTTTTCGAAAATTTGGGGAACGCTACGATTAATTACGCTTTTGGCTTAGTCTCAACCGACACTTTTGTTCAACTCTGCTTGGTACCAAGTCGCGGAAGAATCTCTCGATGAATGTGGCTCGATACTTTTGAGAAACACCCAAGCACCCAAACACAAAATTTTCTCAACTCCACCTGGTGCGAATCTCGAATGTGGGTTGACCTTCGTGCGAATTCGAGTTGGACAATCGTTAAATCGAGACTGTGGCTTCACTCTCGGCCTGTGAGACTCATTTTTGTGACCTGAGCGATTTTATTATAAAATATTATAAAATTACAAAATCACCAAGATAAATCGATAATTTGGTCTCAGATACCAATCCCAGGAAGAGTGTCTCAATTTTCGTAAAAAAAAAAACGATGCAAGAATTTTGATTCCATCGTAAATGACACAAAGGTAAAGAATCCAGAAGGGGTGACCTTGAATAACAAAAATGTGCCATAATTTCTGATTCCATCGAGAAAATAATCGCTACGATCGATTAATCCTTCATTTTTATTCCTCGATCGACCCTCCGACAAGCAGTGCTCCAAATTTCCACCAATTCAACACCCACTCCTTCAGACGTCTTTTTATTCGCAGTGCAGAGGGGGATGGGAAAAGAAATATTTCAGGCTGTCATGGCGGTCTCGAGAAGCTCGTGGGACGCAAACGAGCTTCGCCCAGGGGCCTTCTGGTTGTATATTTTGATCGTTTCTTCACTCTCTCGCGGTATCATCCCGCACTGTCCTCTTCTCATTCACGACGCCGCCGCGGTATCGAGCTCTCTCGTCCGGAAAGAGAAATCGCGCGAGGAGCGTCGGCGTTCCTCGACATCTGTACACATGTACATAAATATACATATAAATATATGTATATTTACACATATATGGTGAAAACAAGGTGCATACACTGTATTTTATACAGCGACTCGAAGATGGGAGTGTAGGGTGGAAAGACGATCGCGAGGAAGGGACATGGGAACCGCCCGGAGCGTGTCAGTGCACCCTGCCAAGCGAAGGCTCTCGACCGTACATTGTAAATGCAAATAAAATGTTATCTTATCGCTCAGCTTTGAAAAAAAACCCCCATGCCATTGCGTCATGCCTGTTTCTCACTGCCAAACGAAAAAAACCGGCATCTCCACCAACTAGACATTTCGCGAACATCAACAATGAAATCGTGATCGATTTTCGTTGTCTTGATTTATTTATTTCAGCGATTTTTCTTTTTTTTTTTAATTTGAAAAGCGACGAAATCGTTGGTCCGTCCGAGGTCGGGTAAGGCGAAACCGCCGGTCCACGGTGATGACGAAAAAATAATATCGATGATAGGAGGAGGAAGAAAAAAGAGCAGATTAAGCTTTTTCAGCGGCGAGAAAAGAGAAATTTGAAAAGAAAGAGACTCCGGTGGGAGTGTGAGCGAGAGGAAGAGGAAAGAATCGAACATCGATTGTAGAGGAGGCGGTATTTTAGCGCACTATGGCGCCCGAGTCGTTAGTGGATTCTTGGTAAAGGATTTAATTTATTTGGACGTTCGAGCTCGGGCCTTTCGAGTAAAACCTGGATCGAAGTACCCTTTTCACGCAACGCCGAATAGAAGGCCGAATGATTTCGTCATTGGACCCAGAGACTTATCGCGCTACCAACCGCTTTGTCATTGGATATTTCATTGCCATTCGCGTTTTTTTTCTTTTTTTTCTTCGAATGAAAGAATATTATTACGAATATTACGCAACTATATCGAGGTAAAAGCGACGTGTACAATCACGATGATGACTTTTGAAACGAAATTTGAAAAATGTCGCGTGTCGAAAGTTCAAATGCTTTTTTCTGAAAAATGAGAAGAAAAGCTGTTAAAAATTCCGCGTGAAATGTTGCTCTACCGCAGCTTCGCTATTTTGATGCGAAATGATGATTTTTTCTTCAACTTTTGTGCACTCAAACAGACCAAGTGCGGAATAAGAATATATCAATTGAAAAATTTTCTCAAATTTATCTATTCCTCTCCCATCTGATTGTCCACGTCCGAATGGAGACAAACGTGGATTTAAATCGATGGAATTTAATTTTCGAAAATCGTACGTCGCGGAAAAAGAGAGGCTGCGACCGATCATCGCATTTTGCGGGTGGAGATCCCACGATTTTTGTCCCTCTTTTTTCGTGACTTTTTCCAATGGTCATTGGGCCGGTTCGGAGGGATAAAGGTGCAAATATCTCGCGGTGATAATTATCGGTGTGAGAAACTTCGTGCAACACAGCCAACTGGCATCCCAAAGAGCTCGTTCGAGAGGAGACTCGAATGAGACGCTCACGAAGGATTTCAGAGTGAAAAAAAAGTCGGCAAAATTGCTCGGAAGACGAATGATAGGTAAGAGAGAGAGAGGGAGAGCGTAACAATAGACGAGAGAGATGAAAAGAGGCTTGATTTACACATCGAGTCATTAAATTGGACGTGTGAGGCTTTGCCGACGTACGCTGGCACAAGCCCGAGGAATGACTCTTCGGGATTTCCTTAATAAGATCTTAATTGCGCTTTCGCGATACATCGAAGCTCCACCAAGGTGTCTTCGTACACAAGGACGGTCGTATACAAAGTTTGCCTTTATGATGCATTCGAATTTCGCGTTGCTCAAAGCGGTACCAAGTCTACAAACTACACGAGCGAACATTTTTAACGTAAAAATCAAGTGAGGAAAAAAATTCTAAAGATCAATTACAGACTGTCTCGTGGGAATATTTATTCCCACCGTTTGCGTAACACAAAAAAGAAAATTTTGCCCTCGCACTCAACCGCACTTTCCTTTGTCCAAAAACTGTGTGACGTTTACCATTAAAAATCGAAAAAAAATCTTGTGATTAAAAAAACCCGATTTTTAGCGAAAAAAGTAAGTTCGTAGAAAATCTGCTCGAAAAAGGTGCCATTAATTAAAGACGAGATAATTACGTCGAGAGGAGGCAGCCGACAATGACGAACGGTCGGTCCAGCGATTCCCAAGATATCTCGCGCAAAAGCGATTTCGAAAGTGTTGTTTTGAAAAAACGACGGTCGTAGCTGTGTGACGTTCCCTCAGCCTGACCCGTACCTGATCCTTCTCCACGAAAATGCCCGTAAATCAACGGCTACTTGCCGGACCGATTTCAAGCCCAGCCTGGACCGTCTCGACGCGCGACTGTTCCGAGAAAAAAAATGAAAATCATCGATTTTTTTCGAAATTTCAACCGCACGTACCCGCTCAACGAAATCACTGTGAAATTCATCGACGAAAGGCGTTACTCCACCAACGATCCAAGAGTGTTTTCCCCACTCTTTCGCGCTCTTTTGCCATTGTGAATTTGGCTGCCGAAAGTTCGCCACCCAGAGGACCTCTCACGATTCGTACATGTGTATATACATTGCGGTTCACATTCACGAGAAGGGTCCGCAGTTGGAATGCGGTTCTACGGGCCTCTCGCACACACACACACTCGCGCAGAGGCACACACACGCAGAAAGGTATGAAAGGGTGCGTGGTCCACGTTGCGTCTATGGTCGTGAAGACACGTTGGTGTTGGATGGCTTTCCGCGAATAGATGATGACGGTGTGTACCTCGATGTGGTCTATACGGTTTGCCTCGAAGTTATGCCGCCCTGGTGTGTGTAACTCTCCGGAGAACGTTGAACAGGAACAACAAGACACTGGGAATATCAGGGATAAAGCAGAAAAAGAGAGAGAGAGAGAGAGAGTCTAAAAAAATGAAGAAAAAAAAGGATATACAGGATTAAGCTCCGTTGAAGGTTCGCGTTGTAGCCTTGCGTGCTACACAACGTGTGTACTCGAAGCTCTCGATCCTTCATGGACGTTCCACCTCCGCTGGACCGAGTTTTCTGCAAGACGCATAAAGCAGATGCAGCGATAAATACAAAAGGAAACGAACGCGGCTCGAACGATCCTTGTTCTCAAATTTTATCTTTTCGATCATCCCAACAATTTCTGCAATTGATTAGGCGACTCGTGTTTCCCTCTTTTTTTTCCGAATCGTGCATGTACGTCGTTTCGTAACGATCGTCACTTATTGCTTCACTCCGAATGCCTCGTTAACTCGGCTGAACTCTGACGAAGCCGCAGTGTGGTTGGTGATCGCATCCTGCGGTTCCTGGCTCTCTCCCAGCGATTATGGTCGCTGATCTCTCGCGTATCGATTCGATTTGCCTCCGGTAAGAAGGGGGGGCTTCTCGAGCCCGTGAAAATCGTCAAGATTCGCGCTTCGTGCGCTTCTTCGTCGAGGCAAAACGCGCAGGATTTACCGATGCCTCTTCCAGCTTCCACGTGAGATCACTCGATGGTCCAGTCGAATTCGATCGAGTTCCGTTCTCGCGGAACTCGGATCGGCCGATTTTTTTCGATGGCCGATCAGACCCCGCATGAACATTCCACGAAACGATTAAAAAAAAAAAACGTCCCGATTTTGTCGTAAATAATCGTTGAACGATTGAAAAGTCAAGATGCGGCTGTTTCTGATGATGAGTTATCCATGGAAAGTGTGAATTGTTGTTCGTCTCGGCGATCTTGAAAAAAAAACAAGTCCTCGCATGGTCGAGGAACGAGAGGAAGGCGGAAGGTCGCGGGAGAGGAGAAAAGGGCGAGGGAAAAAATCGGTCGGAGAACGATTTTTGGTCCTCGACTTTGCCGATTCGCGAATCTATCGTTTGCCAGCTTCTCACTTGATTCTTTCATTCCGCCGGTATCTCTCAGCTGTATAATGGCCCCGAAGGTGTCCTTCTTTCCATATCCAAGGACTCGCCGACACTCCGGTGGGTACCCACCATACGCGTGCATATTTTATTCTCCAACCGAGGATCGGAGAAACGATCGAAGCTGCATTTATTCTTATCGACGATCGGATGGTCCAGGTATATTTGAGATCGCAAAGACTTTAGCTCGAATTTCAATTCCCACGAATAGGACCAACTTTTGGAATCAAGGACCAAGGAAAATACGACTAAACTTTTTACTACTTCCGGCTGAATACTCCATTTTCTCGCTCTTCGTTTTGCCTACTCAAAGTCGCAAAAAACACGAGTCGAAAAATACGTCGTCAGGAGGACGTTTTTCCGCCGCAAGATCTTGGGTATGAGGAGTCGTGGAAATTGACGATTTCGATAGTTTTTCTCGAAAACCAGACGGTGGATTCCCAAATTATCTCGACGATAGTCGTATGATACCTTTCTTCACAAAAGTGCAAAACCCCGAGCCGCGAATTCGGAATTTCGGTGAGCCTTAGATTCGCGCGAAAATCTCCTTCTCCCGATTTATCGAATATAACGTATTTTATTCTCCAACCGAGGATCGGCGAAACGATCGAAGCTGCATTTATTCTCATCGACGATCGGATGGTCCAGGTATATTTGAGATCGCAAAGACTTTACCTCGAATTTCAATTCCCACGAATAGGACCAACTTTTGGAATCAAGGACCAAGGAAAATACGACTAAACTTTTTACTACTTCCGTCTGAATTCTCCATTTTCTCGCTCTTCGTTTTGCCTACTCAAAGTCGCAAAAAACACGAGTCGAAAAATACGTCGTCAGGAGAGCGTTTTTCCACCTCGGTGGATTCCCAAATGATCTCGAGGATAGTCGCATGATACCTTTCTTCACAAAAGTGCAAAACCCCGAGCCGCGAATTCCGAATTTTCGGTGAGCCTTAGATTCGCGCGAAAATCTCCTTCTCTCGATTTATCGAATATGACGTCCCGTGATAACGAGGCTCGCCGTATCGTCGATAACACAGAGCCAAGCGCG
Organism: Heteropelma amictum; assembly: GCA_959613375.1. Classification (NCBI taxonomy): domain Eukaryota; kingdom Metazoa; phylum Arthropoda; class Insecta; order Hymenoptera; family Ichneumonidae; genus Heteropelma; species Heteropelma amictum. Next base: position 30,495,994 of record OY390721.1, read on the forward strand.
TACCCGGGTGTTCTTATGGAAACGAATAAAGGGGGTTATCGTAATGGGAAAGGAACAATTATATACTCGGTATCTGTACCCGGATGTAAACACCGCGCGTGTTGGTTTCATTCTTTAACCTCGCAGGGCGCAATCATCGCGATACTGCAAAACACAGACGATGACGCTCATTGCGATTACGCTCGTAAAAGAAAGTACGGCAACTTTGCCGCAAGTGGGCGCGACGTTACGATGTTATTTCGCCTTTTTTTGTCTTCTTCACGTTGGTGCGAAAGATAGACGCGGAAGAGAGTGCCCCGCTGACGGAGCGACGGAGAAGTCGTAACGCCGCGGGATAGCGGCGCGTGTGAACGCATATCGGTATCGCGCGGGTTATACGAGCTGGATCGTAATTGTCATTCTCTTATCATCGTGTTACTCGTGACACCAGCTGGTAAACTTTGAACCGCCCGGAATGCCGCGTCAACGAGGATTTTGACTCTTTGACGACCGGGAGAGCTCTCATCAGCGGCAGAAACGGGCACTTCCGGTATAACAACGTCGGTCGTTTTGCAGCACGCGAGAGAGCCAAGGGTTGCCGGTAAAATGACCGCCGCGGCAACGTATGTGTACGTGCGCGGGGGAAGATTACCCCGGCAGGCATGCAGATGAGAAAAGAAATAAATATCGCGTGCGCGCTGCTGAATCTCCCGAAGCGGGCGATCTCTTCCCGACGCCGCCAACGTAGTTCCCGACAGCGCCATTGCTTTTGGACCACCGGCACTTCCAGCCACTCCCGGGTCCACGCTTCGTAACTCTCTCATCTCTCGCTCTCCTCTCCTTCGTTTTTTCTTCCTCCTCTCCCGTTTCTTCTTTTCTCTTCTTTTTTCTTCGGGCGCGGCAATTCTTCGCACGGTTTCTGTGCTCCTCCGTCTTCCTCGTTGCTCTCACACGGAGTGTGCTCTTTTCGCGCATCCTTTCCCCCCGTGGGTATCAACCATCCCCTCGGTATGTGTGTGTATATAAATCTGTGTAGTTATCCCGAGTGTATATGTACGTATTCGCGTTCGCAGGAGGTTCCTTCTCGTTCTACGACCCAGCAACAACGCCCTACGTGTTTATCCTTCTCGTTTTTCCATCACACACATGCGATCGCCTTTTTATTCATTCCTCTTCAGCTTTGTTCCAGGAGGGTGCTGCTCGAAGATTTTTGCCGCATGGGAGGTGGTCCGAACGTCGATTGCGCACAAAATTGACTGTACACTCGAACCGCGAGCCTATCGACGTATTTCTCGAAAGGATTTATTTCAGAATTTGTCCGGGAAAACTGGGCGTCTGGAATTCGTTCGATTTTTTCGAAAACTCTTCGGCCTTCTACCGAAAATTGAAGATCGAAGAGGAGACACTCTGCGGTATCTTTTCGAGAAATTACATCAGAATTCACGAGGAATTGATGGGGTCAGCATCAACGCTGTACCTCGGTAACATCGTCGCCGGATCTGGCCAATAATCGCTGAAGATTGACGAACTTTGGTCGTAATCCGTCGGTACCCTCCCGACACCGATGGCGTCCAAGACGACTCGACCCCGGCGAATTCTCAGGCGGACAGGGAGCGCATCTCCCGGATGATTTAAAGATCATAATATCCAATTCGCAAAATTGTACTTCCTGCGCACGTAAAATAATAATATCGCACACAAAGGAGCCCCTCCTCGACTTACATGCACAACGAGCATTAAAAGATGAACCAACAAGCTCATCGCGCAAACCGGCCATCACGGAGAGTTTGCCCAGTCAATTATCGGGAGGCTGGGCGAGCGAGAAGTTTGCGTTCCCATAGACATTTTTCGCCTCGCGTATGCATACGGATGTAACCTCGCGTCTTCGGTGTGAGAGCGCAAACGCTGGAATTGAGACGCGAGAGAAAAGCAGCGAAAAGAGCAAGGACCAGAAACGAGAATCATCGCGAATATAATTGCTTAATCCGTTGTTGTAACGAGGATGAATATAAATAAATATAAGAATGAGCAACGGCAGACCCTATGACACGTTGTCTAATGGACCATCTCGAGGATTCCCTCTCTCGCTCTTTCTGATGGACTTGATTGTCGCTCGCGGATGGCAATTTAAACGCGGAATCGTTGTTACGTATCATTCACCCACACGCATTTGGAACTACTGGTCCATTGGAGGAGGGGACCACAGTTGACACGTGATACGACCATCGGTCTTTTGTCTCCTGCTTCGGTATGCTTGTGGGATTATACGCTGTACCATGTGGGGCTACACAGGCTCGTCTTTGGAGTCTTTGGAGTCGCAGATATATATAACTGCGGGTCATCGCAATGAGCACTCTCGTGGAAGGGAAACGATTTGTTTAAAGCCTCATGGCACAGAGAGGCACGACGATAAGGAGAGAGAAAGAGAGAGAGAGAGAGAGAAAACCGTGACGCCTTATCCCCTAATAAAGCTTCATCCCGCGGAGGCTGCGATGGAACAATGAGAGAATGAGAGAAGATGCTCTCTGTCCGGGCGGGACCTTTACGCCGCAACTCGGACCCGAGTCAATGAATCTGCTGGCCTTTTCCCATGCTCGCGGCATGACAACGGACCAGCGCGATGAGTCGCGTCATCGTCTCATCGCGTTTTCTCGTCTCGCCCTCCCTGGAACCTCCTCTTTCATCTCTGAAACGTGTATGCGTACGCGCGAGATCGCCCGAGGAATCCCCCGCTTTCCCTTCATTTTTGCACATCCAGGATGCTCCTCCGTACTCAAAACGTCGACTTTTAGCCTCTGAGTCATTCGCGTCAAGGCAGAAGTATCCCTCGACACTGAAAAACACTCGTTCGACTCTGCCGTCGTTCCTCTCGGACCCTGTGTTTGGGTCGGAATCGAGACGGTTGGGTCAGAGTCGGAGATGAAAAATACGAACCACCAGTTCCGGCGGTTCCTTGAGAAACGTTGATTACAAGGGAGAAAACCCGTCGATCACACTTTTTTCTTGGTGCATCAGCGAGAACACGTCAGCGATGAAATTGGTTATGACAGTTTCGACTCTTCGCGTGTTCGAGCGGACACTCCGATGCCGAAAGACACCCCTCTCGGGGTGTCTCGTTTTTGGTCCAGATTTTCTCTCGCAATTGCGATCTTTGGAACGTGTATGATTAGTATAGGAAAAAAGGTGTATTTTCGTCCTTTTTCATGACACATCGGCGAAAGGCTTCATCTTTAAGGGGTGAAGAAGATTTTTTGTCTCTTTATTCATCCCTGAGAGAATTCTACTGCTCCGGACTCCCGCTCATTCAGCTTGACCTCCCACCGCTATTTAATCTTCTTCCCTGTCGTTTTTTCATAAATCTCACAAGGATGCTGATGTCTGAGCGCTTTGCTGCCATTCAGGATGCTAAAATGACGTCAACGAACTCGCTGAAGCTTTCACACGAGTTTCTTCGGTTCCCATCTTTGGGAATTATCGGTGAACGATAATATCGATCGAATTTGAGTATTTTTTCGATGATGACAAGGATTAAAAAAAACCCCGTTTGAGCTTGCTCCAGCGACGATTAAAAATATCGATCAGAGTGATGGATCGACCTGGAAAATCATCGAAATTTCAGAATCAAGTTTCTCTCGTGTTCATCGAAAGCATGGACTCTGCACTTTTTCTGGATGCACTCTGTCGCGTCCCCGAACTCTAGGAGAGGTCTTCGGCTTGGTTGAACTTTCGTTCAACCCTCGCAGGGCTTCATATCCTCACCAGGACACCATCGTGAGAGTGAAAATTGATCCGAAAAATTGGACAAATGAAATTCAATTGTAATCAGCCCCTCCAAGGATTTAAATCGTTTTCTTCCTTCTTATGACGAATTAGTAATTATTATTCATCAAAAGCTCTTAAATTCAGAGCAAAAAACATTCAGAGCGAACAAATTTCACGATCTGCAAAATTATAGACATTTTTTTTTAACTTTATCGTAGAATATCCGAGTAAAAACAGCCTCCGTATTTCGTAGCTATACCAGAAAATCGGTGAATTACCGAATTTTGTGTAAAATCGCGTCGTTGCGGAACTTTGTTTCATGAAACTTTCACGCGCGAGCATATAATTATCGTACAAATTCTGAGAGTGCGCGTGGGTGTTTTTTTTTCGCCCAATAATTTTTCCACTTTGTTTTCTCTCATTGGTCCATGAGAGTGAAACGCGCGGAGAGCCTGAGCATCTGTGAAAGTTGTTACGAAAAAAAATGGAAGGCAAGAGCGAGAGAGATGCGAAAATCGCACATGTGCGTTTGGGATGCTGCTGAGAGTCCGCGTCGAGCGTCGAAGCACGAGCGAGAGCGTTTGGAGCTTTCGTGCCAGCGCGGAATATAGGAAAAGACGAGAATCGGATGGACCAACGCAGAGTATATAGATCATACGATCGTCTTCTCTTTCCTCGGAATCACACGTGTCTAGACTCACAAAAATGCAAACCCCATCATCTTTTTTATCGTTATCTCGAGAATATTCAGATGGCGCAACCTGCTCCGGAATATATCACATGCAACCATCACGCGCGCGTTAATTAAGGAGTTTCACGCGCGTAATTTATGACTCAATAAAACAAAGGACGTTTTTCCTCCTTCGAACGGCAAAAATAAAATAGACCACCGGTTATTTTTATTATCAAAATTACACTTGAACGTAATTTTTTCAGATTACTCGATGATGCGAAAACACTCGAGCAAAAATCGAAAAAGACGTTTTTGGAGTTTTCGAGTAACTTTTTACAACATTTTCAACTTGACCTTTATTCGCGTAAATAAAAATAAAACAAAAAAAAGCACACACACCTACAAAAAGAAACGAAATGGCGGTAAAGTGGACTGAAAACTGATAATTTTCGAATCGTGTTTTCGATTTCGAAAAACGAAACGAATTGCCATGCGCGCATTTTCAAAACCGTACCGGTCGAAGCGGCGATTCTTGGCCCTATACCTCGCGGGATCTCGAAAAGGTGTCCGAGAGACGCGTGAGTGCCCAGCCACTCGCGCGGTCCAGCCGGCGACGACACAAAGAAGCGCACGCCTGTATGGTTTGCTCACCGTGCGTGCGGTAATTAAATTGTTTGAAATGGCAGCAGAAAGAGAGAGAGAGAGTGTCTTTGCGATGGTGGCGAAGCTCGTGTAAAGCTCATGGAAAAATAAAGGAAGCAAAACGAGAGATAAAGACAGAGATTTCGTGAGCGCCAAAAGGGGGGGAGAGAAGTACAACAAGGATTTACGAAGATGCGCCGCGGGGCTCGTTTGGTCGCGCGAAACGAGTGCTAAAATTTGAAACCAGGCTTTCGTCCAAGACGAGCCTGTATTTGACGTTAAGTAATAGCCGGCAACGGTATTTATTACCTGTCTTCCCACACAAAGAAAACGATTTCACAGACTCTCGTCTTTTTTGTGAATATATATATACATATATATGTATATACATTTATATACAATTTACTTGCGCGTCTCTCGAGCGGTTCTATTCCCTCATCTTTTCATCTCTCGCATAATCATCCATAAAGATATCAAAGAACGTACCGTACGTGATTTGCGAGAGCTAAGAAAAGCCTCTGCTGTGTAGCTCCGTAAGGACAAAAAGATTCAATGGAAAAGTGTTGCGCTAATAGCCGCCGGTAAAAGTGAGTACGAAAGGAGACGAAGATTGACGAGCCCGCGGATGTAATACGATCCAAATTTCTGGACCAAAGGCACAAAGCGTACGACTTTTGACGGTGACGATGATTCTGGCCGAGTTTTTGATTTTTCGGTATTTTCGTTTCGATATTACAGGGTGGATGACGCTAGTGGCGAACAAGATTCTGGTGGGAAAAGTTTACGGACATGTTTATAATCGTGCGAAATTCGTGAATAAAAGATACCATCGTAATTTCGGTAAAAAATGTGAGAATTGCAATTTTGCGAAAAATTTTCTCGAGCGAAAACCGTTGGGGGAACATCGCTCGCACTTTTTGGCAAAAAACTGGATAAACCGACGTACGTATATATGCGGTATATCGCGATAATTGGTTATAAACCGACTCAATTTCATTCACAAATGCATTCATTCATAACCGCGAGATTACGGTGAAATTCCGGCTCGTAAAACACGATTCGTTGGGGGGAAAAAAACGCTGAAATAAAACGCGTATTTAATAATAGCAACCGGACGTACGAGGCCCTTATCGCACTTACGCGACGTCGGTTTCAACCAAAGTTCCTGGCGTCATTCGCACAAGGACCTTTTTATATCCTGCGGATAAACATTACGATGTAAAAGATACCAGAAAAAGCCTCACGTTTCTCTCCTCTGATTTTTCAAACCACATGCCATATCGGAACAGAAATCGCCGAAGAAAAATCGGCGATTTTTGTTCCTCAATTAAAGAAGAAGAAAAATTACACAGCTTCGGTCTGAGATGAGGTCTTTAATAACGAAAGAGAGAGAGAGAGAGAGAGAGAGAGAGAGAGAGAGAGAGAGAGAGAGAGAGAGAGATGTTCTCGGCGAATGACATTTCGTTATTTATCGCTTCTTCGGATAATCGAGGGTTTGAGTAACGTTGGGGATTTAATTCGTGGGTTCAACGGTGCATGTAATAATATTGAATGTTTCAGCAACGTGTGCTGGGGATTAATATACGAGTTTTGGAAAGAATGCGGAATTCTGGTACAGCAGAGAGCGTATAGCGTCAAAAGTGAGAGGGAGAGAGAGAGAGAGAGAGAGAGAGAAAAAAAGGAGAATGAGAATGGTGCGCGGAGAAACCAAAAGGAAGATGCCTCGGAGGGAGAACGTTCATTCATAAACGCTCTCGGCTGAGGCGTCAATGGATGCTCCTCTAACCGAGCGAAACAGCATTTTCCCTTCTCTCCTCTCAGCCTCCCCGGGCTCGTATCTTCTTCTTCCTTCTCCTCTTCTTTTTCTTATTATTTTTCTCTTATTCCATCATTCTTACTCAACCCGCTGCTTTTCAGCCAAACCTCGCGTATCTCATCCCTCTCTCGAATTACTTGCACACTGCGTCCGTGTATCATTTCGAGCGACGATGTATATACTCGCAATAAAAATTTGTGGCGAAAGGTCCACGCGAGAAAACGTCATTTCACGTCGAACGAAATTACCCGCACGAACGATAATGAAACGAACGATCGAGGAATGTTTAATGCGAATGTTTCAGGAATGTTCAACGAGCTTCGCAAATTTCGATCGGACGACGGTTATTTCTTCAACTTTTCGAGAGAAAATAGAAATTTTGAGTACATTAACGTGACCAGATTTTTTCATCTCTCGATCCTTCTGACAAAAAGTTTATTGGGTCCTGAAGTTGGTCCATGATCGAAAAAATATGCAAAATGTGCGAAATAAAAAAAACTGCATCGATTTTGAGGCTTAGGAACTTGGTATGTTCGAAACACCTCGAAAATGTCGAAATGTACGTTTTGGGGCTTTAAAAAAGTTCCATCTCGTGGACCCTCGAGAGAGAGCCAAGTTTGTGCTGAAATATATTAATTATGACGTCTTTTCGTGCGAAATAAAAAAAACTACAGCAATTTTGAGGCTTCGGAACTTGGAACTTATTTTCGACCGTTGTACACCTCGAAAATATCAAAATGTACGTTTTGGGGCTTTAAAAAAGTTCCATCTCGTGGACCCTCAAGTTAACCCATAATTTCTTACGTTACAATATTTTTCCTAACACGGTTCGTTCTACAAAAAAAATGCCTATTTCCGAGGGTTATTCGTTCTCCGTTCTATTCCCTCATTTTGGAGCTTCAGAATTCAACTTATTCTCCATCCGTTTATTCTCGATTCTATCCTCATTTTCCCTTCGACTTTTTCATGATACGAGCTTGATGCACGTACCGTGTGTTTCGTTCACCACCGTGGCGAATGCCAGCTGCAGCAAATGCAGCGCGACACGTTACACTTGTGTGTACAAGCGATGCAACAGTGCGTTGTTCGAGGAGAGTCCCCTCACAATGGCGAGAGATGAGAAAAAAAAGAAAGGAATACACATACTTTCGCCGCCCTCTTGTCTCACCCCCGGAATTTCTCCCCGAAAAATAAGGCACGACGAATCCCGAAAAGTCCCTCGTTTCTCAACCGCAATTCGATACATATTCGTTCAACCATTCCAATTTTTCTCCTCGCATTTTTCTCGTCATCATTGCCTGAGAAAATAAAAAAATCATCAAAAAGTCACTAATTCCAAAATTTCCCGCATTATTCTCCGACAAAAGCTTGGAATTTTTGAAAAAAACGTCACTTACGAAAAATCACTACAAAATATATCGTAAATTCATAAGGGAAAAGTGTGTTAACGTTCAATTGGAAGATGGCTTTTCGAGAATGAGCCAAAGATCGTTAAAAAAAATCGTGAAAAATCAGGCCTTCGTCCGAATTCGACGAGGCAGGGAGGGGCGGGGGGCACTCGAGGGGCGAGAAAAAAATAAAGTAACACAGCATATTTTTCGGTCCAAGAGATTATACATTTTGCTGTCTCTCTCTCGCTTTCTCTCAGCAAAAGAAGAATAAATGGTGGGGCTTCGTTCGACGGTGCGAAAAATGCGTGAAACCTCAGACGTGAGCTTGTCCCCGCGTTCGATTCCGTCATCCGACCGTGCCCCACGCCTCGTCGATTTTACAACGCCCGACACAGCACAGGCGCGTCGATATCAAAAGCGAACCAAAAAAAAACAAAAAAAAAATAACGCCAACACACCAATAACAAAAATTAATGCGATTAATCGGCGAACGTACACGCGTGCATGCACGAACTCATCGACGAACCTCCCCCGTGGGTTTATCGATGAATGAACGGAGAAATACACGCGAATTGACGCAGAGGAGAAACGCGATGACGGCAGTCTCCCGTATGATAAGTGCACTCTGCGAAAAACGAGACGCCGGATGTGACATCATTCCGAGCGCGTATTACTCTCTGCATGTACTTATATACGCATATATGTGACGACCGAAGAAGAGACAACAGCGAAACGGAATTAAAAGAAGAAAAACGATCTTTAATCGAGAGAGCGAGAAACATTTTTGTAAATACACAAAAATGCGCGTGCGACTTTTTTTACACTCCAAATCGTTAGTTCACAGTCTAAAAACATTGTCGGAAATTTTTTCAAAATTTTCAAACGCCATCAATCCCTGCCTAAATGACGACGCTTTTCCCGTTTGATCAACATGGGATTTCTGCACTTTTCGGATATTAATTTTTTCCACGCTTATTATACTCGTTAAATTTGACAAAATTCTCCAAGTATGATCTATTTGGATGGGCAAATGTCGCCGACAAGCATTTTTTCGTTAATTTTCAAATATTGGGAAATTTATTCGGAAATATGGTAAAAACGAATTTTTTCAAAATCGATTTCACCCGATGCTCGAGGTTTTCTCCATGCCCCGATTTGCACTCACTCGTGAAATCGTGTTGGAGTTTCGTCGTCGAAATCGTAGTTTTGGATTTTCAAAATCGATTAAAGTAAGCCGGAAAATCCAGAATTTCGAGTTTCCCACGCGTGAATCAGCCTGTACATGATATTCGCAGTTTGCCACAACGCCCATATACTCCTTCGACTCCCCCGCGCATATCTCGGGCCCTTTTGAGCTTCTCCAATTCCCGGGTGGTATACAGGCACCAGAGACACGAGAGCGCAAATATCAATTATGAATGTGCTTTGGAGCAAAGTCACATTTTTCTAAAAGTCGTTTGCCCAAATAGAAGGGTGAGTTTAGAAGTCCGATTAATCAGCCAACATGTACACCATATTTGTGGAGACTCTCCAAGAAATAAAAAAGTCTGAATCGTCAGGCAGAAACTCTCCAAACATTTTCTCAAAACTACACACCCAAGTTCTAATTATTGAGTAACTAAATCGTAAGCGACATAATTATCCCGAGAGCATTTACACATTTCCATTCAAACGATACAATTCGTCCCCGACAGACTCGAAGATTCTCGAAAAACCGCATTGACAGCTGTCATTTAAATTTTTGACATATTTTTTCAATTTCCCTCGTTGCTTTCAAACGTACGATCTGTTTTCTCGGATTGTCACTCTGTATGAAGCATATTCCCGATAGCGGAATAAGCTCTCGGGCTTAAATGCTTCAAATTAAAAAAAAAAAAAAACAAAAGCATATTCCCGATGAATAACTTTGGAAAATAACAAATTACTCCGTGTGTCTCTTATCGCTGATTTAAATGGACATCCTGATTGGTTTTTCCACTGGCTTTACTTGATTTTCTCCCACGAAACACTTTGGTTTCGTTGGGAGCAATTTCGCGAATGGATTCGACGGTGTAGCGATTTAAGTGCGCTCACGGGGTCAGCCCCACCTTCGCTCTTTTTCCTCGATATAACTTCGAGTCACACTTTGCCGATACGTTATCAGGATACGTATATAAACCTGTACGGGCAATAATACCGTATATGGCGTTGGTATATAGTGTATATACACGCATATGTACATTTTCATGTACATATGCGTGTATATAAGGCACGTTTCGCGCGTAGGTTCGCACGATGCCGGCACGGCGACGCGATCGTAACTCGCCTTCGAGCGATAGCACCGCGGCTCGGCCCTCGCCTTTTTTTTATCCTCTTCTTTTCCTCTTGTACTTTTGGAGGTTGTTACATGCGTGTATATGTGCAAGTCTTATGGGAAACGTGTACGCGATCGTATAAAGTATTGCAAACGTACGTTACCCACGATATTACACGTATATACATGTATCATGCATGTACATGTACACAGGATGTCCCAAAACTGAGCGTCAATAACGGAAACCAGACGGGAAACGAAATTTCGAAATTTCGAGTCGAAAAATCCCCGAGCGTCAATTTAATCGTTGAAATAACACGGACAGGCCTCACTTCGAAAACTTCAAAATGGACGATTTGGAGGGTTGAAAAAAATGACATCTCGCGAACGGAAAATATCGTCGTTTTTCTTTCGAAGTATGTTCATTTCGACGGCTTTTTGTGCACGAAAAAATCAGCGTCGATTTTGAGGATCCGGAAATTGGTGTTTTCGATCGTTGCTGCTCCGAAAACGTCAGAATGTGGGTTTTGGGGGTTGAAAAAGCGTGTACGTAAACGTACAGAGTATTTTTTTCATCGTGGGAGTTTATCGGGAAAATGTCGTGCTCGTTACGCAGACAGGTATGGAAATACCGTTATAGCTTTTTCTCCGTTCCTAATTACCGGCAGTCGTGTGGCGAGCGCATCAGACGCGTCGCGAAGATAGTTTTTTTTTTTTTTTTTACGGCGCCGGAACGCGAATTTAGCTCGTCGCCCTCGCTCGCATCAAACGTCAATGATATCGGCGCCTGACTCGTCGGTATATCTAATGATATTCTCGATTTATTCGCGCAACGATGCGATACGTCAACGCACGAAGAAGACTGTTATTACGACGACGATGATTATCATTATTTCATTGCTATACACGCGATAAAAAACGCGATTTTCATTCACGAAACTCGTGAATGAAAATTGCCAAAATCATCACGCGAATACGCAGCCATTCATATTCGTGATAAAACTTTTTCGAAAATCGTGAAAAACAACGATGTTGATGCTAAAAGAGTTAAAAAATCCTCGAGCCCTTTTTTTTCTCTCCTCTCTCGTAGTGTGTTTTTTTTTTTACGCGGCTCGATGATCCTCGTTGCAGAGTTCTTGTCTCGAACGAGTTCGCGGGGAAAAATAATAATTTTGGAGTAAAAAACAATACGCAACAATACAATACAGTAATTGGTTAAGCCCTTTTTTTCTCTCCTCTCTCGTAATGAATTTTTAAAATTTTTTTACGTAGCTCGATGATCCTCGTTGCAGATTCGTTCTTGTCTCGAACGAGTTCGCGGGGAAAAATAATAATTTTGGAGTAAAAAACAATACGCAACAATACAATACAGTAATTGGTTAAGCCCTTTTTTTCTCTCCTCTTTCGTAATGAATTTTTAAAATTTTTTTACGTAGCTCGATGATCCTCGTTGCAGATTCGTTCTTGTCTCGAACGAGTTCGCGGGGAAAAATAATAATTTTGGAGTAAAAAACAATACGCAACAATACAATACAGTAATTGGTTAAGCCCTTTTTTTCTCTCCTCTCTCGTAATGAATTTTTTAAATTTTTTTACGTAGCTCGATGATCCTCGTTGCAGATTCGTTCTTGTCTCGAACGAATTCGGGAGGAAAAATAATAATTTTGGAGTAAAAAACAATACGCTCGTTCGAATCGTCCGTCGAATCGTTCGATCATAACTATATATATGTTAATCAACTACATACGCGTACGTGCGTATACGAGTATTGAATAATTGATGGATGAACGAAAATCAAACAATGGTAAACATGTATTTATTTCTCGATAAATATTCATGGAGCTACGCGTACGAGAAACTTTTCCCTCCATCGGGCCTCTGCTGCTCCTCCTCCTCCTCTCTCTCGCTCTTTTCCATCGTGATATTTGATTCGCCAGGGACTTTGTGAATCAAACTTTTCGCTCTTTCATCGAGGTGAGCAGATTCAACAATCAAAGTCCCAGCTTATATCTGTGCATTATCACGATCGTGTATAGGGTTGTACGAAAAAAAATTATTTTCGATTACAAAGTCGACGATACACAGTGCGAGCTCGACTTTTTTCCACCTCGGAAATTCCGAAATTCATAACGAAAATTTCGCGTGGGACCAAAAAACGCCGAAAAAGGGTCCATACACAGTCTCCGAGTCGATAAGATTAAGTAGAGCGGGGGTAAGAGTTGAAATAAATAGAAAAAAAGGTGTAAAAAAATTGGGGTCCCACTGTACGAGCTTCTTCCTTGAAAATCCAGACGCGGCCAAAATGACAGATATAATACTTTCGATAGGAATCTGTGAGAAGATTAGACGTTCGCGAAGCCACAAGTTTATCGCTAGAAAAGAAAAAAAAAAGTCGCACGATGGGGCCAAATTTCTTGATAATGCCAAATCGTTATTTTTGAGCGGGGACATTCTGCATCGAACGCCTCACGCGTATTCCAACGCAGGATTCACTCTCCGAGACGGTAAATCAGCGATTTTTACCCACATTTTTTATTATTTTTTTTTTCCCTCTTCGTAATAACAAACGATTGACCCCGTGTCCCAGAAACGACAGAAATTTCGTCACTTTCCGTTCGAGCGTTATACATCGAACGATCGAATTGTCGGGACGAAAGAAAATTCTGCAATTTTCGGACGGATCCTCTCACCGTGACGTTCTTCAGAATCAGGCGAGACGCGGATGCACAGGGTGTCCCAGAACTCTGTATCTATGATTCAGGTTGGATTCAGGATGAAACTCGGGGTCGAAAAGCTGTCAAAGTTCGAGCTAATCGAACGCGGTGTTTCGTCGGATGGAAAAGTGCTTCAAGACTCTTCGCCTTTCAATTTTTCTCCCCATTTAGCATTGAATCATTGGCATCCAGTTTTCGGACAGCCTTATTCAAAATTTATCATTTATTTTTCCATAAACCTTAAACTAAACCGAACGGCCAAAATTATCGATATATATCTTCCCATAAACTCTGTGCTAAATTGATTTATAATTCAGAGCCGGTAGGAAAAAATCGTAATAAAAGAGTTGCAAAATGATCGCAAAAATGTACAATTTTTTATCACCCTGCATAAAAACCCTGCGTAAAATTGCAGTACGTAAAATTGAAAAAGTTCTCGGGACCTCTTCGACCTGGAATTTCATCCCTCTTTCAACTTCAATATAAGAGTACTTTTGAGACTCTCTGTACATTTATTTACGAATGTAATCAGGCGTTACGACGAATATTCGCGATCTTGCTGGGGGGGGGGGGGGGGGGGGAGGGCTCAAACTTTCGATAACCGCAGACGATCATCTTTTGACGCAATGCGCACTCGATGCCTGGTGAAAAAAAATGAATAAGCAAAAGAGGTATTTATCACGATGAAATTTGGATAATTTATCAATACCAGACTCCTCATAACTACCGAGATGATAAATTTGCGTTCGGGATGGTTGCGAAAAATACGACGAGCCCTCCGTTATCATCCGAGATCTCGGTTGCAAATCCCAAGGACGCATGTCCTCTTTGTCGGAGGAGCAAAACCTAAACCTCGGCGCTATTCTTGAATAACGAAAAAGAAAGAAAAAAGGGAAAGGGAGAGGAAAAAAAAACAAACGAGATTGTGATGCTGGGGGTCGAGCGTGTTTAAAGAGCGCACAAAGAGGATTTGGTGTAGCGTTAGGGGGTTGAGAGATGAGATGAGAGAGCAAAGAAACGAGCGAAGAAAGCCTCAATGAACCTCTCTCGGCTGGACCGCGCCGGTTTTCTTCTGATCGTTGTCGTTGTCGGCTCTCGATGAGGCGGCGGGACTCGCTTCGGTGTTTTGGCCGAACGGGCTCTCTTTCGCGTCCCTGACGAGTTCTCAGAACCAAACCCACCCAAAAATCTTTTTGGCGAGGATGCCCCGAGGCCCGAATACCGCCTGTAAAGGCCTCCTAGGATCTCTCGCATCTTGGAGGATCGAGCGAGAGAGAAAAACGAAAGAGAGAGAGAGAGAGGGAGAGTACGTTTTACTTCGAGTCGAATCAACGAGGCTTCGCTTCCACTCGACTATGAAGTAGTAGAGTAGCGTATCGATGGTACAGCGCAGCTTCCTTCATTTTCATCTCGCTCTCTCCGGCGACCATACAGCTCACGGTTAACCCAACTCTGTACCGAGACATATTTTTTTCTTCACGGATGCTGCGAGCTCCCGGATGATCCTCGGATCCCCCAGGAGCCGGAGATAAAACGGGGGTCCTGTACTAGACAGCTTTCATCGCGAATTTCTTCCCACCCTCGCCCGCATCGCTGTGGGCAAACGATTTGCGTTTTATTTGTCATTTGTCTGTGGTCCAGCGACGTGAGTAGCGTGTGAAACCAGTGGCGAATTTTTGAGTCGGAAATTTTGGAAAACGAAATGACGCGGTTTTGCAAATTGCGATTTAAAAAATAGGAATTTTTCAATTTTTGTATCCTTTTTCATCGTGATGATAATTCCACCCCCACTTTTATATACACGTGAGATTTTTCTCAAGCCAAAGTGCAGAAACGAGTGACGTTTCGTCGCGGAATTTCATCGATTAGCCTGCCTACTGTCATCTCCCTTCCGGCTGATGGATTCCATCGAGTTTTCTAGCCCGCAGATGAGTGAACAGCATCCGCGTCGAGCGTGTTTTCGATGAGATCGACAGGGCGAGATATACAGCCATCGGAAACACCGCTGACACCAGTATACATCCTGCAATATTACGCAGATAGCAGTATGCTCGTTTCACGTCGTAATAACAGAGATTGTACGTGTACAGTGCGACGCCGATTTTTTATCACCTCGTTTTTTACTCGTTTTTCCCAATCCCCCCCTGCTTTATCTCGCGAAGAGATGAGGAAGATGCTGCCGACATTGTTCTCGTTTTTGAGTCGGCGATTCTTTTTGGATGTTTTTTTTTTTTGTTTGAATGAAAAATCGAGGGCGCGCTGTAACATCGCGAGAGAAAAGACACAGCGAGCGGCATAAATCGGGGATAAACGCGTCTTTAACGCCGCTGTACCGTCCAAGACTGGCGCCAGCATCAGGCCGTCCTCATTGCCGTCATGTACATACGCGATGGTACATTACGCACGTGCACATGTGTTTATGCACATCGGCCGATGCATTAGAGAGAGAAGCATTCTCTCCCATCTCCTCTTCGTGCTACAGATCGTCCGATTTTCGTCTTTCGTACGTATTTTCAAAATTCCTCGATAATATGCTTTTTTACTCATCAATTTCAACACGTTCGCATGTTTTTACAGGGATTCGAAAAAGGACGACCCATATCGATGTATTTTTCCCCCCAAATGAAGAAAATCACCGATATTTCATCGAAAACTCGATAATTCAGTTTTTTTTTAACTTTCTCATTGAAATTTCGTTTTTCGGAGTCAAAATGACAATCCCTGTCCATAAATTTTCTGAAATATAAACGCCGAAAGTCCGAGAATCATCGAAAATGAATTGCAGTACGGCTCAGCTGCTCACTTTGTGTCAAACCGATTTTTGACCGGAACTGTCACGGCAGAACTCGGTTAAAAGCTCGTTGGTTGATCAGTCATTGGGTAATTACGGTCGATCAATCGGTGTCGTGATAAAAAAACAAATCCGCGATTTTAAGTAACGCGTTTACTCGATACTCTTTTTTTTTCGTGAGTTTTGCGATAAAATATATTGTATAATTGTTTAAATCGCATTTTGTAATTGATTCATTCGCTGGATTACACCGATTAATTAAATTCATGTAAATTATACATGTATATATATGTTTACGATGTGTGGTCTCGGAATAATCCGATGATGAGGAAGCTGCGTCATTTATTGTGCCATAAATGTTGCATAAGAAGAATGGAGCGAGAACTTTGTTACTCTCGGTTTTATCGTCTCGCCGCACTCGCATGTACAAACACGCGAGCGTATTTTACAAAATCGCACGAACGATATTTCGCGGTTGAATGAAACGATTATGCATTAATAAGCTCTTTCTCTCTCTCTCTCTCTCTTTCCTCTCTGTATTTTTTCTCTGTACTCTCGCCACTTCCCGCGACTACGTTTTCTCGCTCGTTGTTATCTCCGAGTAATTAACGACGGCGGGGAATGCGTAACTCTCGAGAAATCAATTCATCGTGCATCCAGTGGCAAATAATAATAAACTGGGGTTGACTCGTTTGCGAGCTCAATTTAGCACATTTTTTTTCTAATCTTTTCTCAACAAATTTTTTCTTGTTGATTCCTCTATCGAGTCTTATTGTGTGTATATATTTTGAAAAACGTAAAACTCCGGCTTCCGAAGAGATTTTTATATTCGAGTGTGTGGAATTATCGAAATGCGACATTTTTTAACCCTCCGAATCGAATCAAATTCCATCCCGATATCGCATCAAATTGGTCCCGCATCCCGGAGTGATCTCGAAGTAATTGAAAAAAAAAGAAAAATACGAAATTCGAGCCACATCTTTTTTTCAGCTCCAGCTCCAACAGCTCCATCGATGATTTTTCACGAAAAAAAGCTGTTTTCGTTGACACTCGGGCAGATTTTTATTTTTTTTGGCTAATCTCGAAGATAAAGCTATCCTTGAAAATGAATTCCATCGATTTTAGGTGTAATCTCTAATACGTAGCGCGACTCCCTGTTTCGCGTTGGGAAAAAAATGGTGTTGAAGCTTTGAATTCTTCGCGAACGTGAGTACGGCTTCGTATCGGATACGCTTCTCTGGTTTATCGGGGCAAAACGGAAGTAGTTATCGGATGATAAGCCGTCCGGCTATTTTATGCAGAGAAAGAGAGAGAGAGAGAGGCGGAAAGTGAGAAAAATTCAATAAAAACGTTTCGGAAGGGCGTGGTGATCGAAATCAGTACATAGAATTGTAAATGTCTCGAGAGAAAAAAGGAAAAGCCTCGAAAGACGCAGAGCGAAATTTACAAGTTAATTAGAATTTTATTAGTTTTTTTTTCGCATCGAATATTACACGCTTATGCACTGTGATACGTCGGAACGAGAAATTTAAGCGACGGTCGAACGTCGCGTAATTACATGTACATTCGATGATTAAATTTTGGATCTGCATTGCCGAATTATGCAAATGTCAAAATTCTCGAGAAATGTTTTTTTTCTTTTTTTTTTTCAACAAACAAGACGTCGGGATGGCTCGGTTAATGACCTTGAAAGTCATTCGCCTGTTTTTCTTTTTTTTCTTTCATTCGTTTGGCAAAATTTGCAAAATTCGAGTGTCTCGCCGCGTTTTTTTTTTTTTTTTTTCTCGATGCCATGGTCGAACATATGTCGCGGGCGAATTCCACGAAACCGGGAATCGCGCGGGGCGTGGGGATTTTTCAGTGTGAAATGACGAATAAACACGTATTGTTGCGAGTCCAAGACTCGAAAGGGATTGGAAACCAGACGGAGAAACAAGTGCGCAATTTAATACGCGCAGAGGCACTCTCGCGGTTCGCCAAAGTCTTCTCTCTCGCGAAAAATATATCGTACTCTCTCTCGCTCTTTTATGTACATAAATATATATATGTACTCGAAGATATATATTTATTTATGTATATATGTGTGTGTATGTAATGCTGGCGAGATCGTTGCAGAAACGCGTTGTCTGAAAACGAGATTCCGCAGAGGACGCCGGCCTGCATCCCAAGCAGGCCCACCAAAAACTCATTTGCTTCACAGCATCATTTAGACACGAGAGAACGCGCGGTAGCTTTGATGACCGGTACTTTTTCCCTCTTATATATATTATACACACATGTATGCACGTGTCTATGTATGTACAAGTACAGCGTCTTCCAAAACTCGATGTCGATAATTCAAAGTTACATCGGCGACGACATTCCGAGACGAAAAGTATTTGAGTGTTTTCTCGTGAGATGAAATCCTCGTGAGTTATCGATCGTCAAAGTTTGAGCGAAAACGACGCGCGCACTTCCCTCTCCAGCGCTCCGCGCGAGCCCTCACGCGTCCACTGTTTGAACTACGCATTAGCTAGTAACTAAACGGAGATTCGCGTCATCATTCGGGATAAAAGACGTTTCCGGTCGAAATTTCATCCCCCATTTTGGTCGAAATTATTGACGTTCAACCCTGGGACACCCTGTACGTGTAATCTTCTCCATCTCTCACCCTTTCTCTCGCCCATCTCTTCGTCTTCTTTTTTGCCAGAGTATTCAACGGTTTTCGCGTCTACCCCGCGCGCAGCTCCGCCTTCATTCCGTTCTCTCTCTTCCTTATCATTCGGATTTGCAAATGCAAGAAAGAGGAGCTATCGCGATGTACATACCGGGTGGTCGTGGATCTCGATGTGGATAATTTAAAGTCACATTTGTGACGACATTTCGGGACGAAAAGTATTTCGGTATTTTCCTGTACGATCAAATCCTGATGAGATATCGGGTGTCAAACTTTGAGCCAATCGGACGCGCGTCATCCCCTCCCTGGCGCAACTAAAACAATTGATAACTCGGCAGACATTCGTCGGATCGAAAAGTGTCCAAGGAATGTTCGACTGAGAATTTCCTCCTCTATCCGGTGCAGGATTATTCGCATACAATTTTGAATCACCCTTTATACACGGAAAATTCGATAAATTTTAAATAATCCCGAGGTATCGGTAAATGTCCGTTTCGTTATGTGTATAATACTTGCTATTCGTGAATAAAATCGTTGAATCGCTCCGAGTCTCGTTATTTTACAGCCATTCGCATTCGCATTTTTTAAATTGTCAGGCTATTTCGCGCACAATAATACATTATAAACGATCAATATTTCAAATTATGCTCATTACACATTCATCGAAAAGTGTAAAATGATTTTTCTTCAATATTGAAAATTCGATATTCCTCCAACAGATTATATTTTAATCGGAAATTTCAACAAAACGAAATTTCATCCATTAAAAATCGTGTTTTCGTGCTCAAATCGTGCTCGAAATTTTTCGCTCAAAATTTTGAGCGAAATATTCCGGATAAAGGCGAAGTGAAAAAAATAACACCTCTTGCTTCTGGAAATATAAATGATCGGGAATTCGAGCTCGGTGATTTTTCGAAAAAGATTTTTAATGAAATTTCATAAATTACCTCTGAGAATGGCGATCCCTGGCGCTTTTTCGTTGGTTGTGAAATAAAAAAAATCTTCATTCGAATTATCAACGACGCGACCTTGCGTCTCGTGTGTCTCGCGTTGATTCTTTATAAACTCGAAATATGTAGACACGTATATAATACATAAAAATTCCTGGTAAGGCGCAGCAGAAAGAGCCGCGAAATTTCCTTAAACGATACGTCTGATTAAATGTCTCAACAAGCGCGATAAGCTCGATTGAGGAGTATAAAAAACGAGAAAAAAAAAGAAAGAAAGAAACGTATACGAGGTACGCAATGTTCGCCAAAGCGTCGCCAGACTGTGTCGAGAATCGAGACGTTTTTTCGAATCATTTTATTCCCGTAAATCATTCTCAACATCGAGGGAGTTTCGGCGCTTGTTAAGGATGCTCCGGAGGTACAATCTCGACAAAACCGAAATAGAATGCAAATTTCGACGTGTCGTCCCGCGACAGTCACGACAAAAGCTTTTAGCTCACCAGCCAATGTGAGAAAATTCGCATTAATTGCATTCACCTACATTATTTTGTTTTTTATTTGTTATGTTTTATAAGAGACGAGGAGGACACCTCGCAAGAGATCATGCATCAACGTGGCGAAGCTGCACTCCAAAAACAATTTTCGAGAGAAATTTTGGCGAGACAATTATACCCTCCGAGTGCTCGACAGTGACGGGAAGATTCGAAAGAAAAAAACTGTCATATCGCAAGTGAACCAAGGAAATTCATCAGCGATGATGTAAAAACATTTAAAAGTCATTGACACACCGGAGAAAAATATGAACCTCGATTTTTCGTCGTTTTAAAACGATCTTTCTCCGTGTGAATCGCAGGAAATTTATATAACATTCGTGTATTCAACGTGGACAAATTTGAAGCAATTTTTCGAGCGAATTTTTCGTCAAAAATACGATTTTTTTTGTCTCAGATTCATATAAATTTATTTCAAGTTTTTTGAAAGCTGCAGTTTGAGTCGTTAAGACGAACGGCCTGACATTGACGGTGAAAATTCATCTTCTCGGTCCATTTCAATGTTACGCTAAAAATCCACGAATGCACAAATTCACCGGACGGTGAAGATCGATTTTTATGCGATTTGAATCGCAGGAAATTTGCAAAACATTCGTGTATTCAACGTGGACAAATTTGAAGCAGTTTTTCGAGCGAATTTTTGGTCAAAAATACGATTTTTTAAATTCAAATTGATATAAATTTATTTCAAGTTTTTTGAAAGCTGCAGCTCGTTAAGGCGATCGGACTGACATTGACGGTGAAAATTCATCTTCTCGGTCCATTTCAATGTTACGCTAAAAATCCACGAATGCACAAATTCACCGGACGGTGAAGATCGATTTTTATGCGATTCTGGGGGATCTCGCGTACCGCCGAGCGTTCTAAAAAATGTCAACTATCCGCTTGGGTTTTCGCGTCATTTTGACGCACGCAACACGGTGAAGGATATCTAGGGAGTGGAGAATCCTATGAAAGAGGAATCGGTATTAAATTCGCGGTGACATTCCGATCTCGGACCAAATGCGGTCGCGAACACTCATCTTGATCGATCTGTACTTTTTTATACCCCATGCAGCCTCCCTTCATATCCCCCGGGCCCTTCCTCATTCTTTCTCTTCATCTCCGCTTTCCAGACTCCGGCTGCATTCCGAATGGTTCGGGGCTTCACAAAATCAATTATCGAGCGGTTATCGATTACGCGGAAGTCACCAATGTTTCAACGAACAATTTCCTGTTTTTTTTTTCTTTGTATTCGATCGATTAATCGCCATTGGCGATTGACGCGATCTGAAAAGAAATTGGACGAAATTTCGTCAACGATTCTTTCGCGCCCGCTGCTACTTTCTGAATTTAAAAAAACTCTCAAAATTCACTTAATAATCATATTTGGAGGTATTTTTTGCTTTCTTCTAATTTGAAATTAAATAAACAGTGCAGAATAGCGCGCTTTTTTTCAAGTATTTCTCGTAGAGTCTCGAATTAAATAGCATTGACAAAAAAAAACACAAATATTTTCCACACCCTGTTCGAAAAAAGCGAGGCGAAAAACATTTTTCCTTTTTCGATATTTTTCCAGAATTTTTGAAAATCCAATGCAACAAACTCTCCCCACCGTCTCGGAGTGTTCGATCAGCTCGTGTTTAAAAGGCAAATTGCCGACAATTTTGAAAATATTGCCAGCAGAGGGAAATAAATGTTGAGAGTGAATGGGAGAACCATAAATTCCTCACTAAATCCCGAATTTTCGGTTTTCCGAGTCTCTCGACTGTGAGAATAAAATAAAAGAAGCTCAAACACCTGTTGAAGCAGGAGCGTCGAGCGGAGCCTGGAGCGAGGATAAATCGGTGGAGGGTCTGCATCTTTAAACTCATCCTTGCGCCAGGGTGGCACACGTACACGACCCAAACGAGGGTTGCGCGCACAGAGACATTATTGCAATAATCCCGGAAGTGCATTGTTCCTCAAGAGCTGAAGAATTGCCCGTTGTATTTTTCGGTCAGTGTTTTTTGAAAAATGAACCGCGCGGTACGGTCGTTTCGCAGATGGTCCCGTTTGAAATTGGCGAACCTGTCGTGTACACGAAATTCCCGCTTTCTCTCGCCTTTTTCTCGCTGCCTTGCAGCAATGGCGGATTAAGCCTCATCAGCAGAGTCTCGAACAACATTTTCGATGATTTCGAAATATCGTTCGAGACAATTTGGATTAAATCAACGTTATTATGCAATACTTTGTGCAAACTGGGGTAGAACGGGGTGCGACAGCCTCCCCAACCAACCACGAGCTTTTTTCGTAGCTTCAAACCACCAGGTGGGTATTTCTCCGATCTCTTTCTCTTCAAAAGCATTTCCAAAAATTCGAGTAAATAAAAGTATTAAAACGAAAAAAAAGATGATTTTCTGCAGATTTTTTAAATTCAAGGGATGCTGCGTTGAAAAATAGCAATTAAAGGGAAAAAAAACACGCGCGTAGGAAAATATTAAGCCTGTGACGCGTGTGACGTTTTGGTCCTCGTTTGCTAGAAAAATCCGTTGGAGAAATAAATGTGTATATTGTCCCTCGTGAAGAGACCGAAAAGTCCACGAGGCTCCTGCCGCAGAGGCTTTCGTGCGTATTTAAAACTCGACGGAAGGCGAAAGTTTTCCTGCATCGGTGCGGGAATGAAGCGGGAAAAGCGAAAAAAAAAGAAAGAAAGAAAAACAAGATGAAACGCAGGAAAACCACAGGGAGGGCAGGCAGAACACCACGAGGGAGGGAGAAAATCCTACGAGGCTTACCTGCGAACGCATGCCTCGCACATTCCCTGCTCTCAGCTGGTGTACTCGAGCCTCAGCCCTAATAAGGTCCAACCTATCCTCGGATAAGTCCTTGTTTTTCCATGCGGTGAAAAGGGGAGCCTTTTACCGCGTGTATACTCCCTAAGACACAATAAAAGTTCTCCTCAAACGCTAACCCAAATTCATTACACCATCTTCGTTACAAATGGCTGATTTTCCCTCGAGAATCTTTCTCTCTGCCTCTCTCTCTCTCTCTCTCTCTCTCTACTTCGAGGACCTCGGTACGAGCTTCCGGTGACGATATATCGAGGAAACGACAAGTTTCCGACCGTTGCTCGTCAGGTCTGTCACGCAGAAGCGAGAATAAAAAAAAGAAGAAATAAAAATCATGCGGTGCGAAGAATCGCACTTCTGTGCGTAGCTGCATGGTGCGAAAAAAAAATTTACGAGCAATTCATCACGTTAAAAGTGACCTCCCGTGTCGGAGCAACGTGCGCAGCATACGAAAATTTCTTTCCCCATTGACGCGTCATCTTTCTGATTTTTTTTTTCGTCTTTGCTGTACAACGAAATTCCCTTCATACTTTCCCGGATATCCCGGGAAAAAAAAAGTGGAAGGGTTGTTTCCATCCGAGGGAAAATAAGAACAAGGGTGTCGGTGGTTAAAAAAAAATAACAACAATGCTGGTAGTTCCGGTGGCGAGAGAAAAGGGAGAAAAGCTCGGGGTAACCGTTCAGGGGTTGTTTCCACCCTTGACAATTTTACAGGACCGCGAGATCGTCTTCTCATCTCACGACGAATGGAGCAGGTCGATGATTCATTCTCGCTTTTTTTTTCGTGTATTTCGAACATTTTTTTTTTTGTGATGATCGTTCCGATAATTCCAGTTGAATTCAAAAAGTTTGTCATTTTTTTCAATCGTATCCTTTGATAATTGTATTTTACGAAATTGAATAAATATGCATTTGAGTATCGATAGTTTTTCGAATTTAAGAATCGACTCCGAAACCCGAAGATTTTTTTTTTTCACATTTTGTCGCGGGACAATGTAGTAAATTTTCCGACAATGAATGTTCCACCTTAAAATCGTCGAATAGTGCGTAATTGTGTGTTGTTATTGCGAAGAAACTTGCGAGAGAGTCAAATAATCTCTCGACTTGAATCCCAATTCATGAATGCCGATAATGATTATCATCGTGGCGTCAAAATTGCCCGAAAATTATTAAAATATTTTGGCAAGCGGAATGGCAGAAATTAGGTCGCCGCTGTAATTATTCCGTCAAAGAGATAACGAATAATCATACGCATACAGTCGCGATTTATTCATGTGCGAAATTATCCCCTAATTATCACTGAAGTTATTTTTATGTCGTGGCGAATCAGTCGATCGGACGAATTTTTCGTTATTCTTCTTCTCTCGACAAGGAGATCGCTGCGAAGGCTCGACGATTTTTATCGATTCGTTTATTGCTCAAAAAAAAAAAGAATAAATTCGTCTACGCACACGACATGCTACATTCTGCGTGTCTGGCGCCAGGAGTATGTACATTTTTTTAACGCTCAACGAATTCAGATACGAGAACGAAAAATTTCCACATCGTCTAACACACGTTCCTGTCTCTTGTGTATTGGCTCGTCGATAACGCACATTTTTATCAATCGATTGCGATACGGAATTATTTCCCTTGCTTTCAATTCCAGGATCATCCGCGGAGGAACCAATAAACTTACGTGGAACAGAATTCACTTTACCGATCGAATTTTATCGATTCTACGCAAAAGATTATCGTATTAATAATTGAATTTTGCGAAAACGAGAAATCGTTATTTTACGACAGAAATAAATCTTTGATCGATTCGAATTTTTTTTCGAAAGTTTCCCATAACAATGTCATGTTTTTTCTCGTGCAGTGAAATTAATTGATTTTTTATTTTGGTTATAGGATTCTGCAGAAATGGACGATCGTTTTTTCGTGACGAAATTAAATTGCCAGTCGATATATATTTTTTTTTTCGAAATAAGTTTCCCATTTTCGTTGCTCCTCTTCACATTCAAAGACAATGAAGATGATCATCATATCCGGACTCGCTCAATTATCCCAAAGGACCATTTTAAACGTCTCTGCACATCCGGTTTCATCCCACGTGTCAACGTCGTTATTTCTCCGGACGTGAAAATCCGATTGTTTCACGGTTTTGGAAAAACCCACAATACTCGAATCGAATTGAGCTTTTTGGAGTAAATTTTATGTACTTCTTCGTTTCAGAAATTTTTTTATGGATCTAACGTTGATGAATTATCCGTTACCAGTGCTGCGAAAATCCGAGAGTGACTGTAGTTTCGGTTGAATCGCGCAGAAAAAACAGAACTTTTTCAAAATTCATCTTATCGAAGATGCAACAGGTGTCTAGTTTCGTACCTCTCTTTTAAATGATTTATTCAATGAATTTCAAGCAAGACCTTGAGACTGTACGTTCGAGAGGATTATAAAAGCGTAACGAGTACTCGCCTTCTCGCAAAATCAGGATAAAAAATTCCTTTCTGGCTCTGCGGATCCAAGGGGAAAGGCGCAGAAAAGAGGGGAGAAAAAAGCAAACGAACACTCCGTGATAATCGTGAGTTCTCGATATATGGGGCGTTCCAGCTTTGATTTTTATTCTATTTACGCAGAGCGTCAATTGCAGCTCCAACTTTGTCTCTCCCTTTTTTTTTTATTTTCACTACCCTCCTTCCAACCCCCGATAATGTTGAATTTCGGATAACGCGAAAAAAAAATGTCTCCCACGTTTTTGAAAATTGAATTAAGATTTCGATTACAGCATTTAAATACCACGAAATTCTAATTTTCAATTTTCAAACACGCATCCTCCCTTTTTTCTTCCACGTTTTGTGATGGGTACGAAACTCGTGTGATTTTTCCTCTGAAAATTCTCTCGAAATTCTCCAAATCGAAATTCCAAATTGCGAAATTTTGTTTGGCTCGAGGGAAGACAACGGAAATTTGTCAAAATTAAGGCACCTTCGACGTTTAACGACCAATTTACGTAGAATCCCCTGTATAAGTACAATTTATACGCTTATACAGGGTGACCCCATAGTTCCTGCTGCTCCATTTATGCTCGTATCGTTTATTCGATTCAAGACTCAAGATTCGCGATCTTTTAAGGGGGGTCAACCTGTAACCTGAGGCTCGATAAAACAACCGAAGCAACATTGACGAAAAACGTCAACGTTTATTATTTTTATTTTTATTACATTCTCTATACTTTCTTCCATCAGTTTTTGTTTACTCAAAATTGCAAAGTTGCTAAAAAAAAAAGAATTATCGTCACTGTCCGAAGATCGTACGTAGGGGAATTTCGGAAATAAAATTTCTCTACAACGGTGCTAAATTTTAAGCCGCAATGTTGTCATTTCCGGTTACCCTCTTTGAGAAAATTTTGTTGAAAATTTGGAGGCTTGTCTGCTGATATTTATTTCGCTGATAATTCCTGCATCGCCCTGTATACTCGGCGTTATTTCTATCGTTCTCGATTTTCGACTTCTCTCATGCGTGTACACCGAGCTCGTGGTTCGAGCAAGCTCATGTTATTTCATTTCAAGCAATCTTCAAGTACCATCGCACACGAACACACACACACACACACACACACACACACACACACACACACACACACACACACACACACACACACACACACACTCCAAAATGGTCTTACTTCGTCTTGGTTCACACTCGTTTGAAATTAATGAGAGTTCCTATACTTCCCTCGGTCAAAAACTCTTCCCGGATGACGTGCGAATGATTTTGCGGCTCGTGTGTGCAAATTGTATTAATCAAAGGGAAATATCGAACCCGAGCGCACTGGACGATGCCATAATGAAGAAACTTTCTTCCTTTTACGATTTAATCATTCGCTCGTCGGAATAATGCACTCGATGAATAATCTAATTATAAATAAATAAAACTTCCAGACACGAGACATTATGCAGCAGACGCGATCTAAATTCCTGTAAAATACTGAATTTGTAAATTTTTACACTTTGCACGGCAAGCGAATTCTCGAAATGTTCAAGCAGAGTCAGACTTTTCCAACATCGACTGCGGTACTTTCGATTAATTTTTTACAAAATGAAAAAAATTAGAGCGCTCGAGCGCACCTGTTTTGTGTTTTTTTTTTTTACGATTTCATATTTGAAATCGTATATTTATTTGATGAATAAATATATGAAATAAATAAATATATAAAAATATGAAATAAATAAATATATAAAAATGTGAAATAAATAAATATTTGATGAATATTTTTATAAAAAGTGAAAAAAAAAGATGGTTCTGAGTTTCGAGAGATTTTCAAATACGAGATTAATTTTTTTTCGTCGCGTTTCGTCCATCGCTTAATAGTAAATGAAGAATAATTCGAGGAGAATAATTCCGTAAATTACAGAATTCGGAATTTTGGAGCTCAGCAAATTTTACAAATTTTCATAATACAGTCTTTACAAACGATGAGTGTATTATTTTTGAATATTTTTATAAAAAGTGAAAAAAAAAATGACTCTGAGTTTCGAGAGATTTTCAAATATGAGATTCAGTTTTTTTCGTCCCATTTCGTTCTTCGCTTTACGGCCGTCCGTAATACCACCGTTATGGCTGAAGAGAGGAAATAAAGCGCCTTGCAAAAGTTGTAACTTTTGGTGCGAATCTCTTGAGCAATAACGCATCGCAATTGTGTACAGAGTCTGACGATTTTTTTCCAGCTAAAGTGGACTTCGCAAATGGGGCAAACACGAGCGTGTAACATATTTTTTATGGTATTCCAGGCCAGCGAATTTCTCCCGTACACGATATTGCACTCACACAAATATATAGGCGTGCACGTACTTTTGATGACGAGTGTAAAAAAGTTACACGTTCCACTTTGTTTCCCCTGACATCTTGTTCGATCCACCGAAACAAATTTTCGTCGATTACATTTTTTTTTCATTTCTCCACCCGGGGATGAATGCAGACGCGAATTCCGCGACATTTATTTCAGCAAAATTTGTTTGAAATAAACTTTTTCGCAAATCGATCATATATATTTTATATCATATTCAAAATTTCGAATTTTGTCAGAGTTTTTTTTTTATTTCAATAAAACGAATAATAATACTGTTTTTTCAGTTTTCTCCTCTCGTACGTGCGGGGCATGTGTACTTCTTTTAGTTTTGTTTAAATTTAAGTTTTGTTTTTTCATTCAATATTTCGTTTTTCGATTGACGAGAGAGTGAAAAAAAAAATTTGTCAACGCCAGTACGAATTTCGAAATATGCATGAAAAGCGGTGTTTTTTTTTTTAAATTATTTTGGCGTTATACGGTTATGAAATGGGCGCAGAACTCAAAGGCGTGACTCTCGTTTTTACTTTGACTCGGGAGGAAAGCGAAAGAGGTGGAATGAAAAAGGATTAAGCGGTGTTGAGAAAGGAACGATGATCGCCGAATCAGCGATTTTTTCCACCAATTACGCGCGGTCGTTACGTTCGGTATACGGACGAAAACTATCGAGATCGAACTTGAGGAAAGATGAAATGAGAAAAGCAAAAAAAAAACTGGGCAGAGCCCGGATTCGACTGATATTTTTGGCAATTTTTATTTTACGAGGAGAAACAACCAAGATTTTTCGTTCTCCCATTTGGGAGCGAATTGGAAAGTTACCAAGTACAAGTTTCCCTTTTCTCTGATTGGAATTTGGTTGCGAATTTTTTCGCTTGAAAAAATGAACATTTTTTCAAATTTTTCATTTTTTATTTTCATGACCCTGAAAGGGGTTCGAGATACAACGAAGGTAAATCTGGGTCTCG
Organism: Heteropelma amictum; assembly: GCA_959613375.1. NCBI lineage: Eukaryota > Metazoa > Arthropoda > Insecta > Hymenoptera > Ichneumonidae > Heteropelma > Heteropelma amictum. Next base: position 30,524,815 of record OY390721.1, read on the forward strand.
TAAAAGATATCGCCAAGTTTTGTCGCGTTCAAATGATCGAATCTTCACGACACCTCGTGAACGTAGCTGACTTTTGAAAATCGTTGATTGGCGAAAAGGAGTGTTTTTTTGTTGTATTTTTTCGAGTTTAAGAAAAATTCAAAGTGTTACAAAAGTGAATGAGACTCTTGTGACGACCGAGTGTTTCGCGGCGTTAAAAAGAACGAATCGTCGATGCCCGCGGGTGTCGTACCGCGATCAACGGAAATGAGCAAGTACGCGCGGGGTCATGGGTTATACGCTGATAATTACGTCATTTCATGTAAAGTTGTATAAGAAGTCATTAATTCTAAATTTATCGAGGGATTATCGAGCCTCGGAGAGATGCGTATAAATATACTTTCATGACTTTTTTTTCGGCTTGGAGACCCGAATTTTTACTATCGAATTTCATTGAGATAAGTGAGAATGAATGAATATTGCATGTGTATAGGTGTGTGGCACGTAATTGTAAAAAAAGCGACGATTTTCGAACGCAAAGACGAGATTGAAATTTGTCCCGAGTCGCACTGAAATTAGACGAAAAGTTTGCATTTAAAAAAAAAATAGACTCGTCAAACAGCGGTTATTTTTGATTGGAAAAATCGAGATAATGAAAATAATGGGATATTGAAAAACAAGACGATGTGGGAGGAGGGTACGATCATTCGAAAAAAAAAAAAGATTCCTCGGAACAATTATAAATTGCACCGAATGGATTTTACCGAGCGTAACGCAAATGAACGCTGGAATCCGACACAGTAGGATTATTTCGAAGCGATACGGAAAAAAGTACATGAAAGTAACAGATTGTAGTTTCAGCGTGTGTACAAAGAGCGTCTAGAATCGTTCAATGCTCGAGTGGAATAAAATACGAGGGAACGTGAAAGACTCGTCCAACGCGAATCCTTATTTTCCTTCGACTTGCTCTTTTAACCGAAGGCATTTAAAAATGCTCCGCAGGTGCGATTAAAATGAAAATAAGTTGTCTGAATAGTTTCGAGCGATTGAAAAAAATGTTGCAAAAAATTAAGCGTACGTGAAATACCGAGTACAATGGAGATAATAACAATGGCAAAGAGGAATTACAAAATTGTTGCAAAAAGGATAAACATTCGAAAGAAATTTGGTGAACCCCTTTTTTCTTGCTTTTTTTTTATTTATAAGAAATTGCATATCAATGAATCTTGGCACTTTGACGAAGTGCAAACAAAATGGGAAGATTCGGAAAATTTGCGAAGAACTTATTTCCTTTTTGTCTGCTTTAAACGTAATTTGCAAAGGCACAAAGTGCTGTGGAATGTAATTCGTACGTCATTTGCATCAGTTGTATTTGACATTGAGAGAAACAAACGCATTCTCAACAAATTTCTGCACCAGAGTATATTTTACGTTCGAGGAATACGTCGGAGTTATCAGAGGGTGTCCGATTCATCCGAGTATGATTTTTTATTTCAACCTTGCATTCTTCGTTTTTTTTTCTTCATTTTCTGCTTCACTCTACTCGCGGTCGGAGTTTTTCTCCACTTAAGGACGATACTGTGGGTGTTGGAAAGTGGGATTCAATGATAATACGCAAAAAACGTTAAAACGCAGATATATTCAAAAATCGTCGAACGATAAGGCGAAAGGAACGATGAGGAGTCCGCTAGGTGGCCGCGCGTCGCGGCTCTCGCGTGTGCGATGTCACGCGTCCATTCCTATAACACGCTACTATCGTCTATTCTTTCTCAGCGATTATTTTGCGACCCACTGTCTTCACGACTGTAAAATACTTTGAATAGTCACAAATTTTACTGTTTCTTCATAAACCTTTCAGAATTTTTCAATTTCCCGCGATTAAAAAATAGAGGCAATTCCATCGAAGTAAACTTAGTATATCGCTGAAAAAAACGTGCGCGTTCCGTGCGTCGTTTTGGGTATGACGAGAAATTGCGATAGAGGGGAAACGGGGTACGTTTATCGCACGCGACGTTACCTTAACCCACCGTAATGCACATCCGGTCAAAGGGGCCTCTCGGCTCGTACATATCGGTGCGTGAGTATACAAGTGCGAGAGGGCGTATCGAAGGGGGAAAAAAGAAACGAGCCTACGCAAGAAATATCTCGTACATGGCCACGTTTGTCTTACTACACCGTGCTGTACTTACTACGAGTAGTAGTAAGTACGTAGTAGTAAGTACGTAGTACGAGATATAACGCAATCACATTTCTCTCACACTCCCTCTCTCTCTCTCTTCCTTTCTTTTTGCTGTCTTGTATTGTACAGCCGATTTCTCATGCATCAAGAACATGTTCTCCGTGGTAGAGACTGCGGTGACTGACTCCTGAAAAAAATAAAATTCTACCGAGGCCACCGAGATCTCTTTCGAAAATACAGAAGTGAACTCTCTCGAGGGAGAGCTTTCTCTCGGTCACAAAAGAAAATAATCGTTTTAAATATTTCGTTATCGAAGAAAAATTACTGGTCATTCGCCCAATTTTATTATCGATGATGTGCGGAATAATTTGCGTCGAAAAAAAAGTGCTTCAACACAGAGACTCGACAAAGCACGTTTGTTTAAGGATGATCCGCGGGTAAAGTCTCAACAAAAACGAACTATTATGCAAATTTCGAGTGTTTGGCGATAAAGTAAAAATCGGGGAAAAAATCATTCAATACGAAAGGCTTATCAGCGAAATTTCGAAAAAAAAATCATTTTCGTTCGGTTTGTACCGACAAAAAATCATCATCGTTATTGTTCAACACGAATAATCTCCGTTGGCGAAGATCGAAGAACTCGGCGATGATTTTTCTCTTTTTTTTTATTATTCTCACTTTAAGGTGTACACGTGGTGCGCAAAAACTGCTGCATCAGCGGAAATCAGGGTCGCGATTGTTCAGGATGATCCGGCAAATCGTACAGCAAGAGCAAGATGGAGAGTTTCGAGTACTCGACGATGCTTTTCGAAAAAACCGAAGCTCGTAAATTACTCGTATGACTTTCGTTTGATAATTTTTTCGTTCTAGTAATTTAATCAAATAATTTATCGATGTACTCCGATTGATCTTTTTAACCGGTATCATTGTTCAATATTAACATTCAACGATAATAATACGAAAATTGTCATTGAATAAAGATTTTTGCGACGAAATTTCGGTATTCGTACGAATTTAAATGAAATCGGGGATTTTGTGTCGAATGGCAAAGAAAATACGCTTTTTTTTCTCACGATTTTCGGTAGATTTATTATTGGTCACTTTTTAACATTGTTATTATTGTCGGATATTAGTATTCTCTCAGTGTCTTTGATGCAGTCGATTTTTTTTCTTCAATTTTGGTTGTATCGCTATGTCCTAAAAATGTCATTGAGTAGGATTTTTTCCCACGATTGTACCGCCGATTCGTTCGTCTGTGTAGTTTACTCTCCGATGTCTGAAAGTTATGAAACTTGAATGTATTCACGCCGCTTTGCTCGATCATTCAACCAGCAAACGTGAATGGTGCCGCCCTCTATATTCACAGTCTCTTTCTCTCGTTCTTCCATGCGAAAAAAAAACTCGAGAAAAAGACTGCTCGATCAGTCGAGTGAGGAGAGAAGAGCAAAAACAAATTTTCACTCGCTCTGATCCAAGACTTTGAATAATTCGATTAAACCAACGGAGGCACTCCGGTTTTGGGTTTTGAAAAATCGTTCGATCGAAAATGATGATAAGAAAACACATTGATTTTTGTTAATGCGAATGCCGAAAGGTTTATCAAAAAATTGTGGAAAAAAAAAGTGGAATTCCAAATTTTCCAATATTTGCGAGAAAAGTTCCGAGTCGATGGACAAATTTGGAAAAAGACCAGGTTTTCTTTCGAAAAAACTCGAGCGTTCGTTTGACTCTAGAAGACCACGAATTGTCTACACTGTTTTCGATTTTTTCCAATGTTTCATTTTTTTCAGAATTTTGTATTTTGTAATTTTGTCAAAGTAATTACAATTATCAGTATTAATATATCCCATGTTCCGAAAATGAATAAAAGATTACGGAAAATCGTCAAACTACCGTCTTATCAATCATCAAACACGTCGGACATGTGCGCAAACACCTATCGAATGCGTCGAAAAAGAGAAACACGGTTGCGACCGATTATTTTCGACGCCGTAACATTTTTCCGCGTCTCGTATTGTTTCATTTCCCAAAGTGAAGAAAAAGGTGTAACCGCGATGGGTGCATAAGAACGAAAACGAAAAGACAATGGGTTTTAATTCCTTGAAATATCAGCATTGGTCTTTGGTATTATCAACGAATTCTTATTTAATAAGCGACGAAAATGTGCGTCGTGGAACTTTCGAGGTTACGTTGGTCGAGAACGCAAGAGAGAAGAGAGAAGACGTCGTAAAAAAAGAGAGAGAGAGAGAGCGAGAGAAGCATAGAAACTGATCGCCTCACAATTTCGAGAGTGACTCTCGTCGCGCTCTCGCGCGTGTATCGTGGTACGAGCGATTTTTCACGATAGAGGGGGCTCGCCAACGAAAAATATCCGCGTCACACGATGCTGCGAAGCCTCTTTCCCACTCCTTCGGTCGCTCGCCGGTTGCAAAGTGGGAAAAAAGCGGCGCTGGTCGACCAGCGCCGAACCAAACCGGCGGCGTCCGAAGTTACGCGGCAGCGACTATAGCTAATTCGCCATGAATTCCAACAGAGGGAGCGAGTGAGACGGAGCGTCCGAGCGCAGCGTCGCGGTCGGCGCGGCGGAGGGGAGCGGAACTATCGCGCGAGGGGCATCACGTGGTAAACTTCGTTCTGGCGCCGATAGAAGTGGTGGGAACTGCGGGGCCAGTAGAGTGGGGGGAACCGCGAGGGGAGCGCTTCTCCAACGGTCCGTCTCGCGAGGGTCGAGGGGCGCGTATTTTATCCATTCCACCACTTTGCGCCGCATCGTGAACGACGAGCGAACAACAACCACGGCATTCTGACCTGGTAAGCCGCCAGTGTCGGATCGTAAATGAGCGAAGAAGGTTCTCGCAGCAAGAATCTCGAGTAACGATCATTTTTAATCGTACGCAGACACACACACACACACTACCGTGCACGGAATTACGAAATTCCACAAGAATTTCAACGTTATTCGAACGAAAAACAGTGTACACGAAGCAACAAACTTGTGTGGGACGGCCGAAAGGAGAACGATTGAAATTCGATTAATTTTTTATACTCCAACAATCGAATTTGTCATTCTACGCTTACAAAGGACGATTAGCGCTGATAAGTAAACAAATAAATAACTAAACAAATAACGATAACCGCAACGTTCCAAAGGATCTAAAATCGTCATTACGCTTATTAATTGTTAAAATCGAAGTAAAAAAACGATCGTAAATACGTGCGAGAGGAAAAAAAACGAAGAAGCCGGTAATTTATTCGAATCTAGTGATTTTTCTCTTTCGATCCAACGCGAGGACACAACGCGAGATTGTCCCGATAAAGAGAGTGAGAGAGTGAAGGAAAAAAAAAGAAACAATAGGAGCTCGACGAGTAGAGAGGAAAAAAAAGTGTTTGTGAACAACGTGAGTCAAAAACTCCCTCTCCCTTTACCCGGCACTGTCGGCCAAAGGTATTATTCAGCTGTATTTGATACGAAGCGAGTATAAATACGTCGAAGGAGAGAGAAAAAAAGCGAGAGAAAATTGACAAATCCGCGAAAGGTCGACGACCGCGCGCATATTTATATCGTTCGCGTTCGACGACGTGAAATTCGATCGAGCTCGTGTGAAGCAAAAAGAAAGAAAACGAGAGAGAGAGAGAGCGGTACAAAACATCGAGCATTCGCGATCGTTTTTTTTCCGACTTTGAATAAATCTACGAGAAAGCGAGAAAAACAACGGTGTCCCCCGTAAATTTTCGTTTTCGATCAGTGAATGTGTTTGGATCCTCGACGTTCAAGATCGAAGATAAATATTCAGTGATAATTCCTCAGTGGTCTCGAGATTGCCGATGCTCGTTTCTCCTCTCGACGTGTTGTGAAATAATCTCGCACCTCCCCCCCACTCTCTTGATTTCTTTCTGTTTTTCGTCGTCCACTTCCGGCATCGAAACAGTGCGCGCGAATCTCGATCGAAGCTCGAGAGGAAAAGCGAAAGGAAGATCGAATCATGGATCTTTTGTGCTGCGAAACTACGCAGATCGAGTGTCGGGCTTATCCGGATCCTGCTTTGCTTAACGACGAGAGGGTTCTTCAAAATTTATTAAAGACCGAGGAGAGATACGCGCCGAGCAGCTCGTACTTCGAATGCGTCCAGAGGGACATATCGCCGCTCATGCGCAAAATCGTCGCCGAATGGATGTTGGAGGTGAGTGCGCCTCTCTTTTCTTCTTTTTCTCTCTTTCTCTCCGAGACCGGCTGCGACTTCCGGTCCACGTGTCCGAGCTCCGTCTCTCGTATTCTGCCTTTTACCGTTTTCACGCTCCTTCTCTTCCCAAATTCCAAAAATTCGAAAATTTTCTCCCCAATTCCAAATTTGAGATGGGCTAAATCTTTGAATTCGAAATTGAAAAAGTCATTCGGTTTTCGCGAATATTTTTCGTTTTTTTTTTTTTGAAAAATTGATTTTTCGGTTTAAGGGGGGGGGGGGGTGAATTTGAAAATCGGAAATTCGGTCTTTTCTTCTTGTTCTTCCCGAGAGATCAATGTTACGTCATTTGATGCAGAGGAGCGTTGAATTTTTTTTTTTTTTCAGGACAGTAAATTTACAAAGTATCCATGTTGAAAGTCCGAGTTTCTCGAAATTCGTCGATATACTTAATTCCAACGAAAAAGACAAACTTTGATATTCTCCACGCGATAAACGATCACTTATCATTTCCCAGAGGAAAGAAACAAAATTAGGAACATCATTACGATTTTTTCCGATGAAAAATGATAAAACTCTTGAGATAACAAAGAAAGATGTACAATTTTGCCTCCCGTACGCGGAAAGATCGACAAAAGACCGACTTTTCGTGCGCAAATGACGTCATTTTTGCCGAATCATTATCAAACTTTCATTTTATTCGGCAAAATTTATGGCGATTGCGATTTTATTCTCGTATGCCGGTTTTTTTTTCAAAGTCGAAATCGCGCATTGAATCGTCGGGAAACACGCGAGTCTTTGCGAATTTTCCACTCCTGTCCGTTGCGTCACGTTTATTTTTATACAATGATGTTAAAAAAAAAACGAAAAAACAAAACGAGAGAAGATTATTTGGTGTCGTAAATTCGGACGTAATAAATATGCATACCTCGCGAATTTGCGCGTATTCTCGAATACTCTTCGTCACGAGAACGAGACTCGTTTTTCACCAGAGCCACGATCCTTGCAGAAAGAGAGAGAGAGAGAGTGTGAGAAAGAAAAAAAACGGGGCGTCGAAGCGTTTGAGATTAATAGTCGCGATTCCACCTTGGATCGACGCCGCGAATCTTCTTATTTGCTTCCGTTTGTCTCTCATTGTTCGAGTGCCCTTCTTTTACACGTATTTCTTAGTGCATATTTCACTCTCGGGGGGCAAATACCGAATATAGAGTGACAGAGTGACGGTTTGGAATCTCGTGTGAGAATGAGAAGCTCTCGGGGAAATTTATATCCAGCGACGCAATGAAAAACCTGAAAACAGCTTGTTAAACCTGTCCCTTTGACTCTCGTTGGTGTTGAAAAAGTTTTTTTTCCGGCCAAACTCTGCGGTATTGACGTTAGAGACGATATTTGTGATACATGGACGAAGCTCACTGCAAAACAAGGTCTTGGAAATAATGAATTGAAATACGATACTTTTGTCAATTTTTCGATAAATAATTGTGTCTTTGAGACGCTTCTGTGCTTTTTGTCGTTGTATCTCCGTTGATATCGACTGTAGAAAAAAATGTTTCGATACAAAGATGCAGCTCTTGAAACGATCTACAAAAAAGGTCTCATTGATAATTAGCGTAAATACGATACTTTTGCCAAATTTTCCCTGAATAATCGTACCTTCGAGTCGCTCATGTGCTTTTTGGTGTTGTATCTCCGTTGATATCGCCTGTAGAAAAAAATGTTCTGATCCAAAGATGCAGCTCTCGAAACGATCTACAAAAAAGGTCTCATTGACAATTAGCGTAAATACGATACTTTTGCCAAATTTTCGATGAATAATGGAACCCTCGAGTCTCTCATGTGCTTTTTGTCGTATCTCCGTTGATATCGAGTGTAGAAAAAAATGTTCCAATCCAAAGATGCAGCTCTCGAAACGATCTACAAAAAAGGTCTCATTGACAATTAGCGTACATCCGATGCTTTTGTCAATTTTTTGACGAATAATAAAGTTTTCCTGCAAACTGCACATTTTTCCAACACGTTTCTCACATTTGCTCTGCAATAACCACCCACGGCATTCTCCGACATTTCTCCGCTCTTTGTACAAGGCTCGAAGCTGTTCACACTCGTTACGTCGTTATTGTCTGTTTGTTCTTTTTTTTTATTCAACAACAACAATTTTCGAACGAGCAGAAACTCCGTCGCTCGCTTCTTCGCGTTTGTAGCGTTCGTTTATGAAATTTTTCGTTTGTTTGTACAATTCCATAGAAACTTTAAAAAAACGTAGCCGTGGAGGCGCGAGAATAACACGCGTGTATTCGGCGCATAATACGTACTAAACATAGCTCGTCGAGCGAGACTTTTGTCGAGTCAAGTCGCGGCGGAGTCTGACGGCGCGCGTCTATAGTCGAAATTCTTTCCTCTTATTCTCGTCGACGTTGCGATACTCGAACAGGTACACCTCGCTTTACCGTACTATCACATGTATGTACGTCCCAATGTACGATTACACATAATTTCGAAATTCGCAAGACACGCAACGAAAAATACGATGTTTTCGCCATTTTTTACATTCCAGTCGTATTTCAAATTATTCTCGCATCATTTTTCTTCAAAAGCCGCGATAAAATACGTCTTTTTTCCTTCAGAATCTCGATCTCTCGAATGTCGGTTGCTCTCGAACGGCGGTGGACAACGATCGCGAGATAACTCGTGAAATTTTGGTTCCGAAACGGCAAATTTCGGTATTTTTCCTCAATCACGAGTAGCCCAACCGGATTTCAGTATCTTGAAAAAAAGTTCCACCGAAATGACCGTCTCACGACGCGAAAACGAGACGGAGGAAGTTTCGCCAGTTTCCAAATTATCCTTCGATCGATAATATCTCATTTTACGAATGAAAAAAAAATCGTTTGATGCTTTAATGCGAAACGATCTCGTTGCGAAGTTGCGGTCTTGTTTTTTTATGCGCTTTTTTGCGTAAGAAATTTGTCGGGAGAAAAACACTCGGGCGTCGCTAATTGGCGGCTGATTTGCGTATATATACATGTGTGTATGTCTTTTTTTCTTTCGAGGAGATAATTGCAAAGGGTGCGCGAGAAATTACGTCCATGGGTGAGAAACTATACATACATATATTACGATGATATACTGCAGTATATACACAGATATATGTACATATACATTAGGGTGTACATACATTAGGGTGTCCAAAATTCCCCAAGTTGACTTTCTCCACTTGGACATGCGCCAAATAATGAGCTCATAGCCCAAAAACAATGTTAAAAATGTTGTTAAAAATTGTCAAACGACGATACTTTTCCCACGCAAGAAACACGAGATTTTCGCGCTTTTTAGATTTTCATTTTTTTCACCCTCATCATAACCATCAAATGAAGAAAAAAATTGTCGATCCCCCTCCTACCATGCTCCCTTCAGACGGACGAATTTTAACATCGCTGGCAACAATTTTTTTCATTAATTTTGAAAAGATTGAACAGTATTTCTACCATATTTTCCAATAATTTTTCTGACATTTCAAAATTACTGGAAAAATTGTTGGAGAATATCGAAATTTGTCCGTCCCGTACAGGATCATGGTCCAAGGACGATAGGCAATTTTTGAGAATTCATCGAATATAACGAGCCGGAAAATAATTAAAATGCGAAAAGTGCAGGAATCCCGTGTTATTTATCGAATGGGAAAAGTATCGTCATTTCGGCGGGGCTTGGGGCCGTTTGAAAAATTTGAAAAAAATTCCAGCATCGTTTTTAGGCTGTGAACCAACGATTTGCCGCATGCCCGAGTGGAAAAGACACCCTAATGCGTGTATGCGTATGTGTCAAGATGTATAAAGTGGACGAACGTAATAGTAAGGTGATTCGGCCGGTCACGCTCATTAACCACCCCTTCGCTGTTTCGCTATGCCCTAGACGCGTTGGCTCGCGATAAAACTCGCTCCTATGCGCGTATAGGAACTTTCAGCCGCAAAAATTCTCGGCGATATAATTATATTTTGATACATCGGTTATATCGGTGAAACAAACGTTGATGAGTGGATCGTCCATCTGTCGAGAGGGAACCCTCGGTGTTATTACGGCGTGAAAATGAAAAAAAAAAAACAAACAAACGAAACAAAGCAACGAATTTTTAATCATCTTCGCCTACCTGCAATAACAATGATCGGGTACAAGCGGGAAGGGTCGAACGTTTTTTTTTTCTTTTTTTTTCACTTAATTCCCTCAAGGGCGTGACAATTTTCGCGGCTGATCGACGTTCGCCGGATGTTTACCGTTTTCCATCGACGGCAGAGTTCGTCCTCGTGACTTTTTGTTTCCCGTTTGTTGAATTAGCCCAAAAATCGGTAGAATCAACGAATCTGCAACGTTTTTGAAAATTTTCTTCGTTTTTTTTATCGGTTTTTTTTTCTTCTCTTGCCACAGGTGTGCGAGGAACAAAAATGCCAGGACGAGGTGTTTCCTCTTTCGATGAATTATCTCGACAGATTTTTGTCGATCTGCCCGATAAGAAAATCGCAGCTTCAGTTACTCGGCACCGCCTGCCTCCTGCTGGCGTCCAAGCTCCGCGAGCCCGGCCCTCTAACGGCCGAATTGCTCGTCTTTTACACCGATAACTCCATCACCCTCGACGATCTTTGGGTGAGTCCGTCAAACCTAAATTTATCTCTCAAATTGAATTACAAAAAAAAATCAAAAATAAAAAAAATAAAAAGACTTCAACCGATCCTGAAGTATAAGATCGGTTTTTTCGGGCGATTTTTTCGAAATTCAAAAAAAAAAAAAATCCAAAAATTCCGAGAAAATAATTGCGAAGATAAGAAACATCGCGCGTCAACCGAATTGAAGAGTCATCTTCTCGAGGTATTTAAAAAGAACGAACGAATCTCCACGCGCGCTACGACGATCGCGCGAGAGAACGAAAAAAAACCGTATAAAGCCGCGAAACAATTTGATTTTTGTCGGTGGCACGCGGGGGGTGAGAGGAGAAGAAGCGTTTGCGCGCGATAGCGTCGAGAGAGCGAGAACGTTGGAGACGAAAATACAGATAACACCCCGCTGCCGATATAGCACCTTGTGTATAATCGTATTATTTAATACGCACGTTCGCTCGTGGAATGACGTCGCATGCACGTGAGAGAAGACAAAAGAGAGAGAGAGAGAAATATTTGCCCGACTGTTGAACCCGGCGAGAGTGCTAAGAACGAGAGGGGGAAAACGAAAAAAAAAAGAAGAAAATAAAAATTCCGACGTACGGTTACGAGATACGAAGACGCAAAAAAATATATAAAAAAAAAACAAAGTTTCGCGTTTCACCTGCTAGCGGAATGTCTATACACGCGATACACACACACGTGGAATCTAAACTCGAAGGAAGTGCGAATTGATCGGCTGAATGAACAGGCGATTGAGCGTTTTTTTTTTCTCAACGTGTGCGGCGCCACCTTCCGGTGCATTTATCGGGCAATCTGTCCTCGATAGGTACATGCACGAATTGTACTTTGCTGCGCGCGCGATACACAAGCTGTGCTTCGTGCTTTCCTCGCCCTCCATCCAAACCCCCGTGTTTAATGGTTTGAGAAAGGCAAAAAAACGAAATGAACACAAATGAAAGTAAACAGAAGGCAAATCCTTATTTAGATCGACCACGGATACGGGGTTGTCGTGCGTTTCACGGACTTTTGCACATCGCGACACTGCACTGTGTTTTGCAGGCTATTAAAGTCAAGAGGGCTGTGGCGCATTTTCGATCCACATGGGGTTTCGCGCGACCCCTTGCGAGCGTATTTTCGCGCGCGGAAATGACTTTCGATGATTTTTAACATCGACCTTTTTTCGGCGTTCAATTTATATTACAGTCGCGTTGAGAAAAATAAAAAAAAACCGTCTATTCTCCGTGAGGCGAAAAAATCGCGAAAGACTCGAGGATCGATGGGTCCTCTCGAGAGGATTTTTTTCGAGGGAGCATTTTGTTGCAAAAATCGGTGAAAATATCGTGGGTTTACGAGGGCAGGGCTCTCGGTGATCCACTGGCGAGCAACAGCGCCGATGTATCGGGGAAAAGCAGGTGAGAGCGCCGCCAGGTGGCGCGCATAAAGCCAATTGTATACGGGACATGTACGAGCGTCCTCGTGCCTGTGCACCGGGCTCGTGCACAGCCATCTGCTCCTGTTTGCATCTTTTCTTGAATCGTCACGATGATCCTCCCTTCTCTCTCTCTCGTTCCACCCCTTTAGCCTTTATTCCTCTTCCTCCGTGTACATTCTCCAAGGGAAAAGAGAAACGAAGCGAGTAACACACAGCGTCTCGCTTCCGGAACGGTACGAGATGCGGCGTCCAGGGATTAACCAATACGGGACGAGGGCATAAAGGTGTACTTAAAAAGGAAAGATGGAAAAAGGAGCAAAGCTCTTATTAATTTCACGTGCCGCTTGGGGGATGATCCGTGAAATCCAAGTGCGCCACGTAACGACGGAAAAGTCGACCAATCTTTTCGAAAAAGTAAACATCAATGAACAAAAAAAAAAGACCGCTGTGACAGCTGCTGCGAACGTATCGCCATTTCGACCATTTACGTCCCGCGCGAAGATTACTCGATATTTATTTTCCGAAAAGAGGAGGAAGAAAAAAAATCATGTTTGCTGTTATAAAAAGATTAAAAAATAATTTGAAAACTTGATTAAAAAAAAACAAGCTCCTTCTACTAATTTTCTTTTTATCTGATGGTAGTGTCTTGTACAGCTTTGTTTCTTTCGTAAATGACGACGGGTAATGAATGTCGACGGTGGTTGAAGGAAAATGGGAAAAAAAGCGCAGGTGTTTCGAGATAAGGTGGTGCACGTATTTCTCTGCCTGTTCCCCACCCCTTTTCTTCATCCACGTGCGTTTGGTGCCGACATTAGCGCCCGCATATGTCTCTTCGAAGATTAGTGTCTTACGAGCCGTACTGATCTCGCTCGGATGTTACGGGCGATATTGTACAGACCAAGATCGAGCGATTGGCGGACTCGAGGAGCGCGTGCTCGTTTCCTCAATTTTACCTTCGGCACCTGCTCCACGCCTTAATTACCGCGGAAAGGATACTGGCCGCAATAACGACTCCCGAGTCGCGTATTTAGAGCCCCTGCCGAATGCGGCCTCGTCAAACTTTTATTTCGGAAAATATATACGGAGAAACAAAAGACTCGACCTTTCGTGCCTCTTCCATTCTTTTCACCTGCTGCCTGCCGCGCCGCGGACGTCTGCTTGCTTTCGTATTATGCCCGGATCGGGAATATACCCTTGATCCTCTTACGCACAGGGTGTCCTGAAAGTTTAATGCCGATGATGTGCGGTTGGATTCTTGATGAAATTTCAAGGAGAAAAGTCCCGAGGCACTTTTCGATACGACGAAGACTTTGCCGAATAGGCGCGCTTGATTGGGCAAACTTCATCGATCTGTAACTCGACGGGATTTCGTCCGATCGAAATTTGCTCGAATACTTTTCGACTTGGATTTTCATCCACGATCCGAATTTGCATCGAAAGTACGTTTCATTTTCGGACACCCGGTATACTTTATTTTGTACTCTGTTTGTACTCTGTGGTCTTTGTCCACTTTTCGTATTCACCGAGCTTCTTCTCACTCGGATTTTTTCACTCGCAGCGAGAAAGTGGTATTTGCGCGAATGAATGTTATACAGGGTGTCCCAGAAAGTAATGTCGTCCGAAACGCGCGGCGAGCAAGCCCGACTTTGTTGATCAATGACTCAACAGCCGTTCGTCGGATCGAAAAGCGGCTCGATATCTATCGACGTGGAATTTTACATCGGATTCACCTGCAAATGATGGACATCCAATTCTGAGATACACTGTGAATGCTGTGAATTATGACTCCACAAAGATACATAAAAATGCATTTTACTTGTACTCATCACGAACGTTAGTTGACCTGAAACTTTGAGTACCATAATCACTCGTATTCATATTGGTCTTGGGTTTCATCTGTTTACACTCACAAAGTGTAGCATACGGACCGACGCCGACTTCCCGTGCAACCACGTTCATTTGACAGACACATGTCGACTGGAGCACGCCAATTTCCGGGTTAAATGAAGAATGATAAATGCTTTCAGAGAGATTGAAAGGAATATATTGGTTTTAAGACTCATCGGACGTTCTTGGCGTCGACGTTCGAAATTCCACAATTTTTGAAAATTTTCCATGCTTCACGAACGTTAAAAACAAGGCTCCGAAAACTGAAGGAAAAATAAGCTACCCTTTTTTTTCAATTTTTAAATAATAATAATAATAAATTTGAACTTGACGATTCAACATTCGCGCTCGTGGATAATCTGCCGTTGAACATTGCGAATGGGGTTTTTTTTCGCTGGTATTTGTATCGCCGAAAAATGCGAATCGCGACGAGGCACGGATGAAAAAACGTTTGCCTATACCCGCCGGAGGCTAGCACCGTTCATCCTCGAGCCACGTATATATTCCGCATAGAAACTTTTCGATCGAGGCCACTCGAGGCAACTCTTTATCCATCGGGTGGCTCGCTGGTAGTTTTTGTACCTCGTACTGTCGTACAACGCCTTGAATCATCTTCAGAACAGTCCCAACAGAAACAAAGTAGAATGCTAATTTCAAAATTTCAAAAATGTATTTTTCAAATCGACCAATTTGATTCAAAACGAAATTCCGAGTCGAAAAGTCCAGTACCGTTTTTCGATATTACGAAGCCCTGCAGAGTTATACGGATTTTCGTGGAAGAGCCAATGAGCGGCGCGCCGAAACTCCGCCCACGTCGTTCCGATTGGCTCGGCTTCGATGACTCGTATCTCGTCAGGTTTTCGCGATAACGAAAATCGCCAAAGGACTTTTCGTCCCGAAATTTCGTGACGAACGTAATTTTGCCTCGCATTGATACTCGTTCGCGGGACACCCTGTACATCGTGGAGTAGATAACGTTGCGGTATCTGGAACCAGAATAAGCTGAACGTTGTCGTAAAAAAAAAACACTCCCCGGCCACGCACGCCAGTCTCACGATATTCGAGACCCACGGAACGGCATTGATTCGGCACAAGTGCTAATTAAATATGCTTTTGATGAAAAAAAAAGAACGATATAAAAATGCTAATTGCGCATGTTTGGTGACGAATAAAAATACAAAATTCGCGGGGTACGGGCAGTCTGACACGTCGAAAAACAGGTTCATGTGCAATCTTGTCTAATCGCTCTTTTAGCGAATTAAGAGGTGAGATATTCCAGCTGTACGTTTCTCTCGAGTCAGGTGCGGAGAATTATTTTTTCACTCTCGTATTAAAAATTCAAGAAATTGCAGCATCAGCGAACTAGAAACTAGCGAAGCAAATTGAAAGAAAATCTCGACATTTTTCTCGACTCTTGGACCCTCCGGACTCGCTTGAAGAGCCTCGATTAAACGACGAGGACACCGAATCCTTTTTTTTTCCATGCGTTTCCAAGCGATCCACGAATCATCGATTATCGCAACTGTGGCTGTAGCGTTTATACAGTGTGTTTATAAAACACGAGATGGCCGAAAGCAGCAGCTGGTAAACCTCCAGGGTCGATCGCTCATATCGTAAAAATGATGTTTATACATGTACATTTATCTCTGCTTCGTTCGGCCATCACGAGAGAGGGAGAGAGAGAGAGAGAGAGAGAGAGAGTGCCAAAATTTCGAAGTTAACATGTGTCAGTAGCGCAGTGAGAAGGAAAAAAAATGGAGGATAAAAAAAATTAACAAATTATTCCATGGTCCATCTTTACAAGCGTATAGCGCGCACATATACCGGGTGTCCAATATGAAAAAGAATTCGCGAAAATATAAATCTTATTTCGATGCCCGGAGACTGTTCATCCGGACGATTCTCCCGATTTTCATTTAATTCAATTGATATTCAATTCAAATCATACAAAAAGTATCTTAAATTCACGATTATTATTATCAAAAATCGTAAAAATTCAAAAAGAACGACATCAAAGCCAGAGAACCGCCGCTGTCGTCGTTTGGGACGAAATCTTTCATCTTTTCGAAAAAAAAAAAAAACCAAAATTAATTTCCACTCGAAGTTTCATACGTTTATCCCCGATGCCCCTTAAGGGTTGACATCGCGTTTTCGCCACCCTGTATAGAAAAGAAAAAAATTGTTCACCAGTATGGCCTGGCTTTTCTCCCGGTCTAACTCATACGTGTATACAGTTGGCATATTTCGTAGAGTCTTTTTTTTTTTAATGGCTCACTCATGCCGACAGTACACTTAATATACCCACAGATTGTATACAAGACGATATATATGTGTAGCGGGGACAGTGGCCGAGTCAAGGCCATCGACGAAAAAAAAAGATTTCAACCAACTTTTGTATCTAAATCATACGCACAGGCCTCTAAACACACACACACACACACACAAGTGCGGATACGTTTGCCGAGAGGAGCAACGCGAGTAAAGCTTTCTAACTTCTGAACGAGGACCGCGCGAGTTTCTCGGCTTTTACGATATAGATTCAACGCATGGCCAAACGCGGATATGACGTAGTTTTCAAACGTGCCTCAGCCCCGTCGAATTCGTGACTCGAAAGATCCAACGAGAATCGTGTATTTAGCGGGGATCATTTTTTGTCTTCCTCTCCCCCCCCCTAGGGTAAAACTCGGGGCTACGGGTGCGACGTATGTTTGAAATTCACCGAGAGTGCGATTGAACGAATTTTTCTAACACCGAAAACGATTGCGCAGAAAAATCGGTGAGAAAAGTAGCCCGGATGGATGAAGTTGAAATGTTTTTTTTTTCTATTTTTTTTGTTGCGTTTACTCGTTGATGAAAAATCATGGTTTTTTTTTATTTATTTTTCTCGTACCGATACATCTTGGCGAAGCAATTTTCTTCGGGACTTTTTCTTCTTTTGGTTCCTCGATCGAGAGCTTCCGGTCCCGGAGAAAGAGAAAATTCTCCCTCGTGGCACGAAACTCGGTTTTCTCCTTTGCACGGTTCTGATGCCGACAGATGGTCTCTCTTTATGTTTGATGGAGGAAACCGAGAGGGAAAGAGATGAACAGAGGAAACAAGGTACACAATTGTGTACGAGGGTTCCTAGAAAGAGTACCGCGAGATCAGCGGGGGTGTCGAGTCACGAGGAGTCTATTCCACATGTCGAGGACAGCCTGGACCATTTCCGTGCGCTTTTTGAGCAAAAAAAAAACCACACCTATGACGGTTTTTCCTCGGGGTCATTTCTCAGCTCGTTGATTTTTTTCCACTCTGTTCTCGGCCGAACGGCGCGACGAAAAAATTTCACACGAGCGTTTGTACGTTCTGCCCAACGTCAATATTTTCCCATTGAAGAGACAAATCGGGAGAGTCGAAAAAAAAAATAGTAACAGCGCAAACACCTTTTTTTTTCGCTGGAGAGATAAATGTACGATTTTTCAAACGTATATGTCATACGATTTTTAGAAAAAATATTTGTACGGTGAAAAAGCCAGCACTCACATTTTTCGTAACATCGATACTTTGTAATGAGAAAGACCAGTCTATATGGAAAAAAGTAGTGAAATGTAAAGAAAAAGAATCTCTTTTTCGCGTTAGAGATATTACAAATTAATGAAGGAAAGTAATGCGAACGTTGCACGATTATTTTTAGCCATTGATTTATTTATTTTTTAAAATAAATCATAAATACTAAATATCGTTTGCCTGCTGCAATTTTTCGCTTCGGAAATTCGTAGTCTATCGACTGTTTGCGCTCCTCGCAGCTGCAGCTGGACAGCGCGTTGAATCTCGTCTCAAAATGATCCGGTTTTCGTTATTTCGTTAAATCCCGCTGGAACGTAAACTTTTTTTTCGCCCACTAATGGTACACAAATTCATTGTAATGCCATATGGGAGATACATTTTTTTTCCTCGCTCTCGCTCGAAAGGTGTTTTCTTTTTCTTCGTACATGCACAATCCCCGATTTCGTTCGTCATCCATCGAGTCTTTAATGCCAATAATGGGATAATGGTGTCGGAACAATGGTTCTTTCATAATCGCGGTGCCAGATGCGTTGGGGAAAAGATAAATTTTCGGTCCAGCATGTGCATCCTCATGCGGATCCTTGAGAGGGAAATGTTTTTTCTGCTCGATATTCCATTGGCGAATAACAGTAGACGTTTTTCGTATACGCTTATACGAAGCGTGAATTCGGTGCCATTGTACGTATACCCGATGCTGACCGAGGGTCCAAATCTCGTCGTGGGGGCGTCGGATTTTTGCGCAGCATCTCTCTCTCTCTCTCTCCGCTCACCTTGTTCATTTCTCCCACCTTTTTTCCTCTTCCTTTTTCGCGTCTGTGCTCTTGCTCCGTGGGCTTGCGTTGCATCTTGTCTCACGCTGTGCACCTTTATACGAGGCTCTCCATGTCGAATGTACCCAATTTTTGCAAATCATTTTTTCGACCCCACGTTTTAATCTCAACCCACAAATATTTCGTGAATTTTATCCAGTTTCTTAGAAAAAAAAAAAAACCAAAAATGAGCATTCGAGAACACGAAATTGCGAATTTGTCGAAAATCTTTGTTTTATCAAAGACTTTTAAATCGAAATCATTTCATTTGAATTTGCGTACGATTTTCATTTTTCAACGAATTTTAACATCTTCCCCCTCTCTCTCTCTCTCTCTCTCTCTCTTTTTTTAATGACTGAGGAAATTATGCTCGAGAACGAAAATACGGAATGTCGAAGAGATTTTGAAAATTTTTGCGGGAGAAAGCTGACGAAAAGAATGACGGGAATAGAAATTCGAGTTTCGCTGACAAATCGTAATGTCGAGGGACTCAAAGGCCGCGCCAATGCACCAGGAATGTGCACTCGCGGACGAGAGAGAGAAAGGACGATGTGGATTCTCGGTTTCTTTTTTGTTGCCAACTATGCAGTTCACTCTCGCGACTCGCAAAAGCGGACAATCTTTTTTCTCCTCTTTCTCTCTCTCCTCTCTCGTGGTACTTTGTTTTTGGCCAAAATGGTAAACACCTTGCACACAGGCGCCGCCTTGCGGACACTATCTGAACGAATTTTCCATCAAAGGAAATTGCAGCGATTTTTAGATCTCGATAAGACGAATTTTTTTTTCTCAGTCATGTTTCTCGAAAAAATCTCGCAGCCTCCGACCAACTCGTCATCCTGACGATCTCCCTCGCGGATCGAACAAGCCGATTGATTTTTTTTCGTCGATTAAATCACCGTGAAAATAATTTGAAGGAAAAACGAGGGGAGAAGCGGTCCAGAGAGACCCGGCGAAAAATCGAGATCACGCGCCGGGAGACGAGAGAAAGTATGTTTCTTCCGAGTGTCCAAGATGGCGGCGCCATTTATTTATGTACGAAATATCGAGATAATATTCATGTATAATGATGATTTTTAAAAATCGTACAGCAAGTCGTATTTTTGATGGATTTCAGGGAGGAAATTCGAAAACCACGAATGATTAATTGTCAAATTTGTTTTTGATGGGATTCCTTCCGTGTGGCGAGAATCGGTGAAAATTTATCGACCTATTTCCGCGCTATTTAACGTCTCTTTCGTATCGAATTATACCCCACGCGTACAAAATCTTCGTGAAACAATAAAAAGTCTAAAATTGAACGGGGTGACTCACTTGTTGGCTGTAGAGCAGCTCGCAGCCACGTTCTTTGCCAATTCCAATTTTCCTTCGCTCTCTCTCTCTCTCTCTCTCTCTCTCTCTCTCTCTCTCTCTTTGTCTCTCACTCTCGTTTCGTAACTGTGTACAACGAAGAGAGAAAAGTTACGTCGCGAGTCGATGAGACACGGAGGATTTCTATCGAGAATTGACAGATAAAGGGGCGCAACTCGTATCTCCGGAGAAGTTCGGGACTGTGGCGCTTGCGTCATTTTGCTCATCGTGCTTTTTTTTTCTCTGCTCGATTCGTGTGTACCAGTGAACATTCGGCAGAGTGCGAGGTCAGAAGTGGAGAAAAAAATTCGGAATGTTCTCTTGTTCGTCGCCCACGTGTCTGCGATTTAATGTATATAAATGTGTGCGCACGTATACAGGGTGTCCCAAAAATTCGATGCATATAATTCACAGCTGAATGGCTCGTCAAATTCCGAGTCGAAAAGTCTATAAGCACTTTTTCGTAGGACGTACACCCGCGGAGTTACCGAGCATCGTAGTTCGGCCAATCGGACGCCGCGCGCCGTGCGCCAGGGAGGGGAGCTCGCGCGGCCGATTGGCCCGGACTTTGACTACCCGTAGCTCCCTGGGTTTTGGTCCTATCGAAAAGTACCAAGACACTTTTCGACTCGGAATTCCGTCGGAATGTCAATTTCGAAATGTTCGGCATCGACTTTTCGGACACCCTGTATACGTAAAATAAATCATCGGTTAAATATGAAGTCCGAGCAACGCGTCATTCTCGTAAATTTCACTTACGTAAGGTCGTTCTCCTGTTTATGCGTCTTTCTCTTTCTCCTCGATTGAAAAAGAGGGGGGAGAGTATGTAGTTCGAAATTCAAATGCAAAATCGATGACTTTTGTTTATCTTCATCCGTCCACATATTTGTATGAACCTGTAGAGGGATATACGAAAAAAATGAGGAAATGAATGAGGAAAATCCTCCGGTGACTTCGTTGACTTCGACGGAAACGTCAAACGTCGCGTGTGCAGTTTCAAACGACTGTCACTTCACCCGAGAACGTACAACTTTGGTAGTAAGTTGTGTACGGCATTGTGCGTAAAAAAAAAACGAGGACGATGAATAAAAAAGGCGAAGAGAAGAAGATCGCGTGTTGAATGAAAACAATGAAAAATACGAGCGTGCGAGGCGTTGTGAGACTCCGTCATGCTATTCGTATCAACAACGGTCATTCTTCGCGCATCTTCTCTCAAATGCCACGGTACGGTGCGTACGCGCGCGTGTTAATGATACATTTCTACTTCTTTTTTCATCCTTCCCTCGTGAATAAAAAAATTCACGCGATGATTGATGAAAATCTCGACCGACGATCTTTAATGACGGGATAAGGGTTGCGCGCGGAAGCTCCGTCTATACTTTGAGCAACCACTGCTTCGACAAAGCTGCGTTTTCATTCCTAAGAATTTTTCATAAAATAAAGATTTTGGATTTAACGAGGAGCGAAAAAAAAAAAAATTGAAGAACGACGAAGCAGTAAATTAGTCGATAAATGTATTTACTTCGATAAATTTCGATAAATACATTTTTTTTATTTTAATCTATTTTCTTTTCTTCGACGTCTCTTTCGCAGAGGTGGGAACAGCTCGTCGTCTCGAAGCTGAAATGGGAATTATCGGCCGTTACACCGGGTGACTTTGTTCTACACATACTCACGCGTCTTCCGGTTGATCCACGGGCATGGGATTTCCTGATGGTCAGAAGACACGCCCAGACCTTCATAGCCCTCAGCGCGAGAGGTGAGTCGAGAAAATGTCACGGCGAACTTTTGATTCTTCGATCCCCGCTCGCGATCGATTTTTCAATCTCAAAGCGAAATTACGGTTTATCAAAGCCCTCTCATCCTGTCCAAAGTCCAAAGTCCTCTCATCTCGTATTTCCTTCTTTTTTCCTCCAATTTTCCTTTTTTCCTCCTCCTCCAATTCTCACATCCTCCGAACTTTAAATTCAATTCAACCTTCTGATCATTGTTCAAATAAAATGAGAAAAAATTCGATTGCGTTGAGGCAAAAAAAAAACTCCTCAATTTAATACGAATGGAAAAAAGAAAGTTTCTCCGATCTTTGGGCAATTTTTTATTTTTTCAAAAAATAACTCGCCGACATTGTTGCTATTGGAATATTTTCGAATACGAGTGACTGTTTTCCCGATTTTTCTGGCATCGCCAAGTGCGCAAAATTCTCATTTTATTTCGGTTTTGTTGAGACTATACGTGCCGCACGTCCTCAAATACCTGAACGTCTGGAGTGGCCATGGCCACCGACGTCTTTCCTCCGAGGATTTCTTCCCTCTCTCGTCTCACCTTCCTCGCCACTCTCTCTCTCTCACACACACACACACACACACACACACACACATACACACAGAGTGTGGCATACGATTTCATACCTCGAGCTTATTGGTTTCACTCGGTTGTTGCCGGAGCCAAGCCGCTCAAGCTCGCAAAAACATCGCGGGAGAAACAATAACGACGTTTCGTTCGTTCGTACGTTCCAAGGATTTTTTTTCTCCCCAAACACACTTATATATCACCGATCTCGGTAATAATCGCGGAAGATTGCTTCTCACTGCGGTCCAAAGCAGCCGACTCCCCCTCCCCCGGACTCCTCTCCACCGCCGACAACCCCTCAGCTACTTATTTCCAACCCTCTATTTTCGCTTTGAAAAATCCCGATGCCGAATTTCGTGATTACACCTCTCGGTCGCTTCGGTATATAATATTTTCGATGAAAGAGAGCGAGACGTAAAATTACTCGATGACGAGGATTTTTCGAAAAAGGGGATAAAAATTTGGTAAAATTTTATCGAAAAACAGAGTTTCGCAATTTTGCAAAAATCTCCGTAATGATTCTCACCCGTCGAGCGGATTTTTTATTTCTCTTTTTCAAGCGTCCATTTTTTGTTCTCCTCGTTTCGCAGAGTACAAATTTTCGATGTACACGCCGAGTATGATCGCCGCGGCGAGCCTAGCGGCGGCGTTGCACGGTCTCGATTGGACGGGAAAGAGCGGCTATGGGCTTTCCGGTCTTCTGGACGAGCTGACTCGTATCACGGCCATTGAACAGGTTTGTTCGGATAATATAAAGGCTTTTCAAAAACTATTTAACCGTCGTTACATTCAACGCACTTGCGAGCTTCGATAAAACGATAATAATAATAATAATTGTTGCTATCAACAGCCCACAGATCGAATATCGAATAATATGACATCAATCAATCAAAATGACGAATAATAAGTAAAAAACAACGTCGGAGTGACAAATAAACGATCGAAATGATTACTCGTAAATCGTCGATATATCGAAATTAATTAAACGCTCTCATTCATCCGGTTATTTATTTTCCGACGAACTTTACCATTGAAACGGGGAAAAAAAAATCGTTGAACTTCCGTTTTTCAAACGGGAGCCTTACGAGCGGGAATAACATTGCTCCGGGAAAGGGGAAAAATTTCTTTGATATCTTCTTTTCCGCTCTCTCTCTCTCCCTCTCTCGATCTATTTTTCTCTCTTGGTCTCACATCCGCAGGAAATGCCCCGGACCCCATTTCGCAACGTTCTCTCCGACGTATTGCAAAAACCATATGACTAAATGCAAGACCTTAAGAGAAAAAGATAGAGACAGAAAGAGAGGAGAAAAGAGCAGCAGCAGCAGCAGGTGCCTGGCACATGTTTTAGCAAGAAAATCCTCGACATTGCAAACGCTGTATTCTCAAATAACGTACACGTACATCGCGAGCTTGACGGGTCAGACGAGTGTCAACGTAAGAAAGAAAGTGAGCGAGATAGAAAAAGAAAGAGAGAGAGAGAGAGAGAAAGCTGAGCATAAATAAACGACATGAATGGCTCGGCATGGGGTTCTTCCATGGCACCTATGTAAGCGCAGCATCTCCGCTCGGTGTCCTCGGAGCCATCTGCGTCTATCGAGCAATGGGAGAAGAAAAAATCACTGAATGTCCTCCAAAAACGGATCGCGTCAGCCCCCTATTTTCATTCACGACTCTCGCGAAACCTCACCAGCGAATCGCCCGGCTATTTTTAGTTCGAAAGAACTTGCAACGTTTTTCCTCATTGCGTATTTTGCAATGCGTAAAAATAGAGAGAAAAAACAAACAAACAAAAAGAGTATTTTTTGTAGTGCATTTTTCGTTTTGAAAAAATGATTTCGTTACGATCGATTTGTGGGCTCTTAATAATGACAATAACGGTATTGTTATTATTTTTTTTAAATTAATTTTTGCATTGAATTTGCGACATTTTTTTCTGAAAAATATATTGAATTTCTGTTTCTCTTGGATCGCCAGGATTATCTTCAGGGCTGCCTCCAGCAGATCGAAGAAATGGTGTCGCAAGTGAGAAACGACGAGAGTCATCGTCATCATCATCATCATCATCATCATCACCATCATCATCAAGCAACTGCGTCCGGCATCTCAAACACGGTGCAGCGTCCAATGGGGGAACAGAACACGAGCCAGGAGAAGATAATGGAACACGAGAAAGCCGGAACACCGACGGACGTTAGGGATGTTCATTTCTAAGCCTGGCTCGGCGATTCACGAAAATCGATCCAATTGCGGCGACGAAATAATCCTACTCGCAAAGCTTCGTGAGAAGGAGGAGGAGGAGGAGGAGGAGGAGGAGGAGGAGGAGGAGGAGGAGGAGGAGGAGGAAAAATAATAAGAAGATGGAAAACAGAAGAGGAGACAAGAAATCCTGCGCGCCTTCTTGGCAATCGAGGCTAGGAAAGAGGAAAAACGAAAAAAATGCGAAAGAAACGAGAAAAAAAAATCCACGAGCCCGGGCGAAATCACCGGCAAAACTTCGCTGTCATCCCAAAATCGCGTTTCTCGAAGGAAAAGCTCCGGCTTTTATCCTTGTATTTTTTTTTGTTTTGGGGGGGAAGGCAATGAAATACGCTTTAACGCACTGTCGTTTAAGTATAAACTTAATTTTTAATTATATACTATTACGTTTAAGCGAGTGAGACGAAGGAGAAGGATAGATGAAAAGGGGGAGGATGAAGATGACGTAGGCGGAAAATGAGGATCGATGGAGGAAAATGATGAAAAAAAACGAAAAAATTGTAGTCATATCGAGTCATTTAGCGTTTGTACATACGTAAAGAGAAACGATGATGAAACGAGGAAAAAGAAGAAGAAAAAACGGAGAAAACGAAGACGAAGCGATCGCTTTCAGGCTTTCAGGGCCGATGCGAGCTCACGCACCGGGTGTCTCAAAACCGCGTGCTGATGATTCGACGCTACGTTCGGGCGTGAAATTTCGAGTCGAAAAGTCCTTTGGCGTTTTTCGATCCGACGGATATCCGTTGAGTTGATGATCAATACGGTTGGACCAATAGGACGCGTGCCGGTGGAAGGGAGGGCGCGCGTTCGATTGGCTCAAACTTTGACAATTTATAACTCGTCGGGTTTTGGTCGTACGGAAAAATGCCAAAGGACGTTTCCACTCGGAATTCCATCCCGAACCTGACTTTAAATTATCAGCATCGACTTTTGGGACACCCTGTATATTCGGAAAAATTCGCGACATTTTTCCGTCGCGTTTGAGAAGAAAAATTACGAGAAAAACGGACACACGCGCTGATCGCGGCGCGGGCAATGATCGACGCTTTTGTTTATACTCCCTCAAGGTTCCTGCAAGCAACGATCATTGATCACGTGGACACTTTACGCACGTACGCGGTTCGGCCGAAAAGTCTCACGGAAATTGTCCTTTTTGTTTTTATTTTTCTCATACGCCAAAGAGCCGTGCAATAATTTTGCAAAAACGCAAAAAAAAAGAACACAGAACGAACCCCGATCGAAGCCAATTTTTCCTTGTCGTCGCGCGAAATTCCTTTTTCAAAAGTCCCGAATAGCATCATTTTTCGCGAAAATTCTTTTGCTACTCACGCGTTTTTCTTTTTCCCGCGAAATCACCGCGACTCTCCGCCGTTCGTCGGACGAACTTTCCCGCTCGGGAAGCGTGTGCAAAAGTGTCCTCGAGCCCGATCAGTCGTGTCCAGTGAAAAAATTTCACCGATCGCGCGAGCAAAATGAAAAACAGACGAAAAAAAAAAAGCAGAGAGATCGTGCGAAACTTTCGGTTCTCGATGATGGAAAAACGTAAGGACCGATCTGAAGAACGAGAGGAGAATGATTAATGAAAAAAAACAGAGGAGAATGCTTGATTGTTTTTTTTTTTTCCTAATTCTCCGAGCAAAAGACAAAGAGGGAGATCGAATGGAAAATTTCCTTCGCAGTTTTTACCTATTACATCTATAATATATTTTTGAAGAAAATGATATATAGTACACTGGAGGGAAACGTTTCGTTTGAATTCATTTTTTTTTATTTTTTTTTTTTTTTACGTCCGTGTTGTAAATATCATAGGGATTTAAGAGCCGTTTTACGCATATAAGATTTGCTCGTTCTTAAGATTATTATTATTATTATTATTGTTGCAGTGGCGGGGCGAAAGAATTGTTTTTTTTTTCTTTTTTTTTTGACAAACGACGAATTCACAGCATCCATTGGAGAAATTGCATTTTTTTTTTACAGCGCCCAAAATTTTGTCACTTCTTTCCTGTTATTATCGTCATCATCATTATTATCATTATCGTTGTATCTCTCGAGTTTGGCGACAGGAGGGAGCAACGTTCGGAAATTTCAAAAAAAAAAAAAAAAACGGAAGCCAAGCGTCGGCAATTTGTTTTTCAAAATGAAGCGCTAAAGTTTGAAAAAAAAAAAATGTTGTTTCTTTTTCTTTGGCGAGGCTCGTAATTTCTCGAGGCTCGAGAAAGAAATGTAAAGTGGCAAACGAACGCGGGGCGATTGGTTTCGCTAAATCAGCAGAGATCCGAGGAGGGTTTGATTGTTTTTCGCCGGCAAATTACGAGTGGAAAATCGACATTATATATATAATATATATATATATATATTTATAAATAGAAAATAAAAGTATACGAGCGAAAAACTGGTTGGTACTTAAAGGAGAAAGATTCGCCTTGAGGATTGCTGTTCTTCTTATTATTATTATTATTATTATTTTTATTTTTTTTTTTTCACCATCTGCTCGAAGACGAGAGGATGGAATCGAAGGAAAAGCCCAGTGCCACAGCAAACTAGTTACTCTCATAACGTCGTAACCAAATTTTAGTACAATCGAGGGTGTATTTTTTTTTTTTTTTTTTTTTTCTCGAAGCAAATCGTCCGCGTCGAGAGTGTCATTGTTTGGCAATAACGTCACGTCGTTCGCTTCGAAGATAATTGCCAATAGAGTCGTGTTCGTTCTACGGGGTGTCGGAAAATTCGAAGGCGATCTTTGAAAGTCCAGCAGACTCCGCATGAAATTTCGAGACGAAATGTGTTTGAGGATTTTTTCGTGCCACCAAATTTCAGCGCGTCGTTGATCGGGAAAACTCGAAGCCGATCGTACCATCCGCGTTAATCGTCGGGATCGCATCGTACGAAAAAGTGGCAAAAGTACATTTCGTCTTGGTATTTCGTCGCGAATTTATCGATCTTCATTATCGACATCGAATTCCGCGACAGCCTGTATATAAATATACGATATATGTATATATACGTGTATATATTCCTCATTATTCCATTAATAGCGTTTTACAGAGGAATCGCCGAGGCTGCGTAGCGAAGAAATTAGGGGGAAGAGAGAGGAGGGGAGGCTCGAGATGAAAAAAATTGTGCAAATCGTCGAACGTGTCGATCGAGGCAAATTTGTTTTTCTCTTTCTCCCCGGTTGGTATTTGGTGCAGATACGTGTATCTTTTTTTTTTTTTTTTTGAACCAACGTCATATCGGCAATGTGCTGGGCATAATAATAACCGATTGTACATTTTCGAGTATTTTGTGGAGAGGGGAGGGGGGGGGGGGAGGAAAGTCGGAGAAAAATTGCAAAAAGTGCCTTGGTGTTTGTACGTTCGGGCCTAGACGCGCGAACGAGCGTATTTTACGTTAGATTTCTCATTTTTTTTCTTTGAAAAAGATAAAAAAAAAACGAGTGAGAAAAATTGTGGATAAGGAGCAGAATCGATTTTACGCGCGAGAGAAAATGATGAAAGCGAGAAGAATGGAGCATCTTCGACGAGCAATTTACGGTTTTGATTTTTCGTTTTTTTTTTTTTTTTATTTCTCTTTTAATCGCTCTTTCTCGAGGAATCTTCGATCTTTTTTTGTTCGCACATTTTTTGAAAATTTTTTCGTTGGTTTTTTGTTTTTTTTTTTTCTATACTTTTACCTCGAAACGTTCGAACTTGCTCGTCGATCGATCCTCCAAAGTGAATGATTTACGCAACGATCGTCGTTTCACCCTCTCCCTCATTCGCGAATGACGAAAACGTTGACGGGAGAGAAACGAGCGCGTAGCTCCTTTGTTACTCCTTTTTTTCTTTTTACAAAATTTTTCTTTCGTCCCCGATGATTTGCCTGAATGAAAATGACGCTTTTCGGGGGAAATACAATGAAATGCAATAGTAGAAAACCGCTGATATACCTCAGATCGTACACGCGAAGAAAAAAAGGTGGACACGTGAATATCGTTACACGCGCACACACCCACGCAAACACGTGTAAACAGAGTTCCATTCGATTCCTTTATCGACTACTTTTTAGCCCTAGGAATCAACGTAACGCAATTACTTTTAAGTGTACTCGAAATACTGTACTTTTTTTTTTTTTTTTAAACGATGTAACTTGAAACTTGTAATATGTAAAGTGCCTCCTGATACCTTTTGTAAATAAATTGTGCGACGCGACACGCATAGTCGATTGAGAAATAAAGTATTGGTATTTTATACGATCAACGCAAATACAAAGTGTCGCTTTTTCCTTCAAACATTCTTCCTTCGTCTCGCTGCCTCGAAATTGTTTCAAGCCTCGCGAGCGTTCAAAGTTTTTTCGAATTAATAAGTTCGGTAATCGTCATTTCGCGATGAGAAAAAACGTGCATTTTTGAAGCTCGGATTAATTTTTTTTCTTCTCCGGACACAAACTTTTCGCTTCCTTTGAATTTGGTAATTGTGCTTCGATCTCTCTTCTCTGCGACGTTGTCAACGAAAAACGATGTTTTTTCGTTTTTTCATTATTTCTTTTTCATATTTTTCGGAAATGGTGGAAAATAAAGTCTCAATTTTTCGTCTCTCGATATATTTATATATATATTTGTCTCGTTTCTTTTTTTTCTTTTGTTTTTATAATGCAGCATTATTCTACTGTACAATGATCGCCTGGAACTCGACGTATATACATAAATAGTTATAATCTATTAGTCGTTTTGTAAAAGATCCTACGTATTTGTTCGAGTTTTCGGAACTATGTATATGCTTTTTTTGTTCATTTTTTATTTATATACAATCCATGTAGATTGGCGGTGGGAGTCTGACGAAAACGTCACGATGCTGCGATTGAGTAGCATTTTCGACTCGTTTTCCAACTGGTTTTTTTTTTTCATATTAACACAATCGGTCGTTCAAACTTTGAGAATTTTTCGACATTTTGGTCTCTTTTTTTTTGTCATTTTGGCCTTTGGTAAAAAGAAAAAGCTGCACCGTTGATAAAATCGTTGGGTTTTTTTTTTCCTCGTGGTAGAAAAGAATATCATCTTTGGCCTCGGGTTTTTTATCTCAACGTTTTAAAGACCCCTCGTAATTTCGTTCGCCCGGCCTACCAGTCTAATTTTTTTCGTGTAAAGTTCACGTCGTGGAAAAATTCGTCGTCGTAAAGCGTTAAAAACAATGATCGATCGGTCGAAATTGTTGATTTATCTTCAATCTCAAATTCGCTCCGGGCTGCTGGGATTGTTCGCGTCAAATGGACCACTCAATCGCGATCGATCTCGATCAGGACTATTCTGAATTATACATAGATTGTACACCGTATTGTGCAATTTCGTCGCGTTTTTATGTACATTTCACGCACGAATATCATTCCCATGATTTCCGGAACGAGAGATTTTCGCGTATCGTACACGCAATATGGCTCTTATCGCGCGTTTTATTTACCTTTTTTTTTTCAGCGATATTGTTTCTTCTCATTTTTGTTTTTCGCTTCAAAGAGAATTTCGAGAATTCCGCGACTCGAAATCGATCTAATCCCTGAGCGCAATGACTCAATTATCGTAATATCGATTTTTTCACGAATTTTTCGTTAACTGAGAAAACGAAAAATTGATTTTTCAATATTTCATTTATCGCCGAACATCGATAAAACGATGAACGCAATAAAGTTTGAATTATCGCTGTACACTTTTTGTTTGCCAAGGAATCATTGAATAATGCTGATACTCGTCGGCTCGGGTTTATAATTTCGCGGGTTTATAATGTTCCCGATTTTTGTACAAAGAATTCCCGTTATTGTTATCAAATTTGTTGAAAACACCAAAAATTTTCTCCAAATGTCGCAGTAAAAAAAACGAAGACTGCCAGAATCAGATCCTCGTCCAATCGACACGGAATGCCCCATACGTGAATAATCCCTTACGTACAGAAGAAAAAACATAAAACAAACATTCGTTGCTGAAAAATTTTCGAGTATTTTGTCCAGCTGGCTAATCTCATTTTTCAAATCGTCATCCTCGTTACAGCGAAATCGCTGATTACACCGAGTATCCTTGTTACAATTTTCACGCCTCTCCTCGCGCGTTGAACGTCATTTATCCAAATTAAAAAAAAAAGGAAAAATGCGCGCGTGGCTAATTCCCCAACGGTTTTTTTTTTAAATTTCTTTTTCGAAAATGTCACTGAACAGGAGCACGAGACACGCGCGAGAGGCTTTCTTTCTTTTCTGCTCTCCTCGACGTTGATTTATACAAAAAAAAAAAAAAAAAAAAAAAACGTAACAATCCAACCGACGATATTTTTTCCAAAGCTGCCATGATGAAAAAAAGATTTTTCGTAATACGATTTTTTGAAATCAATTTTCTCGTATTTTTTCATTACTCATTTTTCTCGTGATATCGCCTTTGAAAATTTCTTTCGAATTGAAAGGTCAGAAGAATTAGTGCGAAATAAAATCGTCGAGCGTTTAAAAATAATCGGCCAAAAAGCCAATTACAATTCCTCGCGTTTTCAGAGGAGACGAAAATTCGTAAAAATCGTCTCAATTCATTTTCCGATGAATTTTCGAGAATCAATTTTTCGAGTAAATCGCTCGCGAATTCAAGGACTCGTGTATTCTTTTGTCTACTCTCTCGTCGATGGAAAATTGTAAAACGGGACATCACAGATTAATAATAATAATAATAATAATAATAACAACAACAACACATTTCTCAATAAAATCACAATAAAAAAAGGAAATTCACACGTAATCTCATGTCGAATCTCTACGTATTTGAATTCCGAGTTATCCTACCTAATATTTACACTAATGAATAATTTGAGGATTTTTTCATCGAGGATACTTTGCCACGTGCGGAGACACCGATTTTAGTCGGTGCAGGGTTTTTTTCCTCCAAAAAAAAAATTCGTTTTCACGGGCTTCAATGTTCGAGCGGAGGATCCTCGATTGTCATGTCGATATTTCTCAGATCACAATTTCCATGAAGATAAAAAAAAAAGAAGAGGAAAAAAATATGTAAATAATTATAAAGATAATTACAGTGAGAATATTTGGAAGTATAAATATCTTTGGTACACGACTCGACGTCTTTCGCGAGATTCGACGTACGAACAAAATCGCGGCAAGGACATAGTCGGACTTTGGACGAAGTTGGGTTTTTTTTTTCGAGCTGCAATTTTTCGTCCTTTTGGGATTCTTTGCTTCTTTCCTTCTCGAAGGCTTTTTTCACTCGACGAAAGAGTCGTTTGTTTTTTCTGCTCCTTTTTTTTGCAATCTCGAAATCGACGGTTTCAAGTCTCGGATTCGACGAGGGATTTTCCACGGCGAATATGCATTAAAAAAAAAAAGAGAAGTTGGTCGATCGAACCGACGATAAATTCATCGGGAGAAACAGCGAAAAAGATGATTCTCCCTTTTTGTTTTTCGTCGGTCTACGAAGCAACGCGGAGCGAAGGATTTTTGAAAATTTTCCGCTGGTCGTTGAGAGAAAAAAAAGAACGAAGAAAAATTCGAGGAATGTCGGGTTTTCACCTCAGCAGATGCTGGAAATTCCGTGGGTGAGACTCTTCTCCAAGACGATGTGAAATTCGCTCAATGGCTCGAGTATGTGAATGAGAAAATTGAGCAAGCCGGGATTCCGCAGGAACGAAGCTTCGTCGTACATTTCGGTGGTCGAACGAGCCTCGCTCATTGGTCGCAACATGGGATGGAGCAGCTGTTCCCTGGTGAGAGCAAAAAAAAAAAAATGCAAAACGCCGCGTCAATCGTGACGAGAGAACCGGACTGAAATTTTGGAAAATTTCGAGAAAAAAAAAACAATTGGCAAAATTTCGTTCGATAAGCCATTTTTCAATATCGAGCTCATTTTCGGTGATGGCAAAAAAAAGTTTATGGCAATGTCGAATCAAAAAACAATCGTTTTTTTTTCTTACTTTTACGAAATAATCGATTGGCTTTGATCGAAACAGTGAAAAAAATCTCCAGAGCGGAAATTCATGACTTTCGACGTTTTTTTTTCGTTTTTCTGCCGAAAACCGAATCTGCCGTACTCACCTCGCGGATAGACAAATGAACAACTGGAATTTTCCGTCTTTCCCGAGCGTCTGACTGAACGTATTGATCTGATCGATGAGATGGCAGTAACACCTTAATATCGTGAATCTCTGGTTGCTCTCAGCGTGGATCCTTCGGTCTCTGTTCATTCTCTGCGAATATCCGTCCATTTCCTCGAGCAGTGACATTTCAAAGTTTTCCTTAACCCGAACTGCGACGAGGAGAAGAAAAACGCAGGATAATCACGTGTACTTTTGTTGGACGAGACAATTTTAGGAGCGAGCAGGAAAAAAAGAGGAGAAAAAGATCGTCGCAGACTCACGAAAATAATCCCAGACGTAAAAGTTTCGCCCGAATATCCTCTGGTTTTTGAAACCGTAGAGAAACGTCTGTTCCAACGACGGAACGAGACCACCTTCGCCGCACAAAAGTGCCGTTAACGAGCCGTCCAATGGCTCCCTTCTGTAATGAAATTTCACGATCGCGTTCACAGCTTCCCCTGAATCGAGAAGAAAAAACAAAAAAGCGTCAGAATTCAAATTCGAAAAGCGGATGAAGAAAGAAGCGCGCGACGAGTTTTGCTCCGCCGTGGGACTTTGAGAAAAAAAAAACACAAACACACATTCGGCAGAAATTTTGCCAAAATCGATCGAATCTTCGTTTTTTTTTTGCTACCAAAAAATGAATTAAAAAATCGACGTGAGATTTTGCAAAAAAAAAATTGAATAAGCGATTTTGAAAAAATTTTGCCGCACGAGCAAGGGTGTTTGGATTCGGATTTTGATCGATCCGTTTTTTTTTTTAGAAAGAACTGGATTTTCGAATTTGAAAAAAAAATCGGAAATAAAATTTCGAAAGCGGACGAAAACGAGTGCGTGAAGAGCGATTTGGCGCGGGTAAATACGTTGAAATCCATGAAAAATATTTCGTCTTTTCGCTATTTTTGCTCCTCTCGTGATTTTTTTATTTTTACCGAGCATGTGTTGAAGTTCGACTTGCGACAATGTCGGTTTTCTCGGTATACTCGGGGATCTGCAACGCGGTGGCGTCGAGCAGGTTTCGACGAGTTCTTCGCTGTCGATGCTGCGAGGAACGAGGGCGCCGACCAGCAATCGCTCCGTCGAGCTGTCGTCGATTCCACGTCCGAGCCATCGTCCGCAGGGAAATTTGAACGTGTGTCCCGTCACCTCGTTCCTCACGACGACATGCTCGACCATCCATTTCGGTGAAATTCCGGTATTGTCGTGTCCAATCCGCAGGGTTGACAAAACTCCCAAATTTTTGTGCTGCGCGAGAAGAAAAAATTCGCCAGAACATTCAAACACGTCGCAGGTTTTCATGAAAGCAACGGCGATATTTGTCACGATAATTAATGCTCGAGCAATCGCATATAGGCCGTTTTTTTCGTACCATGAAATACGAATCATTTTTTTCCCTTTTTTTTCTATGTTTTTTTTCGCATATTCTATTAATGAAATAATTCTCAGGGAGAAACTCACGTGAAAGACAAATTCCAATGCTCCTTTCGGTATCGGCACGGGATTCGTTTCGCACAAAGTACCGGAAATGGCGATCCAACTGTTGGCCGAAGTCGTAGCGGCGCTCGCCTTTCTGCTCGGAAAAATGATAACGCGATACGGCAGCTTGGTCGTCGGATAATTATTCGTGAAGCAAAAGTAGTCCACGGCGTTCAACGTCAGCAGATGGTACAAAAATTGCTCCTTCTCCTCCTCGCAGCGAAGAAACGCCGATCTCTTGTACTGGCTCCTGAGAGAAAAAAGAAAAACGAAAAATAACGTTTGTCCAATGCGGAAACGGAAAATTCATCGGAATAACACTCGTGGAAAATTCGTTTCGATTATTTTACGATATTAAAGGAGAATTAACAAAAAAAAAGAAATTTGAATGAACTTCACGAAATTCTTGTGTTTTATGGAAAAATACCTCAACAGAGCGTTGTCGGAGAGCAGCGTCTTCAAATGACGCGACAACAATTTCTTCTCCAGCGCCAAGCGAACCCACGCCCTGGCGTATCCTATGTGGGTCTTGATGTCCGTCATCGCTTGGACGTTTCTTATGTCGAACGTCAGGGAATCCGGCAACGGCCTGAGATGCTCGGGACCGATCGATTTTCGATCGCTCAGCGATCGATGTCTGTCGTTCCCGCGCGTCGGCGAAACGTCAGTTTCCAGCGCCAGATTCGACAAATCTTCGGACAAATTGTACTTTCGATCATCGTCCACCTTTTACCGATGATTTTTCATCTTTCAAATTCGAGGCGTTTGACAATTTAGCCAGTTGAATTCAACGGAATTTTCATAAATTGTGATTTAAATAAATTATTCAATATTTCATTATTGTTATTATTATTGTATGAGAAGGATAAGGCTGAATTATCAAAAGCTCGGCTAATGATGCAAACAAAATTCACAAATTTCATGCCTCTTGCGTAAAAAATCCAAACGACCGTAAGACGAACCGGGTTTTTCCTTTTTTCCCTTCGAAATTTCACCTCAGTTTTTTTTTCTAATGTTTCTACGATACAGACGATTTTTTAGATTTCGGAAAAGTCGGGAATTGGAAATACGAAAAGAAAAAGAGTAAATGCCCTTTTATTTCCAATTCCTCGATCGCTCGTCGATATTATCATCGTCGGTATCGGAAATCAGGATTTTCGTTATCTTTCATGCGACTGATCTTTTCCATTCTCGTCGTAACTTTGTTTTTTTTTTGACTTTTCGCTGATGACGATAAATATTCCACTGTAACCACAGGCGTTCGAAAGTTTTGGCAAAATATCGTGCAGAATCATGCAGACTTTCGTCATATCGTGCCGGAACGGTGACAAAAAAACAAGGAAAACTGAGAAATTACGTCTCATTGAATTTCAAAAACGAAAACTGTGTGTCGAAAAAAAGAAAAACATAAATAATAATGGGAATAAATGATGAAACAAATAAGAACGATGCGCCATAACAACAAAACAAAATCCGGCGAGCCAAGGCACGAGGCTTACCGTTAAAGTTGTCCTTGATATAAGAAGCTATTTCATAAATATTTCGGATCTTAATTCTTGCGATCAAGCGATCCGAAAACCCGTGAGTTTTATTAGACGACGGTTTCTTCGCTATTGGAACATAAATGTGTGTAAACAAAAAAAAATAACACAAACAAATGAGCAACAAAAAATCGAGTGATGATGATTTTCGCCAAAAATACGTGCTGGATTTTGAAAAAAAAAAAAACCTTCGGAATTCCTATCGACGAGATTATTATTCAATGCTCGATGTGAAACAACGATGAGAATAATATTCAGAGTTTTTCGATCGGAAAAATATTGTTTCGAAAAAAAAGTGACGTACAAAGTTGCATCGTGCTTATTTTCATCGTTGTCGCAATTTCGGCCTTTTTTTTCTTCCGAAAATCTCGTCGATCGATTGATCGTGAAAATTCGAAAATAAGCGAGTGAAAAAAATGTGCTGGGAAAAATCGACACATGGTGCTGCTATATACGTACGATACGAGGACTAAATGTACGAGTGAATTTTTGAAAAATCAATCAACGATTTAAATGGTTATAACGTACAATCAAGCCGCTTTCGCAGGACGCACCAAGCTAGCGCTGCATTTCCAAAGTTTTTCAGGATTAATAACGATTTCGAAACATTTTTCAAGATTCTTTTCCATCCGGCTCCCACGATCTCGACAAAACCGAGATGGAATGCGAATTTCGAGTAGCGTCGCGACGGAAAAATCGAAATAAAAGTTATTGAAAAATCGTTGGAAAAATTCAGAAGATATTCAGAAAACTGATCTTCCCTTCGTATTGAATTAATTCGTTCGTTTTATCCGGAGTTTATTTTCTTTCATTGTAAATCCCTCGTTCATCTTTTCGAGGTTTTCGCTTCACATCCCGCTCGTCAGATTTTTTTCAATACGCGCAGAGATTCGACTACGCGAGACGATTTTGACAAAACCGAGATGGAATGCGAATTTCGAGTAGCGTCGCGACGGAAAAATCGAAATAAAAGTTATTGAAAAATCTCTGGAAAAAATCAGAAGATATTCGGAAAACTGATCTTCCCTTCGTATCGAATTAATTCGTTCGTTTTTCCGAACGCTCCAGAATTTATTTTCTTTCATTGAAAATCCCTCGTTTATCTCTTCGAGGTTTTCGCTTCACATCCCTCTCGTCAGATTTTTTTCAATACGCGCAGAGATTGAGGTATGCGAGAAGCGTTAAAAATGTTGGAAACGTTTTTTTTTTCGATGTTTTGCCAGCGAGACGAGCGACGAAAAACGTTTCTTCAAATTTGCAAAACTTTCCGTATCGAGTTTTCGCTTTAATTGAAAACGATTTGCGGCGACGTTGAAAGAATCGACGCTCTTGTTATTGTCGTCATCGTGAAAATTATGGCGAGTAATGAGAAAAAAAAGAAAAAAAACGAGAGAAATCGCACGAATAATTGGTACCGATGACGAAACCTTACCGGGCGACAAGAAATTCGGGTCTATCGATTTTGCCGAATCGTTGCACTCCTCCAGTTCTTGGTACATCGTGAGATGCGACCAGAGAGCACTTTTTCCCTGCTTGTTCTGAAGACCGTGGCTCCACACTCTCTCGAGGAGATCGCAGAGGCTCGCCACGAGCGTGTTCTCCTCCACGTCCGACAGAGATTCGGTTCCATGCCCGAGAGCCACAGCCTCCGATCCCATTTTTTCAACCAACATTCTTTTCGTTTTCGACTTGCAGTCCTGAAAAAATGAAACAAAAAAAAACATTTCATTCCACTTTCCAGTAATACACCCTCGCCAAAGCGAGAATTCCGTCGCAAATCTATGGGCAATTTCACGTAAATTCAACTCGTGAATCAATACGAAATTTCGGCCAGGACAAATTTTCGGGCAAAACTTTGGAGCGAGCCGACGAGCGTTGAAAAATAATTGAAAAAATCTTCGTTTCGTACTTTGAGCAGTTTCTCGACGAAGGTCCAATTCGCCTGAGCTATGAGCGCCGGGCTCATGTCAGCCGAGAGTTTCGTCTGTGGTCGCGGAGATTGAGTTTCCTGCGGGATCGGCGGTTTTCCATTAGCCTCGAGGGACTTCATTTTGTATTTCCATTGGGTCTGTCCTCTTCGACTGCTGCGCGAGAGAAAGAAAAACATTCCGTGAGGTGGACGCGCGTGAGAATATTTCCCCAAAATCGTGGGAAAAAAAAGAGATGCACGAAGGGAGAAAGTTTTTTCTCAAATTTTCTCTCGTAACTCGAAAAATCTTACCGTAGGAGACTTTGCGGAGTGCGAAACAGAGTGAAAGAATTTCGTGTTAGACGAAACGACATTGTCGGAGAAAAAAAACGAGAGATCGCGGCGAAAAAGGTCGTTGGGAGTATTTCCCCTTACCTCTGAACGGGTTCCTTGTTCATCGCCGCGCTGTCGAGAAGCGGAAAACTGCGAAAATATGCCGCCCGATGGGGAACAATTTCCACCGGTGGATTGGCCTCAAAGTCAACGTTGTTCAATTTGTTCTCGAGGGCCTTTTGCGTCTCCACGACGTTGTTGGACACCTCGTACCTCGTCGAACGAATTATACCCTCGCCGACTTTTCTCCTGAACGGGTGGAAGGCAAAAAAGAAAAAAATAAACGTCGATCGGAGCTCGGGGCTCGGAGTGAGAAGTGCTAAAAAAGAAACTGACTTTATTTGGGCGATTCTGTGATCGAATATCTTGATATTCGAGTCCAGCTCGCTCCACGATGACATGACTTTGTTGTCGACGAGCGACGCGAACATTTGAGTCTCGAGGAATCTCGAAAGGAATGGCAAATGTTGAGCCGGCTGATCCGAGAGAAACGTCGCTTTGTCGAACACGTGCATGCTGTCGCGATTGTTCAGCCATTCGTCCTTGTCCTGAATGAACATTTATTTATTTTTCTTTTTATTCTCATTTTTTAGTAAAACAAAATACGATAATAATCTATATATATATATATATAAATCAATGTTTGTCTGTACGTCCTTTATAGAATCGTAAACTATGCACTTGACCATGTGATGATCTTCGGCAAAGTGTTGTGCGTGAGTCTACGAAGGTTTCTGAGTTTTTTTTTCTTTTTTTTTTCGACATGAACGAAATCAATAAAATGACTTAAAATAAATTGAATATTTGTGTAATGTCTTTCCTTCAAATTTAATTTAGTTATTTATTTATTTAGTCAGTACAGCTAGTATAAAATGAAAATTGAAATTAAAATATGGAAATGATGATAACATCAATAATAATCGTGCAGCTAACGTTATAACTTCGATCAAAAATTACCTGGCTGGGATGAATAACGAAATGGTCGTATCCGGAAAAAAGTTGTACAAAACGGTTGAGAAAAATTTCTCGTACTGCGTTGTTGAATACGAGGGTGTCCTGATACTCCTCCTGGGCGGTGAGTATTTTATCTTTCGTCGAATGGTCCACCGAGTCTATCTCGTCCAAGCTGATGCCTGATGGAATTTTCAGCGATGAGACCATTTTTTATTTGGAAAAAAATGTTTCTGCGAGTGATTTTTCTCGTCAACGAGATTCAGGGAGATTCAAAAGAGGGCAAACCTGTTTTTTTGACAATGTCGACGATTCTTTGAAGAGCGTCGGACTGGGGGTTCATTTCCGTTCTGTCCCAATCGAGAACGTCGTGCAGCGAGTGTTTTCTCCGTCCGAGATGAAAACCGGAGCCGGGCAATGTCAGGCTCGTCGACATTATGTCGCCGTTCAAATAATTTATCACCATATTGTCAGTCCTGGCGACAAACGAGAATCAACGTCTCTCTTCCTTCATCCTTCTTGCGATATTAAAATCGAGAGAGAAAAAAAAATTGAAAAAAAAACAAATAAATACTAATAATCAGCTTACTTCTCCGTTTGCGGGATTTTGTGTTTGCTCAAAAGACTCCGTAGCTCGGCGGCGAACTGCACTTTGTGGGGAAACACCGGCAATTCCTCGGGAAACTGACTGCTCTGCTTGTCGATGTCGACGTAACACAGATTGGCCTTGAAATTGATTCGCGAGAGGAAAAAATGAGCGATCGTCGAAACGTCAATTTTCAACGCAAATTTGTTTCTTCTCCCTCGTCAATTCTCCGCTTTTCTCTCGCCATCTCTTTGACGAGGAAAGCGCGCTCGTTTTTTTCGAAGAAAATATACTTTACCTCACTGGCGATTTTCAAATTTCCACCCTCGCTGTTGGCGTGCAGGCCCATGATGAAGGGCACCGGTGCGTCCAAAAAATGATGGAGACTCGCCGGTAAAATAGGCACGTAAACGTGCTGCCAGGAGAACGGAAACAGCAGGGCTGTTATCGACTCCGCTACGACCATCAATTTGTGAAAATCCGTGCTTCTGAGCAAAACTTGATTCTCGAGTAAAACACAGGTGAACAATTGTATCACGATCTCGACGCCGAGCCAGGTGAACATGTCCTTCAACGGATAATCCAGCATCGGAAGTTCCTGCGACGGATTCGGATGGATGATGACGAGTTCCAGAGCCGATTTCGCCGGTTCGTCGTTCGGTACGAAAAATTTCAACGATTTTCCTGGCATGGGCACCGGCACGTTGTACAACAGATTGTACACGTAAGATTCGAGGCTGAGACCCGGCCCGGGATGTCTAGGAACACATCTGCGAGAAAAGAAAAAGTTCATCGACTATCGATTTTGAAAAGTCGAGAATGAAAAACGCGAAAAACTTTGAATCCAACATTTTTCGAAGGTGAAAACGAGTGACGTAAAATGGAGCAAAAAAAAGACAGTTTTTCGTGTTGTTCGAGCGGGAATTTGAATTTTCCAACGCCATTCGGTGGGAAGGAAAAAAGTTATCGTTATCGTCGCGCGTGATACGCTGTTATTTTTATTGTAGGCGGAAAGTAGCGATAATTTTGTTGTGTTTTTCGGAGTGTTTTCACTTTGAAATTAAGGGCTTGAGGAAATGATGCATTTCGGAGGAAATATATGTCAAAATGGAGAATGTCGAATCGTCGCGTGATAATAATAATAATCGTGGAGTGGCTCACTTGTAAAGATTGGTGAGAAAGGTTTTTGCCGCGTGGAGGTAGGGTTGTTGGCACAGGAGCGATATCGATTTGGTAACGAGAAGTTTGTCTTTGGCGGAATCGTAGTAAGCCAACGCCGCGCTCGGGGAATGAGCCGAGAGCTTAAAGTGCCTCGGCAATGATCTCGTGCTGTGGCCATCCTGACCCCTTCGTGGCCTGCGAAAGTTTCGTCAATAACCAAATCGATGACGGAATGATTTACGATCGATCGGAGCACAAATTACGTTTGTTCTACTTTCGTTCGAAATTTTTATTCCCAGCGAAT
Organism: Heteropelma amictum; assembly: GCA_959613375.1. Lineage (NCBI taxonomy): Eukaryota > Metazoa > Arthropoda > Insecta > Hymenoptera > Ichneumonidae > Heteropelma > Heteropelma amictum. The sequence goes on from OY390721.1 coordinate 30,565,837, forward strand.
GAATATTTTCCAAAAACCATAATCCCGCGAGAAAATCGAAAAATTGGGCAACGGTAAACAGTCCTCAGTTCCCTTCGAAATAAATTCGCGAGTTTTTTCGAGCAAGCGGGAATTTTCGGATAATTTTGATTCGATTCGATTTTTCAAACAAACCTTCGACGTAAAAATTGTGCGTTCATTTTTGTCGACTTTGAACCTCGAAATTTGGAGATAAAACGATGAGACTAGTTCGAAAGAAAAAAAGCGATAAAACACAAAGTCAAAATTCAGAAACAATTTCTCGACGTCGTTATTATCCAAAATCAGTGAGCGAGTTTTCGTTTTCGTACTTTTGTTCGAAATTTTTATTCCCAGCGAGTGAATATTTTCCAAAAATCGTAATCTCGAGAAAATCGAAAAATTGGGCAACGATAAACAGTCCTCAGTTCTCTTCGAAATAAATTCGCGAGTTTTTTCGAGCAAGCGGGAATTTTCGGATAATTTTGATTCGATTCGATTTTTCAAACAAACCTTCGACGTAAAAATTGTGCGTTCATTTTTGTCGACTTTGAACCTCGAAATTTGGAGATAAAACGATGAGACTAGTTCGAAAGAAAAAAAGCGATAAAACACAAAGTCAAAATTCAGAAACAATTTCTCGACGTCGTTATTATCCAAAATCAGTGAGCGAGTTTTCGTTTTCGTACTTTTGTTCGAAATTTTTATTCCCAGCGAGTGAATATTTTCCAAAAATCGTAATCTCGAGAAAATCGAAAAATTGGGCAACGGTAAACAGTCCTCAGTTCCCTTCGAAATAAATTCGCGTGTTTTTTCGAGCAAGCGGGAATTTTCGGATAATTTTGATTCGATTCGATTTTCCAAACAAACCTTCGACGTAAAAATTGTGCGTTCATTTTTGTCGACTTTGAACCTCGAAATTTGGAGACAAAACGATGAGACTAGTTCGAAAGAAAAAAAGCGATAAAACACAAAGTCAAAATTCAGAAACAATTTCTCGACGTCGTTATTATCCAAAATCAGTGAGCTCCTGCGCGAGTTTTCTTTTTCGTACTTTTATTCGTATAATCGATAATTATACGGGTAATTTAAATTCCATTTCGGTTTTGTCGCGATGGTACCCCCTTCAAACAACTCCAGAATCGATCGAAGCTTCAAACGACATTTTCGCAGGAAAAAAGCCCGAAAAAAGGAGACAAAACGGAGGATAATTCGCGAGAAACTTACGCCGGTGGTGTGCCGTTTTGTCCGCTGCTGAGTTCGGTGATGAACATGGCCTGGAGGGTCTGCATAGCGGCGCATATTTTTCGATTGCGGCATTCTTCGTAAAAAACAAGACTAAAACCATATGTTCTGCGTCCATCTTCTTTGGTGAGGACGAACGAGTGAAAGCAGGGCTCGACCAAGTGTTTTTGGGTTCGAAAGCGCAGGCCGCTCGGCAGACAGAGCTTCAAAGTTTCGCCAAAAGTTTCGCCATTAAATAAACAAATAAATAAATAAATAAATAAACGAGCAAACAAGAGCCAACTTACCATGCAAACGGCATGCTCGTCGAACGGATTCCAAGCGACCGAATTTGGATAATGCCCCAGTACTTTGCTCTTGTAAGCGCGGTCCAACGGCGTGCATTGCAGAGAATCGCCTGCGATCGCGAGAGAAACAACAATGGTCGATTATACACGGAAAAGCGTATACGTATACCACGAGGAGGAACGAGAAGGAGGGTCGGACGACTCGAAAGAATAAGAAAAAGATGAAAATGACGCTGCAACGTTCGCAAGATCCTTACTGAGCATCATCTTCGTCGTCAATACCGCCCACAGCTTGACAAAAGCTCGCGGCCTCGATGTACACTCGCTCGGCCACAATTTCATCTCGAAGGATCTTTTCATCGAGACCTCTCGGACGATTGTACATAATTTATTGTCGGATTTATCGAAAAACGTTTTTTTTATCGAAAAAAACTCTTTCGTCAAGTTTATACACATCTTCCGCAGATGCGGACGCTGGTCCACGAAGATCGAACGTACGCGCGGAAGGAAAGAGAGAAAAAAAACAGTGTCAACATTTTCGGAGTCAAAAAATGTCTCAAAGTTGCTGAATTACGTTCAGGAATGGTACTTTTGTGGATCAGTCACGGCTGTTTGGGTGAAATTCGTCATACGAGTACCGGAAGGAATGCCAAAAAATGTTGCAGAACCGTTTGAGAAGGATGAGAGACCGGACGGTTTATTGGCATCGATGTGGGAGGATAAACAATTTCGAGGATTAAAAAAAAAGACTCGCGTCGGCCTCGCGAGATCAATCGTCGTTCACTCTCATCCCCGCCGCGATACGTTGAATCCCGAGGAAAAAGAATAATCGCCGCGAGAGTTCGTTCCTACGTTCGCTGTGGGAGATTTCATCTCCGAAACCTCCGTTTGCTCCAAAACTCGGATCATCCTCGAAAAAAAGGCAAATAATATGAATAACGTGTAGTCTTCGCAAAAAGTACGATGAATCATCAGCTTGATTTTCTTCAAGATTCCTGGCAGGGCTTAGGCAGGTTCTGGCACTTTTACGAGCTTGAAAAAAAAACGTGGTGTAACGAGATACAGCCTCTTTATCTCAAAGGCGATTTACTCGACTTTTCCCTCGTTTTTCATCATTTTTTTGCAAAAAAAGGAATCAAAAACCGTTCGTTCAGAGTCTCCTGTAATTTGAGCAAATTTGAACATTGCTGGTTATCGTCGCTGAGTTGATTAAAAACGTTCATTTTGACCGTCGTATTTTGCGAGACGTTCGACGCTGAACGTACGAGATTGAATCGTACGAGATTCGCTGATCACATTTGTAAAATCGAAAAAAAGGCAAATAAAATGAATAACGTGTAGTCTTCGCAAAAAGTACGATGAATCATCAGCCGACAGATTTTCTTCAAGATTCCTGGCAGGGCTTAGGCAGGTTCTGGCACTTTTACGAGCTTGGAAAAAAAACGTGGTGTAACGAGATACAGCCTTTATCTCAAAGGCGATTTACTCGACTTTTCCCTCGTTTTTCATCATTTTTTTGCAAAAAAAGGAATCAAAAACCGTTCGTTCAGAGTCTCCTGTAATTTGCGCAAATTTGAAGATTGCTGGTTATCGTCGCTGTGTTGATTAAAAACGTTCATTTTGACCGTCGTATTTTGCGAGACGTTCGACGCTGAACGTACGAGATTGAATCGTACGAGATTCGCTGATCACATTTGTAAAATCGAAAAAAAGGCAAATAAAATGAATAACGTGTAGTCTTCGCAAAAAGTACGATGAATCATCAGCCGACAGATTTTCTTCAAGATTCCTGGCAGGGCTTAGGCAGGTTCTGGCACTTTTACGAGCTTGGAAAAAAAACGTGGTGTAACGAGATACAGCCTTTATCTCAAAGGCGATTTACTCGACTTTTCCCTCGTTTTTCATCATTTTTTTGCAAAAAAAGGAATCAAAAACCGTTCGTTCAGAGTCTCCTGTAATTTGCGCAAATTTGAAGATTGCTGGTTATCGTCGCTGTGTTGATTAAAAACGTTCATTTTGACCGTCGTATTTTGCGAGACGTTCGACGCTGAACGAACGACACGAGCTTGAGGGAAAGCGCGAGAATCGTACGAGATTCGCTGATCACACTTGTGAAATCGATCGATAATGAATCAACCGTCGTTATGCAGCGGATTTCTGGCTTTTCGAACTTTGATTGCCCTTTAAACCGGACGGTAGTCGAAATGCGCGCCGCTCCGTTCCTCGGGGTCAATTTCCTCTTGATAATTGACTCGTTGATGCCCCGATGATACCGTTGAAACGAACATCAGATACGTGTTTCTGCATGAGCTCTCAATAAAAGCGATCTTGAGTAAGAATTTCGAATCCTCAGCTGTTTATCTCCCCCCCCGACGTACGACCGATTTGCACTCTGAACTTTATTCAATGGCGTCGACGAGATCGAAAAAAAGAGGGGTTTTTAAAAATCTTTCTCTCCTTTTTCGAAATAAAAAAAAAACGCCAAAAATGGTCGATCTTTCTCGAAAGGCGATCTTCAAAAAACAAAAGGCAAAAAAAGAGAATTCTCGGTCCTTCAGAACCTTCTACCGAGGCAATCCGGTACGAAAACCAAAATCGACCAAGCGCATTAAAAGTATTCGAAAAAAAATCGAGTACTTGAATTTATTTCATATAAAAAATTATACTTTTCCAAATTCTTACTGTGTTTTTTTCTTTTTTTTCTCAACTTGCTGTTAACTTTTTGATATCGTCAGGAAGTGAAATCGATGTTCTCCTTCGATGTGACTGATTTTTTTTCAGCATTCGATATTATCGCAAAGTATATTTGAAATTCCAGATGATCGTTGAGTGACTCGATTCAAACGCAATTTTTTCTTTCGATTCGGAGGTACGACCAGGCGACCGCTGGGTCTTCTGTACTTAGGCCTGTTCCTTCCCCCCTTCCGTGAAAACAAATTACTCCATTCAACGAGTTTAATTGAGCGTTGCCAATTGCGCGACGAAATTACCCGAAGAATTGAACAACCAACGAGATTTACATACGTCGCAAATTGATAATAATTGCGCCGCGCTATATGCAACACTGTTACGACGCTCTTGGGAACCTCTGAACGATAAAAAAAGCAGATTCAAAGGATTGGCCCGGAGTACATCCGATGAAATCACTCGAATTGATCTTCACAGCATCTTCGAGACGAGACACCTTCGAGAGTCGTTTTTTCTTTCGGCCATCTTTTTTTCTAATCTTTCTTCGACTTCTCCGCACTCGCGCAAAAGCACCACGTGTGACACTCGTCCGAATCGCATGGGGCGATCGAAGACGAGAGCGACAAGGTTTTTCGGGCTTCAGTCTCGAGTGCGGGCATGTGGCGCGGATCAAGAGCATTTGTCAGTCACGTTTTCATGAAATTTGTGCGAATAAATCTTGCGGTTAAGGTTTTTTAAGGTTCCAAGTTGTGAAAATGTGTAATAACCTTGGAGTTCATGCGGAAGGTCAAAAACAGCCTCCGAATTGGGAATTTATCGACAGGGAGGCTGTAGGATGGACCAATTTCAATGTCATTAGGTCTCGAAGCGGTTTTCAATGATTTCCAGGCTAGGAAAATGGGAAGTCCTTCTGCAAAATTGAGTTTGTCGTCGATGTGTACATGTAGGCTCGAGAGGTAAACGCAGCATGATCGATTGCTCGCCTCTCGAGAGGTCGCATGTCACATAATTTCATCGTCTCTTTAATAGGAAGATCTCGGATGAGGGTTCCGGTAGGGAGTGGTTCTACGACGTCCAACACGAGGCGACATCGTGAGACTCATCGCTACCAGCACGTTTTTTTTTTTTTCGTTCGTATCTTACAGAGGCACGACCGAGGTCATCATCGATGAATAACATCGTTGTGTGCATCTTTAGCGTCTTACTCTCGATATCATCCGACAGACAGAAGCATCTTGAAGGATCGATCCGAAACATCGCGAAGAAAGCACGAAACCAACAAGTTTGGAAAATTTTCTATTTCAATAATCACAATTTTGTCGATCGAAAGAATTCAGGGCGAAAGAGAATTTGCGTACGTTTTTGTATCATCTTTATGAAGTGCAGAATGGAGATTCATATTTTTCACGTTACGTCACCATATTCGCGTTATTTCATTACCAAATTTATGAGTATTTAATGAAAGAGCACGAAATGGACGAGGCGATCGTTTTTCAAAGTTTGACAAAGCCTGAATCGGAAGAAAAACGTGACAACCTGATGAATATGCGACAGAAATTAGGTATGATCGAAATTGTACTTTTTCACTCACAGCATTCATTATCGCTTGAGCGATAATGGGGTAGAACGAGAATTGGATGTAAGATACCGGAAGTGGTAGTTTTTGCAAAAAAACGATGTAAAAAAGTAATCAAGAAATTGTTGGCAGAAGAAACGCTTAAAATATGCAGGAAGCTTATTTTCTCACCTTTTTAAATCGATCGGTATAAATATCCATGAATATTTTTCATGTTGGTCCACTAATTTGAATTTGCGTACGTTTTTGTACCATCTTTATGAAGTACAGAATGGCGATTAATATTTTTCACGTTACGTCACCATATTCACGTTATTTCATTACCAAATTTATGAGTATTTAATGAAAGAGCACGAAATGGACGAGGCGATCGTTTTTCAAAGTTTGACAAATCCTGAATCGAAAAAAAAAACGTGACAACCTGATGAATATGCGACAGAAATTAGGTATGATCGAAATTGTACTTTTTCACTCACAGCATTCATTATCGCTTGAGCGATAATGGGGTAGAACGAGAATTGGATGGAAGATACCGGAAGTGGTAGTTTTTGCAAAAAAACGATGTAAAAAAGTAATCAAGAAATTGTTGGCAGAAGGAACGCTCAAAATATGCAGGGAGCTTATTTTCTCACCTTTTTAAATCGATCGGTATAAATATCTATGAATATTTTTCATGTTGGTCCAATAATTTGAATTTGCGTACGTTTTTGTACCATCTTTACGAAGTACAGAATGGCGATTAATATTTTTCACGTTACGTCACCATATTCACGTTATTTCATTACCAAATTTATGAGTATTTAATGAAAGAGCACGAAATGGACGAGGCGATCGTTTTTCAAAGTTTGACAAATCCTGAATCGAAAAAAAAAACGTGACAACCTGATGAATATGCGACAGAAATTAGGTATGATCGAAATTGTACTTTTTCACTCACAGCATTCATTATCGCTTGAGCGATAATGGGGTAGAACGAGAATTGGATGGAAGATACCGGAAGTGGTAGTTTTTGCAAAAAAACGATGTAAAAAAGTAATCAAGAAATTGTTGGCAGAAGGAACGCTCAAAATATGCAGGGAGCTTATTTTCTCACCTTTTTAAATCGATCGGTATAAATATCTATGAATATTTTTCATGTTGGTCCAATAATTTGAATTTGCGTACGTTTTTGTACCATCTTTACGAAGTACAGAATGGCGATTAATATTTTTCACGTTACGTCACCATATTCACGTTATTTCATTACCAAATTTATGAGTATTTAATGAAAGAGCACGAAATGGACGAGGCGATCGTTTTTCAAAGTTTGACAAATCCTGAATCGAAAAAAAAAACGTGACAACCTGATGAATATGCGACAGAAATTAGGTATGATCGAAATTGTACTTTTTCACTCACAGCATTCATTATCGCTTGAGCGATAATGGGGTAGAACGAGAATTGGATGGAAGATACCGGAAGTGGTAGTTTTTGCAAAAAAACGATGTAAAAAAGTAATCAAGAAATTGTTGGCAGAAGGAACGCTCAAAATATGCAGGGAGCTTATTTTCTCACCTTTTTAAATCGATCGGTATAAATATCTATGAATATTTTTCATGTTGGTCCAATAATTTGAATTTGCGTACGTTTTTGTACCATCTTTACGAAGTACAGAATGGCGATTAATATTTTTCACGTTACGTCACCATATTCACGTTATTTCATTACCAAATTTATGAGTATTTAATGAAAGAGCACGAAATGGACGAGGCGATCGTTTTTCAAAGTTTGACAAATCCTGAATCGAAAAAAAAAACGTGACAACCTGATGAATATGCGACAGAAATTAGGTATGATCGAAATTGTACTTTTTCACTCACAGCATTCATTATCGCTTGAGCGATAATGGGGTAGAACGAGGATTGGATGGAAGATACCGGAAGTGGTAGTTTTTGCAAAATAACGATGTAAAAAAGTAATCAAGAAATTGTTGGCAGAAGGAACGCTTAAAATAGGCAGGGAGCTTATTTTCTCACTTTTTTAAATCGATCGGTATAAATATCCCTGAATATTTTCCATGCTGGTCCACTAATAATTCGTTGGTTTTGCCATACAGTTTGAGCTTCTCCGATTTCAAAGAAATATTAAAAAAAAAGGTCAATTTTTCAATACTTTTCCCTTTTTCAGTCGTTTGTCATACTTTGATAAATGGATTTTCATTGAATTTTATTCCTGACAAGACAGAGAGGAAGTACAGCGAAGGAAACGCGCGGTACAATCTTTGAGCTTGTTTCTTCATTGTTTAGTAGTGAAACCAAAAGCTTTCGTGAAAAAAATGGGTCCAACCGCAGCGTCAAAGTTTTTGAAACTGTACTCCATTTTCGGTCGTAGGACGATTGGAGTAGCGGACTGAATCCGGTAATTATGAATCACTCTGTAGGGTATAAGTTGCTCCACGAACGTGAGGGTTATAGACTCGCGAGGACGAGGTTATTGATTCGGACATTGCACACATGCACGCACCGAGACAAACATGTTTTCTACGTAATTTTTGTCCCGCCGTTCGAAACTTTTTCCACGTTTGTGCACGCGATTTTACGCTCCTGTCTGCCCAAAGTATAGTATAACACACATGCGAATAAAAATAATTGCCGCATGTCTCCGAATATCGCCGAAATAATCGCTCAGACTTTTGGGAAGTGCACCGCACATGACATCGTAATTACATATTCGAGTTATACGAACAGCGGGTCGTTGAACTTTTTTCCTCGTCTCTGTCGCTCATTGCTATTCGAACGCACGTGTGTGCGTATAGACGACTCCGCAGGACTCGAATTCGTTAATTGATAACTCATCAATGTCCAGTTCAACAAAAAAAGTACCCATCCGCGTACTCTCCTGCCCGAAATGTCAATTTTCGAATTAACAATCGCATTATCGAGGTGTAATTTCGAGACACCCTGTATGCGGGGTGACGCGGAACTTGACGTTGATTGAAATCGAATCGTGTATCGAATTCAGGACGAAATACCGAGTCGAAAAGTCCTTTGGCGTTTTTCGATCCCATCAAATCCCCACGAGTTATTAATCCTCAAAGTCGCGGCCAATCGGACGTGCGCGCTCCCCTCTCCGTTGTGATCACGCGCGCTCCCCATTGGCGCGACTTTAACAATTGATAACTCGAGAGGCGTTGCTTGCATCGGAAAGTGCCGCGATACTTTTCGACTTGGAATTTCATCGCGAATCTAATTTCAAATTATTCGCATTCAATTTTGGGTCACCCCGTGTGTTATCGTCGGATAGTTGGTTTATGCTGCCTGTAATTCCCAATTAAGGCACGTTTTCGTTCGCTGTGAGACTTTTATTCGCTGTACGTTCAATTTCCCTGCTAAAAAGGTGGTACTTTTTTTATTTTGGAGCAGAAAACGTGACGAGAGTGGAGTTTATATTGCACACATGCGCGCATGACATGTACTCGTAATATCATGCTCCGCAGTTCGGATGACTCATTGCAGATTCGATCCTTGTGCCTTTCAAGCCTTTCCCGCACACGTGCGACTGTTTTCGTAACGTGTGTGTTACCCGACCTCAAGTTTCTCAAATGGATATGTATACTTGCTCCCTCTTTTCACTACACCCATATACGTGTATATATATATGTATAAGTTCTTTCTCTTTTCCCCGTAAATTTCCTCTCGGCTTCCCTCGTTTTCTCCCACACAGGCAATTTCGTCATATATATTGAACCCTTGGCCGATGGAGGGATTCTACCCCTTAAATAAGATTCTACAAGACGGATGTAGTGCGGTCGAAAAAAAAAATTGTACAAAAAAATCCTTGCCGGACGTGTCTCACAAGTTTCCAAAATTGTTTTTTGCAAAATTGAAAAAAAAACGTGGTGAAAGGCGTTTCCCTAAAAGGTACGTTTTTGAGGTACAAAACGGTCGAAAATACCAGGTTCAGGAGCCTTAAAATCGATCCCGTTTTTTTGTATTTTGCAATTAAGGCGTCACAATAAAAATATTTCGAAAGAAAAATGGCGTTTTCCTTCGTTCGCGAGATATCATTGTTTCAAGGCCTCGAAACGTACATTTCAGCGTTTTCGAGGGGTGCAACGGTGGAAAACAGCAAGTTCCGGAGCCTTAAAACTGACCCCGTTTTTTTTTTATTTTGCACAAAAAGTTTTTCCTCGTAGGCGAGATATATAATTTTTCCAACCCCCCGCAGGAGGTATATTTCGCTGGCCTAGCTCGCGTATTATACTCTGACCTCTGAATGCTGCATATAGGATATCGAGCCACCGAAATTACAGTGCGACGATGCAACGGAAATGAAAAAAAAATAAATTAAGAGGGTGCGAGCTGCCTCCTTCTTTTTCGCGCGAGACAAAAGCAGGGAACGAGAGCGAGAGGAGAATACAGAAGCATGCCTTGGGATGCTGGCCACTGGGGAGCTCTGCCGGCTTATCGAGGCCCATTTTTTATCTCCCTCTAGCTATTTTTTTCCATCTCACCCGGATTATTAAAACGTGACTCGAGGTGATCGATCTCGTGAATCAAGCCTTATACACAAACCCGACCGGAAATCTAAATTCCTCGCGATTTGCATGGAACGTCGATCACACAAAAGCACACGCGGAATTTAAAACGTTTTCCAAAAAAAAAAAACCAAAGTTCTCCGAGAGCCGAAACGCCCCAACAATTACATAATTCTTGTATTTCTCTGCACACATTGTTCATGCGATAAATCGCGAAGAATACATTTTTCGTTCGAAAATCTCGCGAAATATTGAAAGGGCGATATTTTTTTAGTGTGAAAAAAATTAATCAAAAGAATTTTCGTTGAAATTTTGTGCAATTAAAGATTCGCGAATGGTGTGTACGATGCGAGTCGCAGGCACAAAATGATGACGGACGTAATAATCTCGTAATGATTTATGCAGCATCCCTGGCTCTCGCGTAAATCGTGAACCGGATCCACTTGCTCTCCGGACCGTTACCGAGGTCATTGAGATACTGGCGCGTAATGTACATGCATATGTGTAGACTGACACGTATTTGGAACAAGCGATTCGGGTGAGAAAATTTGTTAACGTTTGTCCAAGAGAGCTCGTTTGTTCTCTCAACGCCGTTCGACCTTCATTACCCCGTTAAAAATACGATTCTCAAAAATGTGCTCCGTTATAACGTCATTAACTTTAATTGGTGTATCAGGGATGGGCACTGGCGATCGCACGATTGCGCCGCAGCGCCTTAATTTTTTATGTATTTTAATCGGTCAAAATCCGGTAATCGTCAAATTCAAGCAAAGCAGGAGACTTTTTCGAGATTCTGAAAAGAATTTTTTTTTTTTTTTCACATTTTCGACAGTCCAACGGTCTTTTCCATGGCAGATTTTCCGATGATCGCGAAACTCATCGAGTTTTTTGCGAAATTTCGGTGAGAAAACGCGAAAAATCGTTAAATTCAAGTAAAAACGAAATTTTGTCGCGAAATGTTCGTTCTTTTTTCACAGACCGATCGCGGGACGAAAACGGACGAATACAATAATAATAATAGTAACAGTGGATAAACTTTTATTATTTGAGTTGTTAGATAGAATTATTATTCGAATTCGGGAGAGGAAAATAATGAGATCGATTTATCGAGCATTCATTTTTTTTTTCCAATTTTCGCTCGACAAGATAACGCAAAGTTGTCTGTAGCGAGTATTTTAATCCGTCAAAATCCGGTAATCGTCAAATTCAAGCAAAGCAGGAGACTTTTTCGAGATTCTGAAAAGAATATATTTTTTTTTCACATTTTCGACAGTCCAACGATCTTTTCCATGGCAGATTTTCCGATGATCGCGAAACTCATCGAGTTTTTTGCGAAATTTCGGTGAGAAAACGCGAAAAATCGTTAAATTCAAGTAAAAACGAAATTTTGTCGCGAAATGTTCGTTCTTTTTTCACAGACCGATCGCGGGACGAAAACGGACGAATACAATAATAATAATAGTAACAGTGGATAAACTTTTATTATTTGAGTTGTTAGATAGAATTATTATTCGAATTCGGGAGAGGAAAATAATGAGATCGATTTATCGAGCATTCATTTTTTTTTTCCAATTTTCGCTCGACAAGATAACGCAAAGTTGTGTGTAGCGAGTATTTTAATCCGTCAAAATCCGGTAATCGTCAAATTCAAGCAAAGCAGGAGACTTTTTCGAGATTCTGAAAAGAATATATATTTTTTTCACATTTTCGACAGTCCAACGATCTTTTCCATGGCAGATTTTCCGATGATCGTGAAACTCATCGAGTTTTTTGCGAAATTTCGGTGAGAAAACGCGAAAAATCGTTAAATTCAAGTAAAAACGAAATTTTGTCGCGAAATGTTCGTTCTTTTTTCACAGACCGATCGCGGGACGAATAAAACGGACGAATGCAATAATAATAATAATAGTAACAGTGGATAAACTTTCATTATTTAAGTTGTTATATAGAATTATTATTCGAATTCGGGAGAGGAAAATAATGAGATCGATTTATCGAGCATTCATTTTTTTTTTCCAATTTTCGCTCGACAAGATAACGCAAAGTTGTGTGTAGCGAGTATTTTAATCCGTCAAAATCCGGTAATCGTCAAATTCAAGCAAAGCAGGAGACTTTTTCGAGATTCTGAAAAGAATATATTTTTTTTTCACATTTTCGACAGTCCAACGATCTTTTCCATGGCAGATTTTCCGATGATCGCGAAACTCATCGAGTTTTTTGCGAAATTTCGGTGAGAAAACGCGAAAAATCGTTAAATTCAAGTAAAAACGAAATTTTGTCGCGAAATGTTCGTTCTTTTTTCACAGACCGATCGCGGGACGAAAACGGACGAATACAATAATAATAATAGTAACAGTGGATAAACTTTTATTATTTGAGTTGTTAGATAGAATTATTATTCGAATTCGGGAGAGGAAAATAATGAGATCGATTTATCGAGCATTCATTTTTTTTTTCCAATTTTCGCTCGACAAGATAACGCAAAGTTGTGTGTAGCGAGTATTTTAATCCGTCAAAATCCGGTAATCGTCAAATTCAAGCAAAGCAGGAGACTTTTTCGAGATTCTGAAAAGAATATATTTTTTTTTCACATTTTCGACAGTCCAACGATCTTTTCCATGGCAGATTTTCCGATGATCGTGAAACTCATCGAGTTTTTTGCGAAATTTCGGTGAGAAAACGCGAAAAATCGTTAAATTCAAGTAAAAACGAAATTTTGTCGCGAAATGTTCGTTCTTTTTTCACAGACCGATCGCGGGACGAATAAAACGGACGAATGCAATAATAATAATAATAGTAACAGTGGATAAACTTTCATTATTTAAGTTGTTATATAGAATTATTATTCGAATTCGGGAGAGGAAAATAATGAGATCGATTTATCGAGCATTCATTTTTTTTTTCCAATTTTCGCTCGACAAGATAACGCAAAGTTGTGTGTAGCGAGTATTTTAATCCGTCAAAATCCGGTAATCGTCAAATTCAAGCAAAGCAGGAGACTTTTTCGAGATTCTGAAAAGAATATATTTTTTTTTCACATTTTCGACAGTCCAACGATCTTTTCCATGGCAGATTTTCCGATGATCGCGAAACTCATCGAGTTTTTTGCGAAATTTCGGTGAGAAAACGCGAAAAATCGTTAAATTCAAGTAAAAACGAAATTTTGTCGCGAAATGTTCGTTCTTTTTTCACAGACCGATCGCGGGACGAAAACGGACGAATACAATAATAATAATAGTAACAGTGGATAAACTTTTATTATTTGAGTTGTTAGATAGAATTATTATTCGAATTCGGGAGAGGAAAATAATGAGATCGATTTATCGAGCATTCATTTTTTTTTTCCAATTTTCGCTCGACAAGATAACGCAAAGTTGTCTGTAGCGAGTATTTTAATCCGTCAAAATCCGGTAATCGTCAAATTCAAGCAAAGCAGGAGACTTTTTCGAGATTCTGAAAAAAATATTTTTTTTTTTCACATTTTCGACAGTCCAACGATCTTTTCCATGGCAGATTTTCCGATGATCGCGAAACTCATCGAGTTTTTTGCGAAATTTCGGTGAGAAAACGCGAAAAATCGTTAAATTCAAGTAAAAACGAAATTTTGTCGCGAAATGTTCGTTCTTTTTTCACAGACCGATCGCGGGACGAATAAAACGGACGAATGCAATAATAATAATAATAGTAACAGTGGATAAACTTTCATTATTTAAGTTGTTATATAGAATTATTATTCGAATTCGGGAGAGGAAAATAATGAGATCGATTTATCGAGCATTCATTTTTTTTTTCCAATTTTCGCTCGACAAGATAACGCAAAGTTGTCCGTAGCGAGGAGAGACTCTCCGTGACCTGTTTCGACCCATGCTTTTTTATCTTTTTAAGATTGCAGCTACGTCGAACTTTTATGATCTGCCATTCCGTCTCCGATCGCGTTTTTTCTTCCGAAAATATTTTTCACGCTCTTTTGTACATCCCCTGGCTTGCTTCGTGACTTTTTTCTTCCATCTTGACCACTATTGTACCCATTTTTTCGACAGAGATTTTCGACACTCGAGATTTATGAAATATACACTTTATTATAGTTATTCTCAATAACTGATGTCCGCAAATAAATAAAATGCAAATTTCTGAACTGAAGATGTGCTATGAAAAATTGGTCGTGTCAAAGGCATCTCGATTATCAAAAATAACAGTACAAAGGATCAACGATTCGTTTGAAAGAAAAAAAGTTTGAAAAGATATTGGAATTTTTCGTTCGTAAATTTTGAAAAAATTCGCATAAAATCTAAATACCAATCCTATATGAAATATCATTATATATACTATAGAATCCAAAATTATTTTCGTACCTGACACCATTGTTAATATTTTATAAGCATTTTTGTATGAATAACGGTTATTTTAGTGATTATTATTATTATTATTACCAAGAGCGGATCATCGTTACGCGGCGAAAATTTGCAGCTATTTCAAAGACAGCGAGATGATACAGGAAGAGATTTCCGCACTTTCAAACGACTCTGCATCGTTTATATTCGGTGCAGAGAGAGTCGCGTGTTGGACAAAGACTCTGAGAGTGTTTCCCACATTTGTGGAACACTTATTAAACGGTGAAAGACGCGTTTCTAATAAGCTTAATTGCAGCTGCATCCGAGTGCGAGAAATACGCGCACACACACACACTTTCGCTGATACAAATGTGTGTCTTTCCCCTCGCGTCTGGACCTTGTATTTTTTGTTCGTAACATTTTTCCTTTCATCTCGCTTTTTTTTACGGGACAATTTTCCTCGCCATCGAGGGAAAAAAGTGTTCGCCTCGGTCGACGACGATCTCGTCATTTTTGCCCCTCAGTTTACTCCGACTATACAGGGTGTCCAAAAAATGGCATGCTCGTGATTCAATGCTGCATCGGGCATGAAATTCCAAGTCGAAAAGTCCTTAAGCACTTTGCGATCCAACCGATACTTCTCGAGTTATTGATCAATATAGTTGGACCAGTGGAGGGGAGAACGCGCGTTCGATTGGCTCAAACTTTGACGCTTGACAGCTCGTTGGATTTCGGCTGTAGAAAAAAATGCTAAAATACACTTCGACTCGAAATTTCGTACTGAATCTCTCCTGAGATTTTTGACTTTGACTTTTTGGACACCCCGTAGAACGAATACGACTCGTTTGGCAATTATTTTTCAAGCAAACGACGTGACATTATCGCCGAACAATGACACTCCAGCAAGGACGATTGGCTTCGAAAAAATTGAAAAAAAAAATGCACCCTCGATTGCAGCAAAATTTCTTCATGGCGTTGTTAAATTAACTAGTTTACCCTCCCACTGGGATTTTTCCTCTATTCAATCTCCTCTCATCTTCGAGCAGGTGGATAAAAAAAAAACAAAAATAATTCCCAAGGCAAATTTTTCTCCTCCGAGTACTATCCAGTTTTTCATCCCCAATTTGCAGACGAAAAAAACAACCCCACGTCCTCGGTTCTTTACTTTCTCAAACGTATGAAATTTCGAGCGATGTTATTTTTATTTTTTATAACATTAGTATTTTTTTCACGACAATAACAATCGAACCGTTATTTGGAACCGGAAATAATCAACCCTCCGTACGTGACGATATCGCGAGAGCGTTTTATATCGAAAAAAAAACGAGGTCAGGAGGGGTGCGAGGGAAAATAAAACTTGTCTTTTCCTCGAGATTTCGGGAGCTCCAGCGATTTAATTCCCACTCTGCGTCGACTCTGGCTGTTTTTTATTGCAGAAAAAAAAGTGATTTTCTCACGTGATCCCAAAATTATTCGTCGCCCGAATTCAGAAAGGAACTACGGGGTGAAATCGTCTCTGTGGCGTCTCGTTTGTTCTTCGAGGGTCGTGCGGAAAGAGGAAAGGAGATATCGTCGGCTTTAGGCGGCGGAGAGGAATAAGGGATGCTGCGAGGGAAACGCGAGATGATGCAGCTGCCCCTGTCCTCGCTGTGCGATATGTAGTGCACGTGTAGTGGCTCGAATCTTTCGGATTTCCTGTTACAACCCTCGGGTTTTTTCGAACGTCCCGTTGAGCAAAAGCGTTATACACCGTTCGGCCTTTGTTACGACTCGTACGTCCAAAATGAGAGAGATGAAAAGAGAGAAGAAGGGAGAGGATTTTTCTCCGCGACGACAAGGTTGCTTTTTCGTAACACAAGAAAAAAAAGAGGAAGGAGAAAAAAAACATAAATACGGCCTCTGTGATTCGAATGAGTTATTTTTAGAAATTCAGTGGGTGAACGCTCGAGACACACTTTGCTCGTTCGTGCAATTTCTGTGGATGAAAAATTAGCGCGAGAAAGACGGACTGATGTAACAAACATTTCGTACACGGCGACGTCGTTTTTTTTTCTCATTAACGCGGATGTTATTTCCGCTTCTCGAATTTCTCGCGTCTCGAAAGAGCAAAAATGCGATCGCATTTGCCGAAAAACTGGTTTTTTTTGTTTTTAATATCGAGCGAGAGTTTTGCCATTGAAAACCGGAGGAACGATTCGTTTTTCGTTAAAAAAAGATTTCCACGACGTTTCACTGCGAAAAAAGCTTCCGTCTCTCTATAATCGCAATGCGGCTGTAATAACCGTGATGCAATAATGAAAATAACGAAAAAATACCATGGAATCTTTGATTACGATTTTGAATAAAGTTTTGTGTTGCGATTTTTCGTAATTCATCGATTTTCCATTCGACAATGATAATAACAGTGTAACGAGAGTAAAAATTGATTGTAGCATTGTGGAATCAATTTTTGAGCATTTTATTAAGATTATTTGAAAAAAAAATAAAAAATCCGCTGCAACGCATCAATATGTCAGCAGGAAAAATCTGTTGCTCGTTCCTGCGGAGCCTGCAAGCGCGCACGTTTGCCCGAGAGCGTCCGCCTCAGGTATCCTCTTGCTCTCCTTCTCCTTTGTACGAAAAAAAAAAAGCCTGGACGTCCAACGGAAAAATAGGACAGCGTGTGACCTCGCGGATAAAAGAATAATCTCTGGATTTTGCCTTTTATGCCAAAAGCTACAGAGAACAGAGACCTTGGAAGAATAACCAAAGATGAGACGCGTGGATGCTGCGTATTTTTTATTTTATTTTTCTTTCCCTCCTCACTTTTATGGATTTTATTTATTTTTATTTTTTTCAAGGCCTCTTCGGACGAATCGCGCGGGGATTAAATAATGTATAGATCAACGCGACAGTCGCTCCCGAGAGCCGATCAATCAGCAAATGTGCGAAAATATTTTATGAAAAATCTTGCAAAAAGAAAAAACGTACGATTCGTAAAAAAAAACCGTCCTCCGCGAGACACCTCGATGTACGGAGTCCGCAAGAGTGTAAAGCGGAAATGATCGTTTCGTTGTCTATATAGAAGTTTTGTTTTCATCCGAGACGCGAAGATGGCGCCACCGCGATATCGAAGCTTCTGGCTGATATTTCAATGAAAATTTTTGTTTATTTCCTTTTTTTTGATGCTGCTGCGTGGATAATTACTGTCGCGTTCGTCTCAGAAGAGGATGGACGAGGCTTCTCTCCGCGAGATGAGAAGCTGCACGCATGGCACTTTGTTCAATTAAAGCGTCAATTGAAATTCGAGGACGAGACACTCGTGGGGGAGACTCACATCGTCGGATTGTCGAAACGTCTCGTTCAACGCTGCGTGCCTCTCATATTTCGTGATAAATTTTTTCAAAAAATTTCTTTTTCCAAAAAAAAGCAGGTTTCTTGGAAAACATTACGAAAAAACGGCCCATACATGAGAATTTCGGTAGCACGTGACGTATCGCGATCGTTTTTTTTTTTTTCGTCTCTTCAAAGTGTAATTCGTAGTAATAAATAACACGATTGGAAAAAAAGACACGTGGAAAAAATCGCTGCCTCCTTTGAGGGAAATTATGTATTCGTCTTGCGAAAAGAGAAAAAAAAATTGCATTTTTTTTTTTCAATAAATACCTAGCGAGCATGACAACGCGCCTTTTTTCTGTCTCTCAAACGTTGATCGTTGCGACGCCAAACTCGAGGAGGAAAAAAATAGCGAAAAAATAAAAAAAAAACAATCGTGACTTCCTCCGGGATTGAATTTTGTTTTTTTTTTCTTTTTGTGAATATCGCGCGGGCGACGAGACGAGTATGAAAATTCTGCGTTTGGCGGGCTTCGTTCGAAAGGACGACGAGGAATGAGAATCGCCAATATCGATTTGTTTTTTTTTTGTTATTCTTTTTTCGCAAGAAAAAGCGCGCAATTTTCGCGGAACGCGCGAAAGTGCGAGTAAACAAAAGCTCGGAAGAGCAAAACATTTTTTCCCACGAGGGCAGGATATTTTTGCTTGTTTTTAGCGCGAGATTCATCTCGAGTGGAGCAAACGGAAAAAACCGCGCGTCGCCTCTCGGAGAATTTCGAAGTTTCCGAGCTGCGATGGGGAGGAAAAAGAGAGCACTGTTCTCGAGGGTGGCTACGCCGTACGCTTTTGCTCGCGCGAGAATGAAAAAAAAAACGCTTTTACTCGTGCGCGGATACTTTCTCGATCTTTCTGAGGTTTTCATCGGAAAATTATGCAACGAGAGTACGTTCTAGTCTCTGACGAGGACAGACGATGAATTCGAGAGGAAAGAAGAAAATCAGAGTGGAAACGAGGATGGAGATCGAAAAAAAGGGAAACCGGAAGTAAAAGTTGCGCGATGTGAAAGTGCGAATGATGCAAAAGGGCTCACTCACCGAAATACTTGTCCGCCTCGAGGCCCGAATCCTTGTCGAGGCCACATATGACGAAATAATCCGCGAATCTCGTTGGATGCTGCTCAGGACCGCAAAATATTCCCGTACCTCCGTTCATCGTTTTGTTGTTTTTCTCTCTTGTTTTGCCTTTATTTTCTTCACACTTTTCGCCTTTTCTCGATGAATCCTCGTTTATCGACACTCGGCGCACTTTCACGTACACATTTTGAACGCAAAACGCATCTCGACGACTGTCATTTCTCGCGCTGAGGGAGAAAAAGCGCGACAACAGCTGATGTTGACGCGAACGGAACGAAAACCTCACTGCGAGAATAATTGATCCGCAGCTGGCAAGCCCGTGAAGTTGGCTGAGAATCTTGACCGTGGAATATTAAATATGATAGAAGACACGTCTCTCGCTCTCTCGCGCGGCTGCGTTCGCGCTCGCAGCGCTCGCGGGAGAGTCGCGAATTAAGGATAAGTTTTTTTCTTTTTCTGAGGATAAAACGAACATGCAGCTCTCTCGCGCCGCACTTTGTACCGCGCGTCGGTAAGGCAGGGATTCTTTTGTGGCCCAATGTGCCACGAGAGTTTTCTCCCGGCACTGCTTGTCGCGAGGAAACATTGCCATATTCCAGGCGCGCGCGTCGCCCTCGCGTTTCTTCATTACCGACACGAGGATTGATTCTTCGATACTATCGCCGAGATGAGCATCTCAAAATCATCGGAAATATCGATTATTCGCCAATTCTTCAAATTTCAAAGCATTTTTCCTGTTTGTACCTCTCGGTGTATTAAATTACACAGTAAATTTAAGAATTACGAAGAATAACAGCTCTACAGCGGATTTCAATTTTCATGTCGATCGAAAATTCAAATGTGAGAGGTATTTCCATTTTTTTTTCATGCAATTCAAGTAACATAAAGTGCCTAATTTTCGTTTCTCCTCTGTACATTCGTTCGCAGCTGTTTTCAGGGTCATAATTGCCAGTTAAATCGAACACAATCAATTAAAAAAAGTACCTTCGACATTTTCGTTGTCAGTTTCGAGTTTCTTCATTACCGACACGAGGATTGATTCTTCGATACTATCGCCGAGATGAGCATCTCAAAATCATCGGAAATATCGATTATTCGCCAATTCTTCAAATTCCAAAGCATTTTTCCTGTTTGTACCTCTCGGTGTATTAAATTACACAGTAAATTTAATAATTACGAAGAATAACAGCTCTACAGCGAATTTCAATTTTCATGTCGATCGAAAATTCGAATGTGAGAGGTATTTCCATTTTTTTTTCATGCAATTCAAGTAACATAAAGTGCCTAATTTTCGTTTCTCCTTTGCACATTCGTTCGCAGCTGTTTTCAGGGTCATAATTGCCCGTTAAATCGAACACAATCAATTCAAAAAAGTACCTTCGACATTTTCGTTGTCAGTTTCGCGTTTCTTCATTACCGACACGAGGATTGATTCTTCGCTACTATCGCCGAGATGAGCATCTCAAAGTCATCGGAAATATCGATTATTCGCCAATTCTTCAAATTCCAAAGCATTTTTCCTGTTTGTACCTCTCGGTGTATTAAATTACACAGTAAATTTAATAATTACGAAGAATAACAGCTCTACAGCGAATTTCAATTTTCATGTCGATCGAAAATTCGAATGTGAGAGGTATTTCCATTTTTTTTTCATGCAATTCAAGTAACATAAAGTGCCTAATTTTCGTTTCTCCTTTGCACATTCGTTCGCAGCTGTTTTCAGGGTCATAATTGCCCGTTAAATCGAACACAATCAATTCAAAAAAGTACCTTCGACATTTTCGTTGTCAGTTTCGCGTTTCTTCATTACCGACACGAGGATTGATTCTTCGCTACTATCGCCGAGATGAGCATCTCAAAGTCATCGGAAATATCGATTATTCGCCAATTCTTCAAATTCCAAAGCATTTTTCCTGTTTGTACCTCTCGGTGTATTAAATTACACAGTAAATTTAATAATTACGAAGAATAACAGCTCTACAGCGAATTTCAATTTTCATGTCGATCGAAAATTCGAATGTGAGAGGTATTTCCATTTTTTTTTCATGCAATTCAAGTAACATAAAGTGCCTAATTTTCGTTTCTCCTTTGCACATTCGTTCGCAGCTGTTTTCAGGGTCATAATTGCCCGTTAAATCGAACACAATCAATTCAAAAAAGTACCTTCGACATTTTCGTTGTCAGTTTCGCGTTTCTTCATTACCGACACGAGGATTGATTCTTCGCTACTATCGCCGAGATGAGCATCTCAAAGTCATCGGAAATATCGATTATTCGCCAATTCTTCAAATTCCAAAGCATTTTTCCTGTTTGTACCTCTCGGTGTATTAAATTACACAGTAAATTTAATAATTACGAAGAATAACAGCTCTACAGCGAATTTCAATTTTCATGTCGATCGAAAATTCGAATGTGAGAGGTATTTCCATTTTTTTTCATGCAATTCAAGTAACATAAAGTGCCTAATTTTCGTTTCTCCTCTGTACATTCGTTCGCAGCTGTTTTCAGGGTCATAATTGCCAGTTAAATCGAACACAATCAATTCAACAAAGTACCTTCGACATTTTCGTTGTCAGGGAGACATGGTAACATGCATTTTATCGTTACTCGACGCAAAAGTTCGCCACGGACCGTGCGTGGCACGCGTAAATGTGTAATCCACGAGTGTCACGGAGTCGCGGTCCACCATACGCCATATAATCGATTTGCTGGACGATTATATGGTCGAGGATTACCCTCTACGTGCTAAAAGCTGTTGCTGAAAGTAATAATGGCTTTTTTCCATGTTCCCATGACAACAAGAACCTCAACAATTCTTTTCTTGGATTGACTCGTTTCCCATCTCTTCAGGAACCCTCGATGTCAAAATTGTCGATGTTTTTGCAGGAATAAAGTTTTTTCACATTGCGACAGCCGTCACACTGAATATAACATGAAAGGGCTGCAAAAACGACGATAAATTGTCCATTTATTCGCAGAACGCTGCTTTTTCAACGGTTATTGTACTTTGGCGAAAAAAAGGATGAAAAAAAATCCATAGGAGCAATAACCGTAATTGCATAAATACAACGTTCGCGGAGGATGAAGGACGGCCTCGTTTTTTCTCTTTTCATGGGGTCCGATTTTTCTTTGAGAAATAACGCTCGGCAGTAGCTCGCCGACACTCTCGCGGACTTCATCTTTTTCTCTCGAATGAAAATCATTGTTTCACCCGTAATTTTTCAACCCTCCTGTGGCGTGTTCTTTGTACCATGAAAGGGGGGGAAAAACGGTAGTTCTTTCGGTGGGAAGATTTTTGAAAAAAATTTTTGGAAAAATCGAGAATCTTCGTTGTTTTTTTTTTGTTGAAAGATAAATTTTATTTATTCTCAAACTATCGTATCGACAACATTCGCAAACGGGAGAATAGAATCGCGACGCGGTAGGTAACGTACGCCCTTAAGAGTCGCTCGCCTCGTCCAGCGTTCGTAACATGAAGAAATACGACATGGCGGTATTGCAAACCTGAAACAGTGCGAGTCTCGTTAACGATAGGCGGTGAAGAAAAGTGTTTTTAGTTGCTTTTTTTGGAAAATATCGTTGATGTTCAAAAATGAAGCGAAAGACTCCGGAAAAGTGACATTTTCGGACGATTTTTTTCCTTGAAAATGTTCCATCAATTCTGACGTTCTGATGTTCTGATGTTCGATAGAATCCAACGAAAAATAATTCTTCCACGTCAAATAATTTTTAAGTCACCTGCAAATTTCGCGTGATTTTTTTTCTTTTTTTTTTATTACGAAATCCCGACAATTTTTGAAAATGTGACGATGATCGTGAATTGAATTTGTTGTTTTAATATCTCGTGCAAAAAATCGTGCGCCAGGCGTTCGTTCCGGCAAAAACGCGTGTGATTTTGTCGCTGCGTGGCATTTTAACGGGAAAATGAAAAAATCGTGTCTCGCTCGAGGGTGAAGGGCTCCTTTCAATTACGCTGTTGAATGTACTCACATTGATAAACATATTTACAGTTATTTCTGCCATGCCACATGCATTTAGAACAAAAGGCTTGTACATCAACATTATCAAGACGTAGCTCATAAGTCGCTTCTCACCGGTTCCTGCCCAACCACTCGAATAAACGGCATCACGGAAATTCTCGCTCTGTGATTTAAAACGGTAATGTACAAATAATTGTCAACGACACCAGGAAAATTATCTTATTTTTCATAATTACGACTAACTTTTCCGAAATTAAACGAACAAATAAATAATCGTTAATTTCATTTTTGCTTATGATAATGGCACAATCACTCGAAATTTCGGGTTTAATTGCCGAAATACCTTGGCCATTTTTACCAGAAATTTGCGGTAATTATTACATGCATACATTGAAAGAACATTGTTTGTTTAAAATTAAATTCGATATTTGTCAAAAATTAAGCGTCATATGCGATTATTAACGATATTAGGAAAGTAGAATTTTTTCCGCGATGAAAAAAAAAAAAGTTTCTCACGTTTCGCCACGCAATTCTGCGGAGAAACGCGAGAGCAAGATTTTCCTCTCGAGCGATTGGTGCAACCGTTCGATATTGATTAATTTTCGATTAAATATATTTTTCAAAATTCCACGTCGTATCAAAAATCCTCAAATCTTTATTACGAGCGTACCTCGACAGCGAGATTGGTTCCGAAAGATCCGTAAACCAGTGTCTGCATCAACTTCATAATGATGTAAACACTAACGAAAATGGCTTTACGAAAGCTCATCTGAAAAAAAAAATGTCATTGAAAACGTTGAGAGAAAAAAGCGCTCCTGATCGAAGCGAAAACAGAGTCGACGGATGATTAATAAACGCGCCGAAAATCGTTGGATAAATGCACGAAAATAAAATTCGATCGTGACCCCGATACTCACGCGGGATGCCTGGTAAATGAGGGCGCATATGATCAGAGCGTTTGTCGACAAGAGCCACAAGACTATGGGCCCGTAAATTCGGCTGATGTGGTCCAGACACTTTGCGAGAATCCGGTGTCTGCGAAGGCACTCTCCTACGATTTGTCGGTAATCTTTGCTCCTGTTGATGTTCCTTATCCGATGGGACAACGTTTGCAGCTGTCCCGATATCTGAAAGGTGTAATAGCCGAAAAGCGCGTCTGTCGATGTCGCGTTAAGGGCCAGGACGATACCCGCGTAAACGTCGAGAACGTAATGAGCCGGAAAACGCCAGGTTTGAGGATCGATTTGCCAGGGATACGTCGCCGAATACGGCAAAATGTATCTCGTGACTTCGAGCCCGTGCAATTTTTGAACCACCATCGATATTATCGGTGTCAACCAGTAAACGGCGATCGCCGCCCAAGTTGCACACGTGACGATCGACGAGCGCCTCGAGAACCAGGGCAAACGCGACAGTAAAATCGGCCGTAACTCTTCGTTCGCGAAATCACGTGCGAACGTCGCTGTCAGACTCTCGTGAAGGTCCCGAAGACGTTTTCCATAACCGATGAAACAAATCGTCTTTGCAAAGAAAAGAAAATGGTACGGATACATGAATTCGTCGTCGATCAACGAGATCCGCCGAGGTTCGGAAAATGGCGAGTTCAATGAACGACTGAAAAAACCAAAAATTAATGGAGCGGCGATGAAACATGCTTTTTTGAACTTTTGTTGACGCAAAAAAAAATTGTACGAAAATCCCAGAATATTCCATGTCGAAAAATCGAATGATTTAATGAAAAAATGGGAATAAACATGAAAAATGAGTGTAGCAGTTGGAAATTTCGAGAAAATGAACGGAATTTTATAACGATGAAAAAAGAGGGGAAAGAGTTCATGATGCGATCGGAAAAATCAACGAACCTGTCACAAGGAAAAAAGTTGACCAAGTTTTTTCGGAGTAAAAAAAATGTTTATCTCAAATTTTCCGTTCACTTCTTTTTATCATAGAAAAGTGCGCGAAATTCACGTTCTATTTCGGTTTCGTTGGAATCGTATACCTCCGAAACACACCCTTAAGATAAAAAATCAAAAACGCGATAACGTGCGTCGCACGATCGAAAATACCTTGAGAAAAACTGTGAGAAAAGCCAGGCCTATGGCGATGGCCTTCATAAAATCATCCCGATTGGTGATGTGATTATAAGCGAATCTGAGAATGGCGAAATCAACGAAAATCGCGATGATTCGATTAAACAGGATGAACAACCGGTAGCAAATTCCCCAAGTGCATCCGGGCCACAATCCGGAGAGCAGCAGAAGCATTCTCGTCGTTGCTTCGAACGATTGATATTCGGCTAAATTCTTCGTCATTTTATTCAATAATTTTCGTATCGATGTAATTGGCAATACAAAAATTAACAAAGTTCTTCTCACTGAACGTCAAAAAAATCGACGTATCGAGACATTTTTCAGACGCAATTACGCAAAACTCGGTAAATTTCATTAAAAAAAAGCACCAAAAATGAATTGAATCGAAGCCTCACGTCTCCCGCACATTTGCGATATAAAAAAAATATATTTTCAAGTTTTTCATCATTCTGGATACTTTATTACTATCATTTCAACGAATCCTTTGCCTGCTATCGTCGAACGTACGTGGCAATATAAAAAAAAGAGATATAATAAAATTATATATCCCTCTCTCTCTCTCTCTCTCCGTCACTCGGTGATTTCGATGCTCTTTCCTGGAGGATAATGACGTCACGAGTTCGTACATCTCCGGCCGATTCCGGAGCGTTCGAAAGACATTTTGATGATTTCACGAGCTGCGGTAGCTCTCGGGATAATCGTCGGTGAATTATCAATCGTCCACAGCGATAAATGTGCACGAATGCGAAAACCGTCGAAAAATAAAGATAAACGAAGGATAACACGAGACAGCCAGCTTATTTTATTCGTCTCTCGTCCATAGACGTCAATTATCGTGGCCCTAGAATAATGATACGTATAATTTGCTCCCTTTTTTACCATCTCAGCGATATTCCACGCAAAGATGTAACGACCGTCGATCAATAAATTAATATTGGTGAAATCGATTTGCCAGCCAACTTTTTCCTCCGGAATATTCGTCTTGCATAATTGCCAGAGTCGTGGAAGAGTTGTAACGGATTCATTCGTGCGTCGTCAGTTCGCCGATAGCTTTCGTCAATAGTGTCTTAAGGGGTTCGAAATCGCGACCTCGGAACAGTGGAGAAATATTGCATTTTTGTTCAATCGACATTTCGATCGATTTGTGATCAAACGTCCTGTCTCGTTCTGATTCCGCGAATACAACTTGGATGATATTTTTAAACACTGTTCATCTTCGTCACATCGCGAAACGTTTTTGAGCGTGAAAAAAGATTTATTCAACTCGGAATTTGACAATTCAGCGTTGTCAAATCTAACGGGAGATTCGAAAGGAAGGAAAATAAATCGGTAGCTCTTTTCGTCTAAACTTTTTTCTTCTCTTTACAGCTTACTAAAATTTTTTTATCGAGCTGGTGGATATTTGTATTTTTTATTGCAAATTCAATACTAGTTGCGGTGTCCACTGTTGACAGGTTTTTGTCGTGATACTCCGATCGACATGCACCCTTAAGCGTCTCCTGCTTCGTCCAACGTTCGTAACATGAAGAAATAAGACATGGCGGTATTGCAAACCTGAAAGAAAGAATATTTCTGAAAGAATATTTTTGGTGAATTTTTTCGTTCAGAAAACTGCACTTTACAGCTGTGAATTTTTCGTCGTCCTGCTCTGTGTATATGGGTTTCAAATATGTTTTATAAAATTTATAAATAAAATTGTGGGTAATAAAACAATTATACAGATATTTAACGCCTGATATTTTTGTAAGACTCTGTTATACGCGGTTTTCTCACGTTTTATTCGTCCCACAAAAAATAATACAACAACGGAATATGAGAAACGTACGAATGCAATAAAAATTAATGAATTCTTTCAACGAATCTGACGACGAATGTACGATAAACTCACATTGACGAACATGTCCACTGATATATTTGCAACGCCACATGCGCTCAAAATGAACGGTTTGAACATCAACATTACGAAAACGTGATTCATCAGCTGTTTTTCACCGGTTCCTGGCCAGTCACACGAGTAAACCGCGTCACGAAAATTGTCGCTCTAACGTAGAACGAAAAAAAAAGAAAAACATTTCAACCAGCGTATAAATCCTACCTGCAGTATTTTTCTAAAGTTCGCGATGAAGCAATTCTTTTTTTAAGAAAATTTATTTATTTTTTGAATAATTCCCCCGATGCAAATAAACGCTCGTACATCGCGATAGCTTACGAATTTCCCGATGAATCTGGTGGGCATTTAATTTAGGAGTATAAATCTTGGCCCACGTGGATTACGAGTTATTTTCATGTGCGTACCTCGGTAACGAGATTCGTGCCAAAAGATCCGTAAACCAAAGTCTGAGATGACTTCATAGCGATGTAAAATCCAACGAATATAGCTTTTCGAAAGCTCAACTGATCAATCGTCATTGAAGCATCGCATATTTGGTCCATTTATTGAAAAAAAAAGTGTATTATATTTCTTATACACACGATCTATTTATGGCAAAAGCCCTTTCCTGACGACGATTATTATTATTTTTTTAAAGCAGATTTTTCCGACTTTGAGTACCCAAAAACGAACATTAAAAAGTAAAATATGCACAGATATGTTTCCGAAGCTTCGTTGCCGTAAAAAATAACGCAAAAATTGGCGTGAACATTTTTTTTTTGACGTTAACCGGTGATGGAAGCTTTTTTTTATTTTCGGCTCGTACCCTGCGGGTTTTTTTTGTATACTCGTTGTGTCTCAAGTTGTCGGCGATCATGAAACAATCGGCACGAATATGAGCGTAATTTTGATGATAAATACGATTAATTCTCAATTTATTTTCGACTCTGTATGTTTATACATATGTGATGGTTGCATAAATACTCACGTGGGATGCCTGATAAATCAGAGCGCATATGATGATCGCGTTTGTCAATAAAAGCCACAGAACAATCGGGCCGTAAATTTGATTAATGTGGTCCTGACATCTCATGAGAATCTGATGTCTGTCGACGCACTCGCGTACGACTTGGTGATAATTGTCGCTGGTCCTGAGATTTCTCAAGCGATGGGACAACGTCCGAAGTTGTCCGGATATTTGAAAAGCGTAGTAGCCGAAAAGTGCATCGGTCGACGAGGCGTAAACGGCCAGGCCGATTCCGGCGTAGACTTCGATGGCGTAATGAGCCGGATATCGCCAACTTTGAGGGTCGATTTTCCACGGATAAACGGTCGAGAATGGCAGTATGTACTTGATAACTTGGACTCCTCTCGATCTTTGTACGGCTATCGATATTATCGGTGTGAACCAATATACGGCGATCGCCGCCCAAGTTACGATCGTCAGAATCAACGAGGGCCTGTAGAACCAAAGTAAACGGGACAGCAAAATAGGCCGTAATTCCTCATTCGCAAGATCACGCTTGAACGCAGCGGCGAGACTCTCGTGAAGATCCTCAAGGCGTTTTCGATAGGCGATGAAAGAAATCGCCTTGATTGAGAGATGAAAAATCATCGGATTATAATCGACTCTCTGGACCGGCCGAAAAAAAAATTTTCGAGTCAGCTTTGCGAGAGAAAAAAATATTCAAAACATCCGAAAAACACCAATCACACGCAAGCTACCAAAGAAGATAATTTTGAGCAACTAGGTTAACAAAAAGTCGTCGGGAAAATTGTTGAAAAAGAAATGGGGATTCTGGAAACATCGAGAGCGCTCGTGTTTTTCTTTCAATCTGAATTGTTTCGTTCATTTTTTTTAAATTCAGCTGGATTGGAACTTTGGTTGTTATTTTGGATTCGCGTGAACCTTGTGAAATATACCTTAAGAATAATCGTGAAGTAACCGAGCACCAGAGCGACAGCCTTCATAAAACGATCCCGGTTGGCCATGTGGTGGTAACAAAAATTGAGAACAGCGCAGGTGACGAAAATCGCGACGATTCCGTTGAGAAGAATCAAGAATCGGTAACGAATTCTCGAAGTGCATCCGGGCCATAAGCCGGCAAAGAGCAAAAGACCTCTTATCGATGCTTCGTAAAAATTATATTTGGCCAATTGATTGGACATATCGAATTTGTGAATGATCGATTTACAGGATTTTATAACCGGAAGAAAAAACAAACCGGCAGCTTCGATCTATCTTTGATTTTCAAAATTTTCGTCGCGATATTCCATTCAATCGAGATCGAACGAAAAACATTGGATTCTCTTCGAAAAATTCTTATCCTCTGCGCAACTTTGCTGAAAAATCGTACTCGAGAGCATCCACGAGCTTCTACGGACTCTGTCGAGTTGCCCGAATCAATTACACATCGATTTTGTTTTTAATCCCAATTTTCCTTCTCGTTTTGCCGTTTCGTCGGTATATAAAAAATGCATCGAGCGCACAGAGCGAAGCTCGACGATAAAAATGGGTAATTTTCAGTCGTTAAATTGCTCGCTCTTTGAGCAACTGAAATTTCATTCGTCTTTCGAAAATTGTGTTCTTCGACAATTAAAAAGACTGTAGGATAATTACACGTGCAGTTATCTCCTCCTTCACGTTTCAAAGCTACATATTATGGCCTTTAACGATTTAATTACCCTCGAGTTGCAATATATCGATCAAAACCCACTCTCCTCCCGTTAATAATAGTTTCTTTGGAAGAGCCTCAGTCGTGGCGGGAATTCTGCAGAGTCACCATGTACGTCGCTTTTTTTTTTTGTTTCATTTCACGTCCATGCAGTTGTATCTGACGAGACGAAGGAAATTTCTCTGGTGGTGATGTTTCTCTACGATCCACAATTACGCGCTAGAAAAATAATAGAACGCACATTTTCGAAATTTCGTTCATGATTACAATTTTATTTTTATTTCACTGCGCAATGCCAACGTAATAAAAAAAAACACGAAAAACACGAGGAATAATTGCGGTTGTGGTTGACCGTCGGAATGCCTGATATTCGCATCGAGCTTGCGCAGTCTTTTTCAAACGCGAGGGCACGGGGAAAGCGCCGAAATCTCGGGTCGATAAAAACGTTTTCTGTCCGGAGGACGTTGAAGATAAATCGTTTTTCGGAACATGAGGACGTCCGGCGGGTATTCCTCGAGCAAGAAATATAGAATCGAGTGAGAGTTTCGTGTGATTGGCAATGCTGTGAAAATCTGAAAAAAAATCAATCGCGATACCGACCGCGGTAAATTTGAAAAATAACAAAACGATATTCTGAAGATATGCATAAAACTGTTATATTCTGTTGTTTTCGTGTTAAATTAACTTGAGTTTTTCGAAAAATACTTCGCTATTTTTCGATGATGAGAAGGTTTTTACATTTTTCAATCATTTCCTCTTGCGATGACGGATTTTCAACCAAATTCCGGACTTGCTGGTAAGGATGTTAGCAGTCTGATCGTACTCGAGTGGTTCCCGTGTTTTTGGACTCAGTTCCACTTTGTAATTCGACAATAAAGCGACGAGACCTGCCTTCGTCTGTGTGTAAGCGAATCTCGTTCCTGTTGAAAGAAAAATTAACACAATCAACGTTGATTACGTTTAATCAGGCATTTTTCGCTAAATACGATTGCCATATCATCTTTTTGTTTATTTCGATTTTCATCGGTCCTCCGAGAACGCACTTATTTTTTGTATCACTCAAAACACCCTTGGTCAATCTGACCCTGCACATTTTTCGATCGCCTGTATGATTTTATATTGATGAGTGCAAACAGCTTGAAAAAAATCTCCAACGTTCTTGAAATATTGATAAATCGATTGAGATAATTCGAATGTGCCTCGGGCGTTATTGGCATATTCGAAAAAATCTGTGAAATTTGTATTGCCTTTTTAAAAGGCGGGGCAAGAATTTGCAAGATAAAAATTGCATTTTTTTCTTTTCAAAAAAATCAAACGGACCTTGTGTCCTTTCAGAGGCGTGAATATCATTTTTCTCCAAATCTCTTTACGTACCAATGCAGATACGTGGTCCTTCGCCGAATGGCAAAAACGTACAAGTGTCGCGTAACTTTTTTTTATCCTCGAGAAAACGTTCGGGATCAAATTTCCATGGTTCCGGATAATATTCTGGATCGTGATGTATCGCGTGTATCGGGATTAATACCTTGATGCCTTTTTCAATGACTACGTTGGTACCCGGTATAGTATACGGTTGATTGCACAGACGGGGTACCATTCCGACTGGGGGATGTTTTCTCAAAGTCTCTAAATATTTTAGGAATATTTTCATTTTATACAAATAATTATTCATGGGATAGAAATTTTCGCGAAATGTTCTGCAACTGACAAAAAAAGATTCGAAAAAAGTGGTGCATGAATTTTCGAAAAATATTACGAAAATAATTAATTTCTGTACGCGACGATAATTTATCTCCAGAAGACATGAAAAATTTGATAATTTTGATAATTAATCGACAAACGATGAGAGAATATAAATCTTTTAACCCTGACTCGGTAAAATACCGACTGTGGGCATTTTACTCGATACAGGGAGTGCATGGATATTTCACGTGTGCTTCAACAGTCGATATATGTTCTGCCGACGATAAAATAAAATCTTTTTTCTCTACAGAGTCAACGTTCCTGAATGTTGGAAATTGTTCCAGAGATCAGCGATTTATCTTTGGTGACGCTATGCTCATCGATACAGTGAAGAAAAAAGGGAAAATAAAAGTTGACGATTCGACAAATGAAAAAAAAAATTCCAAACGTCGAAAGTGCATTTACCACGAATGACGCGATCTAAAAATTCCATTTCCGAAATAGCCTCGTAGCTGACGGAACGATGCTTTCTCAGGGTCGCCTCGATCTCGTTGTAAAGCTTCTCTTGTATTTCGGGATTCGACGCGAGCTCGTACATGGCAAAACTCATGGTTGTCGATGAGGTCTCGAAACCGGCGAGAAAAAATATATACGCTTGAGCAGCGATCACGTTGTCATCAATGGCTATTTGGGAGAAAAAAAAATTGGGAAATGATTAATAAATTCATGAAAAGTTCTGCTTATTTTGAATAGCTGATTAAATTTTGCAACATTAACGCGGTGTTTTATTATTTTATCGTAAATATTATTAAATTTGTTAACAGTACGCAAAAAGTCACGAAAACGAAACATGAAAATAATCGGAGATAGAGAATGATTCGGTGAAAAGCAAGAAAGTTCCTTATAGGAATCGGTGCGACGTTCCTCTTGCGAGAAAACTTTTCTCCGCCGCCATCTGGCGGAGTTCTCGATAACTAGAGGAATCTCACTGCGAATTCGGCGTTGTTGTCTCGATACAAACCTACGTCGTTTGAACATTTTTGCATGAAATTGTCGTTTCCGTTTCCGGCAATCTCATCAGGATTCTCAGCTTCCTCGTCACCCTGTACCTTGCCCTGATTTTTCAATTGTATCAACAGCTGCATCATATCGGGTCGAGAATAATTATTAAGGTCTCTGTATTCGATCATATCACTGACTACACTCATGAAGTATCGGCTCACCTGATGATTAAATGATCATTTTATTTTTGTCGTTAATTGTCTTATCTTTATCAAAGTAAATGATAAAATATTGTTTAAAAAGTAAATGATAAAAAATTTCCGGATAAACATCGTTACCTCGGGAGGTGTCAGGCTCATACCCAACGATTTAAATACACCGGGCATGTAAGAGCGTACGATTCTTTTTAGGCTAATTACGAGCGAGGGATCGAGCACCTTTCGGCACATTGCGCGAAATTCCGAATCCTCGTGCTGTATCGAATTCGTCTCGAAACCGAAACAGCAAGTGGCAATCACCTCTGTCGTAAATTTCGCAGCCAAATCGCGAAATTCAACGGTTTCTTCGTTGTCCGCGTATTGTTTGACAAATTCCTTCGATGATGATGATGATTTTTTTTTTAAATGACAGATAACATTTTTTTTCAAATGACAGACGGAAATTCTACAAAATTAATAATATGTGCAATTATCTGCATACTACCTTATATTTTTCCGATGATTCGTTGATTATTTTAAACATCTGACGTATTTTTCCAGCTGTAAAAGCCGGGGATAATTTTGTTCGCAGAATTCTCCATCTGGGCCCTGACAGATTTATCAAATTAGCGCATAATGGATCGGCGCTCTCGTTCATTACAATACCACGACCTGCGATTGATAAGACATTTTACATGGACAGCTCAACGTTTGATTAATTTATCTTCTCGCTGCTTTACTACGAATTTAAATGTCTCGCATCTGACACAATCGTGGCAGAAACCGTTTCGAATCTGTTATTTTCATAATCAATCGACGAATCTTAGATGCTCATCAGTCTGCATTAAAAATCATTAAAATTATATTTTATCTGTGCACTTGTAGAGTGGAGGGCGAAAGAACGATTTGTACGATTTGGAAACGAGGCCCGCGATTAGAAAAAGGCGAAAAATTTAAGTGGGCCAAGGCCAACTTCATTTTCATTACATTTTTTGCGAAATAAAAACATTCGAAATCATCATTGAAAATTTATACCATTAAATTCATGATTTTTCAAGCACTTTGTAATGACTCAATGAAAAGCAACGTTGGGGATGAAATTATTTTGAAATATTCAAATTATGATTCGTGGAATTATCATAAAATAAACATATTACGAATTATATCATTCGTCCACGATAATTCTTCTCCGGAAATCCTCAGCATTTCTCAATTTACTTTGGTGTCTTGCGGTTAGCCAGTGCATTACTTGTATATTTTTGGGTTCGAGATAAAAATTATTTAAGGCTTCAGGAGATGGTGATTAACGGATATATTAGGAAATCGTCATGGAATTTTGCAAGCTCGTTATCGGCCATTTGGCCCGCCGTTCGAGTTCATATCTTCGATATGATGCATCGATTTTTTCTTCCACAATGTGACTCATATATTACGCAATCAATGACATTTATTGATAAAAACAAAACACCTTGTTTTTAAATGATTTATCACTCTTCATGATCGACTCGTATAATAGAGAAAAAAATCGTGAGCATACGCGTCTTCGGACATCTTTATTAATTTTTTTTTTGAAATGGCGATTGTTCGAGTAGACAAGAACCAAAGAAATAAATGCCAGTCATTATTTTCTGAGACAATTGATTGCTTAGACGCTAGATGACACCTCTATGATTTCTCAACATTTCCGAACACGATCGAAAAAATTTCACTCACCCTGAAAATAATTGAAATCTTTCACCAGAAAGAGTTTAATGATTTTTGGATCACGCAGTAGCAACACGGGGGTCCTCAATTCGTATATACCAATGTAGGAAAATCCCTCGTACATTTTGTACATGCGTTCGAGACTCTCGACCATCGTTGTTTTCAATAGAGTCACATCTCTCGTATTACCAAAAATTAATCGAGGCTCCGGGCCAACAACTTTGCGAACACGCCAATAATTGTAATTTCGGATAAGATAGTAATATATCGAGAGTATCGTCGTTATCACCATCAACGACGAAAGGTACATTTTAGATAGAAAAAAAAACACACGCAATCGGAGATTTTTCCTCCTTTTCCTTGCGTAATGATTTTTTAACAGCTTTGTTTTTCAAACCGTTGCAAACTTCAAATTTTTCGAGCGATATGATTATTTTGGTACTGTCACGAATGGCCGAATTTCCATTGGCTTGACGTTCATTTCGATTTACGATAATTATTCGTTACGCCTATTTTCATGATCGTTTATAATCGATCGATCGAAAAATCGACACGGCGCGCGCAAACCTCGATCGAGACTGCGGGAGCAACGGATTTTACCGCGCAGGATCCTCGCGATAACTTTCTCCCGGTTTAAACGGGACTTTGCGACTGAAATGCGGGAAAAAAAAGAAACAAATGCACTTTCTTTCAGGCCTTTCACGAACGAAAGTGCACCGATCGCGATTCGAGAGCGCTTCTCGCGTTGTTCCGGAAATGCAGCGACAGCGGTGATGCACGAGATTTCGACGGATGCAACGTGAAAAACGGATTCAGGTGATTTTTTTTTTTCAAAAACAGGGTAAAGGTCAAATAGTGCAATGAACTGTTTGAAATTATTCAAAAAATCATTATGCAGCTTATCGCTGCTTATCGGAATCCTCCATAAAAGCAGGGATTTTTAAAAATAAAATTGAAAAATGAAAAACTTCCGTTGTTAATTTCGCCAGTTTTCATGTGGATTTCAGACGCTGCTTGCGAAGGCCGCGACGAATGATCGATAAAATAAGGCACCAAAAATGCCATATCGTCCGCGTATAAAGTGCATGCTTGTGTTCGAGGTTATCATCGTCGATTGGATCGCGAAAGTACAAAGGAGTGGATGAAATGGAGAAATTTATCAAAATTTCGAGGCAATGTATGTTGTTTATCTTTATGCGTTTATTACGAACCCCGACATCCTATGGACTAATTTTTAAGTTCGATATTACAACAGTGACTCTTTCGTTCATAATTACATCGAGACATCTTCCTTTTTAATTCTTTATTTTCCCACTCTTTGCCGGTTGATAACTCATATATTCTCACAATTCGCTGTTTTCTTACGTACGACTCTGGCGAGAAATTAATTCGTTAATCGAGCCGATTTCTTTGACAATTTATACTTGAATTTTCGTCGAATGTTCTTACACTCTTTCATCGTAGACACGGTTAATTTACTCCAGATTTCCCCTTGAGACATTGGCAGGCATTTTTTAGTAGGAAACCAAGAGTCTTGCAATATTAAAAAATCTTCATTCGGAATAGTAATAATAATAATAACAACATTGAAATATAAGTATTTTCACGAAACAAAGTATCGCACGATCCTTTGGCCAAAGAAAATAGAAAAAAAAAGAATCAGAAACAAAAGATCAAAAAAGTAGATTATAATTACGGTTTTCTGGAGTGGAAGACAAAATATATAGGGATTTAATCGAACGAAGAAAGCGATGGTTTAAAAATCGTCTATTTGACGTGGAACGCCCTGTATACATGATGGGCAGTATAGTAGAAACGTTTCGCAATGCCAAGTGTATCTTATTCCAGAATCGTGTTATCGTTAAGATTTGGTCCGTTTATCATTAAATTAGTCGTATATAATCGATGCTAGCGAGAAACCGTTCAGTCGAATTCAGTGATTGCCGTGAAAAGTTCGCGACTCATTCCCGTCATGTTGTGCTCCAAATTTTCTTTCATCATCACAATTGCGCTTCAGATACTGTCGAGGGCGTCGTTCATCGAAACTCAAGAAATTTCAGACGACTCCGGTTGGGTCAATCAAATAAAAAATGCCTCATCCTTTCCCTATCCATCGGACCTTTTAACGTACTTGCCAAAATTACCGATCGACAATTCGTCGAGCTTGTACGAGTGTTTCGAGAAAGCTGCACGCATCGTCAGTTCGGCGAGAAACGGCACCATGTGGGCTTTAAAGAGTAATGCGTTTGTGCAACAGTTTTTTTTACCATTTTTTTTTCAAGTTCCACCATTTTTCCCTCGTAACAAAGTGCGTATGTTTTTGATAACAATTTAGTTCCACACAAATGTAAAATCATTTACATCGTGTCATTAGCATAAATATTTTCAAAATAAATGATATTCGAATGATCGACAGTGAATTATCCCGAAAATCGTCGGTACAAAATGTAATAGTTATCACGTGACTTGAAACGTACTTTTTTTAAACATTCTGTTCAAAATCAATTAACGTACTTTGAGAATATTTTCGATGGAAAAATAGTGGGAACAAATGGTTCAATTTTTTTTGCAACATTGTTTATAATTCTTGTCAGAATACGCGCAGCTGAAAGCCCTGACATATCTATTTTTGCCTCTACCGAGGACATTGTATTTTTTTCCTTGAATAATTTCGTAATTGGTGGATTTTTTTTTATCCATTTTCGACAAATATCGATTTATTTTCAGTGATCGATGCCTCGTCGAAAATTCCATCGGGAGTTTTGTTGGGAAATCATCTGGATCTTGGGATATACGACGAGTGCATTGAAATCAAAGACATCGACAACGGGCAAGAAATTCGTGGCCGACATTGCATGTACAACGTTTTAGTACCGATGGAAGGTGTCAATCTGACGGGAACTTTGTCAATCTGCCTTCCGTCATCTTGCGAGGCTGCGGACGTGAAAATATTGCTCGACGAAGCATTAGCAATGATTAACGATTTGGTCGAAATTCCTGTGACCATCACCGGAGCCAGGTGCTCCTCTCTCAAATCCCCCGACTGGACGCCTGGTGGTATCGTCACCTTGTTAGTATTTTCCACCATCGACTGTCTCTACTATCATTTTCGTCCAATAATACCGAAGTAGAAAAGAAAAAAAATCAAAATTTTTCACAATTCAATTTTTTTCATTCCAACCCTCCGAGACGACACACACACAGCGTCAATTCCACTCTTGCCTCAAACCGTCACGTTCGTATCACGGGAAAATACGAGTGCAAAAGTAAAATATCGAAAAAAATATTCTCGTACTATTTTTTGATCATTTTTCCGGCGTTTTTTAACCATCCGAATTGATTTGAGAATGTCTCGAGTGCAATCGAGCATTTTTTTTCATAGAGCCGATTGCATTTAGCACCGTAGAATGGTGAATTATCGAAAAAAAACGTGAATAAACGTTTAACGTTTGTGATTCGATGATTTATCATTTTTTCAGGGTTGGATTGAGCGTGTTGACGCTGTTTCTCGTATCTTGCACCGCTTACGATGCCTTTCGGAGGCATTCGGGAACAAAAATTTGGCGCGACGATCGATTGCCTTGGCTGTGTCGATTCTCGCTCTATTCGAATGCCGTACGTATACTCGATACGAGAGCCGGGCCTCAAACTCTGCCGGCTCTGCACGGTCTGCGTTTCTTCAGCATGTGCTGGGTCATAATTGGACACGAATATCTCATGACCGGTCTCGTAGTCTCCGTAAATCCGTTAAAAATGTTACAGGTACGCATTTGAAAAATTATACCTCCTTTTCCGCGTCACTCCATTTTGATTTTTGAGAGGATACCATTTTCTCGATATGAAGAAAATTACCATACCTCAAATCATGCTTAAGGTGGTAGGAAACAGTCTCCGTAAATCCGTTAAAAATGTTACTGGTACGCGTTTGAAAAATTATACCTCCTTTTCCGCGTCACTCCATTTTGATTTTTGAGAGGATACCATTTTCTCGATATGAAGAAAATTACCTTACCTCAAATCATGCTTAAGGTGGTAGGAAACAGTCTCCGTAAATCCGTTAAAAATGTTACAGGGACGCGTTTGAAAAATGATACATTTCCTCCTTTTTCGCGTCACTTCATTTTGATTTTTGAGAGAATATTATTTTTTCGATATGAAGAAAATTACCATACCTCAAATCATGCTTAAGGTGGTAGAAAACGTCCACCTTAAGGCTTCTACCACCTTAAGGTGGTAGAGCAACCACCTTAAGGTGGTAGAAAACCCACCTTAAGCACGACGAAAATTTAGACACGATAAAGTCGTACGTGCGCTGGTAATCGCGTATGAAAGGTTTCGCAGTTCTGATAAATGATGTCATAAAATTCTGAAACGTCATTTTCACGTAAACAGAACAGGTATCTTCGCAATCGGTTCACCTGTCGCGCATGAAAATTTATTGTCGCTCGATGACTAGCTTCTCCACGATACCCCGATATTTCGTTAATCACGAGTTTCAGTTTTGGCACCATGGTTTTCAAAAAATTAACGTACGATTTGTTTTTTGTTTTTTTAACACATTTTTCAGTGGATGCGAACGTGGGACGCGGTGTACATAATTATCGGAACATTCGCCGTCGACACGTTCTTCACGATTAGTGGATTTCTCGTATCTTATCTTTTTCTAAAAGAAATGTCTACCGGTCGGAGATTCAATATATTCGCGTATTACATTCATCGCTATCTGAGGTTCGTATTGTTCGATCATTTTTTCCCCAACATTGACAGCGTTCGTTTGCATACTGCAAACAGATCGCGAATACGTAAACGTTGCATAAAGCGAATTATTATTTGATATGTTTTACGAGAAAAATCTGCATAAAAAGTTCAAAGTTGCAGAGCATAATTTCGCTGCGATAAAAAAGATCTTGAAGTTGGCCCGCAAGAAAAATCGTTATTGCGTCTCCTTCGTGTGTTTAACGATTTTTTTTTTTCATTCGTTTCGCGATATTTCATTTTTTCTCCCGATTAGATTGACACCAGCACTGGCAGCTTTGTTGCTCATGATGATATTTATCTTACCTCGATTGGGATCGGGAGCTGTCTGGGCGTACAGTATGGACACACTGGCGAACAACTGTCGTTACAGTTGGTGGCCTATGATGCTTTACGTTCATAATTACATCGACAAGGATCATCTTGTAAGTCTTCGATGACGTTACCAGTGAATTGACGATGTTTGTCTTTGGCGACTCTCCTGTCGAAGAGTTTGATTTTCGATGCCATTAATACGACAGAAACGATAAGCTATTTCGTACTGCTTTTAAAAAGTACCATTTTCCTGTTGATAATATTGGAATTAAACAACAAAAAAATGATGACAGTTGTGTCTCCCTCACACGTGGTACCTGGCAGTGGAGATGCATTACTTCTGGATCTCACCGTTCCTCCTGTATCCTCTTGCGAAAAAACCAAAGATGGGTCTCCTCATTCTGTCTGCCTGTCTCATCGCCTCCATCGTGACACCAGCTGTTATTTCTTACGAAAAAAAGTATTCCGAAGCCTCATTCGCCGGTGGCGAGTAAGTCTCACTTGTCGATTATTCAATCAATAAAAATGTAAAAATGTTTTTATTCACCAAGCTGGAGAATAATGTTTTTCGACATTTTATTTAAGAAGAAATACTTATTTATCAGTTTACAGCTTGCCGCGAGGACTAACGCGAATTTTTACATGGAGTCCCACATCAGAGCGGCCCCGTATTTAATCGGAATGATTTTCGGTTACTTGGTTTTCGCTCAGCGAGGATCACCCGGAAAAGTAATCTTTGCTCAATTTTTCATTTTTATTTTCGCAACGCTTGATTAGAGCTTTATTTTTATTTTTTAGCAATATTTGTTTTTTTTTCGCTAGATGACTAAACGACTCGGGTGGATATTCGCCGTCGCTGCTTTTGCCTTTTGTTTCTTCAGTATGAGGGTTTTTCAGGCAGAGGGCTATGTTTACAACGACATTTGGGAAACTTTTTACGTCGTCGTGTCGAAACCTCTATGGTCGGGGGCTGTTTGTTGGATCATTTATGCATCTGTACTCGGATTTGGTGGTAATTATATGATCCACGTGAGATAAACATTAAGGGGGGGAAATATGTGAAAAAATCGATTTTTTTAACATCGTGGAGGATCTTCCCGCTTTGAGAGAAGCTTTTTCACGTTTCTGGCTTCTTTTGTACACTTTCAGGACCGATTGCGACGTTCCTCTCTTTTTCCATCTACAATCCCTTTAGTAGAATATCCTACTGCGTGTACTTGGTCCATTTGGTCATACAAATTATGAGAACGAGCGCCGTCAGGGTTCCGCGATATTTTAATGATTTGAACTGTGTAAGTATCCAAGCTACTCGATGATAATGATTTTAAAACAGCGAGTTGCCAATACAGTCATTAAGGAATGATATTCGTGGCGATTGAGCAGTTTTTCGATCGCTCGTTTATTTCTTCAAGCTCACATCTTCTTTTTGTCGAATTCGAATGCACTTTGCAAGCGATTCTCGCGTGGGTGTGCGTTTTTTTTTGGCCCATGGACAAAGAGAAATAGAACGCTGAAAAAATTCGATGATTCGACGATTGCTTTCGTTCTTTCAGTTTAGCGAATTCCTCGCTGATTTTGTGCTCTCTGTCGTTGTTGGATTTATCTTTACTCTCATGTTCGAGTCGCCGATTTTGACTCTCGAGAAAATGATAAAGAGAGACGATCGAGGAAAGCTCAGTGCATCGAGGCAGGAACTTGGGCACGAAAGATCGAACCATGGGATTGAAAATCCTGGCATGGTGAAGGAGTAGGATGCCGAAGGATATGTTGAATTTTTATTTTATAACCGATTAGCTTTGTACTTAGCTCTTAAGATTATTTTTACATAATTTTGAAAAATCGACGGCATCGAAAATCGCTCGCGTCTCCACCATTCGATATTTTCATCGTGGATCGTTGATGTTCTCGAATTTTCTTATAGTTTAGAAACTCTTTTTATTTTTTGAGTCTAGTCGTAAAATTACGAATATCCAAATTTGTGGGATATGATATTTATTTTTTAAACAATAATTATCTTTTGTATGTAATCTAATGATTGTTGAAAAAAAAAAAAAAACGAAAAAAAATTTCCGACACCGGGAATCGAACCCGGGCCTCCTGGGTGAGAGCCAGGTATCCTAGCCACTAGACAATGTCGGAGTTGAAAGTTAATGAATTCAAAATTGTACTGCTTCCTCTCTGATTGTCGGATAAAGTTGATAAACGTTTATTGAGATTTTATTTTTTAAACCTGTATTTGAGTATTCAATAACAAATTGTCATCTAGAAATATTGAAAAAAATGGCTCCAGAGCCATTCTCTTTCGGGTTTTTGACTTTGTCCTCTAAGTAGCTTCTTTTTCACTTGCTACAAGTACCTAGGTCGAGTACATTTTTTTCTCCCGATTCAAAACTGCCAAGCCGCCATGTTTTTCCAACATTCGTTGATGTAAATTTCTTATTCGACACCAAAATATTTGAAAAATCACTTTCTCGAATATCGTTACTCCACCATCATTCTTTGCATCCCAAAATAGTCTCGAGAGAAGCGTTCGTTCCTCGTCATTTACAGTGACGTGACCCCTTAATTTGCGGAAGCTGCAATTTCGTTTTTTTTTTCAAAAATGCTGATATCAAAATTCAAATACCAGACAGAGAAGGCTGATACGAAGGTGAGTCCCTAGTGCAGAAGCAATTTTTCAAAAAAATACTGCAATTTCGGAGTTTACACGCACTTTCGAAAAAACAAACGTTTCCCTGTCTTCGGAATTCTGAAAAGCCAATTTTAAATTGAATCCAATCAGCTTTGAACGATAATGTCAACGATGTGCTCCAAAACGGTACTCGCGTACGATCGTCGGAGGGGTAACAGGCGTGCAGGGTCAAAGAAGTCGTTTGAGGTCGTCATGGTATTTTTAAACGCTGGTTGACGATCGGTTTAAAGTTTGAGCGTGTTACGTTCAATGGCTGAGCGGCGGAAGTGGAGGCAGCCCCCCCTCCACTTTTCCGGATACAGTTTTAACAAATTTGAACATAATCGACCGTCCGGAGTTTAAAATTCCGCAAGTGAACCGGATAAATCGTCATATCCGGAAAAAGACTCTGTATGAAACTCCAGCGCGCATTTTCCGAATAATACGAAACTGCTACGACCGGTATTTTGTATACCCTCGAGGGTCCGTTTGATTACGAAAAAATGTCAATCGTCGCAACTCTGTAACAATATTAATCCTTCGGTTCGATCGGGGTTGACCAAAATGTGGAATAAAAAAGCCCATTTTTCCATGAGATTCTCCTTTGGTTTTTACATCAATTTATGGGACAAAACACGTCGCTGGTATGGACAGTTGTGGAATTCAGCCAGTTTGAAGTACGACGGACTTTTTCGCTCGAGCTGAGCGTCGCGTGGTTGAAACGATGAAAACCAGAGCGTGGGTCGAGTGCATCCCGAATTTTTCGGAGGCTGTTCCCGTTGCGTAAGTCAGCCGGCATCGCCGGGGACTCCGCTGGCCGTAGCGGTGATAAACTCCGCGTGGCTCGTCTAGAGTCTGCGTAGTTTGCTTATAACGTAAATATACATACATAAACGTTGCCTCATAGAGTAAGAAACGAGAGGAACGTGACAAAGATAGAAAGCAACGGAGAAAGATAATGAGAGGAAGAGAGAGAGGGAGAGAGAGAGAGAGAGAGAATGCAGAAAAGCTCCGACTTCCACAAAATCAGCATCAGCGAACGGAGGACGTAGCCGGCCCGAGAGCCGTTAAAATGTTGATGCTAAATAAAACTTCTAGCTGGTTGGGACGATGCCACATGCTCCAATTTTGTAGGGGAAGGGAGGGCGGCGGTCAGGGAGGCAGGCTGTCGGGCAGGCAAGCTACAACGGAACAGTGGCAAATATGTGGCCAGGGTGGACTGCCCGTAGGCTTTTCTCGTAAGAACATACGACGAAATCGCACCCAAACGAGGAATTGGATATAACCGTGAATAACCGTGCAGAGTGTGGTCGGTAGTCGATCAAATATCCCGGTGGAGTGATCGGAAAAGGGCCTGCGAGCCAAAGTTGGAGAGAGAAAGGAAGGCCATCCGCGAGACGAGCGGAAAGATTCGTCGAGTCGTGACAGCGGTGCAGCCGAGCCTGTACGGAAAATCGCGACGATAGCGATTTGGCAAACTGATCGCGGCGATTATTCTCCGAATGTTCTGAGAGGTCGCGGCACCTGGTGGCAGCTCGATATCCATCATGCGTTGCCGATATTTCAGCTGCTGAAGGGATATCTTCAATGTGAAGGTTGATGGAACATGGCTATGCCCAGTCCGGGCAAGTGCTCGATCCTCCTGGTCCTTGTGCTCGCGTTGTATACGGGTTACGCTTTCAGAATACGAGATGCCGTTCCATCGACCAACGTCGATCAGTCCCGTTCCGGCGTTTGCTCAGGAACGGGACACGCGAGGTGCGTCGGTGATGAATCATCAACGGGGACGTCATCGTCGCGACCTTTGTCGGTTGGGATTAAAAAAAGATACGAAGCTGCTGGTTCCGATGGCCCTCGGGGACGAATCAGCGGCAAGTTGACGACCATCATCAGGCAATCATCGGTCGTTGACGTCGCGAACGACGAGACTCCGCTGCCCGATGACGACGGGGATCGCGCGGCGGAAGATTCCGCGGCGTCCGTCTCGCGCAAATTTGACAAATGGACCGGCAGCGAAAGCAGGATGAAATTCAGTCGTCTCGCTGTGAGATTCAAGAAGGATGAGAAGAAGATCGAGGAGAATTTGACCGAAGAAGACGGAGATGAGGATGACGATGGAGACGAAGTTAAGACTGACGAGGAGGACGATGGAGTTGAGATAGCGGATGATGACGAAGGCGCCGAAGAAGACAGCGCGGAACTCTTCGAGGCTGACGATGAGGAAGCTGATGGGACCGAGGAAGTGTCAGAGGAGGATGATAATGGCGATGAGGAAGAGATTGATGAGGATAATGGAAGTGATGTGAAAGCGGAGAGCGACAATGGCGACGAAAGCGGGGAACTTTCCCCAAGGTCGTTGGAGAGAACGCCCGCTTCCGGTCTCGAGAACTTGAAGAGCTCCGCGAAAAAACGTGACAAGGATGAAACTCTCGCGAATGAGAAGTTGAAAGACATGGGAACGAAGATGAAGATGGTGGAGGCTGACAGTGAGGGCGATGAAAAGGACGGCAAAGATGACGATCCTTCCGACCGACGGGGGCGAGTGATAACGGAGGTTGGAGAAAAAGAAGTGGATGGAGC
Source organism: Heteropelma amictum (assembly GCA_959613375.1). NCBI lineage: Eukaryota > Metazoa > Arthropoda > Insecta > Hymenoptera > Ichneumonidae > Heteropelma > Heteropelma amictum. The sequence goes on from OY390721.1 coordinate 30,610,446, forward strand.
GTCGATGAGGAAAGTAGGCAAGAAAGAGAATGTGCAAGTCAGTGAGGATAATGATGCTGAAGATGATGAAGATGACGAAGAAAACGACGGGGAGGAAGCTTCTCCAGCCTTGGTGTCGTCATCACCCGGCAAGAAATTCGAAAAAGTCAGGCTAGCCGACAAAGAAAAGTTCAAATCGATCGAAGCGACTCGGGCCACCAAGCCCACGGTCCTTGAACCGGAAAAGCTCGTCAAGGTCAAAGCGATCGCGACGAGCAACGACGAGACGAGATTAAAGAAGAAAAGAGCCATCGAGACAGCAGCGACATCCGCGAAATCCGAAACCGAGAAATCTACGACCATTGCGAAACCGGAAACGAACCTGAAAAGGAACGTTTCCACGAAATCGTCGAGGAACGAATCGTCCAGCTTCGAATCCGAGACATCGAGGAAATCGCCGATGACGAAGGACGAACCAAGGTCAAGAGTGGAGAACGAAACGGTCGTCCTGCGGAAAAATAAAAGTGACCGTACATCGACCGACGGAACGACGAAAAAACCGAAAAAATCGAGTGGAAAGAATCTAGAGGACGCGAAAAAAAGTGGTGAAAAAATGGGCGGCGACGCGGGCCTCAAGGACAGTGAGTAACATGTAAATTTGCCGAGAAAAATAATAATTATATCCAGCCGCGAAAAGTACGTTTGAAAATGTTTCGCCCCTGGCGATATTGTTTAGAAAAAAGCTCGAGCAAGCCGAAAAAACGAACGGACGCCGCGCTGACCTTGACCCAACTCAACGACGCGATATCACGAGCGCCGACCTTCGTGCCAAATTTCACGGCCATCGAGGACCCCGCCTGTCAACAGCACGGCAAGATATTCCTCCGGCAGTTGCGGGGTTACAAACTGTGGGCGCTCCAAAGTTAGTTGCAACGAATTTACGATCAGAGTGTCCATCCTCACGATCGTCTTCAGATTTCTTTGATCTGTTTTGTTTTTTTTTCTGCTGATTGAAAAATTTCACGCGCGGATGGAAAACTTTTGCGATAATTTTGAAAAAATCAGCAAAGCCTCGTACAGATTTGTTCGAGAGATTATTTCGAACCAGAAAAAATTCTCTTTAGTCGTGAATTTCAGTGCTGGACTCGAGCGCCAAGATACCTTCCGGCCTACTGCGCGGCAATATCAATCAATTTGGTGACTTCGATCAATGCTTGGGCGTAACTGCACGCGTGAAAGTCGACGAGAAAACGGTAAAAGTTCAGGGGAAATATTGCCTCGCGACGCTGGACATACGCGCTTCGATACCGGACATGAAAGTACCGGTCAACTTCATGCAGAGCCGCGGATTCATTCGCGCCAGTGTACGCGACGTAAGTCTCACGCCCACGCGTTAATGACCACGGAGCGGAAATGAAACGTCGGAAATATACGGAACGCTCGGGGCGTATGGAAAACAAAATTTCACGAAGTTTATCTTTACGAAAATGAATTTCGTAATTACGGTATTTTCGATCAAAAATACCACAATTTTGAAATACATTTTTACCGAAATATAAATTAAGCACAACGAATTTTCGGATAAGATTAAATCGATAGGAAAAATCATTAGGCAAGATTATTTTTCTTCGAGTATTTCGTAATTTCCAACGTTTCCCATCGACTCTCGAGACTTTCGAGCAGGATTTTTCGCTGTTATATAATTGGAAATTTTTACTTTGATATTTAATTAATCGTGAAATTATTTTGACCTGAATTTATTCGAAAAAAAAAATGAATGTACAAGAAATTGAGGATATTTTCAGCCTGGACACTTTGTACCAAGATTTACCACTGGAAACTGGGCCATTTGTATTCCCGCTGCTTGTTCGGCCAAAGATGCTCGAGATGCCATAGAGAGCACTCTGAGCAACGTTAACGCGTCTTTGGGATTGAGAATCAGCGTCGATGTCGATCCTGAAATGTGCTACGTTCGACAAAAGTCTCAAACGTATACGAAGGAAACGATAGGCGTACTGTGAGTGAAAATGAAAACGAAAGATCAGCTCTCGAAGCAATAATGGACCATTCGAATAAATGATTTCCGGGTGACAAATTTAGGGATGCAAAACTGACTTTATTTTTCCATCTTTTCAGATATTTCTACGCTATGATAATTTGCATTGTACTCGTTGCTACGATCCGAGATTTTATCGTCAATCCGCAGGGAAAAGGTAAGCACGGAAATTGTCTGCTAGGTAAATCAATTTTTTCGTGATTGCAAAATGTCGACAAAATATTCTTTCTCAGCAATACTTTATGCATTTAATCGCATAGTGTCTTGAGGGTTTAGGCACGCATTATTTTACAAAAAATCGTAACCGATTTTTTTTTAGTCCAATATTAAATTTCCGAGTGTTTCGCCTTTGATTGATTTTTCCGAATTTTTCTATTCCATTTCGGTCGTGCGAATGAGAACATTTTTGACGGCAAACATGGATATTTTGGTATTTTTTCCCTCCCCCCCAGGCAATTATTCCGAAAGGATAATAATGGCGTTTTCACTGAGAAGGACGTGGAAAATTTTGACGAGAGAAGAGAATACGAAATCCGTTGAGATAAGTTGCATTCACGGTATAAGATCGTTGGCGACCATGGCTCTTTACGTTGCTCACAAAATGATACCGATCTCGCAGATTCCCTACGCTAATCGGATTTCTCTCACGGAGGTATTACCGGATGTCCCCAATTTTGAATCTCCCTTTTACATAAATTATTATCTCTCTCGTTTACGTTCGTCTCTCGGTCCATCGTCAATGATGATTCCTCTGAAAACTCGCACGATTAATTATTTTGACATCAGCGTGTTTTATCCTTCTCACAAACAGGTCGCGAATCACCCAATGAGTTCGTTGCTCAGAACATCGCTGGCTTACACCGATTGTTTCCTCCTTCTCAGCGGACTCTTGACGGCTTTTAACATGGCCAGAGAGTCCACGCGACGAGGCGAGATCCGTTGGTTCTGTCGATTCGTAGCGCGATTTTTCAGGTAGATCGAAACAAAAAAAATCATTCATTTTTCTTTTTTATTCTCTATTGAACGATAACGAATCTGGAATCATCGTTCGGTTCGCCAAAAAAAAAAAATACCGGAAGAAAAATCCGTTTTTAGGACAAAATATAACGAGAACCTCGAGCGCAGAATGAATAAAAAGTTATTGACGAATTGTTGCAAAAAAAAATCCTGAAAATATTCGAAAAATGTTGATTCGTTAAATCCTCTTGAATTTGGACTTTTTCGTAAATTAATTGGTGGTTCGAAGGTTTCTTTTTCAAAATTTTGGATCTCAATAGCGTTGTCGAGTACTGAAAATTCTGATTCCACCTTGTCGTTTATGAAATAACGCCTGTGGTAGATTCTGAAGATGAAACTCTTCGACGAGCCATTCTCATTAGGAAAGGACTGGAAAAATCACTCTGTAAATCATTGTTGCACCGCTGATTTTTCGCAGACTCACGCCCGCACTTTTGGTCACGATTTTTTGGTACGCTTACGTGATGGAGCACGTTGGCTCTGGTCCCCAGTGGTACCGAGTGATCGCCAAAAATGCCGAGCTCTGCAAGCAAAATTCATGGACGAATCTCTTGTACATTCAAAATTTTTTTCCCTTCGAAGAAATGGTAAAAGAAACGAAACTTTCGAAAATGTCTTACAAAATTGATGAAAAAATAAAATCATCGATAAAAATTGTCGTTTTTTCCGTAGTGCGCAACACACACTCATCAACTGGCCCTCGATATGCAGTTATCGTTGATTGCACCGATACTCGTGTTTTTTATCACCCTCAAACCCATCGTAGGAATTCTAGTGATGTTTTTTATTCTTCAAGTCTCCGCGACCCTTCGTTATTTCGCAACGACGAACAACAATCTTTCGCTCGTGATTTATCACGGAATAACGTGAGTACGCGAATCGTCGAGCAGATTGTTCGTTTTGTTTTTTTGGTTAATTTTGAAAATTTCAAGTTAATATTTTACGACGCCGGTCAATGTTTTCGTCAGACTGAAGCAACTCTACAAAACCGCCAATTTGACGTACGCCCTGCCGCTTCATCGCGCTACTGCTTACGTATTCGGCGTTGGACTCGGTGTTCTCCTTCACTATACAGGAAAAAATGTCCGAATATACAGAGTGAGTCTCGTTAGTCTATTTTTTTCGTTTTTTTTTATACCGGATCCGGTGCCGATTTTTCGAAAAAGAAAAGAATTTTGTTCCGAAAAATAAAACATTTGTTCAATTCCACCATGGTTTCCATGCCAAAAATAACGTTCCTCCGTGTGGAAAAAAGCGTCGTAATTCGCTGGAAATTTTGCGAAGAATATTTTCGTCGATGAAACATGCGATGAAAAAGCCGAAAACGAATGATGAAAACGTGCCGGTTCGTGGCTTTGTTTTAGATTTTCGTAATCTTTGGCTGGTTATTAGCAATGTTTTTGGGCACCTGGAGCTTGTTCTCACCGTGGCGAATGGCTAAGAGAGATTACGTTTACGACGTCGAAGAGGCAGCTCATTATGCCGTAATCGCTCCGGTCGCTTGGTCGTTGACTCTGTGCTGGATTATATTCGCCTGTTTCACGAATCATGGGGGTGAGTAACGAAAGAAAAATACGTAAAAAAAAATTCTCTCGAAAATATTCGAGTCCTCCGAGGGCAAGATTGAATAAAACTTTTGCTCAACGTAATAATTCATCCGAATGTCGTTGCAGTTACAAAAAATTCGACGATAATTGAACGTCAAAAGGGAATACAGTAATTTTTCGATAAATATTAAAATCAGTTATATCATGCGGATATATTTGTCCAATAACGAATTCAGGTTTCGTCGATAAATTTCTCGGGAGTTACTGGATGATTCTCTTCAGTCGTATATCGTACGCGGTTTATCTCTGTCAATTCGCAATATTTTTCCACAACGTTGGAACAGCGAGATACTCGAGCGAGATTCAGCCGCACAGATTCGTGAGTACCTCTTCAAGATTAACGCAATTTGTCGTTGTTTCCAGGGGCGATTTTGGGCGGACCGGACGGTCCATTGACTTTTGACTCTTCTCGTTCACAGATCGATCCTTGCGAGGCGTTAGTGGTCGTTCTAGTGTCCGTAGTCCTTACATTACTCATTGACATTCCGATGCAGGAAGTTAAAAACGTTATAATGGAGAGTTCCGATGGCTCGACGTCGACGATCATCGAGAAGGAGATGAAAAACGGTGTTGAAGATCCGTCAATACCGCGAGAGACGTTGGCGCCCGTTGCGGATGGACTGAACGCGGAAAAACGGAAGGAACCGGAAGTCGGAGGTCGGCCCGGATCGTGGAACCGACACGAGGATGCCCTGGACGGCCTGACGAGGTTGGAGGACCCCGAGGACGAAGGATACATGGAAAAATGGTCCCCGGGCTCGAGGAGCAATCATCAGGGACGATCTTACGACAGACTGGAGACTCGCGAGATGGAAGAAGCCTGGCGAAAGGAGGAGGAAGCGGAGGACAGGCCGACGGAATGGAGTTGGGTGAAACAAACGCGGAACAGGCTTCCCGTGGAAGACGATGGTCTCTTGGAGCGTCGAAGAGGTCGAAGCAGCCAGCGGGAGTATTACGGTGAGGTGGAAAAGGAAAACCGTTCGTCCTCGAGGCATCGACGTCATCAGAGGGACGAAGGCTCGAGGAGCGAGAGACGATCGGTTTCGGCGCAACGCGACGGAAGTCTAGCACGCGCGGAATCACCCGGAAGTTCCGTCAGGAGGGAGAGATCGACCTCCAGGGCGGCTGATCCGAGAGCCGGACATTTCGAAACGGACGACGTGTCCTCCGGAAAACGTTTTTCCAGGGTGGGATCACGCGGGGGTTCGGTCGGCCGAGAAGCAGAAAGGACCACGGACCTTCTCTGGGAAGTTTCCAGACGGGAGCGTTCGCCGAAGAGGGAAAGATCGAGGGCTTCCGAACCCCGAGTCATGGAAATTGACGATCCTCGGCAGTATTCCAGACCTTCCTCGAGAGCCGGTTTGCCCGTCCGGGAGAAGGACAGGACAGTCTCCAGGGAGAGCTTGAGACACGAGCGTTCACCCTCCAGAGCTCCGGTGACGTTGATCCGAGAACCGCTGAGGCTTCTTTCTTCCGGAAGTGACGAGGAACCTCCGCAACATCAGCAGTCGCAAAGACCGATGAAAATGGCGAGGAAGCAACAGCCGATTGAGCCCAAAGTCAGCGACGAGGAGGATTGGGAAGAGGAATTGCGGATAAGGCGTAGAAAATTCATGGAGAGATTGGCCTCCGAGGATCGCGACGGGAGGACGGATGAGGGTAACGACGGTTGGAGCTCGGTGAAGCGACGATCTTCCGCGGAGGGAAAATTGGCGCTCCTTAAGGACCCGACCGGGTCGAACGTGATGGATTCGTGGACGGTGAGCAGAGGGCCGAGAGTCTCTCTTCTGGGTTCCTCCCAGGAAACGGAAGATGACACTTCCGGTCCCCAGGTACGGAAGGACGACCGGCCGATTCGGAGGGAAACGTTGATCAAGGAGGACGATGGAAGCGACGGGGAGAGCAGCCAGGAACAATCCGGGAGACGGTCTTACACGAGCGGCAGTCAGGTTACCTCGCTCGAGGAGGAGGAAGACGTCACCGGCAACGAATTCGTGCTGAACAAGGACAGCAAGAGGATAACCGTTATGGATCTGAGCACACTGTCGCAGGAAGAATTTTCCGAGGGATCCTCGGCGGCGAGGATGTCCAGAGAGGAAGAGGCAAGAGAGGAGGACCAACGACCGATTATGGCGACCTTGAAGCTCTTCAAGAGAGAGTCCATCGTGAAGAGTCAAGCGAGCGAGGAGGATCCGGAGTATCTTCTGCCGGAAAGACCCAAACTCATGGAACAGGAGCAGGATCATCCTTTTAAAAAAGCGTGGCAGCTGCAGAAGTCGAGGTCCGAGGAAGATCCCGCTCCATATGCCCTCAAGGACCCAAAGATACAACCGGAAACATCGAGGAATCGCGTCAAGGCTGCGGAAGACAAGGTCGACGAGGACGTCACTGGGACGTCAGAGTCGAAGGAGGGACCGGGTGGACCACAGTCGATCTTGGAATGTTGCAGAGAGGATGACGCCGAGGTCGTTTGGCTCGTCGGCCAATCCGACCTTGGGAATGGAAGACCCATCTTGGAAAGCCATCAAGATGATGATGACCCGGGCGTTGTGTGGCTCGCAAGAGTCGTCGACCTTGAGGATCGAAGATCCAGCTCGAAATCGACGACGCGGGACTCTTGCGAGCTTGAAGCTCTCGGCGATGATGACGACGAGTTTCAATCGCGCGATTTTCGCCGAAGACGACCGTCGGACGAGGTGAATTACGAGTGCGAGCTTGAGGAGACCTGAGCTTTGACGAACCCCGGTCCAGCGTTGGCAAAAAATCTTCTCGACGGCAAAAAAGAAGGTTAAGATTCTAAGGCAGGCATCGTTCCAACGACGATCGAATACAATGAGAATTTCGCGTACTCTGCAATGCTATAAAAATCTAAAAGAAATCAATCGTACTTAAGACGCCGCGCATAATAAAGCTCAGTAATAACAATGTCAAAAAGTCATTGCCAAATCGATACATAGAGGAAAAAAGGGGCCTGCTGAATAATTGAGAATCCTTTCTCACCGTTTTTCAAACAATTTTTTAAAACAGCCTATTTTTTCAAAATTCCTGTGCTCGCTGTCTTACGTGTGATTGATTTTTTTTTGAAATTTTTTATAGCATCGCAAAGTACTCTCATTCCATTTTACTTTTGCTAGAATAATGTCTGCTGTACATTCGAAATTTAAATTGAATTTTGTAACAATAATTGCGCAAGAAAAATGATTCATAATTTTTAACGCGAAATAATGAATTTGAGAAAATCTCGCGTTTCCTCCTGGGAATTATTCAGCGTAAATCTGCGTGATTGAAGGTTTGGGACTTGTAAATGCTTTTTTCGAACGATCCTTCGGTGACGACGACTCGAATTTCAGATAAAAATTCGCGAAAGATTTTCAGGTCCATCTGGCAATCGCGACGTTCGCCAAAGATCACGGAAATTCATCTCCCGTAAGTCCGATCATAAGTTTTATGATTTCAATGTTGATGTAAATTAATCTTAAAAAATTGAAATAAAAAATAATTCCATTTATTCACTTTTCCTGATTATCATTATCATCGTTTTGTCGCTCTTAGTTTTTCGCGCACAAATTATTTCGAAAAGTTTACTCTAGGCCTCGTTCGTCGATGCTTCTTCACCCTTCTTTGGCTTGCCAGCTGCCCTCGAATCTGAAAAGTCATTCAGTCGCGTTAAACCGCAGATTCGACTTTTGGTATCGTGAATTTACGAAATTTATCAATTTTTTCGTAAATCGCAACGAAATTTCCATAATTTACCGGCCGTCCGGAACATTTTCTCCAGTCCAAGAATCGGCGATTCGAACATAACCGATAAAACTAACGCCGCGATAAACGTGAACATCAGATGCGACGTTACTTTGCTCAGCTGTAAAAAAAAAACAAATTAACGACGTATTTGTACCCAAAGTTGTGATTCATTTATTCCTGTTGATGATTTTTTTATTTCGACAATACGGTGACGGTTTTTGAAATTACGCGCACGTTGTCCTCTTCATCATCGTTGTATGTCGTACGAAAAAACGAAATTGTCATCGAATGACGAGGTTCGTGGTCAAAAAACGAAATTGTCATTGAACGAGCAGGTCCGTGGTCGTACTACCTTAATTAACGAAGATAACGAGAGAAAAACCTTTGACGTTTGTAATTGAGCACATTTCCGAGACTCAACGATCATTAGGTGCTCCGAAAGTCCACCATTCGAAAAATCATTATTCACATTGCGCACGTTTGTTGATTGATAATCGACGTAGTCATTTCATTGTTTTTTTCCGTAACGATGGAGCAGTGACATTTTTTTTCGTTTCATTTCGATTTGACTCGTAATCACAGCCGTCGGTTCTTACTTTCGTTTCGTGCTTGGCATTGTATGGTTTTTAATATCATCACGAACTGTGCGATTTTTCCCAAGAGCGCGTTGAAAAACGTCACAATTGTCGGTCGTTTATTTATCACGAGGAAATCATCGATATCGCGAATCACACTTTTTACATGTTTAATGCGGTAGAGAAAAAAAAAACGATTAAAAAAAAAATTTTTTACAAATTATATTTCCTCCTTAAAGCGAGAAAATAAAACGCGATGTATTTTGTTTTACTTCGAGTCATTCTTACCAAATCTATCCTGTCCAAATGCTGCGGATTTCGAACCGTCGACGCTGAATGCAACTCGACCAGTCCGTTAACGAGATAAGCCGAATACGTCAATCGGCTGAGGGGAACGAACGGTCGCCATGTCAAAAAACTCCTCACCGGTCCTGTTTTAATTTCGGGAAAAACATTTGTCACAGACTCCGAAATTTCGAGATGAGGAAGATTTAGCATCTCCGGTCTGTCGGGAGTAAGGAAAAAAAAGCTCACCCGAATTATCGGTAACGCAGGCGACGAGTACCCAGCCTACACCGGCGCACCAGAAAGTTCGATGCAACGACGCGTACAAAGCTGCCTCGATTGCCGTAAAACTTTTTCTGGGTCCGTAAAAAGCAGTTATGGAAAACATGGATGCGACCAGCGCGAGAATAGCGATGACCCAATTTATTCTCACGATATTCTGAAAAATCGCATTTTTTTAATCAAGAACTCAAATTTTCTGTTTATTTTTCCGATGTCATCGGTGAACTCGAATATTCGCGCGGGTAAGTCAGAATTCGTAGTGATTTTAATATAATTATATTTTACGGATTGCGCTTGTTTCGATGGAAAGTTGCACCGAAATCCCGGAGGTGATAATTAGTGAAGGAGAAGGAAATTGAAACCATCAATATCGATGGCGCGAAAGTTGACCGAAGAGTTAACGCTTCGTACAAATTTGTTTGTTCTTCCGACACTGAATTTCGAGGGTTTGTTTAAAGCATAAACGCGAGGGAAATGATCGAAATACTCCGAGGTTTCTTCTCTTTGCGTTTTGATTTCCAGAGAGAATGAAAAATTTGTTAATCTCATTGAAAAAGTTTCAAAAAATCTCAAAAATCCATTGATGATATTATTCAAGATTTTTTGAATTCATGCTTACCAGAGGTAACCGATAATTCGAAGTCTGAACACGATAAAGTACATAACCATAAAGAAGTCCGATGCAATATCCAGTAGTCCTCATGTGGGTCTTTATGTAAATGTTTTTGAAGTACTCGTTGGTCGATAAGTCTCGAATCTCTCTGAATAAAAAATAAGTAATTAAAATGAGCTTTTCCATTCTGCTCTCAATATTGTTTTTCATCTATTATTGTCAAGAGTCATTTTATTTTCATAGCGATAGGAAAATCAAATCTGGAGCGAATGTCGACTGGTAAGGAAAGTGAAATAATGATGATAACGAAACTTGCGTGAAACATTGACTTTTCAGATTTTAGAGAAACAAACTTTGAGTCGGGATTTAAGGAAATTGATATCTCACCGAGGATAAATCATGAACGTGGGATCTTCATGATTCAGGAGGGTCATCGCGAATGATGTACATATCGAAAGTGCTGTGACTCCGGCTAAAATAAATTCACCCAGACGACGCCATTTCCAGAGTACGTAAATTACTGCTGGTGCTAGAATAAACAGTTGAGTATCCACTGACAAATACCAAGATTGAAACATACACTGCAACATTGAATCACATGAAAAAAAAAGTTAAACAACGAATATGAGAAACAAAAAATAAAAATAAACACACAGTTGCGGATGATACGGAGGTACAGGCCCATAAAAACCGAATAATAAATTCTCTTATTTTTCAATGCCAAATATACTGGCATTTTTTTCAAAAATATTCTCTTCTTTCTGACTGATTTTTTTCCCATTTTCAAATCACCAATGAATACGCGAAATTTATGGTTGCAAATTTTCTTTTATTCAAACTTTTCAGCCTGCGAATTATTTCCGAACCTTTTTTTGTTTTAAAAAATTTTTTGGTAACTTTTTGATATTTTAACAGTTTTCCTCACCAGTTGGTCTGTATTGACGTAGTTGTTGACGTAGAGAACATTCGCCCACCAGGAAGCCCTGCAACGTTCCTTTTCCAGATTCATACGAAACCAAAATGGTCCTGTGTTTAATTTTGGCAACCACGTTAGGTATAAACCAAGTACCACCAAATAGGCAGGTGTCAGCCTGAAGTGAGTCATAAACAATCCCCATTAGTCATTGTATCAATTTTTCTTCGCAATGTCAATTACTCGACGATTAATTGGAACATGGAAAACAAAAAATATCGATATTTACATAAAATGCTCGAAATGTTTACAATATTTCGTTATTTTCTTTAATTAGAATTAACGTAACGAGTTTTCACCGCTTAAACAAAACTTATCTTATTGATAATTTGCTCAAAAACATCACGATGTTTATTATTTATCTGAGAAAGGAAAAAGAAAAATGATATCGCTTTGTTTCATTTTTTTTTTCAAGTTTGTGATGTCAATAAAATATTAAATAAAATATTGTATCGATTTACAACTCTGCACTGACCTTATGTAACGAAAAATGTAGAGAACGATAAAGTTGACGGATTTTCTTTTGTCGAGTTCACGCAGGAGCAGTCGACAAAAGAGGAATCCGCTCAGGAACAAAAATGTGTCGACGAGAAGAGGATTGTTGAGAAAAACCGAATTCTCCACTTTTCCAACTGCCTGCCAATGAGAAGTGATGATAATAATAATAAGGAAGCAAAGAAAAGTTTTTTCTCCGTTTAAATTGATGAATTAGCGAAAATTGAATCAATATTTTCGAACATTTTTGTTAAACAAAATGACTCAACGAAGTACACCAGACATTGTCCTGTTTTAAGTACTTTTATCTCCTAATCGTGAGCGATTCGTCAAAAAAATAAATCACGTATTGACATCAATAAATCGATTGATTGAATAAATTAATTAATCGAATTAAAAGATCTACAGTTTTTATTCGTTAATTTCACCCGACTGATGTACGATGAAGAGAATGATTATGCCGGTGAGTGATTATTTTCGAAATAAAGGCGGTCACGTGTCATTAAAAAAAAGGAGTTCTCAAGTTTCACAATGATGATTAAACGAAATTCACGACTGTCGTATGTCAGAATCGGTATATTTTTTCGAGCCACTCATACCGTGAATCTCAAGAAAATTAAATGAAATTCAACGGGTCATCGTTGAGATACACGATTTCATGAAAATTTCGGAATTTCATTTAATCTTCCGTGAGCAGACAGGGTGCGATTGACACCTAGCGAAAATTCGATCAAAGTCATTCCTCACAGAAATACATGGACACATTTTCGGGCAGAAATATCGAAAAATCAAAAGAATGCAATTTTTTATTGCAAATTATGGATTTTACAACAAAAAAAAAATTTGTTAACCAATCATCGGTCGAAAATGCAGGACGATTCAAAAGATAAGTTTATTCTCGGTTAATTCCGAGAAGAAGAAGATGAAAAATCGTTTTACCTCGTCCCAAAATTTTTTGTTGAGTATCGGGCCACTGATGACGAACAGGAGTGTATGGCCAGCAATAATGAACATCATAGCGATGAATTTTACCCCCGATATGCAGTCAAGATTGAGACCATCCTCGTTCGCTGGACCACACAGCTTTTTCAAGTTCGATATCAGAGAAAACGCTATCAGCGCCTCGGGAATGATGCCTCGTGGTAAATCAACTTTATTTTTCATGCATGCCATGTGAAATATCGTTCCCACGACAACGATCGATGTGATTATCAAAATGACACTTCTGCAACGTGATGTAACGAAAAATGTCATTAATTCTCACAATTATTCCAGCAAACAGCGACACGAAAAAATTGTTGTGTTTTCGGTAAATAAAAAACGTGATTCTCCGATATAAAATACGATGAAATACTATTGAAACAATCATATCGTCGAAAAAATATTCTTTGAAAAACATTATCGATAAAATTATTCAAATAATTTCACATTTCTGCATTGAGAAACGTCAGCTTTTTCTCCTTTATTCTTTTTTTATTTATTGGGCATAGAAGCGTTGCGCGGAAATTTTATAAATAACCGAGTCGAGAAGGAAAACATTCGGAAACCGGAAGATAAACCGGCGATCGCAATTTGTTTGTTTTATTTCGACACTTCTTTTTCTCCTAAATTTCCTGAACGCAAAAAGCTAACGTAATCGGAATGACCGTTAACGATGCGCGGATTAAAAAAAATCTCTTCATGCACGGTATGTGAAAACAAAATTGAATACATAAAGTTCGACACTTTCATCTTTTTTCCCGAGACGTTCGCTCCGTGCAGCTTTTTTTTTCTTTTCTTTTCAAAAATTTTAATTTTACTGCAAAAAAGCGATCGACTCTTCAAACTTTCATTGGAATTGAGCGAATAAATAACGTTATTTCATAGTTAATTAGCTTAAACCTTTTTAACCCTCCTGAAAATACTTTATTTTTTCAGAAAAAAAAAGGAAGACAAGAACCAACATTTTTTATACACTGGATCTTTCGTCGCGATAACGATAAACTCTGATTCGGATGAAACGTCGCGAAAGAAACGGAAAAAAAAACAAAAGTTATCTCGACATCCGCGCAGCTCATAAATAATGATTCAAAGTGAAAAAAAAAGAATTCAATCGAGATTCAATTTCTTATCGTTGATGAGAAAATTGTCCTATCAAAGGACGACACGAAAATTGACTTTGGTCTCGCAAAAAGTGCTTTTTTCGGAATTGTATCAAATTTGGAAGACAGTTTCAGGACATTATCGCACGATCGTTTCCAAAATTTGAAACGCTGCAACTGTACTTAACGTTCGTTCCTGACAGCTCTGAATTGTAAATGCCATACGTGTATCACGGTGTTTTTCGGAAAATTATTTATTTTAAATTATTTTACTTAATTTCGGACTAAAACAGTTGGAGCGATATTCAAAAAAAATTCTATCGAACAACCTGAAAGTTGAACAATTTCGTGGGACAACTACCTTAACGAAGAATTTTGTTTTTTTTTTTCGAAACGTACATATACACCGCATCTCCGGTATCAATGACGAGCGCCTCATTTTTGTAGCATTGATTTTCGCGTATCGTAAAATCGAGGCGAATCTTGGAGCCGCCAAATGCAACAGCGAGAACTCTATCGAGGACACGCTCGACTTGATAATTCGAGCACGAAGCTGGCACGCAAATACCCAAATAAAGCTTGTCGATCGTTTCCTCCTGGCGTTGCGTGGATTTTTGAAAATTCCTCCATACGGAGCCACGTTTTTTCAAATAATTCTCCGGCACAAAAATGTTCACCTCACCGAGGCAGTATTGCCCCTTAATGCCGACCGGCGTTTCGTCATTTTGCCACGTTTGTTCACCGATTTCGAGGCACTCGTCGAAATTTCCCATCTGATACAGCGAGCCGCCCAGAACACCTTCGGGAAATTTGCCGGACGAGTCGTAAAATTTAACGGCCCATGTTGTTAAATTTTTCAAACCCTCGAACATTAGTCTACTGTGATCGCGACACTTGCCATCGTCGATCGAATCTATGGCGCGCTCGAGGAGCGTCAAATCTCTCGACAATATCGGCAGCACGTTGACGTCGTCAAGGGCGTACTCGAGATTCGATAAATCACGATTTTCGACGGCCGGATCGATCCTCAGCACGCTTTTGGTCGCGCCATAACCGGAAGCGAATGTTCCGGCATAGAGGAACAACGAAAACCAAAACATCATCGTTGTTGTTCAATTACGATTTTTACGTATTTCACGTTTTTTTTTTTTTTGTTTATCGTATTTCTTTTTCGGATTCAATTGCAGATTGAATAAATATGGTATTTATCGTTTAACTCGATTCGACAATTCACTTGTTATTCACGAAACGGTATTTTTTGCAATTGTTCATTTTGTCACCTCGAGTCAGGATTTACAGTCTCGTTTTTCTCGCTTCGTCAAACGCACGGTAAATTGGCGATTAAATTGGCAAGATTTGGAGTATTTTATTCGTTTGAATACGCGTATAAATTCAATCAACGACGGTATAATATATTATCGCTGTCGGTCTTCAATTTCTCGTAACGCCAAATGGTCAAATTAAGCACTTATCGTTCGTACTTAATTTTTTCCCTAATTCGCAATGCTGACGAATCATTGACATTCGGCCTTTTTGGAGTGGCTTTTAATTCACCGGAGATCACAGAAAAATCCGAAAAATTCTTTCCCAAATACAGCAAAATTCATTTTTCAAAATTATCTCTCTCTCTCGTGCTTTCACTCTCTCGCAGCTTATCCGAATCACAATTTTCATCACGAATGACTGTCATTTCCGCACCTTGGAGTAACAAAATTCCGATGATTCCGTTCGATTTTTCAAAGTCATTGTCCGCGGAAAAGAATAAATTCGCAATTTGTCATCAATTTTCTTGATGAAAATGAGGTTTTTTTCTATTTTTTTGAATTAAAAAATTGAACGAAAAATCATTAAAATCCCGAGCGACGCTTCAAGATTGGACTAAACGCAGGTGAAATTGCGCCGCACGTCCGTCTTGTTAGACGATTATCGAAAGACTGTTTTGACGAGTCAGCGAGTCTCTTCTTGTTTATTGGTGGAACGAGAAACCCGCGAGTCCGGAGTTCTGGCCGGTTGTCATCGCTGCGGTCTCCCGGGCGAAAGGAGAATGAATTCTTAGCTGGTCTCTCTTTGTGCAATAATCGTTTTTTTTTCCAACTATTTCCCCGACTGTCTTCGAGTTGGAAAGTTTTTTTCGTCATCGATGATGGATTGAGTGAAACTTTCAACCAGGTATTTAACCAAATTTCAAGCCGACAAAAAGATGAATTTATGATATCTGATATTGGATCGGCATTTTTTTTAAATCCATTTGCATACACTTTTTTCATCGATATATCGTATATTCAAACCGAGCGGTGAGAATCCAAGTCAATAATAAATATTTACGAGCAACGTCTAAAAAATAATGTACACTGTACAATGTAAATGATCAATTCTCTCGAGCTTTTACATAACGTGTTAATTATCGAAGGAATTATATATCGTTAGGACAGTCGTTTGGTACTTAATTCACTTATAGCAACTTGCATCGATGTCTGAAAATCTATATCGGAATAATTTTTCAAAGATAAATACAGTGGAGTCTCGATTAATAAAATCGAAGATTTTTGCGGAAATAAATCGAAGGTGCGACGAAAAACACGCGATAAACAAATTCGGGAGGATTCACCAAGAGGGCGATGAATCTCTAAAAAAAAAAAGGGAAAAGCTGCACTCTTCCGCCTTTTTTTTGATCGATCGGATATTAATTTATTTTTCGAATCGATGCGCCAGCGTTCATCGTCGTGATTACATTGAGCAATTCCTCTTCGAAAGGCGGGGAGGAGGAAGGGACTGAAAAAACCAGCAGTGGGCAGTTTCGATGTTCGACAAAATGTTCGAGCGTCGAACGAAATGTACGGCGGTCATCGAATTTTTGTCACGCTCTTCCGCCACTTTGGACGGGCTTTATCGGGACGTAGACTCGTTTCGACGTCGAACGAATACAAATTGATCATCTATTATCGTTTGTTTTCAAGAATTAACGATTGATTTATTTTAATGACTTGCAAAACGCACGGAGATTGCATTGATGCGAATTGCAATGGGTTTTCATTGAATGTCAATCGAAATAATAAAAACGTCGATTATTAAACTTCCTCATAGACTTAATCGCGTTGCTCTTGAGGATTAAGGTGGATATATTATTAGCAAAGAAAAAAATTAAGAAAACAATGAAAATAAATTGGCAAAATTTAGGATGGACCTACACTTTTCCAGTCAGAGATGAAGATGCTCTTCCATGTGGAGAGGCAAAAGTTTTGTTGCAAAAAAAAAAATTGAAAAATGCCATGTCTCTTTTATGCAATCTTGCGTAAAATGACGTCCCACTTTCGATGTACGAGTCTGCAAATATTTCGTTACTTTCGCATTTGGGTAATGGGAAAGGAACGAAAGTGTCGTGCAAACGTGCTCTCCTTTTCGTTTTTCCCTCGGAGATAAGCAGAGATTTTGAAAAACCTGATCGACTCTCCATCAATCTACTCAGTTCGAGAAGACTTCAAGGATGTTTTGGATGTGCGATATTGTACGAAAATTCGAAACGGAAGTCTGCGTTTGGAAAAATCAATGAACTTATCTCGAACGAAAAGAAAATGAGGGCTGTACATTTTCATCAATTCTTTTATCAATCTTTTTTATTAATTGATAATTAATAAAATTCATACCCTAAAATTGATGAATAAAATTGATGATTAATTGATACCCTCTGTGTGAGTGAAATCCTTGATTATCTCGATCGTATGCCAATTTTTCGACTCTCAACCTCAACTTTTCACTTTGATTTTTCTTTTAGGCTCCAAAAAAAAATCACATTCATTTAAAGAATTACTCAAAAGCGAACGAGCTGAACAAAAAAACTCGTCGATCCGTGTGGAAATTAATGTCGCTTATGTCACACGCGGATGACGGGAGAACCAGTTTTTTTTTCAAACTTTGCGATCGAATGGCAAAAAAGAAATTAACAATTTGCATTCATCAGCGATTATGATGATGAAATTTTTATTAAAAATGATAATGAAAATCAAGTCGACTTTATCGTCATTTTTAAATGGCTTCACATGGAAGTGATCGCGATTGATGATTTTTGTAAAGCGTAATCGTATCCGAGATTCCAGCGTTCGACGTGCGTGGTGCTCGCGTAAAGAGAAAGTCGGTGTGGAATCGAAACTATCAAAGTAAACATTCCGATTTGGTGCCAATACTTCTCCTACTCTTACAGGCGACAAAAAGTGATAGTTGCCGCGAGTCGATCGATAAACACCTCATCGGGATACGGGCGAAGATAATTCTGATGATTCTAACGACTCGCTCATCAGTGGAAAATTAAAAAAATCGTGAATAACGACGAATCGACGTTTTCTTTTTTTTCACTAACAAAAGCAAGAGTCTACAGAAGTGTTTCGCGATTCGACCGATTCTTCATCGATTAGCAAAAATACTCCGAGAAAAAAGAACAAAATTCCGTTGTGAAATCATAATTCACGGTGATAAACCCACTTCGCCATGACGATAAAACAAAAATTGCGCAATTTCCGTTAAATTTCTTTTTCAAGAATAAAACGAATAAAAAACGTCCAGGCGGAGATTCGTACGACCTCTTTTTCTTTCAGAGTGAAAATTCGAACGTCGCGACGGCAAATTAATTCCATCGGACACCTCGTTGGAGCACGCTTTTCCGTTTCGTTTTTTTATTTTCCCCTGATGCGCCGAGCAAAGTGCGCGGCGTTGCAAAAACTGATAATTAACCGATCGATGAATAAATGAGCAATTGTATAATCGCATTCGTGTCGATCTGTAATTTTCTTCTCGCTTGTGCAAGATGAGTGCAGGCTGCAAGTACGTTGGAATCGATAATCTCGATGTGTCTTTTTTCTTTTTTTTTTCTTCGTTGTAATTGACATCACTGTCAGTTTCTTCGATAGACGAAGGGTAATTTCATCATCGATCATGCAAAAATTGCGTCACAGCGGAACTGAGGAAATTCCGTGATATTACAACGAGGTATTAATTGGCATGAAAAAATTTCGCAATTTTTATGTGTTTCCGATCGTGCGTGTACCACGGACGTATCTGCTATTTACGGGAGGTTGTCTCGCTCGTGAAGCATGGGAATCGCCGGAATTATTGGTCATCGTCGTTTGCATATTCGGAATGATCAGTATCGTACATTTATTATGCATGGCAAGCGCATCGCCGTTCGTAACGACGCTGTCGAGAAGCTCGCACAACATTGCCACGTTCACGAAGGATTCGCATGTCGTAAAGCCAATTTTCCTTCTGTTTTTTCACACCAACGATCTTCGCGACACGCTCAATTCCTCGGCAGATCGGTGAAAATAAGATTCTCGGGCCACTTTCGTGCCGGAAGGCAAAATTCGACAGATTTATCCCATCGACGATCGCTCCAGCATCGCGATTGTCGAAGCCACTGTAGCCCAACATCTGCGGTCAGATTTTCAATCGTCAAAAGCTGCGAAAATGAATTATTCAGAGCTGGCGGGAAGGAATTTCAACGGAAGTTGCTGATTCATCGGGAATTATGTTTAATTTTCTCGATTAATTCATCATCTTGCGTAAGAGGCTGCGTGAAATTGCGGTATTTTTGCGAGAAGAGCTGATGCTGAGTAGAAACGATGGTTTCTATCGAAATTTTAGCGTGTGGTCACGTGATCAACATTTCCGAAGATGCTTTTTGAATTTTATAGAATTCGTAGGATTTTTGGCGAGACAACCACCTTCGTGCAACGATAACAGAAGTAATAGTGGAGGTTGGAGTAATAATAATCACAGTAATAATAATAACGAGACTTTTCTTGTGATTACATCGCGGTAGCTGAGAAGAGAAATCTTATTTGGAGATAGGCGACCTGGGAGTAGGATTGATGAGCAACATTTTCCCTCAGGAAGAGTCGAAACAGTGTCTTGAAGAAGAAACCGTTGGATGCTGCGTAACGTGCAACATGGGAATAAACGTGGTATCGAACGCATGCTTCACGATGACCCATCAATTCTCTCGTCTCGTTCATCAACGAAAGATTCTTACCGGCACACGCCTTGTACACTCGGAACAGAAAAATAATTGATCTCTGCAGCAGGAAAATGTGATTTACGAGTGTCAATAAAGTTTCGTAATGGGCTGAATAAAAATAGGCAGAGAAATCGTCTTTCGATCAGATTATTCTCTCATTTTTGTTTAATTTTTGTCATTTTTTTTCTGATTTTCCTCCTCCGCTTCACAGGATTTTTCTTCTGTTCGTTTTTTGTTGTTGTTTTTTTTTCGCTTGCTCGGAACAACGGAAATGGCCATTCTTCGACGCGAAGCTGCCTTCACACGGCTCTTGGGAGTTTTTCTTTGAGCCTCCCGGAGGAGCAAGTCTCATAAAAGATTTAAGTCTCGGTCGTCAAGGTGTCGTACACACTTTTACCTTCTTCATCATCCTGAGATGATAACTTTCGTAGCATTATTATAAAGTTTGAGATAATGATTGATACGAGAAATGATAGAACTCGGAATCGATCGTATCGGTTCGTTCCAGATGATTTGACGATCTTGAGACTTTTTTATTTGAATAATTATCAAAAAAGAAAATAGGCATACTTTTTCGAACAATTTATGTAGTAAAAAAAAGAGTGAGGATCGTATTGGAATTGATACATCCATTTTTTAAAATACTCCTGGCCTTTTTTCAAAATTTTATCGGTGAATCGAAATCTCATTTTTGAAGAAATTTTTTTCAAGACTGTACAAACGAGGCTGCTCATTAACGGAGAACGGAAATGATCGACGAGCAATAAGAAACCTTTATATAAGAAAAATGATGTAATACACTATTTTTGATACCATTTTTTCGAAATTGAAGACTTCGAATGGCAACGAATTTTGGAAGACATTCAGTCCATTAAAAAAATTAACGAATTAATTTTCTACGGTGCGATAAACGGTTTTCTCGATATTAAAAAAAAACTTTTTTTCTCATTGTATTAAATTCCTGTACTTGGAGTCTTAAATGTAAGATTTTTAAGATATTTTCATAGCAAGCCCTTGAAATATTCATTCTATTTTATTGATGCTGGTAAAATGCCTGCTACATGCATCCTAAATTGCAGAATGAATCCAGCGATGAAGCACAAAAATCTCTCAGTGTATGCATAAAAACCCACGAGATTTATTCATTGCCTTTGAGTCTGGACGTTCCATTTGAAACCATGCACAACATCGATTATTGTATATCGAATACTAAAGAAACATTTATCGAGACTATGAGAATTTTTGACAATGTCCCGGATATCCTTGCGCCATCACGACAGTAGCTGCATGAAAAATATTCGTCGAAAAAGTTTATTTCGTCGATATCATAAAATCCAGGATTTCTCACGTATCCCGCGAGAACGTGACGCACGTTTTCTATTCGTTTTCTATCAATGTTTGAGAATCGGGATTCTCCTTTTCCGACAACGATACAAAATAAGAATTCCTCGTCGTTCTTCATCTTTCGATCTTCGACATACATATATTTCCTATATACGGTCCTCGGATCGCGAAAAATTGACATTGTCTCGTCGAAGATACACTTTTTCAAGTGTGATTATCGTCAAGGCATAATAATCGTATCCTCTCGCGTAGTTGAATAAAACGTTGGCTTACCAGCCAATGTATGCGAAAACTTGTAAAACTTGCAGGATATTCGAATTATATTATATTATACTATATTATAGATTATATAATTTTCCAAAGAAAAAAAAATCAAACTTCGCGTGCATGGTTATTATATTATACTATATTATAGATTATACAATATATAATATATTATTAATACAACTTTTATTATATTATATCTCTGAAAATTTGCATAATATATTTGTTTATAATTCAGAGCTGGTACGGAGAAACCTTGAGAAGAAAATTTTTGCAAAAACTATTCAATTTTCCATCGCTCTGCATAAAAAATCTGTATTAAAGTGAATCCTACTGGAATTT
This sequence comes from Heteropelma amictum, assembly GCA_959613375.1. Lineage (NCBI taxonomy): Eukaryota > Metazoa > Arthropoda > Insecta > Hymenoptera > Ichneumonidae > Heteropelma > Heteropelma amictum. The sequence continues at coordinate 30,632,110 of OY390721.1, forward strand.
TTCGAGTGACCATGTACAAGCATTCCAAATTCTGTGTATTTTCCAAGACAATTTTTGGCGAGCCAACGAGCCAATTACTTCAATCCTGAAGGCTCCGATGTTTATAGAATCCATTACAGCTGATTCGATTGTTTACCCGAAATTTTCCCCGAATGAACAAGATCGTGAGATGAGAAACTGCGCGCGTTTTTTGACGCAACGCGAATGTCTCGAATTCGAATTACCGCGCTTTTCAATGTTTCACAGACGTTTCCACCATTCGCGAGGCAGTTTTTCGTACCTTCGCGTCAGATTTTCTCAGGCTTTATCCAATTTTCTCGCCATTCTGGACCAACCGTCGAAAAAGGGGTGTGCACGCTCCCCCGCATTGTTGATTTCCGAGGCGCAAGTACACGTACGGTTCGAAAGTAACGTTGCGCTCTTTTCTTTTTTTTCACGTATATACATTGTCCCTTTGGCTTTTTCTCCCTTCTTATTCCCAATCTTTGTCTTCCTCTCTGTACGGTTTTCTTCGTTTTTCTCATCATCCGCACGTTCTCTCTTTTTTTTTCGTTCCTCTTCGTTCGCCGGCGAGTCTGCTGAGCCTATGACGACGTGTTTCGACTGCGGATTTCAACTTGCACGATTTTTCCGAGGCTTTCCTTTGCTCGTCGACCAACGAAGAAATAAAAAGGGACGCTCGTTCTCTCCTTTTTTTTCCGCCCTCTTTTGGGTTCATACGACGGGACGCATCTGCTAGTCAAGCTGCCAAAATAAATACCGCCTCTCGGCCAACGCAGAGGAGCAGCAGCCTTCGTGGCAGCTTCTTTTCCCTTCGACTGGTCCCGGTCGAAGAGGAGAACTTACCTTTACTTCCCAAGTACGGAAGGCAGCTTCTGATCATCCCCCCGGACGTTCCCCATCTGCCTAACGTTTTCCTCGGTATTATTCCGTACGTACACACTTTCGAAGAAATTCTCGGCGATCGTAGACACACGTCTTTCCAGCATCCCTTTCTTTCACACCTCGCTCGCTCCGTTTCTGCGCCAGTGCCAAAATTTCCCGAGCCAAAACGCGCGAACCAACGCTCCTTTACGGCGCAGTGATATTTCAACCACGATCAAATCGTTTGTAATCGTTTTGGGCGTAAAAACCGTTTATTTATCTTTTTTTCAACTTTTCATCTCGCAAGCGACGACAAAACTTATTCGGACTGATTTAAATTTTGCTTCAACGTTACTTCTGGCAATGAAGGGTGCTGACGGCGATTTAATCGAATAATTATCGCATCATCGTAGCTCACCTTGTGTAATCACGTCATGTTTGAGGTAGTCGCGTCGTCAAAAAGTGTTTTCTCAGCGATCATATAAAATTCGGAGAGCGGGGCTTTATTTTCAGCAAATTTTGCAACTGCACTCTAGATTTTTGCTGCGATGACATAATTATACAAAATATTATACGATATAATATTCGTCGGCCAAAATGCATTCCCAACTCTTTGCGAGTGATGCAAAGTGTATTTTGGAACAATGTTTTTCATCGTAAAATCAAAAGTCTCATAACGAAAAAAATTATCCACAAATGACTAAATTTCGAACTTCACGTGTTCGAGAGCTCAGTCTGCCGCAACAAAAGGATTCAATTGGTTGATCTTGAATAAAGTTTCGCGCAAACTGCATTAATCATAAACTTTGTACGAATTTGGAATCGAGCGTCGCTGTAGGACGTTGGCGAAGCTGATCCGGTCTAGTTTGGAGACTGGCGGCTGCGCCAAAGCCCGCGCGAATGAAGAAAAAGTAAGCCTGAACCAATGAGGAACTCGAATGGTAATGTGCACAGAGTTCTCAGAATTAAGGTATGCGCTTTACGTAACATTGTGATATTACGGAATACGCGTTGATCGAGAGGGAGCTTCTGCTACGTTCCTGCGGATCTGCATCGTTGAAGATCGCCGAGGCAAGTCGAAACTCCGGAGTATATGATAACGAGAACCCTTTCCTCATCCAATTCGCGTAGCCCCGGTATAGTCATAGACGAAAAGCAACGCCAGGCGAGTAACGCCCGTAGGCGCCACGTTGAAATGTCTAACGTCGCCCTGCTGCGTACGAATACCACTTGCATTTGCATATTTTGGTATTCATGCGAGGGGAGGGCAAAGCTTTCCATCGGCATGGCATTACACGTTCTCAGATTGTTGCTCTCGACGCTATAATACGAATATATCGCGCGCGAGCGGTGCGTTTTGGGAGCCAAATCTCAGACCGCGTAACGAGGGAACGGATAGATTTTAGAGTGGAGAGAAATTCACTCTCATCCAACATGTATACACCGCGAATGTGCACTTGCTTGGCACGCAAATTAGTCCGCAAAATGCTCTACCACCAGCAGCGCGACTTCGAGTGGACCCTGAATTTCCACGCTCGGGGGTGAATGGAAAAACATTTGCTTCGGATCCAGGCTTAAGCTTTGATCTTGAATACCGTCTAGAAAGATCCGAAATTGACGCGATTCTTGACATTCACATCACACTATCTTAGGAATTTCAAGTCCAGGGGTGAATCTTCAAAATTCACCATCGAAAGAGCCTAAAACGTCCCATTGAAGGTTTTTACTCGTCCAGCTGATCGACGTTTGATGGCAGGTTGTTTGTTTTTTTTCAGGGGTCATAGATTTTCGGTCCATGAAAGATTGCCAACCGTGTCTTGTCCCGGGAGATTGAATCAACTCGCGATCAGTGAGCCGTCAGCGGATTCAAAGTTCAGCCAGTTGCCACACAGAAAACTTTGTTAATTACGGACGTTAATTGAAGGCGGATTGAGAAGAGAGCCAGGGGGAGAGTATCGCGAAGAGCGGCAACTGTCCGACAGCGTAAAACTTGCGATGGTGTGGGTCAACGAGAGCGGTACACGCGTAGGAAGATGACGAGGCAGGGAGATGCGTCTTGGCACCAGGAGACTGTTATATAGTCTGGGAAGCGTGCCGTGTTGGAACGGATAGCTCGACGCAGCCTCTGCAACATCATACAAGTTGAGTCGAATCCTTCGTGGGAATTGGCGGCTTGCTGGGACTAGAGCACCTCGGTATTACCGGCAGCTACCCGCGCAACGTGCAGCTTCCCCTCTTCTTTCCTGCTTGCGTTCTTGCTCCAAATGTAATCTCTAAGCTTCTAAAAGGTACCCACCCTGTTTGGTTCCCTCGTACAGTCTGACGAGGCGTTTTCACAGTTCGCACCAACGTCATCGGGCTGTTGCTTCGACTCTTATCCGCTGTACCACGACCATCGGGTAATTTCGAGGGATCTTCTCCAACTAAAATCCTACTCGGGCCTTTTCCCTCCATGACCAAGAATCCACTAGTACCATGGTTTTCCCCGCAGCCCGGCGGAAGTCGGAGGCTGTGCCACGAAGTTTACCGCAAGCCAATACCCGGTAAAAAATGCATCCTCTTACATGTATTTGATCGAGGTAAGATCTCACTCTGATCTTCAAGGTTTTCTGCCTGAATTGATGATCAAGGTCAATGGAAAAATGTATTGGAATTATAGCAAGCTTTTCATCGAAGCTACCTAGGCAGTTGTATGGTAGGGGTGCGATGGTCATACGCTTCGTTGAGTTCTCTGTACCTGGCGTGTATGAATCCGTCTTTCGTAACGATAGCGTGAAACAGCAGCGTTCCAGTGGTTGGATTTAGCCTTGTATGAGAACCGCAGCCCGCACCCGAACGCCCGAAATTGCTGTTCAATTTTATTTTGCAGGGTGCGCGCAAAGGGCTCGAACGGAGCGTTCATCAATTATTGCTTGGACGCGCAATCAAACGTACCCGTCGATGGATATTGAATAACATTCGGTTATTGTATCAAACGCTGGACCTTCGGGTGTGCGGATCTCATATCTGTGCCCATTGACGGAGCTGCGGAAAGAGGGCGATGGGGGGAGGAGGAGCTGGAGGGAGATGCGCCGTCGGCTTTCGCAAAATTCCTCTCAAATAATGGCCGATTGCGTAAAGCAATTTCATACCTCATTGATCGGGAATAACCGCATGTCCATACATAGCTATACAGTTCCCAGTTTCTACAGCAGAGTTCGCATATTCCAAAACCCAGCACCTGTGTAAAAACTTTCCGACAGTCCCGTGAAAACTTGAAGATTTGCGGTATAACCCAGTAGACAATCGAGATGAAGCAAAGAGCGTGAAAATATGTGATCAATTTCCAGTCTAACGAATAAATCGTTGGACTTCATGGACTCGATCCGCAAAGTGGCAAACATCGCGATAATCTATTCCTTATCCTCGGACTGTAAAACATTCACGGATTGTCGGAATGATTAGAATTTCCATAAGACTTCGAGAACAGTACCGCGGCAACTTTTTCAGGTTTCCTTTCGCCCAAAGGCTATTCTCATTATCGCAATGCGTTCTCATTATAATTTGCGAAATTGCAGTTGCGAGCATAGCTGCGAAAGATAGGGTGCTGGTAAAACGGAGAAATTCTAGCTAGGAGCCTAGAATTCAGCAAGTCCGTTGTCGTTCTGGACCAACTTCTTCGAGCAAACAGTGCGGAAGCTGCGGGTATGTTTTTTTCCCTCAACCAGTGCAAGAAACGAAATGCGCGGGGTGGTTTACTTCGTTGTTATTGTTCAAGGCCTTTCATACCTACTGGCAAGTAACACAGGGTTCCCGCTGCGCTGTGTTAACTATGATAGCGGTATCGTTTCCACTAGCAGGCGCCATCGACAACGGTATGTGCAACCATTATCATTGTCCAGCAATGGCAATGGCGTTGTTGGAGACTCCCGGCTGGGAAGCAAGTATCATTGGCCTAATTGGTGGCACGGGCGCGGACGAACGTTTTGTCGTTGCGACTATGGCGGTCGACCGGGCGTTCAGACTCTCTGTGATACAGGTGGACGTGTACATATAGACACCTAACGGAGAAACCATTCAAGCTCCCTTTCCACCTCGATTGTGCCCGTGCTGGACCTCTCTCGCTTGGCTCGTGCAGTCGTGCGCAACGACGCGTGATTTGCCGGGCGCGACCATCTGCACGCATCGCAAACTACGAAAGGTCGCTCTTTCAACCCGTCAACCGCGTGATCCTGGGTGGATGGGCCGAGTCCGGGTCGAGCAGGCATCAGCAGGCATGGTTCTGAGCCGTTGGATACCCTACAATACGAATAAGGCAATTTATGCCATGGATATCGACTTTTAATTGTTTTTGAAAAAATGTATATACACATATTACGACCTTTGCCATTTGACGGTCGCAAGCTGAAAGAGAAAAGCTAGGAAAGACGGGAAACAGCCAGAATGAGGGAGGAAAAAATTGATACAGGAATGGTCTTGATCGGACCGAACGAATTGCGATTGAAGGAAAGTACATGCTCCGCATTGCAGTGAAGGACAAAGATCGTAACCCTCTCCCTGTACTGCCTAGAAAAGATAGCAGAGGCGTATTATCGGGGAACTAATTAAACTCGAGTATAAGAACTAAAATAAAAGCTGCTATCGTTCTTGCGATAGACTGCACAACTGTTCCAGCACCGATATCCGAGGAAGACAGAGTTGAGAGAATAAGAGGGACCTTGAGGGAAGGGAGCTCCTATAAAGAGGATGGAGATTCTATGCAGCTTCATTTTCTTGTCCCACTCTTGCACGAACATTTTACTTCCCGTAGTGAAAAGACGGGGTGGAAAGAGTACAGCAGGAGCCAGAGGGTGCTTGGCTCGTTGGGGCGAAGGGGTGTCAGATACGGGGCTCATTGGGTACCACTCATACCAGTTTGCTATGGAACTCGTTGTTCGGATAGACGACTAACGGAGGTGATGGTCCTCGCAATGGAGAACGACTTCTACACTGTGCGATAGCTGGCATGGGTCGTGCCAGGATTCGGCTGGGGATGCTGGAGGCTGGAAAGTAATTAGGCTGGAGGCGAGAGATGTAGCGGGTATTGTATAGCAGCGGGCAACGCCGGTACTCGGGTAGTCTCTGGCAGCCCACCACCGGTCTCCACAACCTTTTGAGCTTCCAGCTCCTGGATGTCTATTCTCGGGTCTATTCCATACCGACCGCCATCACCAGACCCACCACCAACACCACCACCACCACCACCACCACCGTGTAAGTTGTTGCTATCTAACTTAAATGAACCGCGTAATAATATCGTTAAAGGTGTTTTGGTGTGGCGTTCCTGCAACCAGTCTCTACCTACCGTTCGTCCTCGGTCAATGAGGACGGATGAGATGTCGGTGGTAGGCGCTCGTGCTAGCTGGCTCCTTTCCTCCTCGTTCAACTACTCACAAGTCAACCCTTAGTTATACGAACGCTGTGTCAGAGGGTGGAGCATGTTTCTACAAGGTGATTCAGAATTAAGGGGGTTCCCGTGATTTTCCAGGTCCCTCGGATCCGGCATGTACTTTCCTACAAACTGTTGACTGTACGCTTTCATCAAAACGGGATCTCGATTCTGACGTCATTTTCAGCGTAAATACATCTTGTCGATCAGTGATCCACTCGTCGTTGCGATCTGTCTTCGGGCTGCTGATTTTCACCACACCCTGTACATGTTTCCCTACCAATCTTACTTTTGGTCCAGAAGGAACCCCGGTGATCACCGAATTAGTGTTACTCTCGATTCAGTGTTTCGTGGTAGTTGTAATTTGTCCCGAAACGAGATGCGATGACTCGTTTATCACGTCTTGGATGCCTCGATTCTCATTTCCTCCGAGTTTCATTTCGAGTTAACGCCAGTACGGACTGGGACGCTCTATCCTGATTTTGTTTTTCGGCTGGGATTATATTCGTGGGGAGATTCATCGATGTCGAAGTGAGGATACCTGCGAATGTGCGGGTCAAAAGTCGATGCAATTACTTCAGTCCATGGGGTAGAAAAGAAGCGTGGACGGGGGATGAAGAAGGGACGAGAAACGAAGATTATAGCTGGGACGGATGCGAGAAGTGATTCGGTAAGAAGCGCAAGTCCATTTGCCATCGAGTTGAAAAGGCAAGAGAAGCCGGGAGAGAAGAAAGGGTATATAGAAAAGTCTGAAGAATCAGAGTGTAGACAACAGAAGTAGCATCGTTAGAGACTCGACAGACATGGGCTTTTATCACGTCATTCTTCGAGAAAACTCTTGCCGTTCTTTAGCCCACTTTTTTTTTTCTCTCTGCCTCTACCGTTATTCATTGTTACAGCTTCTCTCGTCATTATAACCTTCGTTTTATTCGCCGCCATCCTCTTCGTGCTTTCCTTCATTTGTCGACTCGCGGCCCAATCCAATTTCAGCCAAGTTAAAAAAAGGTAGAGAATGAAAAAAAGGGGAAACAGACGAACGAAGGAAGCTACGTGACATTTCAAGAGTTGAAAAATTCTGAAAAGGACGATGAACTTGACCCAGAAAAAAATGCACGATCTCTGACACGGCGCCGCGGAAGTTTGGCACACGCGAAATTATGAAAGAAACAAATTATAAGATTACAAACGACCCGAAGATGATAGTCGTGCTTTTATCGTTTTTTTCTCAAGTCGCGAATTTCGTCGCGAAATTCATTCTTTTTTCACCGACCAAAACGACGACAATCAGCTTCCGGACCTAATAAACTTTTTATTAAAAGGATCAAGACGTAAATAATTGGTTTATTTCATCCATCTAATAGTTTATATCGATTATATATTAAAACAGAAAGGAGAGCATGAGAGATGGAACAAAAGAATCTTTGCCAAGCTCAATTCTAAACTTCGCCTCGGCAGATTCCCATCTTCCATTCCCTTTCCCTCAAATTTCATCCCCTCTTGCCTCTATTAACGACGAATGAAATACGCCTTGCCGCGTCTTTGAAAATATCCCCGGATGGCTCGTCGATATCGAGGGAGCGCGAAAAGGACGTTGAGTTAAATCGACGCGCCGAGACGAATTAAATTCTTCCCTCGCTGCTGAACCATGCTCCGGTCGATGCGTGTGCGGTAGACAAAAATTTCCGTCTTCCCTCGCGGGTTTCATCTTCTTGCATCAGTATTTTATATCTTGCATAAGTCAGGGGAGCATCGCGAGCCACGTCTCGGGTCTCCGCATTCGATGCGGGATAAAACCTTCGTCGTATTTCATGAGATTTATTTTAACGCCACGATCCATCGGCTACTCGACGTCGATGGTAGCGATAAAAAAATTGTTCTTCCCTCTCGAAACACATCGAACATCTTCAATAGCCGAGGATCGTGATATTTATGGAAAAAAAATTCATCCCCGATCAACGAGCTCGCTATAGGGGTTGCGATCGAATATTCGACTTTATTACTGTTTTTTTATTCTCCACATTTTTTTTTTTCATCGTTCTCGCGTTGTTTCTGCATCACTGAACCTCGAAGATTGCAAGAACAACGGAGAAATTCGGGTTCGATACAATATCGTTGTTTGTATGAAAAAAAAGTGGAGGAATAAATTATTTTTGTCATAATTGGGGAAATAACAGGGTAGAAATCATTGTTTTTGAATGCTGATTGAGATGACGAGGATGACAATAATTCCTGGGTGAAAATTGCGATATGCGGTACAAATAACAAAAAAGAAGGCTTTCAACTTCCGTTTCGTCGATTGCCCACGTTGACAAGGGATGGCGAACCGCCTTAAAGGGCTGTGCGGCAAAAGTAGCGCATACGATATATCCGGTACGACCGTGGATTGAGGAATAAGAGGGGAGAAAAAAAAGAATCCCTCCGTCGAAATTATTATTCCCCGTTTTGAAATATTCATGATAATAGGGTGGCGCGTGGAATGAAGAACGAGCAGAGAGGGTTTTCGCCGTGTGATAATTTAACCATACAATATTTCCGAGTATCGTATAATAGTGTACAGTTGAATGATGGCGCGACTGAATTCGCGTTTACCAAAACTATACCGCGAGAAGAAGGGAAACAAACGAGTTTTTTCATCGAAATTCATACATATATATCTGTTTTTTTTTTTTTTTCGTCGAACCTAGGCCACCCTCCTCGGCTGGGAATTTTTTTCTCAACGATGTAACTCGCACAGAATCGAGCACACTGGGGCCGTGGCGGACCGTTTCCTCTCCGCACTTTTGTATATTTATATCGTTCGCGGAGGGGTGCTTCTGAGAGAGCGAATTTATACCCCGCAGAAAATGGACCAGCAGCCACCCTCTGCTGCGTTGAATCGGGAATTGAGGTAAGAAGAGCTTGTATAAAGAAGAGGTTGAAAGTGGTGGAGATGGGAAATAGAATAAAGCACACCGGGGAGAAACAAAATGAGAAAGAGTAGCCGTTCGGAGCTTGAGAGAAAGATGAACGCGAAGAGGGAGAGAGAGATGAGTGAGGGAGCTTTTCAAGCTCCTGGCCGATTAATACCAGCAACTAAGGCGATAATATCGTGTGGATATGAAAAATGCATTTTTCCTTGCGGTTGTACCGAGCCAGAACCGGCCGCAGCATCCCCAGGTTACATCCCCTCTTCTCCTCTCAAACTTCTGTCTCTTTCGCATCGCTCTCTCTCTCTCTCTGTCTCTCTGTACTTATTTTTCGTCTTGTTTCGTTTTCCTTTTTCCTCCACGTTGGTCTGGGATGGAGCCAAAGTTTCGCGACGTCCGGAAACTAGAAAAGCGAGAGCCGTGTGCTCGAGGGGTTGCTGCTGGTAGATCTCTCTCTCTCTCTCTTTCTCCCTCTCGATTTTTCGTCACTCTTACTTCGGGGATGAAAACCACCAGATCGAAAAAAGAGGAAGGGAGAGAGAGAGAGAAAGGAGACGAAAGCGTCAGAGGCTTTTGGAAGAGGAGAGAATTGGGGAGAATGAGGAAAAAAATAGGAAGAAAAAAGGGAGGAATAAGAGCGGCGGTGGCACGACACGTCTCGCGTTCCTCCTCATAATAATATTTAATCCGATCCATTGCATGGTACAGCAGTTCGCTCTTACCCCTACCTCTTTATACCGAGAGAAACCTTCGGGCTTTTTCGCCGTTTTATCTACATGTAAGTATATACTTTTACGCTTTTATACATACATTATAGGTGACATTCTAGGCCAAATCGACGACCGTCGAACGATAAATTATTCGTTGATTTCATTGAAATTTTTCATACACTTTGCTCCACCGATTGTAAAAAACATTCAGGAATATTTTTAAGATCTTGGCTCTTTCGTCATAACTTTCGGGAAAAAAAAAATGACTGTTCAACGTTTGAATACTCTTTCATTTTTCAGGATATTTTTCCGAAAAAGTTAACAAACTTGAAGACTTTTGTCATTTTTGCGTCACGGGACGCAATTACCGGAAAATAAATTTTTCTTTACGATGAGTTATACTCGCGAGATGAAATTTTCCATCATTTTAATTATTTTTCGTTCGGGAGATCAGATTTTTTCATTAAATCAACGATATACGCTTGTGCTCGCAATTCTTAACGAAAACAAACAGAAAATTGACGATGTTTTTACTTGAGTGTTTTTTCTTCTTTCATGGTACACGCGTTTGTGAAGGAAAGAGAGCTTCTGAAATTGCTGTGTGAAGAATAATTAAAATTTTCTCACACAAACGTTTTTACCGCAAATTCCGGCGTGGAGAATGCGCATTTTACTTTTAATAACGAGAGAAATGAAAAAAAAAAACGAAAAAAAAAACAATTGCACGAGTGGGAGATTCGCGAAGACGAGACAAGCGAGCGGTGCGACTGGAGTGCATGAAATGTTTCGACGCAAGCTTGCGTAAATTCCCATAGCGTCATATGTATATGTTTTTTTATAATATATATATATATATATATATATACATATATCCATATATATATATATATATATATATATATTGTGTATTTATATACATACGGGGGAAGAAGAGGGAAGGGTTTTTAGGGTGGCAAAAGGTTCGTTGGCATGGTCGCCGCGTCAGTGCGAACACGCGAACCGGAATCAAAAGCGCACACGGTTCGTTAATTTGGAGAATCTGCGTGCACTCGGGCTTGCTCGTTACCTCCTCTTGCTCGTCCCTCGTCGAGCGTTCCAGAATTCCCACAGACGATCTTACAACGTTTGTGTTTCACATACTTGACCACCATTTCGTTCACTGATGCTTTATTCTCACCTACCACGTATTCATTTCCATTTCCTGGGAGGTTATAACATTTGCGCATTTGAATTTTCGCGGGCTGTGCACTGGCGGCCATTTTGTTACGCGAGTGCGACCGCCATCTTGTTCAGATTCGTTTCACATTCAGGCCACTATACTCGCGTGTTTTTGGAGCGAGAAAAATAGTTCTCGAGAAAACGATCAGCATCCCACAATTTCCGTTCTTTTTTTTGAAAAAAAAAAAGAGAAATCTTAACATACGTTTTTTGGTATACCTGGACAGATTACACTAACACTGTATATAGAGTTTTGCCCACCTGAATTTCTCTGTACTTTGGACGTTAGTCGTTTGAAGTTTTGAAAGATTCGTATTTCGAGATTCTGTTTTCGAGAGTCTTTCAATTAAATTTTATTGATTTTTTAACGAACACTTGGAGCAGCGATTTTCATGATAAGTTTCGTTTCAACTCAATGACATGCACGTTTCGCCCTTGCTCAAAATAAATGTTGAAACAATTCAACACGAAAGAATTGTAGTCCCATAAAAGATTTCTTAGAGCGTAAAATTCCTTCTGCGGTTGTGACGATACATCAAAAAAGCACCACCGACAAGATCGCACAATCTTTCTCTCGTTCTCCCCGTCGGGTTATCCGTTCGGGCTTTCAGGAATCTTTCAATTTGGAACCCAATACGACCGCGATAATGGTCAATTTCGAAATATACGACGAAACCAATCTCAAGATCGATCAACTGTACGGCGCGTTACATCGAGTTTTCGCATCACCCCTCGCGCGGCGATTTATCAAATTCTCTCTCGAGACTCTGTATGATGCCTATCGAGTTAAAAGGCGGCGACGAAACTTGCGGGTGGATTAAAAAAATGAATTGGCTACGGCAAAGTTACGTACACACACTAGGGTACTTGTACAGAGTGAGGCAACAACTTTTGGCGTTGGAAATATTCCGGGGACTGGACTGGGGAGAACATTTATAAAAAAGTTGCATACTTCGCGAGGTTTCGTCAAGGTCACCTTCAATCCTTCAAACGGAAACGTTCTGCTTTTTTTTCCTCCAAAACTCCATTGAAGACCCGAAAAAAAGTTCGCCCATCAGATTTCGAAAAGCTCGATCGAGATTGCCCGACCCTGCGTCTACATAGATCACCGTGAAAGATTTCGCGATCACCCGTTAACCTTGACATTTTTTTTCGCCCTTGGTACTTGCTACAGTGTGTTACTCAAACGGATGAACAATCTGTCAAATTATTTACTCAAGAAATTGTTTATTTGTGACCAACCAAGGACATTTTCCTTCCACGTGTTCGGAGGGATGAAATTCCGCGTCGAAAAGTCCTTGGGCGCCTTTCGACTCGGCGATTCCCCGTTGAGTTATCAATCAATATGGTTGGACCAATAGAGGAAGCTCGCGATGGCATTCGCTCGGTTCAAACTTTGACGTTTAATAACTCATCAAGTTTCGGTGGTACAAAAAATACCAAAGTACACTTCGACGCCGAATTTCATCCCCTGAATCCAGCTTCAAATAATCAACATCCAGTTTTTGGACACCCCGCATTGGCGGTGCAGAATCCTAGGCGCGCGAGTCATGACTCTTGCCGTTTTTTTATTTCGCAATAATCACCCCCTGACTAGATTGAACCGCGGAATATTTAAATTCAGCTCGCTCCTACATTGCTCTTTCATCTCCTATATTATTCAACGCAATCTCCGATTAGCATATTATAATCATTTTCAGGAGTCAATGGACGGTATTATTTTTTTACAAGATGGCGACGATAATTGTACGGGTCTCTCTGCAGCAGAGTTTCTCTGAAAATAATAGAATGTCCCCTTCGTTGTTTATCATACAAACGACTCGTTAGCTCGTGTTAAATCGCTGTATTTGCTTCGCTCGAGGATTTATCGTATCCCCCACGAGAACGCGCCGCAAACGGGATAAAACGGACTTTGCGCTTCCGGTAATGAGCTCGCGTGTCTCGTCTTCGATCGCGGTTAAATACCAGACTCATTTCTGTTCTCGTTACTCGCGAATATCATCGCGAAGAAAGGGTGGACGACTGCCAAGAATTCAGCAGTTCTGATGATTTATACTTGACAGCCTGAGAGAGGCTACTCTTCGTTCCAAACTGCCATCGCTTTTTTTTCCTGTATTTCTTTCGCTTCTTTTTTTTTTTTGATTACACTCGTGAATTTACGCAATCCACGGACTCTCGTTACGGAATAACTTGCCAACGTCAGGTGGTTGTATTTCAGACAGAATTTGCGAAACATCGAATCATAAATTTCACGATTTTTTCTGCTTCCGGTCCTTGCTAATTAAATTGCGATTTGTTTTTTTCAATTCGACATTTTTTCATTTTGCAGATATCTTCGAACGATACGCGACGATTCGATGGAACGAGAAATCTTCACGAGCCAACGGGACGATTTTTCTTGCCAACGTCAGGTGGTTGTATTTCAGACAGAATTTGCGAAACATCGAATCATAAATTTCACGATTTTTTCTGCTTCCGGTCCTTGCTAATTAAATTGCGATTTGTTTTTTTTAATTCGACATTTTTCCATTTTGCAGATATCTTCGAACGATACGCGACGATTCGATGGAACGAGAAATCTTCACGAGCAAACGAGACGATTTTTCGCAGCATGGTTTGCCCCAATTCGCGATATATTCACGCAAAAAAAAAATTGCTGAATATATATTCGAGCTTGTGCGTCGGATAAGGGGCTTTCCAGTAAAATTTAATTTTCCGGTCTCGTTATACCGAAGTCATATCGCCCGAGGGCTGTTTTTTCTTCTTCTCCCTTTCGCCTCTCTCACTCTCTCCCTCTTGACAGCCTACTTTTTTTTTTGTTATTATTGTCAGAGGAGAAGAGCGCGAAATTCCGCGATGAAACTTCGTGGCAAATGGAATTATACCATTTTTTTTTCCAACGGAAGATAAAAATCCGATATTTCTTCCGAGACGAGAAGAAGAAAGAAGAAAAATCGCGAATGCGTAATTCTTCGATCCTGAAAATAAACAGCGAAATCGTTCAAGATTTTCAAGACACCGCGAGTGAATTTTCGAGATTTTCAATCTTATTTTTTTCCTGCAATTTCGATTCGATCAAATCTGACAATTGCAATTGTCATGACGATGACAATCGTCATCGTCGTTTCCCCATCGGGAACCCCGACGAACAAAGCGCAAGACAAATCGCGTCGGAAAATTGATTTTCCAAACATTCCGCGAACGTTCGTTGATTTTCTCGTACGCACTTGATTCGAGGAGGACGTTCCTTCTTCGACGAGAAGCCACCGGGACGTTTCGTCAAAGACGAGCGGCGGAGTTTCGAGTTTTCTCGGTTACGCAGAGGCGTTGCGACACACGACGGTAAACAAAAGCTCTGATGAAACTTCCTAATGAGTAAAATCGTATTATCCCGAGGAATCGTCGGTGAAACGCGATCGGAGCTGTAACGTTAGAACGCGAAATTTCCCTGGACGAAGTTCGCGGGCTCGCGATTCCTTATGCGCCAACGAGCTTTCTGGAAAAGTGAGCACGAAATTCACGCCGTGCCAAAAGTGACAAAATTCGAAAATGTGACAAAGCGCGCAATTATCAATTTGCGATTGTATCCAGTGACGAATCTCTCGCGTGACAGGGACGCGAGGTTCTTGCCTTTGCCCGCAATTAAAATTCGCCCGAATCGACGACGAATGTGATGGTTGGGTTGTGTACAATGGATAATTTGGCCAACGAAGGATGATTCTTCCTTCTCGAATGTTTTTTTTTTCAATTAAAACCTCCTCATTTCCGGTGGTGATCCAAAGAATCATGACTCGGAGTGTTTTAATAATTTAAAATTGCGCAATTTACCAGCTCAGGCTCTCGACAGTTTTGTGAATTTTTTGTGTAGAGTACATATTTATTATTGGTCTAATTTTTTTCATTATTATTATTATTATTATTGAACAAATTATTTCGCGTAAATTTCTTCATTTGACAGCCTCCGCTTCGCAGCTGCTCTTTTTGACAGTCAATCGCGGAACGATTCAGTCAACAACAATGCGTAGAAAGTTCGATAATACGGACAGAGATGATGATGCTGTGTTTTGAGAGAGGAGCTGCGAGATAAATTAATAAATGACGATATGACAAGGATCTCGCTTGTTTTGCCTCGGATCAGGCGTTCTACTCGAGTGCGAGCGTGCGAAAAGCAACAAAAGGAGGAGATTTCATAAAAAGATGATTAAATACCGTGGCGGAGGAAAAAATGGCAGAAGGCTCGTCGAGGAAAGGACAATGGAGCTGGAAACACGGAAACGCGAGGGGATGCGAGGGGAAGATCGAAAGAGTCGAAGGAAATAAGGAAAATATCGGAAAATGGAATACGAAATAATCGAAGGGTCGACAGGGATGACCATGGCGATATTCAAATCGTCTTTCATTAATTAAATACCATCGAGATAGCGATGGAGTGTGTCTCAAAGGGCTCCCTCCGTTTCCGGGACGAGCAGCGAGGCGTTCGAGTGGCGAGAAGCGAGGGTCGCAAAGGGGGTGGAAATGGAGACGTCTTCTCATTGGATCGATCCTTTAATTATCGATGGTAAATCAGCATCCCATGAAAATTTCGACGAAACACTGAGAGACGAATAGACTCGACCGTCGAAATAACGGAAAAATATATTTCTCGCTTAATCAACCCCCTCAACGTTTAAATCGTGTGGATTTTTTTGATACTCGTACTAGAACTGAATAACGAAAATGAAAACGTCGTTTCTCCGTTCAAGCTGAGATTAAATCTTTTGTACATTTCGTGCGGGAGTGGCCTATCGCCTCTTGTACATACATCGTACGTGTGGATGCAGATGCACATACTTTCGAGATACATAATGGAGAAATAACCCTCCGGAAATCCGGTGGAATAATATGTTCGGCTTTATTATGAATCTACGTCTACGGATCTACTAAAAAAAAAAACCAAAAAAAGAGAATTAAAAAAAAGGAACCAAGCGTTGGACGAAAATCTCTTTTGTTCTCGTGGCTTTCAGGCTGTTCGGAAAAGTCGAGGACTCGACCGGCTAACGGACATTTCGACTCAATCTCTCGCTCAGATTTGTCTCTCCCATGGTTTTATCGCGTGCGTGAGACAATGACAGTACGGATGAGCCATTGTTTCTTTTTTTTTTTTTTTTTTCGGTTCCAGGGGTGGCAATGCCCTCGGGCAGTCCGTCGCTCATGAAATTCCTTCCAACCTCCAGTTTCAACCAATTTTGCACGTTATGATTATTTTTTTTCTTCTCCAACAGCCTCGACGCTTTTGCTCAACGTTTTTCCAAGCATTTTTACTGTTGAATTTAGGTTTTTCAATGCATTTCCCAAGCAACCTTCGACGGCATTCTTTCCGTCATTTTCGAATTTCGAGTGACGTGTGATTAACTTTTTTTTCCAAAAATTCAAAGTAATTCGAGTGCGCTTTGAGTGATCGTATTTTTTTAGTTATTTTTTTCCTTTCCCAAACCTTTACGAGCGTAATTTCTCGTGAATTTGTACACGAATTTCGAGACCGCCGAGTGGAAACTATCGGAGGAAAAAGAGGAAAAAAAAAGAACATCGCGATCTCGAGCCGAACATCGAAAGGCGTCTGGCAACTTTGGCCGATCGATGCTTTCGTTCCGCGTCGATGTCGTGGCAGTTTGTCCGGACTTTGGGACTCGCAGATATATATAAATGTTCGTGTGTATGCTAAGTTTCGATAACCCTGTAGACTCTTATTTGCAACGAGAATGAGAAGAGAAACGAGGCTGATTGACGAACGGAAGAAAGGGCAAAAGTATTAACTACGAGTACAAAACGTGTATACAGGGTGTACGAGACCCCATAAACGAGAGTATTCGTACGAAGGATACGAAAGGATTTATCGAGTCCCAAAGTTACGATGAATCAAAGCTCCGAGAATCGAAACGGTATTAGCGAGAGTAACATCGGTTTCTACTGCCAATCGCTTCTGCTCTCTCCTTCTCGCTCTTTTTCACAGGGGCATTCGACGGATCCAGGGGCACGTCGACGTTACTCCCAGAGAATGGCTATTGGAAATTTACCTTACAAATTAGAGAGAATTAAATTAAAAAAAAAAAACCGAGAGAGAAACGAAAGAAAAAGGAGGAAAATAAACTTTCCTACGTCCGACGTTGAGTCTGAATTTTCCTAGTGAGAAACTTTTCTCGAAGCCTCTCTCTCTCTCTCTCTCTCTCGGGCTTTTGTATTCGATCGTGTTCTCCGGTATAACGAGAGCTCGTGAATACTCCGGAAGCACCATGGATCTTGAGATACAGAATTAATCCATCCGCAATTGTGTATCCTCTACGATCTTGGGATTTTTTTACAGGAAGAAAGTACTTGTTAAGTTACAATTTATTTTATACGTGTAATTGATAAAATGATAAAATAACAGCATCGATTGTGACAATACTGATTTTTTTTCAGACGTTTGACGAAAGTAGCATGGATCTTGAGATACAGAATTTATCCATCCGGATTTGTGTATCCTCTACGATCTTCTGTTTTTTTTTACAGGAAGAAAGTGCTTGTTACGTTACACGTGTAATTGATGGAATGATAAAATAACAACGATGGCGACAAAACTGATTTTTTTTCAGACGTTTGACGAAAGTAGCATGGATCTTGAGATACAGAATTTATCCATCCGGAATTGTGTATCCTCTACGATCTTATTTTTTTTTTACAGGAAGAAAGTACTTGTTAAGTTACACCTTATTTTATACGTGTAATTGATAAAATGATAAAATAACAGCATCGATTGTGACAATACTGATTTTTTTTCAGACGTTTGACGAAAGTAGCATTGATCTTGAGATACAGAATTTATCCATCCGGAATTGTGTATCCTCTACGATCTTGTTTTTTTTTTTACAGGAAGAAAGTACTTGTTAAGCTACACCTTATTTTATACGTGTAATTGATGAAATGATAAAATAACAGCATCGATTGCGACAATACTGATTTTTTTTCAGACGTCTGCGACGTTCGTCGGGTACGTGAAGATTTCGCTCCATTTTAATTTGCTTCGATTTTACGAAAAAGCCATTTTTCTTCGACTTTGATGGAAATAACAGTCGTTGTAGGGCGATTTTTTGACAATTTTTATTTCAAACGGATAATAATATCTCGCATTCGTATGCTCCGAGAGATCCGGCCATGGGTGCAACGTCGCGATAGAATATCTCGTATCTCCAGGAAGGTCTGATGCAAGCAACCTGTCGCATTTCTCTATTACAGTTCAAACTTTTTCCTGATTCATGAAACTTTTTTCCACGTCGGAAGTAAGTGGCTCGGATACTTCCTATTGACTTTTTCCGTCGATATACATATATACCCAACATTACGTACATATATTCTCGAAGCAAGTCTGAGGGAAAGACGATAGGAAAAATATATGTGTTTGTACGAATACCATAGAGCGTCTACGAGCTTGCAATTGGCAAATCCACGAACTCATATGCAATAAATTACATTTGCAACGTACGGTATAGGCCTGCCTAGCGTGACAGACTCTGCAAAAAAAGTGGAATGAAATTTTTCGTATTTACGATCGGTTGAAATACGAGACGTTTTCTGGTGTACACGAAAAAAGTACATTTCTAGCGATACACATTTTCCGTTGTACACACGCGCGAGAAAAAAAAAAGTAGAGCCAGAGAAGGTCATCGAAAGTCCTGATGCAGGTACGTTTGTATCCTGAGAGGAGACACCGCGGGATGGGAAAAGCCAAAGAGGAGAGAAAGAAGAATAAAATGAGAAAAAGACGCGCCTGGCTGAAGACGATTGCCAGGGAGGGAGAAAAAGGCGAGCAAGAGGATGGCCAACTTTCCCGATGCATCGAGATTTGAATATAAATAACCGTTCACCCTCTGAAATCACGGGAGAATAAAGTGCCCGTTACTTTTAAATTTTCCTCGTGACAACCCCCTCCAGGTACCCTTGCGCCGAGACGACACTTTTTTCACCCCCGAAAAGAGGGGTTCCGAGAATTCTTTGGTTTTATCATCCCTCGAACACACCGCTGATGCGGGCAGTCACATCACTGGTGGGAAAAATATTTTTTAGCCAAAATTCATGGTTTTCCCCTACATCGAATGAACGACGACGTGATTCTGATGACAGGGGAGATTGCTGCCCATTAGGTCGCCTGTTTCATTACGTCAATCGGTGAGATAACAGTGCGATCTTGAGCCAATCAGGAAATAGGACCTCCGGAGAAGATACGAGAGTAAACGGTCCAGTGGTGATAAAAAAAATGGCAACAATAATAACAACACCGAGAGAATTCAAACGTTGGGAATAGATCATGGGGAGGTGGATGAAAATTGCACGCGAAAACATTGAATGGCTGTAGGACGGCTCGGTGTCGTCCCCGGAATTTCAACGAGCCTGCGAATGAGATCAAGCTCTCTCTCTGTACCCAAACAACCCCTCGCGCTTGGTGTTTTGTTTCTTTTCATCTTAAAAGCTCGCGAAGGTAAAGGGGAAGAATGGCTCTGGGCATACACGCGTTTATCTCCCAAGACGTAATTGTCATTCGGTGCTCATTTCAGGAAACAGAAGGAAAAAGGACGGAGGGAAAAAGGTCGAAGGAGAAAGGCCGACGGTGAGAACTCGAGACGCAGGGTAACGCGAATGGTCGGGCAAAGGGTTCGAAGTGGTGCGGTTGAGGGATGAAGGGCGAAACAACGAAGGTGCGGTATCGCAGTTTGAAAACAAACAAACGTTACAATGAAACGCAATTTCCGGTTCGCTCGGTACCAGCCTCGAAGGAGAAAACGTTATACAAACTAAATGCTACCTTATATACGAAAGCTTTCGCGCGGCTTTCACTTCGATCGCATCGCATCTCCGTGACGGTCCACATTCGTCTTGCCTGAAAGCTCATTGAGGATACCGCCTGTGTTCGTTCGCCGCGTCGCATTCGTTAATGAAACTTCCGCCCGTGGATCCTCCGCGATCTCGCAACATTTGGAAAATCGGTGGACCGGCCTTTTCCACCCCAAAGATTTCACCAGCGATGGACCCACTTGGTGTCATCCCGACACCTTTCCAGGTAGATTGTGTCCAGTTTTCGACCCGGAGGTTGCAGGGGTGGTTCGTGGTGTTTTTGCATGATCCTTGGGAAGAAATGTGAACGAAAGATATGGACCCGTTATTCCGCAGCATCCTGTGGGCCTCTGACGAATTTTTAGAACGACGGTACCGAAGTAAAATTCACACCGGGAGTTTATTGCATTAATTCAATCTCGAATGATCGATTATTCGATTACCACACGACCGTCTTACTTTGTTCGAACGATATTTAATTTTTCAGCCTCGTTACTCCCTTATATCCCGATTTGAATTTCATCCTTTAGCAATTTTATCTCTTTCGTATTCTCCCCGTTCAACTTGCATTTTTTTGTAGTCTTTTTATCGCTTCCTTCTCCCTCTTTCTCAGTTTTGTTACGTTTTTATTATTTCTCTTTCCAGTACACGACCAGCAAGGTAAAGGACCAGCGGGTTGGAGGGGAGAAGGGGGTGTTTTAAACTCCCCGACACCCTCATTGAAATCTGCATATCGTTAACCTTTCCACAAGGCCGCGACAATATCGCGGGTTTCCTGTCCCCATTTATACATCGAAGCGATTGATCAAATACGATTATTTTCATTCGTCCTTCGCCAACTTTCCTCCCCCTTTCGTTCGTGCCGGTCGGAATAAGCGATTTGGGAAATGAAACAATTCGCAATTCCCGCGGAATGGATTATTCATCGGAATAATCGATATTTTATCACATTTTTCAGCGGTTATACGGCTTATCGACTGGCGCAAGGTCGACCGAACGTCGCAAAGTTCCATCCCCTCGTCGACGAACGAACGACGTCTCATACTCGTTTCCGGGACGTGCTTTCCAGTATTACGGTAGGTCAATTCCGCCCTTCGTCCTTCATCTCGAACTCGTAAAGTACGCGAGAAGAAACTCGACGGTGTATCTCGATGGGAGGCAATATTTCGCGCTCGATCCAAAAGAATTTTTCAGCTCGCCGATCATAGATACGGTGCGCGAAAAACTTGCTATTTCATCTTACTTTGATATCGATTCGTCGGAGAGCCGATACAATGAGATTTCAGAGATCTCTACTGTGCTGCTTGGTTACTTCAGGGTGGCTGAGGAGCATCCGAGAAGGAGGATGAAGATGAAAGAGGATGATGGAGATACAGCAGAGAGATAGTGTGCAGAAGCGACGAAACCGGTAAAACGTCGGGGTATATACGGAGCTCCATCTCGCGAATGCAAAGCGTTTCATTTCTATATACAGAAACTCACTCGCTTTCGCGCCCGAGCAGAGCGAGCAGTACCGAGCCAAGACGTCAGCGACTCTTATGCCAACAGTCTTCGGAGCAATTACGATATTGGTTTGATGTTTGCATAGACGGTGTGTCTCTCGGCGCGGACTCTCATCCCTCTACGTCATCGTTCTTCTCGTCTTCCTCTCTGTTTCAACCGTCTTATATTCCTTTTCACTCCCATTCCATTATCTGCCACTCCCGCGCATCCATTCGCCTGCCCTACTCGAGCCTCTGCGTATATCGTCTTTGTACCAAGAGTTTTCCATCTCCGTGATGGCGGAATGATTTCGTGCCTTTCCCCATAAGGGACGGAGAGGACAATACGCGGGGAAAAAGGATAAAGTCGAGAAAGTCGTACGAGTAATCGAAAGGACGTTGGAACTGTTTGGATACTTTTGGGTAACGAGGACTCACTGGGGATTCATTGGAGATTCGAACGACCCACTGGACGTCGCTATGGCATTCCCGTTAGATGGACAAGTGGAAGCGTCGAGGGGGTTGGAAACTTTGACTCGGAATACCGGCGAGTCTATAAAAATCGGTATTTGATCATGGAATGTTGCCTCGAACGCATTTTTTCTTGCGCAACTTGTGAAATGTTAGCCACTTTGGGCCAAGTGAGAATCCTCGTTGTCGAAAGGTACTCGGACGGATTTGACATCCATGGTCAAGTTTGAAGCTTGCCCATCTCTGGACCAAAGCAAAGATCGCAAAGTGAGCCATGGACGATGACTTTCCAACCGGCATTCCAGGTGGGCATCCGCCCAAAAACGTTTCGGGTTGCCTTTAAGGGGGACGAGGCTCGTGTGACTTTTACAAACCATTCATCCCACAGCTACAATCAACAGCGACCCGAAAAGCAAATATTCTCAGGCTCTTGCCAAGTCGCAATCATCAAATATGCGAACTGAGAGCGTGCTCTTAACGAACAAATCAGTGCAGTATCAACACTTTACGTATGTACGACAGACCCGCGTTGGATTGACTTTGCTTCGTCCCCCCTTTCGCCCTTCTTCGTCGATGCGTCCCTCGTGACATTCGCGATTCTCGGCATCGCGCTTTACGGTAAATCCGGGGCGCCTAATTAAGCGCTAATTAAATGGAAAATTAATAAGATCGCGTTCGTGGGAACGGAAAATCCTATAAGCCACCGACAACGTGGAACGTGCCAGCAGGCAGGGTGGAGAACTGTGCCGACTCGCTGTGCCAGTTTTATTGGGTGGTAGGGTTCAGTCTGGCGGCACCTTCTCGGTGGTATTCGTTGCCACACTGAACCTGAGGTTCGGCTTTGAGATAGACGATAGTCTTTCCTGCACCAAGCTGTTTCGTGGGGCGTAAGGCGTCACAACGCCAACCCATCGCGGATAATCTCCTTATCTCGCCTTTGGAATTCTTTTCTTCGGCATCTCAATCCTCCATGTTCGATCGTGCGGAAGTTCGACACTGCGGAATCTCCTTGCCGCACGACTGCATCCGCTATCGTAGCTCTCCTCCATTTGGATCTCTTCTCTTCATCAGTGAACGGTAGTTTCTTCCATCGCGGATCGTGGACAAAAGCTGACTTTTTATCGGGTCATCCTGTGCGAGGAACACGTCCTAGGGGAAAAGGTGACCACTCAAGGTCGGTACCGTGGCAAGGTTGAGTTTGAAGTTTTATCCAAGTTTAACGCGGCGAATCACGACGTTAGGAAGGGATGCTGGGATTGAGTTGCTCTAAAATCTCGGATGGACCAAATTTCGAAAGACAGTGGAGTGTTTGGCAAGGTTGTAATCCATAAAGAGCCTCTTGAATCTCTTTCCCATCGGCCCTCTCATCCAATTTTCCTACTCTTCCGGGCTCTCGTTCATGCCGGACTAGCTACGCGTTTCCACTCCAATATTGAGCGATGCAAGATATCCCGAGCCGAACGAGATGGTGATGAGAAAAAAAATGAATTTAAAAATTCTTCCTCTTCGCCTTTGCACCCATATATCCAATCACCGTATCCACCACTACCGTGAATGCATCAACGAGATTTCCAGTAAGCCACGATGGTCGGCTTTGGTCGAACTCTCGATGGTGGTCCGAGAGTTCGCGGCTCCTTTCTCTCTCTCTCTCTCTCTCTTTAGACTATCGGAAAGTTTCTTTAATCAAGTGTTTGATCAGCCGGCTCTTTCTATACAAACCATCGTCTTCTTCTTGCTTGGCGAAACTGCGAATATTTCTGCTCCATCCTCTGGGTGTTCGCCGTCGTGTTCATCGAGTTATACCGACTTGGGTAGGAGAGTACGAAACCAGAGGATGGAGGAAAAGGATTCAGAGGCAACGTGAACCCCACGCCACTGAATTTTAATTAAATAATTAATACCGTTCGCTTCACGAATACTCATTGAGACTTTTCGATGTATTTTTAATATGTTTTTTTTTTTCATCCGTTCGTTCCTGCCTCTGGCATTCGGGTACTTCATCAAACTTTTTATTCAGTTTATATCGATTCTGCATCTCGAAAGATGTGCATATTCCGTGCTAGTCGTTGAGTGTTTATTTACTCGAGATCGACATAATCATTGCCTATCAATTCGGACGTGATGCCAAATTCGAAAAAAACCAATCGTGCTGTCGCTGGAAGA
This sequence comes from Heteropelma amictum, assembly GCA_959613375.1. Classification (NCBI taxonomy): domain Eukaryota; kingdom Metazoa; phylum Arthropoda; class Insecta; order Hymenoptera; family Ichneumonidae; genus Heteropelma; species Heteropelma amictum. Next base: position 30,656,174 of record OY390721.1, read on the forward strand.
TAAACATGTGAATATTTCGTTCAAGCTTCGAACAATCTGTACCACGATGATCCTGGCACTTGTGGAACCTGGAATGGACCGTTAGTTGGCGCTCGATCACTGGTAATAACAATGCAATGAGTAAATGAAATCAAACAACAATCCGCGAGTGTTTGCTAGGCCTTGCCAGATTGCCAGATGCAGAAACATCAACGAAAGGATGTTGTCCACCCCGTGAAGGAAGCGGGTCTTGCGCGCTTTGACATATCCGCAATGTCAAGGTCACCAGAGACCATCCGAGGTGTCGAAATCGCCCGTGAGTTCATGGACATTCATTCATGGAGATTTCAATTAAAATTAATTGTAAACCGTCAATGTAGTGTGGAATCGTCGCTGTCGAGAGTCGTTGCAGAAAAAATGTTTGGACCAAGGGAAAGGACAATTAAAGAAAAGTAACTATAAGGATTGTTTTTTTCCGTCCTCCCTTTTGCTTTTCTTTGCTTCTAGGATCGTTGGGTAGAATCAAAGGGTTGGTTCATACGGGGGTTTGGACCCCATTCATGTTTAAATCCACCAATGTGCGGTGCGCCCCTTAGAACTACGATACAATTACGCAGTGGAGATGTTGCCTTTTCGGGCCATGATTTAGAACGTTAAGGCTATAACTTCAGAGAGTATTTCTTCGTGCAGTTAATGTACATTCCTTGAGAGTCGGTCGGCTCGGCCGTGGCTTTTTCTCTTCTCAGTTATCCTGTAGTCGAACCTCCTTAGCCCCTCAAAAACCTCCATCCGGTGATACAGCGAAGCATTCCCAACCTTCGCGATCCCCTACCTACCATTTTACCATTTTGCCAACACCAACGATCTACACCCATCGGAGTGAGACTATGGGACTATAGCGCCGTTAGTGTAAAGTGTAGGTGCTTACGGTAAAGTATCACGCCTATAAAATGAAATTAAACTTCCGCAAAATTTATCGGGCGACTCTCGCGGGCATCTCGGCACTGCGGATGTACCGGAGCACGCGAGACCTTTTCCTTTCTCCAAGGGGCCAAGAGCAACCCTTACGTATGTGATTCCGGTTGCGCAAATTTCGCTCTCGTTGATCCGTGCTTTGCGTCCGTTTTGGAAACGGCTATAGACTCGATTAAAGACAGCCTAAGACGTGTTTGATTGATGCTTTTCTTGCGAGGTATATTTATCGCACTTTAAGGGGATCTGTGGATTTCAAAATTCGGGACAATCCAACGCGTTCTTTTTCGGTTTTTCATTAAGATTAATTCGTGATGTAATTACCCTTTTTCAACTTTGTAACGAATTAACTATTCACGTCAATGAGGATTGTCGCTGAAGTTGGACACGTCATAAAACGGGGAAATGCGAATCGACAGGAGTTGCAGAACCGCAAAGAGGTATACGATGATGAAAAGAACTGAGATGTCCACTGAGACATAACTCATTTTCATTATTATTTATCCTTCGCCCTCTCTCGTGAAGATGCGGGGCCAGGTGTGGCAATAAGCCGGAAGGTAAAAAGGGTTGATCCACACGTGGCAATTTAAAAATTAGGGAATTATGCTAAAAGCCGGGAAAAGGAAAGCACGGGAAACCTTCGCACTTGGGTTTCGCAGAGAAAGACAAAGAGAGACGGAGAAAGATAAACGGTCCAGGATGATGGAGATCCTTATGCACCGGTCGCACTTGGTAATGAAATTTGAAAACGCGGACACGGCAAAGCCGGCGTGCTGGTCGTGGTTAAGGCCAGACGCTGGATAGGTTTACGAAGGTGGAAAACGGTGGGGCAGGGGCAGGGAGCTCGAGGGCGCAAAGACCACTGAATGTGGTAACTCGAAGGCTTTTCATGGTTGAAACGGAGGAAAAGCCCGCATACGTACCGGGACGTAACACGGGCCAAGCTCGTAATTCGATTTCCTCGAATTATCACTCATTCCGCAAAAAGGATAAATGGGCGCGTGACGAGAATTTTACTTGGCGAACACACAAAAACACGCGGTCACATACGTGTGCGAGCGAGGCGAGACTTTTGCTTCAACCGCTCTTCCACGGTAGTTGGCAATTCCAGAGGCTCCGATGGAAACTTCTTCCGCGTCACTGTGCGAAAACTTGCACACGTTACACCATACGTACATGACCACAAAAGCCCAAGCTGGAGATCTCCGTACGAGTTATACAGCCGAGTCTGTACTTTCGCTAACGAGATGAACACACACGGAATGAGTTGAACGCGGAGTATTCTTTCGTTTTTCCTCCATTTTTTAAACCCACCGTTACAAAGGTGATCAAAGTGCCAACTGGCTAATCAATTTATCGCGGACGCGTTGGGGGTTGACTTTCCGCTTATTTTCTAATTTTCCGCAGCAAAAGTGCCGGGCACCCTCGACCGAGAAACGTACGGGGAGCTTTGATTTATTCGGGTGACCTTGCGCGCGATCGAAACTTTTTGGCGAAACGCTCGAAATTCTCATTTTATCTCGATTTTTCGGCTGTTCCATCTTCGGGACATCCTTCAGAAGAATTCAACGAAAAAAAAATCGCGTTCCGTCGGGGAAATCACGACGTAACCGGAGTTCATATTACGGCGGGTAGGTTTGAAATTGCATCTTTTTCATCGAGTCGATAAACAAATTTAGCAACAATTTCTAGTCACTTTACCGACTGTGAAACAGTTTTTGGTACTCGAAACGTTAATTCGCAGAAAAAATCCACTGTGAGCGCACGCACGCGCTCTTTTTCTCTCCTCCGAGCGAAACTGTTTGCCGTCGCTCGAAAAAAAGCTCGCAAGCACACCGTAGACGGAATCGTCGAGAGAATTCTCTCGCGACATGTGCCAAGAGTCTCGAGTCCATCTCCAACCCTTATTTTCATCCCTCTATATGCATTATCGTACTTATCAATTCGTATACCGTCGCTTGATATTACTCTACGTGAAACAATTCCGAGCATTGTTTATCTTTTTTCGAGGCTGGCGGAAAATCGTAATGGACGATCAATCTACCTGATGACAGTTGTCGCGGACGTGGAAAAGCGTCTGGCTCTCCTCTTATGTATATACATGTATATTTTCCTCCCGCGATCTTCCTCTCTCGCATATTCCGACGTTGCTCTCGCGCCGATTTCATATTAAACGATATAAAGAAAGGAGCTCGGTGGTGATTTATGCGCACAAATTGTCCTGTCAGAGTATCAAGCGCGCTGCCACCCTCACCTCTGTTCCGTTTATATTCTCTTTTTACCCCTTTTCCCCGCTGGCTTCTTCCTCCCCAGCGTGGCCACCCTCTCACTCTCGTGTACTCTCGACGTTGTTCTCTCGTTTTCCACGGGACACATTATTGTCCCTTCCGACTTCCAGCTCACATATACACATCCCAGCTGGAGGAGCGCCCTCCAATATCGTCTGCATTAAATTTCACTTTTTTTTAGCGACTGAAGTCCGTGACTGCAATATGCTTCCCTCTTATAACCTCTTCTCTCCGCTCTTCTGCCTGCCGTATAACGCATTATTCTTCCGCTGCTGTTATCCCGCCGCCCTTTTTTTCTCCGACTTACGTAAGCGTGTATACACAATCAAACGGTTGCATCGTTATCGAAAATAATCTCTCGACACGCTCGTAAATCGTCAAATTTCCTCTGCAATTACGGACATTTTTTTCTTCCCTCGTTCCGTTGAAACGATCCAGAGGGAGGTTTATTAATCAACGGGGGGAAGCGCGAGAGCTATTGCTCCATTCTTTATTTCTTTGTTGTTAAATTTGTATCTTTCGAATAATTTTCAATATTTTCGTGAGAAAACATCCGGATATCTTCTTTCCTCGATAAAAAAAGCCTTGATCTTTTTGAAAATATAAAAGAGGGATATTTAGTAGGGTAAAAACGAATTGGTTGGAAAAAATTGTCTTGGAAAAAACTTGGAGGCCTTATTTTCTTTCGATGTCAAATAAGTTCATACATGTTTTGATTTTTGGTGAAATTTTCTTGTCGTTTTCATACTTTTACTGCAAATTTTGGAAAGTCCATGAGGGGCATGTGAAGAATCACGAATTATTGATAATTATCTTGTACAAAGACTGTTTTTGTCGATCGGTAAAATCGAGAACGTTGAGTTTATGAGAAAATGTTGCGAATGACTAACTGACGAATTATTACTGAGTGCATGAAGGGAAAAAACTTTGCACGTTGGCGTCACAATTTGCCGTATATGGAAAGGACCTCTCACGACGGCTTTTTTCCACTTATCGTAAAATCGAGCCGTATTCAAGCTGATGTGAATCGCTGCGTCGACTCTTCTTCGCAACTTGCACGCTCTTGCTCAAGGGTGTACTATTTTAAAAAATATCGCTCAATGCCTGTAAACACCGTGCAGCGTCGTAAAATGCTTTTTTTTTCCCCACGACGTTCACGTAAAACGTTTTATGTAGAAAAAGTGCACACTGGTAGTTTCGTGACACATTGATAAAAACTTGAAATAAAATTAAGCGAATTCCGGTAAGGGACTTTTTTTCAACAATATTTCTGAATAAAAGTTTGAAGAAATTTAAAGATCAGCCAACGTGTGGGGTATTTATCATTTATGGAAAGAAAAAACGTCGTTGATAATGATTGAAAGTCGTTTATTTCTTCATAAAACGAAAATGTCAAAAAAAAATAGGTGCTAAATAAAATTGTTCATTTTTCCGCGAAGATATTTTGCATCGCGCTGTTGCAGGGATTTTATCGCGTATAAAAAATCCGGTGAATCACACTTGCCCGAGAAAAATGTGAATCCCTCGATTTTGTATCAAGTACGAATAAAAAATCGTTAGAGGACAGCGATAAAAATATTTTTATCACACTGGGCCATCATCTTCACGCGTTTTTATATCATCTCCGATAGGAAGGAATATCTCGGTGGAAAAAAACGACATATACGAATATTTTGGTGTCGTCTCGTGTGCGCTGGATATCGAATAAAGGGGGATTAGGCGGAGGGACAACGCATGTCGTATATAAAGGGTGAGCAGCCCTGGGGTGCTTGCACCATCTGCGAAGACACACGAAACGACAGGTCTTTTCGACCATTTAAAATGAAATTTAATACTTCGCTTCTCATCTTCACTGCCTGAATCTTTTTTTTTTATCTGTCCACGGATATACACATCCTCAATTTCGTTTTTCTTTCGTTTCAAGCCTCCAGCGCAAGGACCCTCGTACTCCTGCATTTGAGTTAACTCGTCAGCTTGCGCAGAAGGGTTAACCGGAAAAATCCAGCCAATTAAGACAATAAGTTGACTGAGAGAAAAATAATAAGCTGTCCTTTCTCGAAAAATAAATGGATATGTCAAACTTCTATAAGTTTTATTTTGTAGGAAAAAAATGTCGTCTATTTCTAGTCAAGAACGCACGTACAGAGAAGTTGACACAAAAAATTGTACAATTCTTCGCCTCTCGAGAATGTTCATTCATTTCGATGAGAGCAGAGGAGAAAACGAGGAAGATCGGTTTAATTTTGCACATGTGAAAAAGTACAATCCCCCCGGGACGATCCGTCGTAAATTCGGTCCATCATCCCTCGGTCCTATTGTTGCTAAAAGTTTCTCGAGGGTGAGCCTGAGCTTTCCCACACACCGCATTCGAGCAAAGAGTCTGCGAGTTTGTCGCTCTCGAGGAGGACTCGCGAATCCGAGGGATGTTAATGAACATCAGATACCGAAGGCGGAACAATTCCACGTCGATCCGTTGTCCACTTTCGTTGCTCGCTCATGTCGACGGTACATTGAGGAGCCGGCTAATTAGCGGCAAATTTATCGTAATGACCAAGCTATAAATTCCGCACGAAAATTCGGTGTTCGGAATCGTTAAAGTTTATCCGAGAGTTTATCCCACGTCCATCGGCATCCTTCCAATGCGCAACGATTAATTCGCCATTTGTCGAGGAGAGAAACGAGCGAGATGCGATCTCGAACGACGAGGGTTGAGAAGGAAAACGTACGAGTGGTAATATGCTCGAACAATAATAAATAGAACGCGAATGGAATAATGGAGCTAGTTAGGGAAACCGGTCGTGTCAGACCGAGCTTGAAACTTCCATTTTATTGTCACAATGGCGACAAATTTCACGCCCCACGCGACACGAAAATCCCTGACGATTTTGGAGGAACAACGCAAATCCAAGAATGGAGTGACACCCTTTGCCGTGTGTATTCCCTTTATCACGGACGTGTAGTATATAATGTAGTATGCAGCCATCATCGATTTTGCGGCGAGGGGAAGTTACTCGCCCTTCTGACATTATTCAACGGTAAATTCGTGCGAATCTTACGCAATGATGGACCAACATAGTGTCCCTCGAAACGAGCATCGATTATCTCGAAGAGAATTTTCGAGGAGCCTCCTTCCCGTCTGCTGATATCACTCGAAGTGCTAATTTGTAGGCTTTGTTTGGAATTTCTCACGCCATATCCTCAAGGGCTTTAATGACCATCACTCATAAGCACCCTTTGCCTGAGGAAAACTGAGCTTGTACAAGTGACCATTTTTGCCAAAATAAGACATTCACGAAACGTGCAAGCGAAATTCTAGACTGGGGGGATGAAAGTTTGTCATTATTTTTCCGTGTTTTGTGCAGGGACGAATACCGACGACGAAGGAATTAGAGTTTTCCAAAATTTATCGAAAAATTTCTACAACATTTGTAGTAGAAAGACAGATTTGATTCGTGTAACTCGTGATGCAAAATTCGCTTAAAAACTTTGAAAAAATATTGTACAATAGTTTTATCGTACTTTGAAAATAGAGAGGTGAGAAAAACACCTCGTTGAGTCAATTGTTGATTCAAACTTTGCGATGTTACTCATTGATTTTTGTCGTCCCGCGAGAAAGCGACGCTTTTATGGTGTCACCAAAGTCAAGGTCATATTCTCGATAATTATCATTCCACGATCGAATCTTAACTTTTTCGCTTATCTCTTTTATCAACCCTTGCAGCGTTCTCTCACGACGTAAGGGTAGAGTGATAAAAGAGAGGGAGAGAGCGAGAGGGTGACGGGGTAGTAGAAGAAAAAAAGATTAAAGGAGAAAGAAACACAGTGGGGTCGTTTGGTGTCCTTCGAGAAATCTTCGCGCCAAGAGTGATGTTCCCCTGCTCCCCATCTCGAAGCTCTTCATCCCCCAACAACAAGAGCCACGTTACGACCAACTAATCGTGATTATTCGGGACAATGAAGAGGGCGAGACAGAGAACTCCGTTATAGCCTTGTTCCTTTCACCCTCCTCAGTTTCTGTTTCCCTTGCGGGTGACTACGTAATTTTGTTTGCTAACGATCTTCTCAAAGAGCCAACACAGGCCAACCTGTGTAATTCGATCACCAATGAGAAAATAATGATCTTCTCCTTTTTGTCTCATGGTAGCTCGAGACTTTGGTAATTGTTCTTATGCTTTGGTATCTCGATAAATATTTTGAACTCCTCGTCAGTGTCGAATAAGACTTGACTGGAAGAACAGGCGTGTGAAGGTACTGTAGAATCGTCAAATTGGCATCACGTATTTTTTCAATACTTTTTCCTTCGTTCAAGCGGCTCTCGAATATTTGAAAAAAAATTGCACAAGCCCAAGTTCATTTTAATAAAATTCCAGATTATTGCATCGCGGTGAAAGAAAAGTTGTTCCTCGACAAAAATGCCCGCGATCAATTGGGCAATTGAAATTTCGGGTTTTTTCTGTTTTCCAATTATATTCTGATTGGCGGAAGATGCAGTGATGTGAGAAAGAAGTTTGTCTTTTTTTTCAAGGCTATATTGCGAAATGTAGTGTTTGTCTCGGGTATATCGCGAGATTGTACTCTTGCGAGTCCCAACAAGCTCTTAATTAATGGGGCTGGGACGACAACCGCCCGAAGGCCGGAAGAAAGCGAGGAGGAGGTGGAGAGTACGTAAGGGAGCAAGGCCGAGATAGAGAAAGAAAAGGTGAATTGGTATGCACGAGTGGTAAAGAGGGTTTATGCTGTAGACTTGTAATCTCGTGATGTCGTAAGTTATTCTAAATGCACTGGTGGGACCTCTAACACCCGCATCTCCCCTTCGCCAAGATATTTCGGTGTGTTGCCTAGAAAGCAAGTTCCGGCCTTGTGCCATGCTTCCCACCACTGTGGCACTCTTTACCACTGGATTCAGGTTGGACTCACGGTCCTCGTTGGTTCGCTGTTTAACTGCACCTGACATTTCCACCGTTTTACTGGTACTTAGCATCTGCCGCATCTCGAAACAACACGCGGCTACATCCGCCTGTTCAAATTCGGTCATCAACGAGGAATTCCGTCCAAAGAGGTACTTTGCCGGTTTGTGCGAACCAATTCGTTTCGCTAATGTCTTACTAGGGTTTGATCAGGGGATCCGAGAATGTCAAGTTTCTGGTCCAATTTTGCCAACGGTGCGGATCTCAGTTTGTCGAAATGGACTCAATGAAAGAAAGAGCCTGGATCTTATGGAAGGCGGTTGAAGAGTCAAGGTTGACGTTTGCCCAATTCCACATTGATATAGGTTGGTCGGCTAGACTCGAGTAAGACTGGTATGGACCATGTTGCAAAGATGTCCGCTGCAATCTGGATGAAGAGCCGTAAGGCGTGACGTCATTCAAGGAAACTCCATCCGGTAATCCTCATTGGACAACTGGCAAGTGTCTAGTTAAGCCGGTGTTGGTCTTGGATGAGGAAATTTTTCTTCCGCCAGGCACGAGAGAGGGTAGGTTCCAGGGAGGAAGAATAGAGGGGCGTGGAAGGAAGGGGTTGCCAAGCCACGTACGTGGAAGCCTAGCGAAATATTTTTCCTGGGCTCGTTCTCAGAGTCCCGCGACCCTGGCAGACGTCGAAGCAACGGATGGTGGAAAGCCTAGATAAGGAGAGGAAAGGAGGGCCAAGGGAGAGAGGAAGAGAGTGAGAAGAAGTCGGTAGAACGCCGTGTGCAGTGAAAACGAGCGTATAGGAAGAAGCAAGGAGACGTCGACCGCCGTTCTAAACCCTTCAGCATTCAGCACACTCGATCACACAACAGTTATCAAAGGAACTCATTTGAGCGGGTGAATGGATAGAAAGGAAGTCAATCTCGGTTCGCGGAGATAAGCCAAACCCGGGTCTACCGTCTTTGCCTCCCATCCTCTCCTTCGCTCTTTCTCTCTCGCTCTCCCTCTTTCGCAACCCAATTCCACCAACCTCCCGGTTCGAAACGTCTTCACCGATCTCCCTGCGCAAGATTCCCGCTTACCGGTGCAGCAACGACCCTTGAGGAAGGGAACGGATCTGGAGGCTGCAGGGTAAGAGAACTCAAGGGAGAGGGTCCAATGGAAAGGGAGAGGGACAAGGAATGAGTGATGGGAAACGTCGAGACGCCATCCGACGTCGATGAGCGGTAACTTCACTCTGACCCCCGGCCCAACATCATCGTACCCTTCCACGATCCTCCACCCATCTTTTCACTCCCTCCACAGAGAGTAGTATCAGCTCTCTTCCCACGAAGCGACTCTCATTCACGTGTCAATACATCCACTCACCTTACACAATCTCATACCCACGCTACACTCTTTTCCTCTACCATGTTCCCATCATCTCTGCTTACTATTTCTTTCTCGCGTCTTGCAGTATCTTTCTACCACCGAAAGCTCACTGTACTCATCTTTCGTGCTGCACCCTTTCCGTCTCTCGACCTCTCTCTTCTCGTTGCAGTGAAAGTTCGTCCAACCTTGTTCACGTGTTTCCGCTCCCGATGTCCACCTACAATCTCGCTTCAACCACTTTCGACACTCGGACATGTGCGATAGATTCTTGTCTCAAGGTGCGAAAGAATCTTATCATCATTGAAAATGGAACCGATTAATCCGGTTGGAAGAACGATAACCGTTCGTAGGATCGAACGAAGATGACAATGTTGTATTCAATCATTTAGGGTATGCCAATTTCTATCATCGGCTAATCAAACGGAAGGTTTGATCCGTTATCAACGAGAATTATGTTGATTTTCGTGAATATAAGTTGCGTGGGAAGTTCCTTTTTTCGAAACAACGAAATATATGAAAAATGAAGATCGACCGGATGTTATCACAGGATGCGACGAGTGTCCAGAGGAAAAAAACGAGAAGAGACGGGAAGGCCGAGAGACAGTGATGAAAAGAAGTATCGAAGAACACCCCCCTTGTGTGAGGGAAAAAAGAGCGGCGGAGGGAGGGAAGAGTGAGAGAGTGTATGTGAGTTGGTGAAGGATCATGGTTGGCTATAGTCGGTTCAAGAGAGAAGACAACCCTCTGTAGACGGTATAATTTCACGAGCTGGGCGACGACGCCGCAAAAGTTTTTCTTTAATATATTCTTACATGCTCTCGTGGATTAGATTAAAACGAGGAATGCATAAACTCGAAGGAGAAGAATAAAATGGTGGGGAAAGAAGGGGAGGCCTCGAAGGACCAACGCTTCTGCGTCTCACTCGACGAGGCTGCTATGAAGCAATAAGCAGCTTGGAGTTAGGCCGACGCAGACGACGATAGTGGACTGTATATACATATATAAACTGTATATATACATATATGTATATATGTATAATATGACAGGAACTAACCGGCAACCACGGAACGTGGAAGTCCCGTATTTATGATTTATTTAAGTGGCGAGAGGTAAGACAAGCTGGAATTGCATTGGCTGGAAAAAGTAAGCAGTCAAGCGGCGCGTTTTACCGCGGGACTTTTTCTGGAACGAGTTTAAAATCCACGATATCTATGGACATCGCGAAACAACCATGCAGTTTTGCAAAAAGTAAAGGAGGGATGAAAATAAAGCGAGGAAGACGGAGGGAGGTAGGAATGCTCGTAGCACCTTAAGAACAAGTCATATCCACCTGCGAAATGGACCAGAGGAGGAAACCGACTAGCAAACGGTCGAAGGACAAAAAGTCTTCGAAATAAAAGAGATTATTTCTCGTGGTCGGTTATAATGATATCGCGGAAAAGCTCACCACGAAAGGATTAAGTTCTTTTTATAGCTCTTCCCCGACTTGCTCCTTTTTTATATCTCCTTCCCGCCGTTTGGGAACAGCGAGGGTAATATTCTTGAGCTCTTTATTATGTTCACCGATCTTTCATTTTATGAAAAGGGACATAAATAATTGAAGGAACCATAGTACACCCCTGAGCCGTCGTTTGAAAGATTCAATCGCAATTATTTTTCGACTTATTTGAACAAATTGATTAGAAAATAATTGCTTCGCTTTGAAAAAAGACCCATATCGTCTCACTCCCTTATACTCGCACTACCCCCATTTTCTCCGAATCACTTGGATAATAACGCGAAAATAGGGTGGAAGGTATAAAAAAAAATTGCAGCTCGCGATCTATCGCAGGTTCTTCATCAACCATAAGACGATAAAGCCTTGTCTAATTCAATTTTTTGCTCCCTCTGTTGCGTCGTTTACCGTGCGAGGATTATACCTTCGCAATTTTATAGGAGAACGCGCCCTTGGAGGGTGAAAAAATGAGCAGACATGCTATGTGTTTTCTCGGGTGCGAGTCGGACGACGACGATTCCGCATTATGCACTCGTTTACTTTCTCGTTGGGTGAAGGAGAAGGGATATCATGCAAACAGTTGCGAAGCTTTCCAGGCAGCGAACCCGCACACCATGCCAAGGGCGCCTTGGTGAAATTACATTTCCAATTCATGAAATGTCAGTTATATGATGTGGGCGCGGAGGACTGTATTAGTGCTGAAACAGATGACTATATTCCGCTGTTCCGGAAGCCACCAACGTTATCCGATGTCTCGGTCGTTCTAAGGCTTGATCAGTGGGTCTAGCCAAGAATCTACCAGCGCCAGAATGCAGCCTCCGAGACGATGAGATGACCTTGACTCCATGAGAGAGGTCAGCTGGAGAATTCAGTCTCCGAGCTTGGGATTGCACGATTTTGACACTTCATTGACATCAAGAACTTATCACTCAAGTCTGATCAGGACCTGGACCCGAGATGTACTTGGTAAGGAGTAAAAAAGTGTGAGATGATCGTTGACGGTTTATTCTGAAATAATTCACCTTGCAAACACTAGTTTCAATCGACAGGGGGGCGGGGAGCATGCGGCAGGTTTATCAGACCCACTCCTGTCCAAAAGGGTCTATGATGATAGTCAGGTTCTCTCACGTGCAAACCATTCCACGTCAGCTCCTTCCGACGTTCGAACGAGGCTGGATACTCAACGTTAAAGTTTAAGCAAGGTTTCATAAGCGAGGATACCCACTTCCCGTGCTTCACACTTGTTACTAAAGTTCCCTAGACCGCTCGTCCCCCTCCGCTTTCATTCGTGCTACGACGCTGAATCGATCGATCACATCGCGATGAAGTATTCTTTCCGAGACGTCGCGAGCTTCGGTGATGCAAGTGTTGCATGGACCAAATTCCGACGTTTCGTGCATATCGATAAATCCTACCAATCACCGCAATCTTCCATGTCGAAAGGATGACGCATCTGCGGTCTGGACAAAGTAAACTGCCGAAGGAATTTATTGTCAATGGAAGACGAAGAAGCCCGAGAGAAAAGATGCAGGCGGCATTTCGGTTCTCCCCACATTGACGTTGTCTGACCAAAGAAACATCTGGATCAGGATCTCCACTAAATCCTGGGCTCAAATGCCCTTGCCTACACCCTGCTGTCAAGTTGTCGAGCTGCCTAAGGTGTACGATGTATTTGCACGAATGACTGGTGGCCAAAAACAGCAGGAAGTACAAACGGAAACTCCACTGCTCTCGCTCGCCAGTGGAGCGAGAGCAATCGACTTTCGTACGATTTGCACAATTCGACCTTGACGAAGGTAAACGCGTACGGGGAGGATTTGTAGCAGAGAGGAGCGGCAGCTTTGCACGGCCGCTTCCGTCCACTTTCGTACAATCGACCCTTTGCCATCCCGGATCAGGACTATCCACCCTGTGCTCCAGGAACCCCTGTGTGACACAGGGCGCAGAGCTCGGAGATCGTTTGGCAGAAAAACGAGAAAGAGGAATCGTGTGTACACCACCGACGGGAACGAGGCGAAACGGGGAAATATCCTAGTGTCCCAAGAGCTCTTGTTGGGACCAGAGAGAACAACCCTGCCGGGACACTTTTATACAATTTATGGTCGACGAGCAGAGCGGTTGTTCGACGAAAAAACACAGCGTGGACGTTTTCTTTTTAATTCTTTTCTCAGAGTTTTGGAAAAAAACACATTCGCTAGTAGACGAATGGTGGAATTGCGGTGAGACACGAGTACAGCGTTTGTCGTGGAAAAATGCAGCTAATGATGAATTGACGAGTATCGAACAAGGGTGAAAATGATTTGCCAATGAAATGAGACTAAGAGTAACTTAAAAGTAAGGCCAGCCTGATGAAACACTTTTCAAGCAAAATAATTTTGATGCGAACAACCAAACGTATACAAAATTGTTTCCCCACCCCCGACTTGTTGAGATATACTCACGGATTTGCAGAGTCACGTTGGTCGACATTAGAAGACTTGCTCGACCAGTAATAATTAACCCTCAACCCCATCCGATGGAAAAAAAGTTTTTCTGTTTACCGCCTCGCGATTCTTCGATGCGGACTCGGCAATTCCTTTCTTCCCCTTTTCTTTTTCACCAATCGAGTTACAACTGAGGAAAACATCCCTCATCGCAGACTCACCCTATTGGAGAAGCAACCGGTACGCACATATATCTCGGTGTTAATGACGCGTCTGAGCCCTAAGAGAGAATGGGAACGAGAGAGGGAAAAGGGGATGATTGAGTGAGAGAAAGTAAGGACCTGAAGGGGGTTAGCGAAGAGGAGAGATTCTAGGTTTGTACATAAGGGGGCATAAAGACGCGAAAACGAGAGACAGAGAGCGCCTGCAGCGAGAGGGTAACGCCATTACCAAGTCGAGCAAACCTTATAAATGTCATCGCGAACCCATAAACCTGTGATGCACGATCATGGCAAAGGCGCGGGAGTCACAAGTTGGAAACTCGAATTTCTGCGCTTGTTTGCCATTGGGCTTCATCCCTCTCGATACTATTCCCACAACGACCATGGCTGGTAAGAGGAGTTTGTCGGAGCTAACGTAAGGGGCACCATACCACCAGTGCATTAACGCACCAGCATCGCCAGTTACTTCTCGATAACGATACTTTGTCTCGCTGTAATGTCGGACGCTGCCGGTGGCGCATGGGGTATCTGCGGAAACTTTTGACGAACTATCGTTACATTTTCTTTCGATCTTACCAGAGTTTGATTGCAGAGGGCGAAGGTGCCATATTTTCTGGAACAGTTTATCAATCTTCGTTCTTGGGGGATTGGGAAAATGCCTTGGAACGATCGTATCAGATACGATTTTTAGGGGTTGAACCGATTCGGCAGAATTTCAAGGTCATTGCGAAGAAGGATCCCGCTTCAGCAATTAGTCGAGGGAGGAGAGGATTATCGAAGACCTTTTCGACCTTGGAACTTTGTTACGATTGCTTCAACAATCATCCGCGATGGTTATCCCTGTTTTTCAACCCTCCAGGGAGAAAGGGATGCTGTGCAATAAAATTTTGTCACGTGCTATCGTTCGCCAACGTTTTTCGTTGCTCTGTTTCGTTGCTCGTTTCTTGGACACAAGGACGATTCATATCCGAAAAGTTCTGCACTAAATGAGAAGCCAAGATGACTGAGTTGGTCCACCAGAGTGTGTATATGAGGGGTGGATTCGCGAGAAAACAGAGTGTAGTCACAATATTTCTTTCTTTTTTTTTCACGCAGAAGAGCTCAAGGTAAATTATACCTTGAGCTTGTATGAGGGATATACTTTTGTCGGGAGCACAGCCGAGCGTAATTGCACTATAAAAAGTTTCGCGTTTGTTTTTTTTTCCTCCTCCCCTGCTCTCCCTATGTCTGGGCAATTTAGAAAGAAGCATTCCTTACCCGAAATTAACCTTTGCCGTAAGCGCGTGCGTTCTGAAAATTGTAAACTTTTCTTAGCATAGAATTCACGCCTGGCCTATCCCAGTCCTCGTGAAATTATCGTTGTTCCCGCTTCGTCCTGCCCGCCCGTGAAGCGAGCGAGAAACTTTTTAGTCGGATGAACCATCACGACTGCGAAATAAAAAGTTTAGTCCCGGGCATTGCTTCCTCGTGATTCTTTTGCATTTGCGGAGCTTCGCTCTGTGAGCTAAGAGCTTTCTTTGTTTTGGCTTGCCTCGTTCACCGAGCGTGTGCATTTAGAAAAATCTTATTTCGCCGAGGTTTTTTTTTTTTTTTATTGTAAAATCGATTTATATCGGAGCTTTCAGCTTTCAACTTTTTCAAGCCGTTTCCCGTGGCTTTGCTCGCGCGATGGATATACAAAAAAGGATCGACTATGTGTCTCGATGCCTCCGTCACAAAATGAAGTGACATACCTCTTTTGAAATATCCAGCTTCAGCGATTTTGGATTGAAACAGATTTTCAATGAATTTTACCGCACTTTACATCCCCTTAAGGAAATGTGTTCGAAAAATTCGTCTTCAGTGGTGCACAGTACATTAATTTTCCTCGGTAATTTCTTTCCTCTTCCTCCCTCCCTCTTAAGGACCATAACGAGAAGAAACCGCCGAGGGTCTACGATGGAAAAAAAGTTGTCCAAATTTGATCTTTCTAGCTGGAATAGTGCGAGCCTAACGAGTCCGTCAGTCGGGAGACATCCCACTTGATACAGCATGGAATATATTTATGAAAGTTGAAATTCCCATAAATAGATCGCCGACCTTGAGAAGCTTGAAAAATCGCGATTGGTCAATTTTTCCTGAACCATTTAACATTCAATTTCGATCCAGCATCCGCTTTGTCCGCCATAATGACTCAAGTATAGTGACTCAGTGGGAACAATGTTTCCATGGCCCATCAGGTGGCGAAGGAAGGCACAGGGCGTGTCGAACAGGTGAGTAGTCTAGCGGAAGACTCGGAGGGTGAAGGGGGAGCAGGGAGAAGAGGTTGCGGGGGCAATGTGAAATTGGTAGTTTGAAATTTCATTAGCGCAGTCAGGTGGCGTCACAGATTCAATTAGGCTTTTTATTGGATTTCGAACTGTGCGAACTGTCAAAGCGGTAACTGCGTGGTTACATGCTATAGGCACGTGGCTCTGTATCCACACACCACCCCCTACGTTATTCGTTTCCCCTATTGTACGTCCGGATATACGCAAAGTAAAACCATTGATAAAGCCAAAAGAGACCAAACGTTTCGCACGGATACGACAATTCTATCAACGTTTTTTATTTACCATTTCGAAAAAAATCATCCCCTTCTGTTCTTCACCCTTTCACCCCCTTGGAGAGAAGAGAATTCCATCACGTACGATAACAGATATAGTTTCCTGATATTTTGAAAAAATGTTTACGAAAAAACGTATTTCATCCTACTCATCTTTTCATCGTTTTTTTTTATCTTCTCGAGTCTTAATTCTCCTTCATTTCTAGCTTGGAACAAAAGTCTCTAATCTCACTTCACGCGCTGAAAATCGTCATTTATTCGTTGTTTCGTTTTACGTCATTTTTTTTTCTCCCCGCTCATCATCCCCGAAAGGGGATGTTTTTTCGAATTTCGTGCGAATTTTATTTCAGGTTCGCAGGAACTCGCCGTTGATTCGTTTTAAAAATGTTCATCTTCCTTATTATACGAGGAATTTTGCAAGCAAGATCTTAACGACGCTATTCTTAATGATCCTCTCAGTGGATTAAGGTAACACGGGACAAAATTATTCATAAGCAGAGGAGCGTGTAAACGAGAGATACGTGTGTCTCTGTACTCGGGAAACTCTCTCTCGAGTGAGTGATTTACTGGAAGCAACAATTCCGATATTACACTCACACATACACTCCCTTCGTCCGGAAGCGGGTCTCGGTACGAATAAGGGTTGCAACGAGGCGTCACACACAAGTGGATAAGAAAGATTTACTCCAAGAACTTTATGGCCTGTGACGCGAGAGGAATTTCGTTCATCGTTTTAATAATATCGTGCGGGGGTGATTTTTTTAATCATGAAAATAATCGTGGAATTTCGAAGCAGGTGCTTTCCAGATTTTCAAAATTCACCAAATTTCTTTACGATCATTGGTTCAAGAAATACAGGCTATAAGCGTTAAAAATGTTATTTTGAAGGATGCTGTAATTTTTCAATAATAACAGTATCGAAAAGTAATCAGCAAAGTGCGAAAAAAAATAGTGAAAATATTCAGGAGGGTTTTTCACCCTTCCAAACGAAGAAGCTCATTCTTCGAATACACTCGAATGATGCTCAACTTTTCAACTCTAAACTCTGTTTCGAAATAATTAACAAGGACTGATGAAACTGCGAAAAAAAATCAGATGTCATCGGAAAAATCATCATTTTAATCAACAAATGGAGAGAAGATAAGATGTGAGCTTTTCAAAGACCTTTTTTTCCATTGTCCGTCACTCTAAATCGGGTCAAGAGGTCACTCAGTCATATCGAAAGTTCTCCAAGCGATTCTTCGTTATTCTTGAAGCAAATGGACCGAAATTTCTTTACGATATCCAATCGAATATTTTCAAAAGAAAGCAGATGACCCGAATGAAGAAAGTTTGTTCTCGCTCTCGATCACCTTTTATCTTTCTATTTCCGCCGAGATTACGAATTCTCAAAGGCCGTTGATGAAAGAAAAAAAGACGGAAAAAGGAAAAGCAAGGTACAGGTTGATAAAAAAAGATCGAGTCGTCATCGCAATAAAGCTTCCAGCGGAAATATTATATACAATTTCGTCGCTATATATAACTCTCTCACTTTATCATCTTTCGACGTCGGTCGCCACGCTCTCGGATGGCTGGATTCTCCCGGGGGATATTAGATTTTACTCCGTAATTAAATTAAAGCCGAAGGCACTCGAAGCCGACCAGCAGAAAGTTGCGGTCTACCGCCTCTGTTCCCACGCCAAGGATCCGCGTTGTTTGCCGCCGAAGCCTCCATGATTATAAGAGAAACCTGACGGTGGTTGAGCTTTTCGATTCGTTCCATGGCTGCTGGACCTTTCATCAACTTTTTAATCTTCTTCCTCATACAGTGACAGATAAAAGTTAATATCTCTATGCGGTGCTTCGATGCTTCCATGTGGCATTTTGATTTTTTATTTTCAAACTTTAATCAAAAATGGAGCGATCGACACACCGAGATGTTTACAAAAACATAGGGGTTGTTTCGATTATTTTGTTTTTTTCGTCGAACTTGACTGTAAATTATTATTTTTCCCTTCTCTGTGCTTTCACGAAACGAGAACAAAACGAAACAGCGATCGAGCGGGAAATAAGCTAAAAGATGCAGGAAAAAGGGTAGTTTGGATTTTTCTTCAAACCCGTTGTGATTTTTTGAGAAAGGGGGAAGAAATATTTTCTATCCCTCGCATCCCCTATCGGAGCTTGGAAAATCATTACATTAGGAGAGAAAATAAGAACCAGTGCAGCGATCGTTTTAATTTCAAATGTTTGACTAATGTTTTATTACTCAACATTTTTTTTTTTTTACGCCCTCACCTATGTAGACACTGGTTGAGGTCGGGTGTGTGCCGCTGAATCTGGCTTTTCTCTCGATCTGATTAATATTGCAGTTGCAACATGTGCATTATTCAGAGGATTATCCATTTCGCTTTCGAGCGAAGTGCCTGTTAGCTCTGCCGAAATGGGGTGGCGAATAACCCAACCCCTCGTGTCCCGGGGTAATTCTCGTATGAAACTGTTATCAGGAGACTTGTAAGACTGATATATATGACGCGTAGGCCGATGTCATACGAACTCCGGAGCTTTCGAGGGTGGATGACCGTAAGGGTTGAAATTCCGGGTTCACTAGAGGATTCACTCGATTCCCGGAATCGTTCGGTGCGCTTGCAAATCATTCGGAATTACAAAAGTCGACCGTAACATCTACATTCCATTTTTTTTTCCAAGAAACACCAGATCATAACCATTTTCATGGTGAAATCGTAATCATCATGATGACCATTGATTTAATCTTTGTGTTGATGGTAATTGGGAGCAGCAATAATGCGAATAATTTTATAAAATATATGATTATTGTTACTATCATTATTTTTATATTAGAATTATATTAATTACGAATTTCACCGAATTCTTCAGCTACTGGAAAAAACCTTCCGTACAACAATTTTGAAACCATATCGCGGCGTTTTCATTGCAGTAATGGAAATAAACTGGAGGAACCCGTATTTTGCGCGTTATTCAATATTGTTTTTACGAATTTTTTAATGAAATAAATTAATGGAAACTTGAGACTCGTCGGTGTTCGTTGAAGAATAAAAAAAAAAACTTGCACGATTTCCTCGATGGTTTTGCAAATTCTTTTAAAAAAATGGTTTTTATACGAGGGATGAAAAACATTTTGTGAATTTGATGCGTATATGGAAAAAAAAAATTGCTGAAGGGCAAGAGTCGGGAGGATGGGACGGGGGGGTGAAAATATCCGACAATTGCCTGTTTCGCTCGATCGGAGAGGTCACGACCATTTCCGGATTTAAATTGGCAATTCGTCAATCGAGTGAATTGCACGTGTGTGCTATATATTTTCATTCCCTTACTGCGCGTTTGCTTATAAAGATGCAAATCGTCGATCATGGTATTGCCGTCCATCCGCGCGCGACGCCCAATGCCATCGAAAAGTTTCACAATTCGCGACTCCATGGGATACGACATTTTGATTCGCCCCTGCGCGCCCCTGGCTTTAAACCTTCTCCGGATTTATACGTACGCTATTAAATTTCATCGAATCTATCGCGTTCTTTCGTGAAATCAAGAGCACGATTTCTTTTTTATTTTGCCACTTTTTCGAACTTTTTTTTATCAATTTTGTTGACGTTTTTGCCCTACGCGTGCATCAGTGCATTACGAGGAAAATGCGATAAATTTCGCCGGGAAATGAGCAAAGTTCAAAGCGAGGATAATTTTCACAATTTTCTCGCTTCTGTTGCTTCGTTCATCCTCAATCATTTCATATACTATATGATCAAGAAATTTTTATTCAAAATAAGCTTGAAATATATATTCTTAACATATTTTACCTTTGATTATCGAAGCTGTAATATCGTATTCGGAAAAAACGTTTCTCGATTTTTCCTCTCCATTTTATCGAACCTCCATCCCGTCGATTTCGCTTTTTTTTTAAATTTCAACCATCCAGGCATCGTAAAAAATGGTTAAAATCGTAATCAACTTCACTCACCGTGCGTTCCAGCCATAAATGCAAAGTGTTTGAAAAACGCCGGGTTGTCGATACAGAGTTTGATTTTCTCTCACGTTCTTTATTCGCGGATATAGAATCTCGTATTCGAACGAGTACAAACGGGTGTGTAAGAGTATCAAGTACTGTTACGGTACTTTACCAGGGTTCAGGTATAATACATCGATCACAGAGGCTAGACAAACTCGCGGGCTCTTTGCTCGTTGCGCGCGTCCAACGGAAAACCGAGAATGGATGGCTTAATTACTCAGCACTCGACGGACGATGTAAATGGCAGCCATTAAATCGGGCTACTCGAATGTTTACCCTCTATCGTCACGATGGAAGGGAGGAAAGCTCGAAGGGATGAACAATTCGACTTCCCACTAACACTGGCTCATCCACTATCATCACTATGGGGAAATAAAGCTCGATTCTATTGATGCTTGCCTGAGAGCTTAATTACTTAGCACTTTTCCACTCGTAAAACTTCGCATCGTATAATCCGCAATTTCGATCATATATATTGTTATACGAATTCATACAAGGGTGCAAAGCATTTTTTTTTCGTTCGCGGCTGCACCGAGGGCAAATTCGATAACCTCCGGTGAAATTTCTCCGGTAAATCGCGTTAAAATGAAGAGGCGAATGCATGAATTCGATTTTTCCGCCACTTTTGATATTTTCGTGCTTTGCGGAAATGATATTTTATCGTTTTGTCAATTTATCGTTGTGCGATGAAGCGAATTCCGCAATGAGAATTTACCGTAATTTTTTGGTTTCCAACGCGTTTTTCGACTCGACGATTTTCTGGTATGATCCGCAATTTTGATCGTATTTTTGCGAATTTTTATACCGATGGAAAACCACGTTTTTTCTTTCGTACGACTGCGTACACAGCGAGTGGAAATTCGATGTACTTTCGGTGAAATTGCATGAAAATACATGAGCCAGAATATGCTGGTGATTTGCAAAAAAAATTTATTCAATCCTTTTGCCGCTGAATATTGAAAATTGCCCCGAAGAGAACTCGCGTGTGATCGTATTTGCTTTGCGCTTCGTTTCGAAAATTTTCGTACATTCATCGAACGACTGGACACACGAGTCGAAATTTCATGATACGTTATTACGAAAATGATGCTTTCGGGATATTTTTCAGCGACGGGAACGTTGAAAATGATGGAATAATAGCAAAAAAAAAAAAGAAAAGAAAAAAAAGAGGTACAAAGAAATCGGCGTGGAGATCGAGGATAAAAGGTGCAATCTTCTCCGTGGCTTATAAATCTTCCATCGCTCCGGTTATCGAACGAGGCTTTCGAAATATGCGAAGACTTTGGTGGGAAATAAGGTCAAAAGTTCCGATTTGTGTCCTTGGGCGTTTGGGTCGACGGCGAGGAGGACGACGGTGGGAAAAGACGATCCTGGTATCGGGACTAGCCCGGGAGGACGTTGGGAAAGCTCGCGAGAAGAAAGCAAAGTTTTGCGGGTTGTTTCCGTTCGTGGTTTTCCAAATGGCCAGAAGCGTCCAAGATAGCGAGCAAAGTATGACCCTTTCTTACCGACGAAGCTCTCACCGTGTGAATGAAAAACGAAGAAAAACACGTACACACTCACACACACACACAGATTCAACAGATTTGAGTGAGACGAGCGGAGGATCCGGCAAGTGTTTCCGAATGGAATTATACAACTAATTAAAAGTTCACGCCATTACCTGGACTTAATGATGCTAAGATTGTATTATTAAAGTTTTTGGTCTGCCTTGTTTCTTGCTCTTTTCTATCCCTTCAATCTTTTCCTCTTCCATACCAGTCCCCTCTCGTTTCTTTCTGCTCAGGGATTTTCACAGAGATACAATATCGCAGCTTTTTATTGCGCCAGACGCAAAAAAAAAAAAAAAATCCTCAAATACTCGGATGTTCCAACCAGCGAATCCGTGTAGAAGCATTTTGTTTCCTCTTTGTAATATTTATCCGCTCGGGATGATTCGTTTCGTTCGCTCGTGTATTTATCCTACCGGAGTTTCTGGCATTTCAATGAAAATGTTGACTTTTGGGCTCTTGCTAATTTTTTTCGGAATTTCAAGAAGATCGAAGTGGGCTACGAATTTCGAGTACTTTGAACAACGCGAGAACTGTATCGAATAACGGTTTCAAGAAATTGAGAGAACTCGATTCCTTTTCGTATCGAATAAATTATTGTTTTTTTTTTAAATTATTCATGCATTTTTTCAAATTTTACCATCTTCTTGAATTCGTTGTTGCGAATTCTTTACGGAGTTACCTTTACGGAGCCTTTTAATGAGTTTGGAATTTTTTGAAAGTCCAAAAAACGAAATTCCAATACCAAATTTTGTACTTTGATCTTTTCCAAATTTTTTCCATGGAATTTCGAAAGTACCGACAAAATTTTGTTGAAATTCAAACATATCGAAAAAAAAAAACGAACGAATTAATTACGAAAGGAAATAAATTGTCTGATTATTTTCAGAAACTTTTTTGATGTCAACAATTTGCGTTGAGAACTTTTGAATAATCTTTAACCAATTTTTTTTTAAATTTTCATAGTATCGTCGCACGCGAAGTTTTTATTCTGTCTCAGTTCTGGCGAGAACCTCGAACCCATGTCACGCATCCTCAACGATTATTCAGTATTATTACAGTACGATCACGTGATAAAAAAAATGACAACAAAAAAAATCACCTATACATTTATAATCGAACCGAGAGCAAATTGGACTCTTTTCGTTCAAAGCTAATCCATCAAAGTATAGTATTTCTTTTTCATATCCGGTGGAGATACTTTTTCGAGTGGATGGTGTTTACCTGCATAAAAATGGAGTCGTTGACGACGTTATGAGGAAGCGGAACGTTGGTCCCTCCTCGACTGATGACGACGACGACGACGACGACGACGATGATGATGATGATGATGGCGTTGTCGTTGTCGTTTTCCCGGTGGAAGGCAACCGGTAAGAAGGAATAAAAATGAGAGCTTTTACTTGGCGTGCTTTGCTCGAGAACGCGACCAGCTATGGTATACACGCGAAAGACGGTTCTTGTTATAAAACAGCGAATTATTTTTCCAATTTACGATGGAAGGCGCTTAGTATTTCGAGATGAGAGGGCCGATTATATCGAGTGCATTAAAACTTGAAAGTCCGGGGAAAAGTGCAGATGCGCGAGGGCCTTTCCCTCCTCGTACGATATATACATAGACGAACCTTCTGATCTTGCCGAGACTTCCTTTCTACCTTCGTTTCGAAGCCACCCTGCCTCGACGTCGTCAACTTTTAATAGAATCTTTTTCCCCGCTTTTTCGCGGACAATTGAGCCAAACAGAGCGTCAAAAGGCTCGGAGAAACGAGGCTTTTGGTTAACCAGTCTGACGATAAGTCGAAGGCAAGATTTTAAGGGATCAATCGAGTTTTCCAATAAAAATGTGCACGTACGTGTTTCCTCGAGATGAAAGTCTCGAAAAATAATCGATCGCACGAGCATAACAAAGATCCCGATAACAAAGTGCTGAAAAAGGGAAAACCATATTTTCGAATATCGTTTTTCTTCTTTCGCCAAGTTTGAATAAATTAAGGAATTAATTTAGCATGAAAAAAAGCTCTTCGGTATACTTTTAGAATTCTTTGTTTCGATTTGTTTATGATTATTCAATATTGTTATCATTGAAAATAATTGTGCTCGATATTTCATACCCTATGGAATTTTTTTACATGTTATTAACGATTGTACGTGCTGCACGTGCTTAATTTTTATTAGGTCAATTTTTGGAGGATAAAAATGTTGAAGAATCTCTAAAAAATCGTTATTGTCTGGTTTTTTTTGGATGCAAAATAACGTCAGACCGAAGATCAAGTTAAAGGCCGGAAGAAACGTCGAGAAGGATAATAAGGATGATGCGATATATATTTTTATAGGCAACGGTGGCAAAACCTCGGATGTGCAAACTACGTGGATCGAACCGCGTTCGAGCCACCTCATTACGTTAATTTCCCGCGAGATGCTGCATTTTTCTGATTTCCTTCGTTTTTCCGGAGTTTCCTCGCGATCCTTACGTCACACACAATATTCCTCGCGTAATAGCACTCTCATTTTGTTCAACCCGAATAATACAGATCCTCGATGTCGCTGCTGAATACACCAACTGCGGGAAAATAATGTTAAAAAAAACCCACACACCGAGAAATTTACCAGCAAAGGTAGAGACACCGATGAGGGTCGAGGAGAAAAATAAAAGATCGCGAGACATCGCGACGAATTTTTCTATCGTCGCAAAAGCCGAAAATGAAACCATTTACGGAGTCGCGAAGACCCTGATGGAAGAAAAGAGCTGTCATCTTCTTCATGCCCGAGGGAAAATCGAGAAAAATATAGTAAATTGGGAATGAAATAAAGTCCTTTTATCCGTGTATATAAATATACGAATGTGAGTTCCCATAAAGTAGAAGCGAAGGGTCGAAATATTTCTTAACGAGGGATGAAGAGGAGGATAACGGGGGAGGAAGGAAGCTGGGGTAGCAAGCGGCCATTATCGAAATTTCAAGTCCGATTTCCGCAGAGATTCTGGAATCGTCGTCGCGTCATCTTCGAGAGATCCTTTCATCCTCGTGAATTATCTCCCAGTGACGAACAGATGCGAGTCGAAAAACGAGATGAAATTAATGATCGCAACGTGCGAGGAACTTGCTGTCTACGGTCGCGAATAATCGCCATTTTGTTGCGCGCTTCGGTTCTCGGCACAAAATGGTGGAACTCGCTCGATCGGAAGCACTTCAAACACGACTTGGAAGAACTCGGCTGTGGCATAAAAATAATGTTTCAAAATCGTTTCGGTTTCGTATTCTACTCATTTTTCGTATTTTCATTTCGTTACATCGTATTCAAAAACATGAAGGTATTTATGAGAAGTGGAGAAGTTTTACAAAGTTGAAAAGAAAGGAGAATAAAAAAAAGTATCGAGAAAAGACGTTTTTTATAGATTTTTAAAAACTCGCAACGAAAAAGAGATCAAAAAGATCGAAAATTCACTCGACACGAATGGAAAACGAGTTGCCTTTATTTTTGATTGTCAACAATTCGTCGATGCAACTTTTTCACATTGTTCACGAATATGGCCATTGCGAGATTACCTTTTTTTCAAAATTTCTGGAGATTATCCATTGACCGAAGTGTCCTGGAAATTCTCCGAGCTTTGGAAGGAGAAATCGGCCACCGAATTAAACCGAGATCAACTTCCGACTGAATAATCAATATGAATACGACGTTGAATGCGAACGAGTGAAACATTGCATGGAAAACAGTGTAATGGCTTGCCGGAAGTGCCGTTCATCGTCGAACCCTTTTGCGAAGCCTTGGCCAGCACATTTGGTAGCAACAAATTTTCGGTGTCTCAGCAGGACCGCGCACATTCACATTCAACGATATGCGATTCGGTATCACCGAGGTTTCAGTTATAACGTTCGGCCGCCTTGACAGTCTGCTCGGCACAATCTGTGGACTGTTCTCCGCGTTATACACGTGAGCATTTTCGACTCATAAATTTTGCGACAAAAGGCCGAGTCTGCCTTAAACATGCGTCCTTTGCTGCCCTCACAACCCTGTCTTGGCGACTGTTCCACCCTGACGTTCACCCAACTTGTACCGATTTCGCTTCTAATTTATCCTTGAACCGAGTATTCGCTTGTTGCAGCGAAGTCTCTGGTCCTTAGCGTCGGTCTACGTTTTGAATATCCCACGTATTGCACGTGCGATGTTTAGGGTGGTTGTAAAAAAGTCACCTTTCTTTCATTCCCCAAGATCCACCCTCAAAGAGGAGTGGTTTTTTCTCGGAGGCTAAATTGACCTCTAATGCTCCAGGATGAGGGTACTTTGAAGTCCTCCTCGGAGCGTCTTTTTTAAGGGGAAAACTCCAACATTTTCGAAAATGTGGGAAATTTCTATGGTTCCTGGACCACCCTAATATACGCGCGAATAATCATCAAGGGGGTCAACGACATTTTGCTCGAGGAGTTTCGGGCCATCCGTGCAAATCGTCTGAGCGTGCGGACTTCACCATAGGCGAACCCCGACGACTAGGAGGAAACATTTACCAGCTCCTTATGCACTTTGCCGGTTAATTAATGCGGCTACATTAACAGGAGGAAAGTGTGGTCGTAGAATTCGGCCTCTGGCCCTGTGGGATAAAGGGGTTCGAAAACGAATGCCAGTCTGAAGTGAGGAACGAGTTCTCGGAGGTTTCCACCCTCGTTTTCATACACCGAGGTACCAAATTCGAGCTTCCGTACGAAGATTATTCTTCTTACCGTTGAACCTTATTATTGACCTCGAACGGTCGATGACGACGTGAAATGTTCATTCCGCTGAAAATATTTTCTCGTACACGAGTGGAACACGCGCGGTGTCGCGTGTTTTCCATCCGTGCCTTGTAAAATCCCTAGACCCGCGAGCGCGGATTTGTCGTTTTTTTCGCGAAAGTCTCACTCACCCGAAACGCAAAAGGCAACAAAAGCGCCAGCCTCCGGAGCTCGCCGCTCACTGGAAAAATCGTAAAAAAAAGGCGCGAACTGGAAAATTTCGCGTTCGAAATTAAAACACCCGTGGAACAGAGACGTCGAGCGTTTATGAATTTCAAGAGCGGCTCTACCTCCACCCACCAGACTGTGCGCTACTTGTTTATTTTTCGTTCGAATTATATCGCAGCCAGGTTGGAAAATAAAAAATGCAGCACGGAATAACTTTTGTTCTTCTCCTCGGTTTTTCGTATCTCAGTGCACTTGGATGAAATACAAGGGAGAATTGGGTTTTTCGTTTGAATTTTTAATAATCAAAATTGCAACGAATAAAAAAAGAATCGTTGTTCGATATTTGTTTAAAATTGCGCATCGTCTCGAAATTATTGCTCTCATTATTCCTAGAAAAAAGGCACATTACGTTTGACGCACCGAGTCATAGAAAAAAAATGATGATGGAAAAACGGTGAAAAAATGCTCGGCCCTTTTGTCTTTGGCACAGTGAGCTCAAATAAAAAAAAAATATGAAAAAATCCTGAATCCTGTAATTTGATTTTCAATTTCTTCTTTTTCATTCCCTCTCGATATTCCAGTGCACTCTGAGGGAAATAGAACGTTGCTTTGTTTTTTAATTTTCAAAAATTGTCATTCAAAACGAGCATAAACGGGGTTCTCATAGTTCGCAACGAAGAGTGACGTTCCGTTCGATGAGACGATCTCGCCGAATTTTGATTTTTTTTTGTTGCTTTTCGCTGTTTCAGGGTGCTCAGAGTCGTGCTCGTCTAGGACATAGCTGGCTAGAGTCGAAGAAAAAAAGAAATGGTAGCACATGCAGTTTTGTTGGTCGGCGCGTGGCGTCTTATCGGCCGTTTAAAATCCACCCCTCGTACTAACGATATATTGGCAATTGCGCGAGACTCGCCAGGGTAGCTTTTCTCATCGTCTCTGTACTATATACATGTGTGTTTTATGCCACGTTCACTCTTTCCGCCGGATGCATAGCAATACGATGCTCGCTTGCCTCTGTTCTTTGGTCGGTGAGGCATGCGCTTGCATTCAGCCAGTAAAGGGGGTACGCATTGCGGTTGTAATATCACGCTCGCGGGACCGCCACTTTCCTCTTTGCAGTGGATATTATTGTACCACCAAAAACGTATGAGGATCCTCCGTAATCTCCCTTGCAGTTATTCCAACCGCAATACCCAGTGGAGCTTTTGCACACATTTTTCCACCCCGCCCGGGCAATTCGAGATCTCGACTAAAATGCTTCGGGAGGAATGAATCTTCAATGACGCACCGACAAAGGCCCCGTGGAGGAACGATGACGAATTATGGTAATTACGAAAAATATACGCTCATTAAATTTCACTTCAACCCCAAAAACGTACCCTTTGGCAGTCGGAAGAAAACAGACTCAAAGACAGAAATAAAAATATTTTTATATAATTTCCCAGCTCGATTGTAATTATTGGATTACAATAATAATAATAATTCATAATAACCTCGTGTTTATCACGAATAATACGAAAGAAAGATTCACTTTTTGAAAAGCGACCGCAATTCCTCGATTTTTCATAAAATCGTTTGATAAATAATACAGAAAATTTGGAGCTCGTATGAAAATTTACTTGCCAAATTTTGTATCGCTGAAATAAAATATTTCGATGCGTTTAATGATTGGATCGACGTATTAAAGGTTTAATTTGATAATACGTAATACAAAAAATAGTTTAGCTTTTGTCCTGTCGAGCAATGTTTGCTTGCTCGACGTACTTTTTTAATTCTCTCTAAAAAAAAAAATTATCCCGATCGTGATATTCATCCCTCGCGTCTATTCTCGGGATTGAGCCTCATTTTCGATCCAGCACTTCGGAATAGTTTTGCCGGTAGCCGTGCTTCGAAGTGGCGAAGCTTATAAGCGCATTCTGGAGTGAAAAAAAAAAGAAAAATGAAAAAAGAAGGAAAAAAATAGATTCGCCGAAGAGGGATGAGGGAAGAGGGTGCAAGGCGACAGTCGCTCGCTAAAATATATTCCACGGCTAAAATATATTCGAGCAACCGCGGCGGGGGCCTCGTAGCTTGCAAATTTATGGTAATGTCGAATCACGAATCTCTCCGAATGAATTTCATTTAAAGTTTCCCACCACATCCGGCTCGCTATAACGATTCGCTCGGATGACGTCGGCGGGGATGGATGAAGCGCGCTTCGAAGACAAAAAAGCGAACTTTGGAATTCATAAATACAATTTAGCATCGCGTTGTATTAATTTTCCCTTTCTTTTTCGTTACGTCAGCGACGAAATTGTTTGACGACTCTTGAGTGGTTCCATCATGTTTTTCACAGTTTTGGCAAAAAAAGAAAGCCGCAATTTCGACAAACCCCTTTATTTCCCCATTCTTGGCATTCGAAATTCGCAAATATCCATGGATAAACGTGGTTTTTTGACACACATTTTAATCGCCTGGTACATTCTCGTAAGCATTCGAGATTGAAATGGCACTGTCGTTCGCGTTGAAGAGATCCCAGAACGAGGGTTTTTTGGGGGTCGAGTGCCGAAAAGTTTGCCCCGATTTGTCTTCGCGAGGAAGCTTTTTAAAGTGCCTCCACCTGCTTGCACTTTGTGATTTCGTCGTTCTTTTTCTCAACGGATCTTAGCCTTGGAAAATACAAATGTGGTTGAATATCATTTTGCCGAATTTTGAAATCGATTTATACACTGGTTGGTCGAAATTGCTGGTTTTCATGAATTTTTTCATCACTTTATTGCATATACGACCGAGGGATGAAAATCAAAGTCCTGCACTATCGATCGCAGATTCACGAACTTGCAGACGATAAAAGGGTATGCTAACGTGACTCGACGAGAAAGAGAACGCTTCACAGTCCATTGTTCGTTGTTTGTAAAATTTTCATTGACGGAAGATCAAAGAGTCGGTGAATTTGGGTGGAGATCCGCGTAAGATGAAGTCACGTACCAGAAAGGATACACGCGTGTACGAGAAAAAGAGGGAGGGAGATTGCCATCCGGTGGGGCAAAAGGACGATGAAGGAGACAGGAAAATTCAATAACCAAGCCAAAAAATTGAGTACCGTAAGAGGGCTCGTGAAGAAGATAAAGTGTGACCTTGAAAGAGTAAAGACGAAACATGCAAGATCTTAATAAAATCAGCACTGTTCATTAATCATCTCTTTGTTCCCGCGGGCTTCCTACATCGCAGAAACCCCGACCTGGTCCGGAAAACCGTGCCTGGTCTATGATTTATCGCCATATCGATGATTATTCAGTCACAGAAAGGCCTGACCTCGCCGAGAACAATTTATCATGACTTTCACCTACACATACAGTTTGAACCACGTGAAATTTGACATCTGGTCTGAAATTTTCCAGAAACAACAAATTTTCAATGACCAATCAAGAGCGAAGAACGAATGATGGTAATTCTGGAAAACACGATAATTCAATCGGCCCGGTGGGACTCTTCTTGCACGACAAAGTGTTTTTCTATTTTTTTTAAACATTCATCGAACGTTCTTTCAAATTTCACGCACTCGTACGAAGACCAATCAGTGAAAATTTCGTATCGCTCAGTCAAAATACCACCCATGGTAGGACACTTTTTGTAAATCGGTCCTAGTCCGAAATTTCGGGAAACTTCGTCCGCCAACGAAGCTTTTGAGAACTGGGAAAGCATCTCCCGTCATTGGAACAAATGCTACAGTTTGCAAAAAGAGCCATGGATGTCCCACTTTAATCGATGCCTGCTGTTCGCTTCTCGATATTTTTCACAGTGCGATGTTGCAAATTCCTGCAATCGGATCTTCGCTTTGTTGTGTCCTGATGGATCGATGGAAACTCTGGATGGCAGCGGAAAAAAAACGATACTGCGGGGTGTCTCGCACGTACGAGACGAGTCGGTAATGAGGATACAAGCCGGATTCGTTCATCGGACGTGTCCACGTTTGGTCGTCGGGCTTTGAAAGATCGCAAGGCCATAGCCGACGAGAAGCGTTGGAGAGCAAAGTGCAGAGTGAGGGTCAGTCGCGAGGGGTCGTTGTCGCCCGTCACAGACACGAAAAACATCGAGAGAACATCGTCGAGACAACGGAGACGGGTATTGGATCGTAAACGAGAGACGCACCCTTCGAAGAATTGGCACGGTGAATAGGTATTTGGACTTGGAGTCTTTGACTTGAAAATCAGTGAATCTGAGAAGCGAAGTTGCAGTCGCGGAATCAATGAGGATTCAGCGCTTGATACTCCCGGCTTTTTCTCCTTCTGAATATTTAATGGCAGTCTGTCTAAACATCGTTCTTCGGGGCTCTTTCATCCGGATCAAGGGAAAGTGATAAGTTTCTCTACTTACTAAATCGTTCGTGAATTCCAACCCACCTGAAACATGCAGGACAGGTGTTTGCTTCCACCGCCTTCGAGGATCGTCTCAAAGTTCCTCTCGAATCGCATCGAAAATCCAGTTGAACAACTCGAAAATTCAGTGAACACTGTTGATGGACCGAATGTGGAAAACGACAGCGATACCAAGCGAACTCGAGGTAATTGCATCGAAAAACCGAGTGCCACAACCAGGGGATCCAGTAAAGATTGTCGATGGACCGACTTGGAAACCTCGTCGATTCATAGAAAATCGGTAGACCCCACGGTAGATGACCTGGAATCCGAGATGAAAAAATGCTCTCAACCGAAGAACCTACAAACTGCTAGGGTTGCCGGTGGGTTTTTTCGAACTCCGAAGCAGTTGAAGCGCTTTCGAAACACCGCTGAATCGCAGTCTTTTTGTTTTCGAAAAATGGTGAAAAATGTCATTTCGCAAGACAACCCTGAATTTTCGTTGAATCGTTCCGTTATTCATGGTGCTCGAACGCACAGGCAACACCTCGCAGCTTTGTCAGAAGTTAACGAGGGGGAATGAGACGCGGAGATAGGCTGGAATCTTGATGGACGCAGCGTGGCAATCCATGAGACATCGGTAGATCGACTTCCCCAGGCGTGAAACGTCCCGCGACGCTGACGTATAGCACAGCACTTTCTAACTTTCGGGGTCCGTTCAATCCTTGTCCAGTTGACGTTGGACTTGTCCGATTGCAGCGATCGATAGTTTCCTCCAACGCGTGTATGCCCCAATGAATCTCTCTTGTTCCCAGTCGGCGTCAAAGTAACAACGGAATAATGTAAATAAAGAAATCACCAATTTTTCATCCTGCTATCGTTAGGAAGGTGTCGTTAAAAGTACCTCTACGAACTCTGATGATTAAAACTCTCAGAGTCAACATGCATTCAAAATTGAACTGGAAAAGTCGACATCTAAACAGCCGCAATGTATTAATTATCGGTGACTTCTGTCCCCAATTATCCCAATGCCATTAACCCGGCAATTAATTGACCCTGGATGACTCCAATTTATCAATCCGCAATTTTTCGAATTACATCAAAGTACCATACGGCACTAGAAAAATGAATCTCTCGGCTTTTTTTCACCTCCAATCACGGGAAAACAGGCCATATGAAAATTCATAATTGTCCGAATTATTCCACTTCTCCCGATCCCGTAATTTTTTTGCCGGTAATAATCCGTGTCCTTGGTAATCAACCGGACCAGAAAAAAAGGGGTAATTAAGCTGAAATTTTTACCGACTGACGAGTGTTTGTAATTATCCATGGAATGTGCACAAAACAAAAAAGTGCTTCTCGCTGGAGCCTCGACTGATCTCGACTGATCTCGCGCGTCTCTGTTTGAAATACACGTGAGTGATATGGACCCCGCGTCCTCCACAGCCTTTCCAGTGCAATGCGTGCAGTCTCGTGCAAAATTCACATCGTGGCTGAAACTCTATTCCAATAGCACCACCCTTGAAACTTTGCACGATTAATTTAAAACCGACCGTGCGTTAAGCTGAGGGCTTTGGTGCGTGATTATACGGCGACCATGTATACACAGATGTATATATACATATAAACCGGAAATGGTACGTTACGCCTTCGACAAATATGTGTGTGTGTGTGTGTGTGTGTGTGTGTGTGGGAACTCGAAGCTCGAGCTTGGAGATAGTAAAGTACTGCTATCCGAATAGGATTAAAAATCGAAAGAAAAATATGTACGTACTGAGCTTAAACGCGCAAGGTAACTCGGATGTATGCCTACCATAGACTTCCGGTAGCGTTGTAAAGCACAATACCGAAAATCGTAGTCGATAGTGCACAGAGCCTAGAAATAACTCGAACAAATTGCCCGCAGCATATTTTTGTTAGTCATGCATGTTGATTTTTTTTTAAATTTCGTTCTGCTTCATCAGACTTCCGGAAAAAAAATCCCCGGAGTATACTTCGATTCTCAATCAATTTACAGGTACACAAATCCACATAAACGAACGGTTAATATTTTACTCGATTTATCCGACGAAAAATAAAACGCTGTTTCGATCGTGAAGAAAAAAGAAAAAACGAAGGAAAATAAATAGTTCGGGGCCACTCGCTGGAGGAGAAAGTTGTTTTTTTTTGCATCGGGTATAATAAAACACAGCATTAGTATTATTTTGATAGTTTTGGGATCAGTCGAAATCTCCGAATGCTGTGAGAATTTCGTGAAAGCTTGGAGAAAAACTTGGGAAAGCGTCGAAAGAGTGGAAAACTTCGAAGCGATCGTCTGGGGTTCGAGACCGGTTGTGTTTCGTCGAAAAAAATTGACGTTTTGAGGATTGAAAGTTGCATGCCCACCCTTGCAAAAAGTCAGGACCATCCCCTCGGATGGATGGTGATTTCCGGTCGAAAATGGTTTCTTGTAGTCTTCGTGTCCCAACTACGGTTTTTCGTACGGTATATCGGTACTATTTACCGATCGCAAGCTTAATTGGACAGCACACCGTTTCTGTATCGCGCGGATCCGGTAAACAGAGAAGGATATAAACAGCGCAGAGACAAACCATTGTGTATTCCCTCTGCCGCGATATCGAATCAGTTCTCGTTTTCACGTCGTCCGCTGGGCGCACTTTTATCACTGTGTATAAACGTATATACTATACGATATATACGATCGATTCGGCAGATGCATAAATCGGAATAAATACGAATTCGTAAAATTAACGGGGGGGAAAAACGAAAACACACGGGTGTATACGTGGATGATCGCGCTGAGCGTCAACCGCGCACAGTTGCAACGGACGGGCTGCTGGTTTGTCGGACCGTAGATTCACAGAGCACCGGGCGCGGTATGCAGGCATCGATGATTAATAAATCAAACTGAAGCGGCACACTGCTGTTCTCCAAACTCCCGGCGATTTTACACCCCCGCGGATCCACCCCCCTCCGCCCTTCACCCTTGCCGCCACCCTCATTCAACCCTTGAACACGAATATTCCCTTCGCGACCCTCTTCGAACGTATACCAGACCGCGACCGGTTTGATTCTACAACGTTCAAACAGTCATGATTGTAATTTGCTATGTGCGACAACATCCCCGCGGTCCAGCGTGAATTAAAATGCGCATAATCAGGCGACAATTATGACGTTTGCTTTTCGACGCGTCGCTATATCGTCTCCAACCCCTTTGGTGGGTGGATGGGGTGACCATCACCCCCGCTCCAACACCGAAATATCACAGTTTCCGCGAAAAATGTTAACACCCTCGGCGATATTTCGGCCTTGCTGTTCCAGAGACGAAAAAAACTCGGATTCCGTCCGTCTGTAAGAACAGTACGTCATACGACTACCCCCGGAGTTAATTGTGCATCTAGGCTGTCTATGTTTATTGAAAAAAAAAATTCGTAAAAGTTTCAGATGAGATTAATCTTTATCTTTCGAATGAAACCTCTCATTTTTTTGTACATTTTTTTTCAATCTATTTCAATCTCGTTTTTGATATTGCACAAACTTTGAAGGAATCGAAGGAGATGGAGAATCTTTTCTGATTTGTTCAGAGTTTCAGAAAAATTCCAAGCGAAAACATGGAGTGGCTGAAAGAACATTAGAATTATTGAAGAATCGTTTTTATTCAAAAAATTGTTATTTTTTTCGGGTTTCCTTTTTTCATTGATCACCGCTCGTATTTGTCAGAGAGAGAGAGGTGTTTGAATTTGAAAAAAAGAAGCGAGATAATCTCGAACGAGCGTGAAGGAGTAAGCACCCTTTCTTCGATTATTGAAAATCGACTGCAAATTTTCAACGACGAAAAAAATAGATTAAATGGACTCAGCTCGGGTAGACTAAGGATCAGACATTGGTGGTCCATCGGTGTGAAATATGTCCCGTATACGTTAAAAGTCTGTCCGTGAAAAATGTTTCTCTCGCACGGGCGATTTTTCCCTCGAGTTCGTAACGAAACTGTCGATATCAGCTGTAAACATGGCGGTGCAATACATCGTCGAGCATAAAAGTATTTGCTAACGACTGAACGAAGTTCCTCGAATAGAGTGAAAAACCAATGTCAACCTTTTCACACGAGCGAAAAATAAAGTTTATCGATAAGCAAAGGAGAAAAAAAAAAAGAAAAAAAAACGATAGACCGCAGGCTATGATTTTATCCTCAAACGAATTTTCCTCGAGTTATTGTAAAAAAACAACCAAAAAAACGGCATGATATTTTTTTTCAACGTGAAAGAACATTACGATTGGAAAATCAAGTCACGAAAACGTAATGTTCCAAGTGCTTTCGCGGTTGAAAGAGATTAAAAACTAATCATGGTGAAATTACGAAGCGATTAAGATTTCCTATTATCACGTGGCAATTTTTTGTTGTTACTGGAAAAAGATCGCGCGAATCCACCGCGGAAAATTGTACCAAAAGAGGACGAAAAAAAAAGCATTGCGAGAATCAATCGAGATGTAGCTTTTCGGTAAACGAGAGATACGTTTTTGTCCGAATGATTTTGAAAATGGGGCTGCTGCCTGAACTTGAATTTATTCCTCCGTACTATCGGCTTTTTGTTGCATTATACGTGTGCATGAATACATCTATTCTTGTTCCATGTATATGTATAATACGATAAATGCCATTGCTACCCGGTGCGGTCGCCCGCCCGTAGAATAAGTGTTGGTCGCGACTATTGTTGCATTGTTCGCTCGCTGATTGGAATTTAAATTTTATTCATAGGCTCGTTCATTTCGGAGCAGTTATGTATTCAAATCGGACGGTGTGGTATTCGTACCTCGTATCCACCCACGATTCATCCGAGCGTCGTCGTCTCTTTCCACGTTACACCGTCGTCTCTTTCTCTCGTTGCAATTGCGGTCATACCCCCGCCGTCAA
The DNA here is from genome assembly GCA_959613375.1 of Heteropelma amictum. Classification (NCBI taxonomy): domain Eukaryota; kingdom Metazoa; phylum Arthropoda; class Insecta; order Hymenoptera; family Ichneumonidae; genus Heteropelma; species Heteropelma amictum. The sequence continues at coordinate 30,692,168 of OY390721.1, forward strand.
TGATCACACCTAGGCTGAGCTTTTCCAGCCCCTGACGCGCGAAAAAAAAAAAAAAACAGCGAGAAAAAATCCTAGGTTTCGTCCCGACCCGATGAGGTCGGGATGCCACGCTCATTATCGCAAAAGCAACAGTCACGTTTTGTGAAAAAAAGTCATAACTACAATGTGAAGGAACGTTTGTATTTTTTTTTATGAAAAAAAAAAAAAATTATATTTTCTGACAGATCGATGATATTCAGTGAACGGGCATGGGTAAAAATCATATTGAGATGCTGAAGATTCTTATTGTATCGATAAATATTCGAGGCCCAACGTCTTTAGTAGATTGCGACGATCATAAATGTGATTCTGGAGGAAAAGAAATGGCTCCGTCGTAATCGTATTTTTTTGTGGAAAGGACGGTATTTCACCACCGTGTTTTTTCAAAAAAAGTGTTTTTTTTAAATTTAGAACATTATCGTTTTTCCATCGAGCTCGGTGTTGGAAGCTTCTTTCCTGGCGCTGTTATTTGGATGCGGTACTTTTGAAAAACAGAACTAAAACGAATGAAAAAGAAACGTTTTGACGGTGAGAAATATTTTGACGTAGCAGACGCGTGAAAAATTGCCTCTTCTTTCGGTGCACGTATTAGCTGTACTCGGCAAGGAGCTCATCGTGATCGAACGAAACGTATTTCGGCTGTTTTTACTTTTACTATCATTATTATTATTATTATTATTTGCGATCATGTTTCATTGCGGATTGTCGCATCCTCCTTGGGTCTTATTCCAGACGAGTAAGGGAGCAAGTATTTGGCATGACGTCAAACGTAGATATTGGAATTCTACGGGGATAACCCCTGGTCAAAAGGACCAAAGAAGAATATGGGAGAAGAGGAGGGACGATGTGGCGATCGTTCGTGCATCACATTCGTGACCGGCCTACAGGCACACGGGAGGACTTAAACCATCCAGCACTAACTCTACCAGCAACAGCAAGCAAAAAAAGTAGTTGCATCAAACCTTGGATCCGCTGCTCGATTTTTTTTGTCCACCCCAACATCTTCGCTCTCTGGCCTTTCGTACGTATGTTTTTTGTTTCGCCACGCAAGCCCCACTTTAATTCAAAGGGACCCCTGCCTATTCATCAAACCAGGAAGACTCTGGAACGACGGTGAAACGAAAGAATTTGGCAAAAAAAATTTGCAATTGTCGAAACGCTTGTTGACAATTTGTTGAAAAAAGAATACATTTCCTCGGAGAGTTACGATTTTTTAAAAATCAATCATTTTTATCGATTTGCATCGATTTTTGTCTGCGAAGGTAACATTGTTTTTTTTTTTTGTAAATTGACATGTCATTGTCAATTGTTCCTGCGATAATGATCGCGTGAATAATTCATTGTCGCGTCAAATAAGCCGTGTGTATATTACACTCGAAAAAGCACGTGACAAAGTAGAGTCTGGTCCACCGGTGCGAAAGCTACGAGCGTAGCGGGAGAGGGTGCACATTTCGCTTCAAGAATTCTCGACTTCCGCTCTGACTCCCTCTAGTTAAGAAATCAAACCGTGATACGGTGGAGGGATATTCTCTGCCCCACAATGTTCCTTCCCGTAGTTCCAGCGAGGGTACGCACATAAGAACGACAGAAATCAGCGAGATAGCCGTGGATGAGGAGCGTTGGTTCGAGTCGTAACGAGAGACGAAAGGGGGTATATGTGTCTCCGAAGCTTTCCAGGTCCAGATTTAACCGTACCACGTGTTTCGCGCACATCCATCCTCGCTGTTTCACCTCTGATTTTACTCTCGAGGGAATACACATACATACACATGCGTGCGGTATACGTGCATGCACTAACTACCCAACTATAGTCATTCGTAGTTTCAATCTTTGCCTTCTGGTCTCCGTATCCCTCTCTTTAGGAATTGCAAATTTTCGGCAAGTTTTCGTTAGGGAAATTCTGGATGGAGCCAGTGGGACGATACCCTGGCTCGTTCCTCGTATACAAAGTGGCTGAACGTAAGGATGGCAGATGGAAAATAAGAAGGGAGGAGAGAGAAGCCAGCGTTACAGATGACGCTGCTGGTAAGAGGAAAGAGTGAGGTGTAGTGAGAGAGAGAGAGAGAGAAAAGGCAAGGGAGAGAAGAAGGGGTTTGGATGAGACGAGAGTAAAGAAGAGGGGTAGCAGCCCTGACTGTACGCCGGGTACTTCACGGTAAAAGCACAAATATTTGAAGGGTAAATAGAGTGATACTTGATGCGGCTCCTGGGCTGATGCTGCCACACGACTATGCCAGCCGACTCCTAGACTATCCTCTTGCTATCCAACACGGTGCTCCTCCGACTGCCGCTGCACCCTCGTCTCGCCACCGCCGTACCAACAGACGCGAAACAGCCCGACTTCGATTTCTGCAACGCTGATTCCATCCTCGATCCCCACTCCGACGCGCCGGCTGATTGGCGCGCGGCAGAGTGGGGGTAGACGCCGAGCGAGTAGGGGCGCTGCCAGCTGATCCGCCGGAGCCCGAAAACGTCGCCGGCATCGGGGTCCTAGTGTGCTCGAAGTTGCGACTGATGGAGGTGGGAGTAAAGAGCAACGGGGAAATCCTTGCCGATGCTTTCCGCGTCGGCCTCTCGCTCAGCTTGCTCAGTGGCGAGATACCACTCTCTTCGATCTCCTCCTTTGGAAGCCATGCCAGGTTCCTTACCACCGCCTCTGTGCAAATTGTAAACATCAGCTCCTCGGCAAGCTGCAACTCTTCGCTGCATCCACGGAACGTCCGTGGAATATCGAATTAGCCATCATCGTACTGCGGCTGGCTTCCGGGCGGAGGGAAACCCGTCTTTCGCACGGATTCTGCCACGCAGTCTCGCGCCTCCGAAGGCTGACCGTGATGAGACAACGAAAGACGGGAGATGCGCTCCCGCAGCCTCCGGGAACGCAATGGCGGAGAAAACACCCCTTTTTTCGCACTTTGCAATACCCTCTGGATACCACCTGCAGCGTCAAAGTATTCTCCAAATTATACGTCAATTTTTATGGATTTGACAACACTCTCGTATCCTTCGCCTGTTGCGATTTTTCGAAGGCCCTCGTTATTTATTCCGCAATGTTTGAAAAAAAAAAAGAAAATTCGTCGAAACGTTTCGCAGCATCCGGTTGAGGTGAGGGAATAAATAAAACGTCTGAACTGGCGTCGCGTCGACATTGCCACAAAACTGGGCGAAAGTTCTTTTCAGAAGGGCTGAAACCCGACGATTCTATCTCGTGTGTTATTGGCATCGGGACGAAAAGAGGTCTGGCTCTGGTTGGAGAGATGAGAAGAGGATAGGAGGAGGGTGGAGATGCGGAGGGAGACGGAAAAAGGGTGTTAGCGTCGCAGTGAAGTCGATGGATAAAAAGGAGCCCAGGCGTATATGGTTGGAGCTTCACCTCTCTGCTCGAGGAAATACGTTCATAATAATAAATGGGAAGCTCTCTCTCTCTCTCTCTCTTTTTCTGCTATGAAAATGCGAGCGATGGAAAATAAAATTCGATTTCCGCGTTCTCTAAAGCACAATAATGTTTCGTGACGACGCGATCCAGAGTTCCGGGTTGAAAAAAAGGGGACAAAGATCGAGAGAGGGAGAAGTAGATTGACGTCGAGTATGAATGATGAAATTTCAGCGCAGTAATCAATTCGAAATTCCTTCGTTTGTCCGAACGTCGCGCGTCTTTTCATTCGAAACAGTTCTACCAAGGCGATACGAGAGAAAATAATCGTCGTGATTTTCGATATGACTGATTTTATCTCACGGTTTTCTCGCGGTTTTTTATCTCACGAGCATCTCCAGCTGCATGAAATTCGCGTTCCAACGTACTTTCGTTGGGATTATACGTTCGATGCGTCCTTAAAATCGCTGCTTTCAATTGGGACACCGCGATACGTTGAATTAGCGGGAAATCGAAGATTCGGTTCAACAGAAGTGGATGAGAGAGTCGAGTTCGTTTGGGAAAATGGCCATTGCGTTTGAAACAAAACCCAGATCCTGGGAATTAAGGATTTATCTAACGAGAGAAGGGAGTGCGAGGGTAGCGAGAAGGGTAAAACGAAATCAGGAGAGCTTTCTGTGCTCGGCCGCGCAGGACTCGAGCTTTACCACGAGAAAACCAGAACCGACCGCTTGGTCCTGCTGACCGAGCCCACTGGGGCCTGCTCATGCGGTTTTACCTCGTTCCGTACTCCTGCAGGCAAGATAAACACTCGCCAATTATAAATTTCTTGCATGCAAATGCAGGAGAAAGACGCCCGAGCTGCTTACGGCGAAAATACTCGCGCACGATATTCGTCGCATTTTCCGCACACGTTGTACAGCATTTTTTCTCATTTGCATTTGTTTTTGGTAATCGAAAAGCGTTTACATACTGTCGTCAATTTCGCAGAATGGTCGTAACGATCCTGCTGCGCCCAGAGGTCCATTTTTCGAAGCTTCGCTGAGGAAAATAATCGGCAAATGTGTATAACGTATGACCGGAAATCGATGGGGAAAATTGCGGTAATTGCCAGCGGAAGTATCCGGAAATTATCGCAGGATGTACAGCGAATAAATTTTAGAGTAAATATCCTCTGCTGATTTTATTGGGAAATGTGCGTCGAGTATTATCGGAGGCTGCTGGTTCTTGGTACCGGAAATAATCGATTAATGCTATCGGAAACTGCCCGTGAATATTACCAGAATCATCGGATGAATATCGCATGACTCCGCACGCAGTGCAATATGTGCTGCACAAAAGTAGCGAGCAATCAGGGTGAGGAGCCACGAACCGTGTTTTTTAATTCAATTATCGGTCACCCTTGGTACAGTATTTAAGGGGTTGTACACACTTTGGAGCTTCGCAAAAGCGTTTTTCCCAAATTTTTCTCTCACTTTGCGTTTACACGACATGTCAGAGAGTGTATTTTCGACAAGATATCTTCAATTTTTTAAGGAAAAACATCGATACTTTTCTTCAGTTCCTAGAATCATATAAAATATTTTTTTTTTTCAGAATTCTATAAAAAAAAGGGTAATTATGCAGTTTTACTTAATCTTCACTTTGGACGATGGAACGAAATCGTTTTTTGCCGAAAAAATCATTTTCCCTCGCGTATTCGAGCAATTTGTGTTTTTCCTCGTTATTCCAACAGTATAACGAATGCCACCCGAAGAAAAATGGCGTGAAAAAATTAGGAAAAGTTTTTACACGATCTTTGTACACTTCTGACGCTTGTGTCGGAGATTTAGATTTTTTACGAGTCGTGAAAGACTCCCATGGCGGCAGTTAGTCTACGATATTTTTAGTATTTTCGTAATTATTGGAAAATTCAAACGGGCTGAACCAAGGGGTTAACAACAGTCTGATGAAACGGTGTAAGTTGTATAATAGTGTACAGTCGAGGGATAAAGAGAAAGAAGAATCGCTTGCTCAGCAGGTCGGTATCAATGGAGACAAATTGAGTTGGCCGGTGATCGATGAAGCTCACCGTCCGTGACGCAAAGTTACGGTACCGCGCGTACAACGTTTTGCCCATCCTCCAACCCTTCAACTATGTATATACACCCTCTCTTCCGCCATCGCTTTACCAAGCGGAGCTCGATCGGCTGCTGCTTCTGCTATTTTACGGTTTTGCCCGTGCCTGTTTCGCCCTCACAACCTTCCTCATTCCTCATTCATTTACCCCTTAAATTCTCTACTCTCGGTTTGTAGCCTCGTTCGAGGTTAAAAGTCATAAGCTCGACGGGGCGGCGAGGGAGGGAGGTATAGAGGTACACGCTGATAATCAAAAGCACCTTTGAATTTTCATCTGGAATTTCGAGTGCACGGAAAACCATCTCTAACGATACATTCGCTGAAACTTTCAGTCTGCGCAAAATTTTCCGTCTAAACGTTTTTACCAGGATTGATAGAGAAAATTGCTTTTTTTCGACAGTGAATAACATTTACGGAGAACCATTTGAAATTTTAATGAAAATATTTTCTATAGCTAAAGTAAATATTTACAGCAAAACAGATGGTAAAATTGAACTCGTTTTAGAATTCACGCGATACACGTAGGATCGAAGCGTGAGTGGATCTGGGAGCTCGTGACATTTACAATGGCAACTTGAGCAGAAAGGGGCGGAAAGGTACAACCCTTATTGAGATTCACGAGAATCGCTGGACTATCTTCGTTTTCGAGTGAATAAGTGCTGTTGGCTGTGTAGTTGACGCTGAAAAAACGTAGAATGAAAGTAAATAAAATCGAGTTCTAGGGGCGCATAGAAATATAGGACAAGGGCGGGGGGGGGGGGGAGGTGATGAAAATTCTCAAACGTGCAAAAATGTATTATGAAATTAGTAAAAATCACTCAAGGTCGGTAGGGTTAAAGAAACCATCGCGTTTAATTCGCGGATGGACGAAGAAACGTCGAAAAATTCGTTCAGAGCTTGGGAGGAAGCTGCGACGAGAGTGTATGGAAACATCGACGCCGTTTGGCTGAGAAGAGAACAAAAAAACGAGAGAGCTGTTTGAAAATCTCTAAAAACTTGGGGATCCTCCGGGAGAAACGAAGGCAATAAAATTTTCATCCCTGCCTTCACCAAGGAGGAGCTGAGGTGTTCTTCGCGCAGCTCGCTTCGATGAAGCTTTCTCGAGGCTTTCACGGTGGAGCAAAGCGTCGGTCGTGTAAATAGTCGTTGTAAGCAAATTAGTAAGCGAGATGCTTGCTATATATTCCCAGGCTTTTATCCAGGACTTGTATCTTCCCTCCTTTTTCTGCACGTTTTCCTTCACATTTCTTGCTCCTTCTCTTCTCTCGTGTACCCCAGAATCTTTCGAGAAAAGTAACGACGTGGCGATGGCATTATGAGTTGCCCAAGGAGCGTACAAGTTTGTTTCCGATTACTTCATGGACGATGAAAACTTTCTATGACTTCACCAGCTAGTATATGTACCTATAAGGACATCTCTCTCTCTCTCTCTTTCAGCCTATTCCGGTTTACTCTCGAGCACATCGAGCTGGGAATTGGTGTCTCGTAGAGCACGATGTAGCGTACGTAATAACTCGGGAATAAAGTGTTTCCATTACGACTCCGTTAAGCTCAGTCGAGGATAACGAGATGGCGAAACAGGAGAAAGTATCGTCGTTTGTTGGTACTAGTGGATCATTAAGGTTAGAAGGATTCGAGAGGATCTCGAGAAAGAGAGAAACGGAGAGATTTGCGAAGAGGCAGACATCTTGGATATCGCTCGATTCTTTCCCGTTCTTTTTATTTCCAATTTTTTAATCACTCGTAAAACACATCTTTCGACAAAGTGGAAAAAACGAATGTTTCATTATTGAATAACGTGTTTCCATTATACACAAAAAAAATATAAATGATGTGTAATCTATATCCGCATTGCTCGCAACCGCGTGAATGCTGGAAATCGATGCAAATTTGAGGAATCATTTTTCGTCCGTAATAACCAGCGACAATTGGAATGGAAAATGCGGAGGATGGATGCCGGAAGGATAGGAGAAATAAAACGAGACATTTGCGGAAGAAAAATTCTAATATGTTTCATGATTGCAAACTACATATGCGAGCTACGTATACTTTTCCCTACCTCGAGGAAAGCTTTTGGGAAGCCTTTACTACGATACACATCGTTATTCGCCCAGGATAGCAAGCCACAAGAGTTTGTCGAATTCGCAGACCTCGCGCTATTAACATAAATATTATCGCTATTATCGTACGTATTTGAAGCCGAATCGGCATTATAGAATATCCGTTTTAACGGAGCTTTCCCCTCGGGAGCTTTAATCGAGAAATAAGTTCGTCCCGCATAATTGTTACACAAAATAGCGGATTTTTTTGATTTTCCGAGAAACAGTACCAAACACCAGAATGAAAGTTTCGGCAGATAAATGATCGTCCCTGAGGTAAGTGCGAATTTGTAAGAATTTTGGGGAAAATATAAACTGCACGGGTTTCAAACGCACTTGCCGGAGTACAAGGCAAAATTCGGTGCACTCGAGGTGGGCATCGTTGAATTCTAGTGCCGTGACAAAAGCAAAAAAGGAAACTTTTATCATTTTTCCGCGCTAGCAGGGTGAATAACAGTACTTACGTGTTTTAGCCAGTCGGATATTGAGGCGTTGTACAATTTCTGATGAGCCTCTTTGATGTCGACGAGATCTATTTCTGCCCTCCACAAGATAGGGTCTATCTTGAAGCTATCTGCCATCCCCCTCATTTTTTCGGCAAAATATTTGACCCTTGACTCGGCATAGTGTACTGAAAGACACATAAAACACATACGGATCTCGGAAAAAATCAATTGAAAACAAAGAGCTCTTTATTCCGGACGAGAATCGAGCAATGGCTAATTTTTATGCAAAAAATGATTCAATCCGTATCAACTTACAAATATCGTTGTATGCGTTCGCGACATTCTTCGTAAATGTCTCGTTGATCGCTGCCTCAAGAGACTTACTGCCGGCATTCTCGTAGTACTCGAGAACTTTTCGCAGCTGGGGATAGCCGGTCGTCATGAGAATGTTGTGAAAATCATTATCATCGTTCATCCATGTTTTAGATTCGATGGCCACCCGAATTTTTTCGGCATCCTCGCCAGCTTTCTCATCATCCACACAGGTGTTGCTGCTTCTCGTTCCCTAAATTATTGCAAGATCATTTAATCATATTTATCTTTTTTTTCATTTTTCTACCCAACGTGCACGCAATTCAAAACTAATTGACCGACTGCGGGTGACGTTTCAAGGATTTTTACTGACAAACTCGAAACATTATCCGTAAAAAGATGCGTCAAGCCGATTGATGTTTGTTCACGTTCACACATACGTTTATCTGAGACTCCACGATCCGCAAAAATGTCCCATTGAGTGAAGGATCTCCTAATGCCATCGCTTTTAGTTCGACAAGAAAAGGACCAAATGCTTAAAATCGAAGATTTACAGAATATTAATGATGTGTGCGATTGATCGAAGCAACGACTCTACACCGCATTCATGACGAAATTGCCGGTGTTGGGCCACTTTTTGTCATGAAACAATCGAGTTTCACTGATTAATTGAGACTTGGAGATAACGAGAATCATTGCAAAATAAAATATCCGTGAAGAGTGATGCACATTACGTACCGTCTCTGCGGATAGCCGCTGACGTCGGATCCGAGTCAGACGAATCGATGAGCAGCATTAATATGATGGTTCTGTGGTTAATTATCCAAAAACCCTTATCTTCGAGTATCGCATCGACTGCAGTATTTTTCACCAAATGTTTGGATAATAGAGCGTGCGGGTGACAAGTTTTAAATCTCCTTTGCCATGCCGAGGATATGTCCCCGTATTTCACGCGATATTGTTCGACAACAGGACGACGCTCCGCGAATGTGCACCGAGAGAAAAAGCGAATCAGGAATTTATCACCCTCTGTTGAAGCGACGTTGGTTGCATTATAGAACGCCTCAGGATAGTTCTGCGTATCGCCACAGCGACCAGGAACCATCGTCGGTCTGCCCTGTTAATGATTCAAAGATGCATGTCATCTTTTAGGTACACGTATGACCTAATAAAGATATCAACCGCTGCCAACTTTGTGAAATTCGTTGCCTTTACGATGCCCTTGATGGATACTCATCCCCACGCATGGGTATACGCACCCTGTAGACGAATGCAGCACAGAGGCGCGCTCTGATCGCGGCAACGATGTACCGTAAGAAATCATGTTACGGATAGAACATTTTTTCCTCACCCGGAGAATGTTATTTCACATGTTTTGTTATCCCAAAAAAAAAACCGAATGAACAAGATGCGTTTTGTTCAAATCAGGGAGAATCAAGCGATTGTGAGATTTTTGTTCGGGACGCTCCCACGTCTGACGCTAATATAGTTTTATAAAATTAAATTTTACGTATTCCATATTTCGACAAGACCCATTCGATAAATCGAAATCTCCTAATCGAATCTCCATGGTTCGAAAGTCTCATTTAATTAATTACATGTATGGATAATTAAAATGTGAGAAAAGTTTTATCGGTTTATGCGTTAAGTAAAGAGATCGTGCACAGGAAAAAAGCCCATTTGTAATTGTCTGACGATTGTCTTTCAAACTGAATGGTGGATCGATTTGACATTTCGCGGGGCAAGTCATGAGGGTGAAACCCCATAACGTCTTCGTCTGGTATGATTAAATTGATCGAACAACTCGCAATTGCAAGGGTAAACGTAATATTTGACTATAAATAAATACGAGTAATGCATTTGTCAGCTGTCATTCTCTTGGCTGGATCGTTGAACGAATAAAAATGATGAGCAAGGTGTCGTTTTCGCGATATTCGTATTTTCATGAAAATGATCAACCGTATTATTTTTATACGCACCTCTTTTACAGGTCCACAATCAGGAGGCTGAGGTGTAGGATTTTCTGGAAAGGAAAAAAAGTCTCGTTTCTCGTCGCAGATCCGCAGTCAATGAAATGAATCGAAAAAAAATACTGTCAGTACCGACAGCAAACAAGTTGTCGTTTTTCGTATTGCACGACAGTCAGTTTTTTTGCCAATTCAATGTCAAACTTGTCGAAGGGTGTGAAAAGTTATTTGTAACACATTCGAACTTGAAAGAGCCTTGATAATGCAGTTTAAAGTGAACCTTGAAACGAACAGCGAGTGGAACACGATTTACACGCCGCTCTACAATTCGCCGTGTCGGTGTCTGGAACCCCCCGCATCTCGATTATTATGCGCCCTAAAATCCAAAAGATCTCGAATATAATCGGCCGCCAGCAAAAAGTTCGCGATCGCTCTATGGTTGTCCAATTCGTCGCAATCGCGCGAGCGTAACTTTTGTTTCTCACATACAGTACAGTCCGTATTTCAGGAATCGATCAACGTCGTCGTTGTATGCCGCTACTCCCGCGTCATCTACGAGAGTCATCCACAAAAGCAGGGTGCCGAGCATCGCGGCGATCGTAAAGTTTGCGGTGCCTCGAAGTTGGCCGTAAATGAGTGGCACTTTTCTAAATGAAAAATATGCACAATATTGAAGACCTAAAACTCCACTGGACGTGGAAAAAACGAAGCAGCGAGCGACAGAGAAAATTCATTCCAACTGTATACATAATTTTTGAAAATTCGTTCGGAATCGATCATTTTAACAAACTCACCCCATCATCGTCCTCTGTTTTTTCTCTCGATAACTTGCTTCCCAATGACTGTCCACTGAGACCGTTTCAATTGTACTTTGTTAACAATTATTTCACCGTGAAAGTACTCGTGCAAAGTTACCAGTTTGTTTCAACCAAGATATTTTGCCACTGACAATCCGAAGACGCGTCTCTGTGCCTCTCACGTCGCTCTTTGTGCGGAAGTCAAACGGGACCGGTCTTATATATCGAAGTGAAGAAAGACAAATGTGCGAGTGGCATCGAGAGTGAGGATTTTTATTCGAAAATACTTTGTGCAGTTGCCAAGCAGGTCGAGGACGCAAAATAATATAGATCGCTTTCTTCTTGTTCACAAGATTCTGATAATTTAAACGAGATTATCGGCACGCTCGGCGTGATGAAGATAACGGAAAACCGCAATTCCTTTTTTCTCGGTTGCCGATGCAGGTACGTTGAAAATGTTTCGCTCTTTGCAATTCTCAACGATTCGTTTCGGATTTTGATGTCTGTAACGTCTGAAGTTGAATACAGGGCTGAAAATCGGTGTTCCTCGCCGTAGGGCCCTGCTGGGAGTCGCATTCGTTGGTCGTAAAAGCCTCGGAATACGTTCATGCTGGTCTTTCATCGTTGCAACTGTTGATGTGTTTTTTGCTGCATTTCAATACAATTCAGTTCCAATAAACACGCTAGTCCGAAATCGTCTTGTTTTCCGCGCCTTTCTATTGAATTTTGAATTCTTTAATTCTTCAACATCGCAATTTTTGATACATATCATATACTTTGGACGGGTTTAAAAAGTACTTGGCCTCGCTTTATTTGAATACACTGATAGCATGTTTAATAATTTGCAATTTATACTGATTGTCTGCAAGAATTGTTGAGACGAAAAGTCACGAATGCAGCAAGATGGCACGTTCGCAGTGGATCTCTCCGGAGCATAAACAGCGTGTTTTATTTATCTCTTCTCCAAAGTGTACTCATTTTTATCGGCTTCTCGGCGATTTCGTGAATTATCACAAGATTCACGCGAGTCTCATGCTTTTGTTTCTTCTGAATAATCCTTCGGATAAACGGACAAACTTCAAGGCTTCATTCTTTTTATAACGGTTTTGCGATGTCAAACGCTAAGCGTGCAGCGCTTCGCTCGTTTTGTTTTGAACGAAAAAAACAGCAATTTAATTAATTAAAACAAATAAAATAAAATATATACAATTTAATCAATAAAAATGCTCACAAATATTGTCCAAATGCACAAAATCAAAGAAAACCGACACTCGCTGACTTTGAGATTCAAAGATTCGGTCCATGATTTTTTTTTTTCACCATCTCGAGATGAGAACGAGAGGAAAAAAGATTTGCAAAGCTTTGCGAGAATGCAAAATGATAAAAACCTTCGGTTGATTTTTCATAAATGATGCGTGTTTTTTTTTCTACACTTGTATCTTGGATTGAGTATCCTCTGCTTGTTCTAGTCTCGGGTTGCTACCCCTCTCTGTTGGACCGTTACGATAATATGGATCTCGATGCTTTTATCCTCGATCCAACTATATATGTACTCGTATCCCAAAAGGATTATTGTATCCGAGCCGATAAGTTTGCCGTATTATAGTAGTTGAATGCAAGAGGGAAAAAGAATATTTCAGAGAGAAATAGCGCTGGGGTGAATAGATCGAACATACAGGAAAGAAAAGATCGGATATGGTTGGATAGGGCGAAGGAGAAATTCCAAAAGTAACGCACGCCGACCAAAATGAATTTTTACGATATTTACTTTAAAGTTTGCTTCGCCCTGGTAACTTGTTCCAATTTCTTTCTCCCTATCTCTCTCTTTCTCTCTGTCTGTTTTTCATCCCCTCGCCACCTATTCACATATACCCTTATCTTTTTCCCTTATTTCATTCCTCCGCCAGTTGGAAACATCGTTAACTTTCAAACCAAGTTTTCCGAAACGATCTTGCCAACGTTATATGTTTATGCAACAATAAGAAGCAAATCCTATCTGCCTCGTATTTGAACATCGAGAAATTCTTACCGTTGCGTCTGGGCAAATTTGTCGAACGAACCGCATTACTACGCACGAGATAATTGAACTCTTTTTTTTTTTTGAAGAAGAAGAAGAAATCTTCACAACAACCTATTACTTTTAAGGGTTGTGTGAGCTCAAATAAAAATTTCCACTGTGCTGCAAATTTACATTACCCATGTACAAACAAATTTGTGCAATCGGAAAAAGAAAAACATGGTTCGTGCAGGTGGATCGCAAGTAAAGAACGAAACTTGCCGTCCAGTTTGGAGCGAAAGAAAAAATATTGAAATTATTTTTCTTGTGACGCAATAACTATCCAAATTGGAATATTCAAGTTTGACAGATAGGTTTACACGAGGAAATTTTTCATGAAAGCTTTGATTAATGAGATTTATTCAAAAAAAAAAAAAAAAAACGACTTTGAAATATGTAGTGAAGATGTTTACTGAATTTCAATTTTTTCTCTGCACATTTTTCAAAAACCTTTTATTATTGTTGAATACTACAAAACTCAATGTCTTTTTACTTTTTTATATTCTCACAGCCACTGCAAAACATTGTCGAGAAAAAAGTCGGAAAAAATAGCACCTATACGAAGAAAAGTCAACTCGCTTCAAAACTTGAAGAGATCAAGTTTTCTCTATATTTTCCGAAATTTTTTTTTCCAACAATGTTTCAACGACTCAACGATTGAAATTTCTCATTCATTGTATTTCCACGAAAGACGTACACGCCGCGATATTGGCGTGTCTGTTTGCACGACTCCACCAGACATCCATGGGCACATTGGAACAGCTGACAGAATTCGCGCTCCAGAGCAAACATCGACAGCATCCTGTAGCGCGAACCATCCCGATAACTTTGCGCTACAGTTAATTTTCTCTCTCCAGCATCTCTAATCATCTCCCCGCTCTTGCTCCTTCCCATTGGTCGTATAATCGTGTGAGGGAAACTGGCTCGTTCTAATCACGATCATTCGCACGGCTCATTGTCATCAATGTTGATCGATTAAACAAGGACGGTTATCGCGAGTTTCATTTGCCAATGAGACGACAGTCGATAGAGAAAACAGACAGAGAGAGAGAGAGAGAGATGAGAGAGTCAGAAAGCACAACCCTCGCGTTTCAACGAGTTTTGTCCCAGCTGGTTTTCCCGTTCAGCGAACGTCCGAATAATTCCACGCATCATCATTGCCAAGTGGACAGAATGAGCAGGACCAGTAGAGAGGCAAAGCTCCGAGGCCAAAATTTCATCAGAAGTTGTGTAACACGGATGTTACGGAGACGACGACCGTAACCATAGGCGTTCCGACACTAGCGGCGGGGGGCTCTCTTGTCGAGCGTCTAATTATCGCGCGTGCCTAATTTCAAGGCAGCAACGTTGAAAACCCCCTAACCGTAACTAACGCCGATAGGTAAACGCTATTAATCCACGGACTGCGACTTGCGGTAATCGGTGGTACATGGCCTTGGATATATAGGGTTGAACACCAAGTCGCACCATCAACCTCTGTATGAGCACGAACAGCAATGGTATAACCGTTACCAGTTGGACCAGAACCATTCGGTTCCCATTCCAACGAGAGTGCGTTTCGTCCTTTTCCATCCCCCTTACCGAATTACCCCCTCATCGGGATCATGCGATTTTGGCACGGCCAAGAGCCAGCCCCGATGATTAACTCCCTTCCATTCTACGTTCGCGTCCCTCCGAAATTCCAACGAGCGTAAAATTGGGCCGAAACCATTCTCCGATTCGTCCCTCGTGACTGCCTGTCCGGCTAATATCGGCACCCGTCGACCTTCGCCGCGATAAAAGCGGTGGGCTGTTTTTGAAATGTTTTTCGGCGTTCGATTCGTGTTTCCATTCCTTTTCCGTTTGTTTGGGAATCTTTTACATCCGCCGGGATGTTCCATAGAACTCTCCGTTTGAATAGGTTTGGCAGAGTGCATTGCAGGTTTATTCATTTTTTTCATTATCAACGACGTCATTGGGCGAAAATTTCAATCGTGTAATACACTGTATCGCTTCAAGGGAGGAATAATACGGGTTACTTTTTGTTTGGCAAAAATGGCGGCCACTCCGGAATTGAAGGTTCATTAATTTGCGGTAGACTTGACTGACTGATCAACATTCGCGGATGATGGGTCGCTTTTGAATAGCCGCATCAGCGAATTTTCATGCAAAACGCTTATTGGATTGCTTTCAAATAAATTGAAAGAATACACAAGCACGGAGAGCGAGCTTTCAATTTTAATTGCGAATCGCGCTGGCAAGCACAGTTCGTTTGTAACAAATAAACTTATACCACTCGCGATAATTATTTTCACGAGGCTCTTTTGCGGTGGGAAAAAAACGAATATTTCGTCATCATGAAAAAATTGGAGACTTTTTTTTAAATAGCTTTGACGAATCCAAGTTTCGATTAATCGGAAGTCTGTGGCCTGCCGATTTTTATTTGGAACTTCGAGTCAATGAAACAAAATTTTATAAGCATAATATTGCCGAAATTTTCAGTCTTGAATAAACATTTCGGACGAAACTTTTGAGAATAACATTTTTCATCACGGTTATTTGCATTTATCGATGGAAAAAAAAATGAAGCTCCAAAATGAAAGCGAGTGTCTAGTGAGTATTTATTATCAGTGATGGATAATATTGATTGAAAATAAAAATCCATCCCCTGAGAACTTAATTACTCTTAATTGAACGAAACTTCCTGCCCGGAGCGAATATTTGCATTCAGCATTTGAAAAATTGAATTTTCCCGGGCGGTTATCGGTACTTATCGAAGTCTCCCGGGTTTATTTCTTTAATGACAAATTTAATTATCACCAGCTGCAAACATAAATTAATGATGAAAAATGTGTCGTCTTTTTTGTAATTACTCGCTCGTGTTCGAGACATCTTGAAAATTCGCTCAAGCGACGTTTTCTCAATATCCTATGAAGGCAGTGCGCAGTTACATCCTGTTTCCTCTTTCCACCTGAAACCAGTCGGTTCTATTCATACGTCAACAAAAGGTTTCATCGATCCTTTCGGTAGCATTGCTGTAACCCCCTAACGAACCCTATTTACATCTGAAAGGTATGCCAATTACCTGTAGCCGCGTTTTACCCTGTCGAGTCGTTCTCTATATGCATTTTGCACCCATCTGTTTCTCCCTTCCTCATGCAGGTTTCATCATTTCTGCCTCGGTCGTTCGACCATTTTTCACCGTCATATACGTACAAGTTTTTCCTCCCACAGACTCATGGTTCACGCTTGCATATTCTCCACCAACCTCCGACATCCGTCCTGTCGAGGTCCGCACCCTCGTTTGCATCCCTTCTTTCGTTAAAAAGAAGGGTTGAGCTTCAACGTTGCGTTCCTTGTTCCATTGCATCCCCGAGGGTCACCTGCATGTCCGCTGGACCACTCGTTACATCTACGAAAGATTGAATAACATGATTTTTTTGTCTATTCAAGTAATAAGGGATGCTTTTTCCTTCTTTTTCAAATCGCAGCTCTCCACCCGCAATCACCATTGACATTATTCGCAGCTCCGGCCAGTGAGTGTCAATGGAACGTGAATTTTCGTAAAAATTCACGTCTCAGAGATCGTCCGTTGTTTGAATCCAATAGCGACAAAGAGGTCGCGACGGACACACCCCAATTATGGTACCCGTGAGATTTTTACTTTAAGGCCTTTGGGATTCATGAGCTTAATCGTACACTTCAAAACATTCGGCTCTCCTTGATTGATAAAATCAGGATTTTTACAAAATTAAAAAACGCTCGTTGCTATTTGAAGCTTTAGCCAGTGAAAACGTGAATTTTCGTAAAAATTTCGATATTTCGTTATCTCAGAGGAGGTTCAAAGTTTGTATTCAACAGCGTCAAAAAGCGCCAACAGCTGCTCGGTGGGACTTTCGCCTCGAGAACTTTTTAATACCACGGTTTCATTATACTTTCACGCGCGAAAGCGTCGTTCCAGCTCTTCAGGATTTTGATATAAAAAAAAAGCATTTTTTCGGAATTGAAACTGACATTGTTTACCGAAAGTCTTTGTCGCACGTGTGTACCTCGTTATCGTCGTTCCTGGCATTTAATTCTTCAGGTTGCTTTACACAGTCGGGTAAACGGTGTGGAATAACTGCTTTGATACGTATAAATAATGTTCCGACGTGGAGGGCCCAGTGTTGGTCTCGCCTCTATCGTTAAGCATGACTCCTCCTTCAACAGCACGCCGTCGGTTGCTCCTGTCGACCGTGCCGGTTCTCTTTCATCTCTCCTCCGCGTACCTTCGTTAGATTCGCTCGTCTCACCCGTAATAATATTTCTCCGTAGGGTTCTCGACGCTCGACGGCAGACTGTTTTAATTAATCAACGTCGAATTAACGTTTAAGCAGCACCGAGGGAGAGAAAACACTCGAGTGTAACCTGTCGCGACGCATTCCTAAATTTGGGACCAAGGACCTCTGAACAATACACAAACACATCTGCAAATAAGCGCAGAGTCCTTTTTTTACCCTACCGAGGTATTTCCTCGTTACGTCAATTACTCCGCGATGTGTCCGCGTGTATTTCGAATCGCTCATCACCAGAAATTTTTTTGAAAACGACCATAGTTCCCGCAACGAGTCTTCGGTGTATCCCAAGGTCGACTAATCGTTTGAGTGTCCTTGAACGTTCAAAATAACCTTGACTCCAATAATATCCGCAAAAATCGACAATCGTTCGATGCTTCTATCCGGAAACGCCATTCGAGACATTTCCGCTGAAGAATCTCCGGTTGACAATCTATCTTTGGCCTTGGAAGATTGCGATCAATGATTCGTCGGATCGTCACTCGGAAAATCGAAAAGAAATTGTTCAAATTTCGATTTATATGCTCTGGAAGGTCATTCACGTTTTTGCTACCCCGTTTTCCTCGTGTTATCACGTGATGAAACGAGGAAGGTGGACCGTGAGCAGCCCTTTCCGCACGTCCACTAACCCCAAAGCGGAACTAATGTCTCTCTAATTTGAAAATAATTGGGGACCAACCCCTGGTTCTCTCGTTTACACCTGGTGGAGGATGCGACGGCTATGTGGCTCGTACTATGCAGCATATACATACACATATATATTCTTGCTCTTACGTGCAGTCAGTGCTCTCTCAGCTACGGGTCGTTCATGGGACATCCCTTTAATTTGGCCTCGTTTGCCCGAAACCCTTGAACTCTCCAGCCTCCCACAGCCTCTCGACGGAGATCCAAAGTTAACCGATCTAGCTACAGTTTCTCGAGGAATATATACATGTATGCCTAGCACTTTGACGAGGTAACAAGGGAGATACCACAAATCGAGGGAAGATTAGTCGATCGATTATGAAAATTAAAAAAAAATGGACACCAGCATCCAAAAGTTTCAGGACACGGATTCCGCAGTGCTGCTGAAAACGAGCTTTTATTTAGTACGAGGCGTCGAAAAGATCCTCATGACGTTTTTACATAGACTTTTTTTATCGTAAATTCCCCCCATCGGCACGTTTGACTCGCAAAAATCTGTTGTTATTCCGATTTTTGTGTGTATATATTGCTTATCGTTCAGGGAACAATGAGATAAATTTTTGGGTACGTTTTAACTGTCGAAATGTCAAAGAGCTAAAAGAAAACAAATTCTCGTGTCTAACGAAAATTTGTTAAATAATGTTTGCGTGAAGAATTCTTGAAAAATGGTTGTATAATAGCGAGGGTTGAATCGCACAGGTGATACCAAAGAGACAAGTAGATAACAGAGATCGTAATTAGATGTATGGTACGTGCAGCAGAATGAGCCTGAATAGTCGCAGTAAAGAGGGTTAAACATTGCCACTCGCGTCTGCGAAAATTAGCATCACTCGAAGCCTCCTCGCAAGTTTACGGTGAAAAAAACACGACGCGTTCAAGTGCCCGGATGTACGAAGCAAAATGTATACACCGAGATGGACGCGAGTACGACGACGATGAAAAAAAGCGACGTAAATTAACGCGAGCAACTTTTGTACGAAGGTACTTGCTTAAGAACTGCTAATGGGAGACACACCGGAAAGCTCCACTAATTGCTGAAACCTCACGGTACAAAAAATAAATAGGAAAAATGATACATTCAACGAGAGAGCAGCTTGGTCGTTGTCTTGCGAAAGTGCTTTCTTGGAGATGGCAGCAGAAATTTGCAATACATTTTTTGCGATTGTTTTGCTACTTTTTAGAAGATTTTATTCCGAATTGCGAATGAATATATCGTGGAAGTTTTTGGAAAAATGTTGATCACTTACTTTTGGAGATGTGATACATTATGTATATTCATAAAAAATGGAAATTGTAAGCAATCTAGAGTAATATACGTCCTACGAATTACACAAGTTTTCGCTCATCGTCTGGTGAGGTCAATTTTTATTAAAAAAATAAACAGCCTTTTCCCTGGAGGGGTGAATATTTTTCAAAATTTTGTCGTACGATTTGGAAATCAATTTTAACGAAATAAATCGTGGACAAATTGTATAAATGACAGAGAATTTAAAAATCGTACTTTTTCGATACGCCGATGCGAGTGCAAAATGTTTCATACCTTCTGCGTCTGTACGAGCAGATTTTTCCACTAACAGTCCGAGTCGTACTGGCGGCAACCACTTCGTAATATTAGAAGCGATACCCGGACATCGAGGGGGTATTTTCCTCTGATAATATGATGCGAACTAGGGGTGAGTATGGGGTTAAAGGGTTATTGGTCGTGCGCGTAGTGAGATTTGTTCGTCCGAAGTGGAGTGTACGAGAAACGTACGCGGAATATTCTACAAACAGTGGCAGGCTACGCTGTGGATAAATTCCGGAAGAGATGAAACACTTTACGTCAGATGTGGTTCAAAATTAGTACCCAGTCTCAGGATAATCCAACAATCTTTTGCAAATTCTTTCTCCCACTTTTTCCTCATGCTACAATTGATTTTTTGATTTTTTCAAATAAAAACATGAATTCCCAATATCACAAGAAATCTTTCCTCAGTTTGCGCCTATAATAATTAGAAAAAACTTTCGACATACAAAAATAGTATAATTTCAACAAGTTACTTTCAAATTTTTAAGAGAAGTCATTAATATTTGCGATCTTGTCGGTGATCTTCCGAAGATTCTCGAAAAAATCAAGGTCACGGTGATCACTTTTTCTCATTTTTATCCACCAAAGTCCTTCGATCAACGATGAGATACTTGTGTAAAAAAAAACTTGTCAAAATTTAGCGAACACTCTACTCTGTGTGGTCCTTGAGAAATATCCTCATCACTGACTTTGAAAACCACTTGATCCTCGTCTACAAAAATGTACTTCAAAATCGAAATTCAGACGGAAAGCTTCAAGATGCTGTATTTCCAGAAAACGTGGAAAAAAACTCGATTATTTCGAAATGCAAAATGCAAAAATCCCCTTAAAAGTGTAAAAAAGCTTAATCGGGGAGTAACCGTGACGATTTTTTCTTGAGACCAGCAGCGATCCCACGGGACTGCCGTACCATTGCGCGAAATTGTCGAGAATATCAAAGCTACAGGCACATTCGCAATTTTACAAGCCTCATCCCTCTCTCGTTCTCTGGCCATTCATAGTTATTCAGGGGGAGATTCACTCTGGTCGTTCTCTCCTAAACGCAGCCCCACCATTACCGGACAATACGAATCGTCCTCCGGACCATTTTAGCGAAAGAGGCAAAGAGGTATTATAGTACCGGCATACGTGTTAAGGTACGGAAGGACAAGGATGAAAAGCTAGTAAAATTGGTCTCGGGGATGAAAGAAAAAACGAGGGAAAAAAAAACGTTGAGAGTAAAATTGCTCGATGCATCAAAGATATATGGTTTCGTGCTCTCGTTTTATTGCGTGGACTTTGTCTTTCATCGATGGACCAACGGTCCGATTCAGCTTCACCCACGCTATCATTGCGATTCGATGCTGAACGTTCGAGCCTCAAATTCATACAACTTCGAAAACTCTTATACTTCGTTTAAGGATTTTCCCAGAGGCATTTTTCCTAATGGACCAAGGAAAATTCTGCTACAGCCATCGAATCTTTGTCCAGCCTTGGACGGCCATTTCCAAGAGTACACGAATTGAATGTTTCTCCATCAGGCTCCACCCCGAGGATCCTTTTATTCACGCAGACATTTGCTGGTCGTTGAGCGAGTATTTTTCAATAAGTTTGTGCATGGTTTTCTAATTTTATTTTTTTCATTTATTAATAACTTTCAACGTTGAGAACGAAACATGACGGGGCGAGAAGGTTATAACCTTTTCACCCTGTAATCGGAGCAATAAAAACTGTAATATAATTTTTAAGGCAGTTTCGTCTCTGGCCAGTCATAGTAAAAAGTTATCTTACTTAAAAAGGTTAATGTAAAAATATTTCATAGTTTGTAGGGCATTCGAAAAATATTACACGAAACGCATTTTTCATCTATTATATTATAATAATAAGAAATGGGTAGTCGCGCTCACACGCGCGATCGCACGATTGCACTCCAGCGCTTTCATTTTTTACGTAATTTACTCTGCGAAAATCCGGTAACTGTCAAATTTAAGCAAAAACAAAACATACGCGTGCAAGTGAAATTAATTTTCAACTTTTCAATCTATCCGATCGAAAATTCCCCGCTGATCACGAAACCTACCGACTTTTTTCCGAAAGCTCAATATTTCAATGAAAAAATAGTAATTAACTGATAAATTTCTCGCCATTTTGTGCCACATTGAGTTGGTTCTCTAAAATGTTTGCCATTTTTTTTCGTTTGAAATATACACTCTACTTGCGCTTATTCTCTTCGCGATTGTTGAGGCTTCAAAATGCCGTTTTGTTCATCAAGATATTTTTTCTTTTTCGATTTCTGACAGATTTTTAAAGACGGACCTTTGATTTTTGCAAATTTTTCCATACATACCCTTTTGCGTTTTTTAAAGATTTTTCAACATCGATTTTGCGGGTGAATAAATTTAGCTATCGACATTTAACATTCACCATCTTTTAAGTCTACTTGAGGGCTTTTCACAACACCCCCGATAAATCTATGTAGCGTGATTTAAAGCGTGGTAACGGCTTTCTGAAATTTCGGCTTCTCGACGATTCTGGAAAAGTGGGCAAAAATGATTAAAAAATGTTTAGCGAATTTTCGATAATTTAACAGCCTGTTCAATTGCAAATTCTTCGCCGGTTTTTCGCGAAAACTCGTAATTTCAGTGAGAAAACGCAAAAAAACAGTCGAATTCAAACAAAAACAAGACTTACACGCACAACAGAAAGCAAAGGTATCTCCGCTGTTTTTTCCGGGTTTTCCGATTCTAACTTTTTTTTACGCTCTCTGTAGCGCTTTTCTATTTCTCTCTTCTTCGCCCGTCTCTCCGCTTTTTTTTCCGGATTTTCCGATTCTAACTTTCTTTGGCGCTCTCTATAGCACTTATCCCTTTCTCTCTTCTTCGCCCGTCTCTCCGCTGTTTTTTCCGGGTTTTCCGATTCTAACTTTTTTTGGCGCTCTCTGTAGTGCTTTCTCGTTTCTCTCTTTTTTGCCCGTCTCTCCGCTTTTTTTTCCGGGTTTTCCGATTCTAACTTTTTTTGGCGCTTTCTGTAGCACTTATCCCTTTCTCTCTTCTCCGCCCGTCTCTCCGCTATTTTTTCCGGGTTTTCCGATTCTAACTTTTTTCGGCGCTCTCTGTAGCGCTTTTCCGTTTCTCTCTCTTTTGCCCGTCTCTCCGCTCTTTTTTCCGGGTTTCCCGATTCTAACTTTTTTCGGCGCTCTTTGTAGCGCTTTTTCGTTTCTCTCTCTTTTGCCCGTCTCTCCGCTGTTTTTTCCGGGTTTCCCGATTCTAACTTTTTTCGGCGCTCTTTGTAGCGCTTTTTCGTTTCTCTCTCTTTTGCCCGTCTCTCCGCTGTTTTTTCCGGGTTTGCCGATTCTAACTTTTTTTGGCGCTCTCTGTAGCGCGCAACTCTTTCTCTCACCTTCGCCCGTCTCTCCGCTGTTTTTTCCGGGTTTTCCGATTCTAACTTTTTTCGGCGCTCTTTTCCGCGGTTTTCCAATTCCAACCGTTCTTGGCGCATTGGCATATTTTCTTCTACAATAAACACGACACTTTCCATCGTGCCGTCTTCTGCCTTTATCGCTCTTTGGACCATTGTAGTTGAATATGACATCTGTTTGTATTGTCGATTTACTGATGCCTCTGTCGACTCTTCAACCATGATGAAGACAACACCCTCCGAGATGGGGTTTTCTTCTTTTACTGGCCTTAGGAACTCTCCGGCAGAAAACGGCATCGCTTCGTCCCATTGATTGTCCGATATCTGATCCGCCTCTTCCTTTACAATGACGAGGAGACTCTCCGATGTGTCCCCTTCTACCCCCCCTGTAAGTCCCATCTTCGAAGTATCGGTGTCACCCGTTGGTGAGGATTCTCGAATTGGCTCGCTAGAGGTCTTAACTTGCCTTAAAACGCGTCGCTTCAACGGTCTCTCAGCAAACTGATAATAGGTCAGAATCGATATTTACATTAGCATTGAGCACAATCAAGAGTTACCCTTATCTGTGTAACGTTAGCCCAGCCATTTTGTTTTTCTCAAAAAACAAAGATTGTGCTGAATTGTACTCGGTTTGTGCTGATTTGTGCACAAAACAAAGTTACAAAATATTGATAAACGAAAAAGTTATGGACAATCGAAAAAATAAAAAATAGCCCATCCATTTTATCCGATATCATAAACGAAAGTTGTGCTGAATTGTGCTCGATTTATGCTGAGTTGTGCCGCAAACAAAGTTAAAAAATTTCACTAAACAGAAAAGTTATAAACAAAGATTCTTTTTTTTCCCCGTACTATCTTTTTTTTTCTAGAAACGAAAGTTGTGCTGACATTTTTTTTTCTGTTTGCGGCACAACTCAGCACAAGCCGAGCACAATTCAACACACCTTCTTTTTTGAGTAAAAAAAAAGATAGCAGTAAGGATTTTTGTTTATAGACATTTTTTAATTTTATTTCGCGGCACAACTCAGCACGAACCGAGCACAATCCAGCACAACTTTCGTTTTTCGAAAAAAAAAAAAACATAACAGCTGGGCTAACTTCACACGCACGTTACCCTTTCATCACAAACAATAATTGGATTTGCATTTCTTTAACATTTACCTGCTGTGCTGAAACGCGCTTTCCTCGGATTTCTTGGCTGCCTCGCGTGAATTCTTGCTGCGCTGAACAAACTATCACAATACCGAGAACGATTAAATAAATGACAACGACACACTGATACCTCGTCATAACTACGGTCAACTATGAAAACAGTTTTTAATTATTTTCGACTGAGACTTCCGTAAGACTTTATTTCAATATCTCCACGAAATATCGAAGTCGGAAAATAAGCCAAGTACGTGTCGCTGAAGACAAAAACGCTGGCTTTCAACTGCGCGGTTATAGTCCAGGGTTGACTATTTATACCTTTATCTTTTTGAATGTTCGATTTGAAAATGGATTTTCGACACATGCGGCAATGAGATAAGGAAATTGTACAATAAAAGTATTCATTTGCGCATTAGGTAATTTCATGTGCCTACGTGATCGATAAATTCTGACAATATTTGACGATCTTCGAGTATTCCATGAAACATCTTTTATGGAATTCTGTATCTATCTAGTCTCGTTTCTCGACCGAAAAATATGTATTTTTTGTGGAATTATTTTACTTTTCATTTGCTGTGTGTTTCACCTACCGAGTTCTTTGCACGTGTCGACGTTACGTAACCACTGGTAGCACCTTGATAATATTTCTACCAATGCTGATGAGTGAAGCTGATCAAACAGTCGATATTTCGTGAGAAAAACAGTCTTTACACAAAAAGACGATAAGAGCACTTACGCGTGTGATCTATAAATAACGTTGAAGAATAATGGAAAACAGATATACTTGTCGCGTACGAAATAAATTTCAAAAAGCACGTAGTAGAGAATACAATTTTTCTAGAAGTTCAAGCAAACTATATGTCCTCATTAACTTTTTATTATAAAGATTTTATCGTTTCTTGTTATTGTTATTATTAGTATTATTAAGATCATTTCATTTTTTATAATCTGTTATACAGGGCCTCGCGAAATTGAATGTCAATTTAGACTAAGATAGGGGATGAAATTCCGAGTCGAAAGATGTGTATTAAATATCGTCGAGAAAGTTGCAAAATCATCGGGAAAAAGGTTTCACCATAAAAGTGCGATATATTTGATGAAGGAAATTTCTGAAACTGAACTTGCCCGAAAAAAGAAACATTATTGTTTTCTCCTGTTGTACATATTTCTTTTACTTGTATCAATGAAAATAACGATCACGAACGGAATCAAAAGCCGTACGTTTTCGTAAGGAGGATCTCGTTAAATCGCGAGTTTGCAGGAACTTCAACCCCCTCGTACAAGGGGATGGGTTAGTTCTAAAGGAAGACCTCGTCCATTTTGAATCGAACATCCTAGCTGTTTTCCATTCTCGATGGTCTGGCAATTCCGGTGTAACACAGAATAAGCATAAAAGTAATATCCCATGGCTTTCTTTAGCCATGAAAGAGCAGGGATGGATGTATGGGGCGAGGAGGTAATTGCATTACATTATTAGAACATCGGAATACAATTTTGCGAGGTTATATTCCTCCAGTGATATCCGGCTAGGCAGGAGTCTCGTCTGATTCGATGTACCCTCGAGGCTTCGAATTATTATCGACTTGGAAAATCGAAGCCTCCGCAGCATTCGCGGAAAGTTCCGAAGCTGAAAAGCTCTTTTCTCCTTCAATTTCTCGTTTGCTCGTGCGGTGTAAGTATATTCTCGATTTCATTAGCCACTCATCCTGCAGTACCGAGCCCTCTTCTTCTTTTCCTTCTTCTTCTTCTTCTTCTTATTCTCTCCTTATTCCGTGCTTTTTCTCTCGCTCTCCCCTTTCCACCCTTAACCCCCGGGACTGCCAAAGCCCTCCTCATATTACCGACCATTCATATTTTTCCATTCCATTCAATCCGTCTTTTCATACGTCTTACCTGAACTCGATACCCAAGGAAATGTAATGAATTCATAACAGACACCCTCGAGACTTCATCTCACAATTGCCAACGAATGAGAATGTTATATTCGTTGATAAATTCAAGAGTTTCGCGTAACGATGGTTTTCAAGATGGAGGAATCCCGACTCGAATCGATGATCGATCGTTGATATCGCGAAAATGAAATATTGGTCATCGAAGTTCCGTATCCAGCCCAATTTCTTCGTATCACGAAAAATGCGTTAAAATGCATTAATTGTGAAAATTAAACTTTATATTCAATTTCACATTTTATTAAAATAATAATGCGTCACGTCATCGATCATTTTTTCAGAATTTTATGTCTTTGTTTTTTCGTCGTTAGTGTTTTTCCTAAGCACATTTTCGAACGGCGGGAAGAATCATTTTGTAAAATTGTACATTTTCACGCTACCTTCGGAAATTTTTTTTCTAATCCTGAAAAAAAAAATTATAACGCGCCAAAATCCCTACGAACTTTGTCGTGCATTTCCGGGCTGGTATTCATTGTCTCTCACACCCTCGTGGGTTCCTGAGAAGGGTCGAAAAATTCGGTATCCTCCGTATACAACAGTACTACGAACCTTCCAAATATCTGATCTTTCCGCGCGGAGCCCGAGAGGGATCTCTCGGAAACCTCGAAAGTTGCGATTTTCCTCGGCATTCTCACCGACGCTTCAATGACGGATGAAAAGATAAAAATGAAGATGGGCCAAGAGCGGAGAGGGCGCATCGCGGGTTTCGCGGATTAATGTAATATCCTTTTATTCGTGGTTGTGTCTCGCGCAAGTTAAAATTGGCTTGGCGCGGGGCTTTCAGAAAAAGACTGCATTCACAGGAGCTGAAAAAGCTTATGATTTTGAAACGTTAACACGAAATAAACAATAAAAATTGGGAAGACAATTCCGAGGGGCTGTTTTATTTAGCAATATTTCAAATTATTCAGCAACAAAAACGTTATAAACATTTATAAGTAAATTCTCTCGAAACTCTTATTCAATGACTGTCGCAAAAAATTTATATTGGTAATGATTTTCATGTATTTACAATGGTTGAACAAGATAATTTCTGCCAAAAAAAGAAAAAAAATCAGTATCGAGAATTTCGCTCTCATAGTGATGCTACAAAAATTAGAAAAGAAAAAAAAGATTAAAAAGTACAAACACATTTGTCACAGAACTAATAACTTCCGAGAATTAAGAAACCAATGTAGTACGTAAAGATAAGACAGTTTGTGAGTATTTCCAGACATTTTTTTCCACAAGTATCGTCTCGTCAGCCCGAAACTTTTGTTTTATTGAGCTGTGACCTGCATACATAATGACAAAAATATTAAATCAATTCGACAAATGAACGAAACGTTTTTTAGAAAATTGCTGAAATCTTCGGAAAATATTACCATCAAGAGAGACAATTTCGAGCATCTTTTGTTCTCGAATGTTCTCTCTTTTTCGGTCCACTTCCCCCACGAAGTCCCGTTAAAACTACAGACCCTGGTACGACCAAAGAATATGTATTTTTGGTGGTATTATTTTACTTTTCATTCGCCGTGTGTTTACCTACCGAATTCTTTGCCCGTGTCGACGTTACCCGACCACTGGTAGCCCATTGATAATATTTCTACCAGTGCTGATGAGTAAAGCTGATCAAATAATCGATATTTCATGAGAAAAACAGTTTTTACACAAAAAGACGATAAGAGCATTTGCGCGTGTGATCTATAAATAACGTTGAAGAATAATGGAAAACAGATATACTTGTCGCGTACGAAATAAATTTCAAAAAGCACGTAGCAGAGAATATCATTTTTTTTAAAGTTCAAGCGCTCCTAATTTTTCTCGATTACGGCACGTGTTGAACGAATTTTATATTCCAGGACAATTTTCAACTCACCGTCGATAGAAAAATAACAGCATCTTTGGGGTCTCAAAATTATCAAAAATTAATTTCTTTCGAACCTCAACAAGTCATGATCTTTTTTCATCACGGTAGAGTTTGAGAAAATCCAATTCTTTCATGAAGGAAAAAACATCGAATTTTTCGTAACACAGATAATGATTTTTCTCTGGCAAAATCCGTTTACGTTTTACAAAAAAAAATATATCCTTTTTATTCCTTCTCATAAAAAGTTGATGAGGAGATACAGTTCGAAAATATTGAAATATCGAAATATCGCATGCATTGTTGTCGTTTTATTCGTTCTGTGATTGGTCGGTGATGAGCGAAGACGCGAAATTAATGCGAGACTCGGTTCGCGCGACTTATTCTATTCCGACAGTTGTCAGATTGTGTCAGGCCATTAATATTTATTAATCAATCACTTTTACCGAACGTTTATTGAAAAATTGCCGAAATCTTCGGAAAATATTACCATCAAGAGAGACAATTTCGAGCTTCTCTGTCGAACGTTCTCTCTTTTTCGGTCCAGTTCCCCCATGAGGTCCCGTTAAAACTACAGACCCTGGTGGTGGCAAAGCCAAGCCTTACCCACCGTAACCGCGGTCACCACTACCAACCATTACCATTAGGAATGGGCACTTGTACCGCTGGATGATGCTCGCAGCATCCGTCCAACCGAGCGCAGCGAGCCACTATCTTCCAACTGCAGTTACGACTGCACAAAGGTTATAATGCATGCCATTGTTGGTTGCAGTCCAGGGAGAACAACCGAGGGGGATTGGGACGACTCTGCGTGGTGCTCTTAGTGAGGAGACAACAGTAGCGAGGTTTAAAACGTCGAGCAAAGAGAGTGAGATTGAAAAAAAAAACAATTGGATACTGTCGGAAGATAAAAAAACACTTTCGAGGGTGAATCGAGGACAGATTGTTTAATTGTTCATTTTAATCGCCCGTTTCCTCATTCAATTAATTTTATTCCAGTCAATCGGTCCTCGGATTATTTGTTCTTTTATTTACTGTTAATTTTTCATGCGAAAATAATAATGATTGTTTCGTACGATGAGGGAAGAGGAATTAAGGACGTACGACACGGAAGATATTTCGATAACAAATACGATTATTTTGGATAACAACGATGCTTAGTAGTTATAAACAAATTGTTGGAATGAAAAAACTTGGAAAATATCACGAAAAGTTGTTTTGTTCGCTTGAGTTTTTCACAAATCTATCGGTATTTTGAAATTCTATTTTTCCAAATTTTGTTCGTGACAGCACGAACGAATTCGAGACTCAAACGAGTCGGAAATTCCTCGAGGGAAAATTAACGCGAAATAAAAGAACGTTTTCTGCATTTTTTTTTAACAATTCGTTAATTACATTCAAAAATTGTTTGTTTTTCGAAATTACTGTGCTCGCTATCTCGCGGCCGATTAATTATTTCATATTTCCACGGGATTGCCCAGTACTCCAAGATCTAATTCCGTTTTATTGCTGCTGCGTTAACGTCGACCCATACGTTCTTTACAATTTGAGGTAATTATCCCTTCAATCAAACTTTGAGGGATTGAACTTGTTTTTAAGGGATGAAAATTTCCCAGCTGAACCACGTGAGATAAAATTCTGTGCTGCACATTGCATTAATTTTCGAAAAAAAATGAAGTCCGCGATGCGGATAAATATACAGTGTTTCATGGATAAAAAAAGATCCGGTTTTCTTTGGAACATTAAGGTGGTTGAAACCAACGGTATAACGAGAATTCAAAGCAGAATGGGCGCAAAGGAACCGCTGAATAAGCGATCTCGTTAGGGGCGCCGGTCGTGGCAGCGAAGCTTTAAATTTTCATGCTCTCGTGAACCGATGAACCGAGAGCGGTTTATTACAGACGAGGACATAGATATAGGGGTGTTTGGGCTTCAAAGCGCCGCCGCGAGGTAAAGATCAGCAGCTCGAAAGATTTGACAAATAATTTTTCTACACGAATTCAAAAATCAATTGACCTTCGAAATGTCTGCTTTCGACCTGACTTGGAAGTTTCGACAAATTTGAAGATTTTCGCAAATCAGTCTTTGGTAAAATTAGCAAAAATCGTTGTTATGATAAAAATACAAACACACGCAGATAAATATCTGTTTATATATGTATATATGTTTTTTATCATGAACTTTCGATAATTTTCTCATCAATGATGAAAGTTCGCATTATGAGTAAACACCAAACATATTACCTGTCATAAATTCTATGCACTTTATAAATCAAATATTAGGAACGTATATAAACGTATTAAACAGAGCCAGGAACAATAAAAATACATGTACATGAAACAAAAATCCCTTTCCATTGTTTTTTCGGATACCTCCGTCGTCAAATGGTGAGGTTCGGATTTTCATTCCTCCGGTAGGTCTGTACTTCTTTCTCAATAGAAAATAAAGTAGCGATTGTGGTAACTATTGCAACGATCGGACATACTTATAGAAGCTTTTTGTATTCCGATTCTCATATTATGCACATATATACACATATTGTTCAGCCAACGAGAATCAATGCAAGCAACCTCGGATATTATGGACGAGAGATAGAAGGAGAGAAGGGAAGACAAGGGAGGGGAAAAAGAAAGTGCGAGAGGGGATGAAAAGCTCTGGCTTTTAAACGGATGGAAGGAGAGATATATCTCAGTGATAGCTTGAGGAAGGAACAGCGACTCTTTCTGTCTTCCTCTCTGCCCCTCTTCTTCTGGCTCCTCTAGATTTTCTCGTGGTAAAACTCGACATACCTAACCTAGGTTGAAGTTTGTCCTGCTTCGGGACTTGGTGATTTATTCAGCCTACTTTGCGTTCATCGTTCGCCCCTTGCGACTCGTACCCATCCGCACTACGACGCCATGTGAGATCTCACTGTACAGCAATTTATTTATTCACATCGATGTATGCATGTGAAAAGACAATTGGACGTTTGCGTGCAAATGCGCGAGCTCACGAGCAGCAGAATCACCACGAAATGAGGTCGTGAGTTGATAAGAAAAGGAACAAGAAAATAAATAAAGATAAGATACACATTCGGACTCGAATCAATTGATCAGGGCGACTTTTTGTCAAGTAATTATTAAGGGGCTTGGGATAGCAATTCGTCATTGTCTCCAATCGGTGATGACAATTTTCTGCCGCAATGTGCAGTCATTATTTTCTTAAAGTACGCAATTGGACGTGTACGTGTTGCATTAGCGAGGCTCGAGAGTCAAGCGTCGCCGGCACAAGTCCACTGTATCACGGAAGAACGTTACTTATTCTGGAATCTTGATAAATTGCAAGACGCTGCACTCTTTTCGCCTACCCGAAGCTTTTGTCGCTCCTTGCACCATTCCCTACTTTTTCTCCTTCTGCTATCTCCTTTTTACTCTATCTATTTTCATTCGTTCCATCTCCATTTTCCATTTCTCTCTTTCTCTCTCTGCCGAAGAAAGTCTTGCGCTAATGCACCGTCCAACTCTCACCCGGGGTTAGCATAATATGTTCCTGCATTCGATGCAGGCGAAACCGAGATAGAAACAGAAGAGCATTTCCGTGCCTGTGCTCGGTGCTCTGCACTTTGGCTACTCTGGAATACACCAGCAAAACCAAGCACTTAATTTCCTTGTACGACACACACTCACCGTTCTTCCCACAGTCCCTGCGCTTCTACGTCATTGTTGCCAGCTCCGGAACGGTATTCTTCCGATCTCACCTCGGTTTTCGCCGCTGGACATTTTTCATCTCATTCGTGACATCCTATAAAACTTCCGGTACCTTTGATCCAGTGTCAAATTGTGTCTTGACTCTTTCACCCGGCTTTGAAGGTACCAGCCGATATTCATGGATAATGGAAGCTGGATGCAGCTATCCTTTACGTACAGCAGGATTCACCATGAGGAATGCCGTAAACGGTATGGAATACAGCGAGCAAGATGGAACATTGCATTGCCGGTAATTCCAGCAATCCATCACGTAGCCGACATCATCCGGTCGTTGAGCTCCGGCACAGAGATTGCGGGATGTGAGGATTCTCCCCCTTTCTCTCTCTCTCTCTCTCTCTCGTGGCATGATGCAAACTACTCCTCACGATGATATATCCATCGGCACCTGTTAGACGACAGTGGCACCATGTCACACCAAGAGCAATCCCCCATTCCTCATCTTCCCGCCATTCCCGACACTCTGTGCCTTTCAAATTTAAAGGAAACTGCCCGGATTTTAAACACCCCTTTACCCATATGAATCGTCGAATGTTCCGGGGATGAACAGTGTTGTTTCCAAGTCAAAGAATTCGTAACCAAGATACAAGCGACGTGACATTCACGTTTTTACAAGACCCCATCATTTTGGCAAGCATCATTTGGAATGGTTATCTTGAGAATCGTTGTACCCAAAAACAAAACTGGAAATAAGTTGGTTAGGCACTTGAGAAACAGTCGGTAAGAAGCATAGCCAGAAGGTATTGTGACGGGAAAAATGATTGAAGGAATAATGAAAAAATCATTCGATCGTTCCTGAGATCTCACAGTTGTCTCCAATATCGCGAAGTCCTGGAATGATGCGAAAGATGGTAGACTCTCACGCGAAATGTGTCGGAGAAAAGGTTAAAACGGAAGCGCAGACCAATTTCGCGATACAGTCGTGCCCCGAATCCATAAACATTTCGTATTTTTATGAACATTTCATGAACATAAACAATCTTCTTGTAAGCGAAAGTGGCAAGTTACAGAAAGAGCGGTATGGAATCGGAAGAACAAGGAAGGCAAGAGTACCGCGTTAACGTGGAACGAGTTTAATGCGGAGAAACTCGATAAATTGGCTGGAGGAAGAGCAGGAAGTCAGGGGAACGGAGAAAACGATAGAGCGACTTCCACCAAGGTTATTTACGTACGCCCTTCCATTGGCCACTGCTGTTCCTCCACTACCGCCAGTGTCGTCTAGCCGCAATTGGGTTAGCATGGACTGTATGTAAGCTACAAACTTACCCCTCGCAACCAGACAACGGACAACATAGTCAGTCGAAGAGACGGAGGTTGAACCCGTCGCGGAAAAGCATGGTCCGAAGGGACTATGCTGGAGACCATAGCAGAGGTGTCAGATGGCGATAACTTTCAGTGGCAAAAGGAGCCAAAGATACTCCAGCTGGTTTCGTAGTCCAGCTGCAGAACTCATGAGGGCTTCTCGGATCGCTGACACGCCATGATTGGATGGTTCAGTTGATTGATCCAATCGACCGGATGTTACACAACCTGATCAGTAACATTTGTTCAATTTGACTGTTGGTACAATGCCCAAACGCCATGGAATCCAACTTCACCGTCAACTTCCAACTGTGGGTGCATCGCTGGACCAGCAGAGAAATGGGAATTGACATTGGATCTGTTCGATTTTTTGAACCTTCAGCGCGAAAATGATGACAAATGATCGTTAGGACACGGAATCGGGAGAAAAGTGTTTCCACTCCTTCCTCGCGCTCTGTCCAATTAAGCATGTATCCAATTGGCGCGGTTGGATCGTGACCAGGCGCAGTAACGTGTGGGATTTTTCGGAAAGCTTCGTAGAGGTTCTCGTGGAAATACGACCGCAAAATTGACGCGTTAACGCCCTGACGATGAGGAATGGGGTTCTAAAGGTGGGGGTTTTAAGCGAAATCGCGTTTCGAGCTTCGTTTCTCGGTGTTGGCCAACCATGGAACTCCAGGCTGTTCGTGGTTAATGCGCGGGTTCGTTCTTGAATAATTAATGATCATGGCTCGTGTCGATAAAAGTATTCCATTATGCGATCTGTCTGTCACCTAACCGACGCCTCCAGTCACGTATATCCAATCGTATCTTCAACCTACCTTTCTGCCCCATTGTTAATGGTGAATTCACGTAGCTCCGGAGCGAACCATTTCGAGTGCGGTGCATCACCAACGGTGGCTCCCTGCGCCAATTCCCACTGGATGAAGTTTCCACCAACAGTCAACGATTCTATACACTGGCTCCAACATATTTAGGGTGAATTCTAGAAAGAATCCTTCGTGGGCTGAACGTCGAGAATCCGGATTGTCAAAAGGGACCAAGGTCCATCGTCCTTGAGGATTTTTGACGGGACAAACGGCTAAACGTGACACCAACGACACGGGGTGACTTTCTACCTCAAAGACAACATTGCTAAACCCCTATTTGCCCGCCGGGTTCGCAAATTTTTCTACGAATGTATTGGTATCGAATGAATTCCTCGTGCGAATGACGCGAATGGCATTTGCGGATAAATCCGATTCGGGACGTGGTGAAAGAAAAAAAAAAGTGTTAAAAATCGATTCAATGCTCCGGGTGCTTTGGCCCGAGTGCCACTCGCGCGAGTTTCCCCCGTTGGGATTTCATTTAAATGCAGATGAAGCCGGCGCGTAAGAGCCATCTCGGGCATCACACTCGACTTTAATATCGATGGATATCATTAGCCTCCTGTTCGTATAACGTCGCCTGCGGGGCTCCGGTCGGCGTTATCAACGAGCTGGGTGCATCCTTGCACTCCCTGCAATGGATCAGCGTTATCTCGTGACTCTAATGCGATCGTGCATCGGTTATATTATACGCGTAAATGCATCGTGCGAAAACATCCATAATTTCGTTCGTTATATGAAGGACGTTAATGAAAAGATATTCGCCCATTCGGGCAAATGGATGGTCAATTACGTGGTAAAATGAGGTTGTCGGTATTTGAAGACTGACATCTAAGATCTTTTACTAAAAATTGCTAAAAACAATTACTAAAAATTTCACAAAAATTGCGACGGCACGTACGATCGTCGACGACCCTGGCGAAAAGTTCTTTTTCGACGATCAGGTCTGCCTCGTTGGAATTTTCGTCGTTCCATCGTTTACGGATGTGTACGCATAGGCTAGCTGAAAGGAGACGATAGTTTTATCTTCGACAATCGCTTGATTGGCAAGAATTACGTAACGATCGTTCGGTCCGTTGGCTGCCATCGTTGAGTGGCGCTCGAGAGCGTCATCTCCCTTCCTTTTTATAACTCCTCAGTTTGCCATCCGTTGTCGGTGGCTCTTCTTTTCTCTCATTACGTCCCTCACTCTTTCTCTCGTACACCAACATCTCCGGTAACATCGACGACGAGATGAAAGGGGACAGATTTCTTCTTCGTCCCGTTTCATTACGTTGCGTGCTGCGATGGCGTTGGTTAGTGTCATTCTCATCCGAGTTTGAAGAGAATGACGAAGAAAGATTGAAAGAGGAGAGAAGGCTGCTGCTCGGTGGATATGAAAGGAGAGTATGAGAGGAACGAGTCTCTGGGCCGGATGGCGCAGGAGGGTGCTAACGAGGACCAGGAACATCCCCCAAGGTTCGGGCACCAACTCGCCAGCTCAGCGTCACTCCCAGACGAGACTAACGTCGTTTAACGCGACGGGGGGTGCGAGAGCCTCTCTTGCCACAAAAATTTACCGTAACATTTCCCGTTCTCTTTCCTCCCTCGCGACATTCACCATTTTTTATTCTCCTCTTCTACCTCACACTTGTGTATTTCCCATTCTTCCCCTCCTCGTTTCTCTGTCCTGCTACGGTGAAACTTATTTTTTTGCCCCCTTTTTCCGCCCCCCTCACCCCACTCGTTTTCCCTGGTGTCTGTCGTTGTTGGAGTGAGACACCCGGAAGGAGAGAGGGAAAAAGTCCGACTGGGATCAGGGGTGTGTGGAAGAGAGTCGATAACATCGAAGCCGGTTCGAATCCTACGGCCAATCTCGATTCGTTAGTTTTCGCTTCGAAATTTCGCACGAACGAGGACCGCTACGAGAATTAGAGAAGTCCCTTGGGGAATTTTCGTGGTAGAGAACGAAATTTATACACGCGTAAACGTGTATACTTATACGAGAAATACGCGGCCATGTACATGCTGGGGTGAAAAGAGCACGATGTGCATAAATTTCGACCTTTAACCCGAAACGCACAGAATGATGGGTAAAAGGATACTACATGTATACGTATATACAACGTGGATTGGGTATGGATATATATATCCATACCCACACCGCAGTTCTACCGAATTCATACGCTTCCTGTCTGTACGGAAATATCGTACGTGGTTGACTCCCCACTCCAGTGCTTTTTGCCAAACTCTAACAAGGGTCGGAGAAAAAAGGAAGCAACGATATAAATAAAAAAAAAAGAAAATTAAAGCACTCAAAGAACGATGAAAACACGCGAGTCTAGAGTCGAGATAAAACGATAATTAACTTTCTCCGCTAATTAAAGTGAGAGCGCATCCGGTCTCGGCTTTCGCACAACCGTCGATTCACGGCACATTTTCAATTTCACAAATCTCACGTGGCTCGTATCGGAAAATTCCTCGTTGTTTGACGGACGATACCGAAGGCCCGCAATTACATTTTCATGTCGACAATGCGGATGTGAAAATTGGCGATGCAGCGTTTGGTGGTGGATCACGTCGATTTCTTGATTCCAAGAACAGATGCAGTTTTTTCCAACCCAGCTTTCGATCTCCCGGGGAATTAAATGGCCCGGGGCCGATGTCGAGAAATAACGATCGTAGTTAAGGTGATAAAGATGGCAGAGATCACAGCTGTCTCATTCGTCCGTCGACTACGCAACTAACGTAATTCCCCTGTTTAGGGACACTGTACGAAGGAACTGTGTGCGAACCGGGGAACCGACTTTGCTCGTAGGGAAACGACGTAATACGCAATAAAGGGACTGGAGCTACAGTTTGTGTCACGAGATAATTGAAAGGTACGACCTAACTGGAAAGTTGAATCGACGAAGCTGACGATAAATCCTGTCAGGTTTCAGGGATAACGTCCGCACACACCCGTACGTGTTCTACTCGCTTCAAACTCTCTCCACATTTTCTTTTCTCACCTCTCACCTGAAAAATCGTATCGAACGACAGAGACGATGCATAATCGTCGCCGCTTACATTTCGCGTGACGATATTCCGCATTATTTCAGCAGCAATAACAACGAAATTTTGTAAAATTCTCAAAAAACTCAATTCCGTCTTAATTTCGAAAGAAGGACGAAAGGAAAATGGCGAATTATCGTAATATCTCGCGTAGAGGAGTTTTCCGTCACCCGTGAGAAATTTTCGTTCGGACGGTCCAAAAAAGGATCCGAAAGCAGCTGCAGTGTATTCAAAAAATGTGAACACACGTGACGTACATACGCGAGAATGATGAGAAAAATTGATGGTTTACGTGCTGATCTTGCGATTCGTATAACGATTATGAAAAATGGGCGAAATATTCAAGGGGGAAATATTTTTCCAAAGACATTCATCGAACATCCCGAGCACGATTTGTGTGTCCTAGAACGGGTGGTGAAAAAAAAGAAGCGAAAATAGGAACGTTTTACAGAAAGGAGGATGGAGAACCCGGTTAGCGTTAGAAATCTCCATAAGTAAAACGTTGAATCGATCGTTCGATGGTTCGACGTCGCTTGCTACCGGACAATATGGACAATCAAGCTCGTTCACGGTACGTTGGTCAACTGATTCGATGGATTTCCGAGCTCACATTGAAGCTGAAGCTCGCTCCGTCGAACTGACCGAATCCTGGAGCAGACTCGTGGATGAACAGAGGATGGAAAATAAGTGAGAGCGAGACGTCGAGACGTGATCCGAAGACCCGAGAAGCTGCGACAGTCTTCGTTCTCCTTAGAATCTTGCGGAGTTACGGCAATTCAGACTAGATGAAAATAGGTTCGGACGTAAGAGGCCGCAGTCCCCGATGTCCTTCCATCGCTCGCACCTAGACACGTCACATTGACGCTGAGAGTTCGAGTTGCCATTCCTACCCTTCGTCACAATGATAACGTAATAATTTAACATTTTATTTCCCTCTTCCATAAAAAAACAGGATATCCTTGGATAACCTAGTATGGAATAAAAAAAAAAGTGACGTAAAACGTAACGAACGAGTTGCTTTTTTTACTCTCGAAAAATAACATCTGCCAGCGTTTATGTACATTTGTTGATTCTCGATAGCTACTCGCTGACAATTTGACTTCATGAAGAATTTCGTTAAAAGTGTATCAATGTCCTCTCCGAATGACAAATTCTTTATCAATTTGGAACAAAATCAAGTTGACAGACGGGGGTATGAAAAAACTTACCGCACGAACGAAATTTCAGTATTGAGCAGCCGAGTGGGTTAGCGTTGCATGGCCTTGCTTTTTTTCGTCAAAGCATGAGCGCTTATGGCTTGAAGGGAACGAAGAGCGTTGTGATTATTTGGGTTGCATGCAACCTAAGCAATTTAACTGACTGACAGAGAGAGAGAGAGAGAGAGAGAGAGAAAGAGAGAGAGAGAGAGGGAAAGAGATGAGAGAGTGGTTGTAGAGCAGTGCGATGGTTTTACATTCGTGCGGATCCAACGATGGTGTCGTTCGTAAAAAGTTGAGTGGTTAACCTGACCACACGAACCAAGCTCACCAGCAGTGGATCTTTCCATGTAGATACAATGAAAGTGCAGGTCTTGAGAGTGTATTACGCTCGTGTGTTCCCGTTTTGCTGAAAACACGAGTGTATTAAATATTACGTATTGCTCACGTCTAACTCAACGCTCGAGCCTCATTCCCGCCCCGCAGCTTTGTGTGCACGTACATTCATGTCTACGTACACCATTGGCGTCGTATAAGTAGTCAAACTATCTCACTCGACACGTTTCTGCCACTAGATTTTACTCCGATATGCTCATGTACTTGCCACCCATCCTGGCTACAAGAGGAAGAAAGATGAATATAGAAGAATAACGAGAGACAGAGAGAGAGAGAGAGAGAATATATACCGAGGCGTATACAGCCACTGGTCTGCATAATTTTATTTATCACCTCTGAATATTCATACATGCGGATAGGATTTTTTCGTCACGCTCCGGTGTGAAAACCCCCCGTGCGGTGGAAAGTTCGTATTCAAACGCTGCGAAGCCCAAATCCATGCGCTCTTCCACGTGCGGTATAACCACGTTTCTCGTCATTCCGCAACTTTAAAAACCGGCCAAATGACAAGTTGGATTTTACAAACTCCGGACGTGCCACCAGCAACGACGGGACGGAACCTTCTTGAAAATCCAATTTGTCATGACAAATCCTTTGGCGCTCCGCGGAATTAAGCGGAACGGAATTCGTAAGGTTGAGCCGCGCGAGAGGCTCCGGATTGCCCGTGTTTTTTCGTAAATTTTCAGCATCCTCTTTGAGATGACACGGATAAGAAGAGTGTCCTTTGAGGGGTAATCGACGGTGCAGAGTCACAACCACCCTGAATTTCAGTGAAATTGATCGCAACAATTGCGGATACTCATTACGGAGCCTTTACGTGTGCTGGTGATGTTGGTTTTTAAGCCTGATCACGTGATCCACCCTTAAAATATCACTTATACAGTCGTAGGCACGGCCCACGTGTGTTTTGCACAAAATGGCGAAACGACGGTGGTGGGTAACGCGCGAGCACATCCAACTAGGTGCCGGTGGACGTTTACATAAATATAATCCCAGGGTTTCGGAAGAGGCAGGGTTAGCCGGGTTGTTTAAAGCGCGGTAAGGCAAGAGAGGAGTTAAGGCTAGACAAGGGATGTTTCCCTGCAATTACATGAAACTACATCCTCGAGGTGCTTTGCGGAGGGACGGAGGAAGAGAGGGAAAACGAAGCTCGTCACCCCTTAGACGCCTTGGTTCTACCGCGAGTCTCAACCCACTTTCCAACCCCACCACCTTCGTATTTAACGACCACCCACAACGAACTTTACTCCCAGGTCAATTGTGGTCACGAATGAGCTAGGAAAACTATTTCAAATGTTAATGCCGGACATCTACTTGAGGAGTCCGTAGCCACCGTGGACTGCTATCGGACGGATGGACACAAATTCATGACATTCCAGCCTTCATACTCGCGTTATCGAGGATTATTCGTGAATCAAGCGGTCGAATTACCAGAGGCTTTCGGAAAAACAGTTGGTTACGTCAATGTTCCATTCGCGATGGAACGAACCCTGATGGCTTTGAGGAGCATGTCGATCAAGAAAGTGTTGAATCAACAGTTCGTCATGAGATGGATAGAGTAGGTAAAATAGTTAAAGGGCTGGAATTAATCGTCGTGATTTCGTTCGACGAAAATCAAAAGACGAGTCTGGCGCTTGGGGAATGTTCCTACCAATGATGATCAATGTCATATACTCCGTAATGGAAAATCCATAGATCCGTTTCACGATAATCCGTTCAGCCAATCGAGCGTAAGTTCACCGAGGGTCAGAAAGTATCACGAATGGATTCCGTGCAACCGAAGACTCGGTGGTTATTATCCGAAGCGTTTCGTGTCATCGACTGGAGCCTGATTATCGAAGACGCGGCTATATTAGCTCGCTCATAGCCTCAACGGAAGACGTATCGTGTGCGTGATAAAGTTTGTTAACCTCTTCGGCCAGCATCATTGCACCCTTTTCCATCCCCGACCTACCCCTCATCCGTTTTACTTTAGTCACGGTGAGGGTCGTGCGAGAGCCTGCGAAAAGTTTTGACAAGTAAATTACCATCGATCGGTATGAAAGCCCTCGCCCTTTTGTTCTTATATACTTTGCAGCCCCTTTAATTTTCACTTCTACCACTTGGATTCTCGTCTCCGCAGCTCGGCTGTCATGGTGACAGAGCCGGTGGCGAGGACAAGCTCCGCTTTTTGAAAAAAATTATGGAAACCGCTGAAAGCAACTCCCGGTCGAGTGATCGGGATTTTTCGATCCAACGAGCTTTCGAAAATTGCCGCAATTTTCGAAAACTCACGAAAAAAAACATCGTCCTTTTGTTCAAAGGGTTTCCCGAGTCTTGGAAATTTCAAACATGAAAATATTTGGCTTCAATGCCTTTTATTTTCGATAAATCGCACTTTCAGCTGAAAAACATTGTCAAAAAACTGCCAGCACGGTAGATATATAGATTATCGGATTTGAGTGAATAAAATTACCAGTTGGGTGAAAAGAGTTTCGGGGAAAAAAAACAAAATTCAATTATCGTTGATCCTATTAAAAACTGAATATGTAAAAGCTATGCAATTAATACTACCGAGGGTGCGCAGATTCGGAGCTTTCACAAATTGCCTCGTCTTGTTTCTCACTGCCGGAGGGGTCGAAAATTCGTTTGAGCT
The DNA here is from genome assembly GCA_959613375.1 of Heteropelma amictum. Classification (NCBI taxonomy): domain Eukaryota; kingdom Metazoa; phylum Arthropoda; class Insecta; order Hymenoptera; family Ichneumonidae; genus Heteropelma; species Heteropelma amictum. The sequence continues at coordinate 30,733,450 of OY390721.1, forward strand.
CAGTGCCCGCGCGCGAATCTCATTCATTTCAAGTAGGGCACTGTCGAATCGTCGGCCACTGAGGGGTGAAGCTCGCGTTGCTGTTTGGCAAAATCATCACACAGACTGTTTCTCACTGAAATCGCGTTAAAAGCGTTTATACAATTGTCATTCGCGAGAAAATACTCGTTTTTTTTAGTAAGCGTTTTAAAATCGTGTACTTTGATTTATAGATCCGATAAATCGTCAAAGTCGAAATTATCACGGGGGAAATCTAGAGTAGGTTGACAAAAAATAATACGCTCATAGGCGATCTGAATTGGCTCTTGGACACGAATAAAAATGGAGAATTTTGCTGTTTCTTCAATTTTAACACCCCATGGGTCTTCCGAACCGGCTGTCTGTCCATCCGAATTCGCACATCGACTTCGCCCGTATGAGATGCTCAATTAGTGTCCTCGCAAAATTGCACCCTCCGGCGGACAAAAGTGCTGAGAAAGTCGACGTTATTCGGACGAGCGTTCGTGAACATGGGCTGCGAAACGAAATAACTTTGGGCTTGGTGCGAGCGGACGATACGATATAATATCGCATACGCGAAAATCGTAATTCCAGCCAAATGGGAGTGTGCAACTGTTTGCGTGGTACACGTACAGTTGCCGAGACGACTGCCGCCTCACGCGGCGGTCGTATTGGTGACCGTACTGGTGGGCTGCTCACATACCTTGGAATCGACGATCATTTCGTCCGATTGAGCATCCAACGGTCCCAAGTGAGTTTAAAGTTTTCGTGGTAAGCGCAGAGCGGATGGATGAAGGATAAGGCGAAGGAGGGGGTGCAAGGGGGTGCAATTTTGACGCGGGAGGTTTAAGGACTGCTTAAATCGACGGGGTGTGGCGTGAACAATGCCTCTGGATTCGCTCACACATCGACGAACTCCAATATATATGCAAATTAACTGTTATGCCTCGTTGGAAAATTGTTGTGTCTCGTTTCTCATTGAGTTCGAAGCGAGAGGGTGGCGAGGGTGACAAAATCTGCGCTCTATGTAACCAACGGATTCAGCGTTGGAGGAAACTTTTCGCATGTCCTGGTGCAGGATAGAGTTCGATGCAGGGTTGTCGCTCCTGCGAGAGACGAGGGTCTCCATTGTGCGTCAAGGTCGGGGAAGCTCTTCCGGTCAATAAGGGTTGAAGTGTGAAGAGACGATCGTCGGAACGCTAGATGACATTAGAGCAGATGAGAAACAAGATCGCGAAGAAACTTGTTCAGATTCGTCCTGGCCTGTACAAGTTCGTGCGTTCGATCGAGATGAAGAGTTTCTTCGCTTCCGGTGCAAAAAAGGATTCCTTCAATGTTTCGCACATATACATATGTGGCTTTATCGTATGCACTCGTGTCCAATGTAAATATGTATGTTTGCGTGTGTGTGTGTGTGTTTGTAGGGTTTTGTGCTCCGAGAACTTTAAAATGAAGTGAAGAAACGAAACTACGACAATTCCGAGATTCCTCCCATCTTATTCGATGCCTGCAGGCTTCCCTTAGTTTGTATAAGCAAGCGGATTCCAGTCTTAAGACCTAAAAACGAAGGTAGGACGGAGCCTCATTCTTGTAGAATGCTCCACCCGCTCGCTTCCAACGTCTCTCTTCAAGGTTTTCTTTTCTTATTTGCGATTTGATGGAACTCCATTCGTGTATACGTTTCATCGCACGTGCAACGTTACCAAGTCGGTTACATCAAGCGAATACGAACGGTTCTTTGCGATTCCAACGAGAGGCTACAATCTGTATATTCATCGTCTAACGTCTTTGGTGTACACACGCGGGCAACATTCTTAGAAGCGGAGAATGCGTTATTGCTGTTTCCGCACACAAGAACTCACCAAATAGAGGGATGAACGACAGTTTTATTCCCAGAAACTTTTCGTCAATGCGGTATACCTTGGAACGACCCCAGGTACCGTTCACTTTGTTTTTTTCATCGTCTTCGTTTCCGATCATTTCATCATCTAACGGCATGCGAGAATTGAGTCGATTGCCGAAAACTTTAGCCCCGAAATCACCCGGTTGGAGTATTCCTCGCCTCGATGAGGCGCGAATCGCCTTTATTGCACGAGGAGCCTGAAAACGGTGCAAAGTATTCACGAGCGAGACCGTACGCCCTGTGCCTCCTAGCTCGGGTTTGCTCCAAAGTGCAGGAGCTTGGAAAACGCGACCGCAGACTAACAATACAAACTGGAAACGTATGCCTTGCGATCCTCTCTCTCCCTTATACCTTCAACCCTTAAGCAGAAGCGTAAGATAGTGCAGAAGGAACGAGTTGTAGATTCGGCGCTTGGCACTTGGCAAGAGTTCCGGGGTATCGTTGTCTCGCAGTTGGAGGATTCAGTGAGTTGCCACGGGTCTCATATAGCAGCAACATTTTCACCCTAGGAGTTGAAACACACGGGGAAAAGCCCCTCGAGGGCGCAGTGTCTTCCGACGCCTTCTGCGTTTTGCGGTCGACCGAGTACCGTAAGCCCCATAAATAATGCCGGCGGTCTAGCTGGTACTATTCGCACCGGCTGGGAGAGCACAGCGATCTATTCAACGGCCCGAGCGCGGCTTCGTAGTATCTGTGACCTTTCGAAGATGGACAACGTTACGAAAACCAATCGAGTCATTTTTTAACTGGCATTCCGATGGAAGAGGAAGTATCTCGTAGCGAACAGTCACGTGATACAGATGAGCAAGGTCACTGACGCGGGAAGCAAGCCGGGGAATTTGGTGATGTTTTCACACACCGTTTCGAAGCTTTTGCTTGCATAAAAAGTAGATAGACGGAAGCCGGAATTTTTGCAACACCGGTAAGGACATTCTACCCCTTCGGTGGAATTGAAACTGTTACTCCACGCCTTTGTCTTACTCTGCTCGATTCCAAGCATTCGTATGCAGATGGACTTTGCCGGCTTGATTAGAGGATGGTAACTACCCTGTTTCGCCAATGTCGCCAAGCGCACCTCGACCGTTTCGCAGCATCCACCGAGAAACCAAGGCGTTCCCCGATTCACCTTCGCAACCTTCAATGACGATATTCTACCTTTCTGCCACCCTCGTTTTCCTCCCTTCGACTACGATGACGACGACGACGTAAATGCACAGTAGGAATGTAAATTCGTATGGAAATTCCTTGAACCACGTGCTAATGGAGCATCGGAATGGTCCAATGCACATTTTACTCGCCGATAACCGCTCTATGGGGTTCCTTTCTACAACCTGCGTAGCTTTTTTTTTCAACTGAATTCGATTCTTTTGTTTCGTCTCGATCCCGTTCTAGCGATCTTCGATTACTCGCGCGATCCCTCCTGGTCTTTCCGCAATCTCGCAAAGACATCGAGAAGTTTCAGGTTCTCCGTGGTATTTTTCTCTCGCATCTTCTTATCTCTCTCGTCTTCGATCTTGCTCGTTTGGAAAGATGCTGAAGCCTGGCTGGCGTATATGCTTGCGTCTACTCGATACAGAGCACAAGAACCATGATGCGGGCTCTGGGAGTAACGATGGAAAATTGCGACTGCAACGGGTGAGAGCTCTCGTGTCAGGACCACGTGTGGAGCGCCACAGTTACAAGGCTCACCGGAAATGACGTAATAATTAATGGGTACGTATCAATTAGTTGGTGCCCAGCTCTCGCCCTTCTATCACACCCCACTCGCTTCAACCCCTTTCTCCCCTTTTCCCGCCATCCACCATCCTTCCAAACTCTTTTTTCTCCCCATGTTTGCATCTCTGATAACTGGCTGGTTCGCCAGTTTTAAATCGGTCGCCGACATTGCCGGTTGGTCCACGGTTCAGCGGCCATTGGCCAATATGGCTCTCGTATCGTTTCTCCCCTGCGCAACGCGAACCGAATCTACCAGTCCCGCGTACGATCTCTACCCCTTTTAACGTCATCCCTCCTTCTACCCTTTTGCCACACCTCATGGTGCCGCCGTTCAAAGTCCAGCGTTTGTCCTGTTCCATACCGGTTCTCCGGAGCTCCGAACCCGGGGGCTCCGAACCACCCCCTATTAATTACCGGAGACTCCATCAATTATAATCCTGGGCCGCGTGCAATTTTTGACACGCTAACGTATCGCCGCTCCAGATGTCGCATCGAGCTTGACTTTTCGCGCGCCCAACCGTCCATGGTCGATTCTCCCTTCTCCCGCGACTATATCACGAGCGTTGGAAAAATCATATCATTCATAGGCGATTCAAATTTGTCGTTTGACCCACTGGAGAAATTATACGTTAAGCTGCGTTAACGCGATGGCTTGTAATACCATGGAGAATCATGTATAATTGCAAAGGCTGTGAAAAGTTGAATTTCTGAAATTCGGTGTGAAAGTTGGAATCTTTTTTTTATTTCAAGCATTCAAACCCGAAAGCTTATTCTGCTATACACATACATTTATGTATATATTGTTATATTGTTAACAATTTGTCTTATTCTATTCTATTATATTCTAATTTTACAGGATTGGAGGAACTTGTTTACCCAGAATAACGTGTGCTTATCGAGCTGACTTAGAATCGTATTAACGTGGTATGTAGGAAGGATCCCTCGCTCTTTCAATCGGGTTATCATGATTTGCCTCTCAGCAGAATATAGGCGGCATTGCCATAAAATGTGGTCCAAGAAAGTTGAAATTCCAAGTCGACGTCAAGAAAAATTCAGGAATTTCTCAAAGTGTGAAAGTATTTCTTAGACCTTCCTCGATGTTGATTTTCGTCAATCCGGCGAGAGACACTTTCGTCATCGTGTTTTCATCAATGTTGGAATCACCGGAAAACATTTGAATGAATATCGCGAAATAAGCGTATTAATGATTAACCTAAATAATTAATCGTTAATCGACCGTCAATTGGAGACGGCAGGAATGAGAAGAGGCGGTTCAAATCCAACCTGATTAAATATTGATTTCTACAACCGACGAAGACCCGACGTTGGATAAGAGGATTGCGAGATTTGCATTTTTCATTTCATTTTCTTCGCAACCGTAAGAGAGATTGATACAACGTGAAAGGATTTATCGTGAGACGACTTGAAATATGTATCAGCCGTGATTGTCTTCGTTAGGAGAGTTTTGACCTATATTGTTAAATCTTTGGAGATTATTCGGTACGAGAATTGACATTCTTTTACCCTTCTACCTGATGAATATCAGCTGACAAATGTCTTTTCATTTTATTCCCCGTTGATGCTTCGTATCGACTCGAAAAATAAATAACTCGCAAGAAATCCAAGATGATGAAAGGAACCTTGGTCATATTCATCATGCCTCTTGTACGACTTTTAGAATGTCAGAAAAAAATCGGCGTTTTCGGAATCCGAAGAAAAAGGCGTTTAATCATTATCGATCTACCGAGAGAAGCTTCTTATTTCAGGAAAAAAATGTCCCGTCGTCGTCGTCGGACAAAATGGGAAACATGCAACGGAAAATGGATCAACGGTTTGGGGAAAGAGGAAGAACGAAAAAAAATATGCCTCGATATTACGTTGTAATGAAAGGAGAATAAATTTCCACAGACACGGTAAAATTACTTTAAAAAACCAATCTCTCGTATACTACGTTGGATAATGATTCTCCAGAGTCGCAATTTATTTCGCGAGGATAACGGAAACGCGGATAATGGGATACCCAAGGACGGGCGATATGGTATCGTAGGAATGATGCGCGAGCAAGATTTGAACGCAGAGTCAAGAAACGATTGTGACGGATCCGTTCCCAGACTGAGTGCATCCCCCGAGCTGGTCTCTGCTTTTTCTTTATTACTCGCGAAATAATGCGCTAGGATAAAACCCGGGATAGAAAAGTACAAAGATAGAGAGAGACGGATAGTATCATGGAGGGGAAGAAACTCTAATAGCAATGCAATCGAATGCTCTCAGATGCCTCAAGTGGCAAAAAAAATCAATAAAACGTTGTAACGAGACAAAAAAATTGTACAAAACAGTGTATTCGCAAAACGCATTATAAAAATCGTCGGTTTGACTTTTTCCAAATGTTTCATCGCCCAGGAGTACATTCGGGGGTGTAAAAATTCGTGATTCAAGACGGCACAATTTTGCTAGTGAATTTAATCGCGTTTTTTCCGCTGGGGACACCTTCGACGAAGAATACTAGATCCGGCGATGGGTTTGTAGGTCTCGATGGGTCAAAAAGTTGAAAACGGTGCTTGTTAAATCGTACTGAATTAATGACTCCAGTGCCAGTTGGATTATTTGGTTCGATCATTGCAAAGTTCTCTGTGCAATTGGCTACTAAATGCCGAGACTGGGAGGATCATTGGAAGACACTCGAGGTTACTTCTGATTGAGAATTTTGAATGCAGACCCAAGCACGAAGTGTGTACACTTACGAATTGGTTTACTCTAATTAAGAGGGATTCTCTCGTTGGTATGGGAGATGTGAAAGACAGTGAAGGTGGGAGAGAAGCCATCACACCGCTGAGAATGCGCTGCATCAGCAGTATGATAGCACGTTGCGTTATTGCCAGGAGGAATACCATAATCACGAAGGGTATCAGCTCTGGGTAATGGTAATTACAGAGGGTACAAGAGTGAGGGCAAGCAACAGGGAGCGATAGATGAAGAGCGAGAGAGTCAGAGAGAGAGAGAGAGAGAAAGAGGGTGGGGGAAGGAGCAGATGATGGCCTTAAGGCATCAGGCTGGGAAGCTTGTTGGAGAAACACCCGCGTATTACACGAGTATAGCATATATATTATTATTTGGAATCCGATAGGGACGAGACAACGCGATCTAGAATAGACCCATCTTACCTAAGCGAATTCCAAATTTGTTTTCGACAATTTAGGCATCTGCATATAAGCTTCTTTTACCCACTGATTGCAAATCATAACCACTCTTCGCTGAAAATTCACGACGATTTATACAATTACAAAATATTCGTCAATTTTGAGGAATTTTTGGTCAACCAAGTGACATTCATTCTGAAATTGTCAATATGTATATTAGGATATTTGAGGATACTAAAATAATTTGTATAAATTGATTTATCGTCAAAATGACGGAGCAGGGGTTGAATTTTGCAGCAAGCTCGTGGCGGATGTTGCGATCTGTATCATTCGAGGTTTACTTATCGAATTTTCGAGCTTCCGAGGAAATTGACGAATTAATTTCGTTTTGGTCCTGTAGTGTTTCAATCGAGTCTTGAAACAGTTTCTCAAATTTACCCTTGCGTCGGCACTTTTCGGTATTAAGTTTCAAGTTCAGCTCGACGGTAAAAGTTGGAAATCGCTTCTTTGAAATGTATATTTGTCGCGTTGCCGTTTTTCCTGGACAAAGTATTCTCACGCGAATACTGTATTTGTCGGTATCGAAGCGATAAGAAGATTGCATTTTGGCGAAAACATTATCAAGAGTTTTCGCTGGGTGTTGGAATTTAGCTGGGCCACGGAACGACAGCGAAGCATTTTCTCGACAACTGCAAGAGCAGCACGAGGACGACAACGACGACGACGATGTAATGAACCTCGCAGGAGGGACAGGACAACTTTGGTTACGGTACATGATTTAAAAGGGTGGGGGTAAACTCGCAAGTTTTCGAAATCGGTCCAATTATCCGCGAGTTGGGAGAAAGGGTTGAAGGGAGAAATCTGCCGTGCTGATACAACATATTATATACGTACATTAGATATACATATATACACATGGAGAGAAAGAGAGGTCTACCAGTTACGCGCAATAGTCGAAAATGCCAACTAAGAACTCTTCGTTGGTGGATTATAGAAGCCGTCGCCGTGAGCCATCTATCCAACCCCTGATTATTAATTAAATCTCACGAACGTACGAAGGCCCGAGCTGGCAAACTCTCAAATAAATTGCGCTCGACCGTCAAATTAATGTCCTCGTATTATCGCACACATGGACCACCATTTTGACGAGGAATGCATCCATGCATCGGTAGAAACTTGCATGACAAGGTAGAAAGCCCCTGAAATGTCAACTTGACGGACCATAATTGTCCTATGGATAAAGCAGAATGTTTTCGTGGGCCTGGTAACTTTACAGGCTCTTTTGGGAAACAAGAGAAACCGACCGGGTCATCAAAGACATCGATCTCTGTAAATTTAAATCGTCAGGGATGAAGAATTTAAAGTACCCCGCGGACTTCCGGTGAAAGTTTCCACTGGCACCGCCGGAAAAATATGTGGCTCCGTATTGAGGCAGAAAAGCACCGAGCCCTCCGTCGACGACGAGGTTGGAATCGAGGGTTGAAAAAGGAGACTCGTCAGGAAAAAAGCAACTGGAGGATTGACAGGTGGATTCGATAGAAAGAGTCGAGAGGGTGGAAGGGTGGAAAACAGGGGTTGTTGGCTAGCGCGGAGGATGATTCTAGGAGCAGACGGTTATATTCACGTGGAGAAAGTCGAGTGGGTAGCTCGTTTGCCTGGAAACTTGGCTACGCTGATGCGTTAACCCGAAAAAAAAGGAGAGAGAAAGAACGAGCGAGGAGGAGCACTGGAAATTCTTTCCCCGTCGAATCAAGCTGGTTCTTTCACTCATCGAGAGGCTAGGAAATGTATACACGCGTACCAAACGCTCGAGGCATCGTTCCGTTCCCGAGGATGCTCTCCATGACGTTCCGGAACTTCTCTTTATGCTCGCATACGCTGTTTATATTTTCCAGACCCACAGCCCTGAATAGTAGGGGAGGTTTTTTTTCCGTACGAGTGTTGATCGCAACGCTAGGAAACGAAATGGGATTACGGGATAAAAGTTGACTCGTACATATCTGCCAGACTCTTCCGTTAACGAGATACCGTATGCTTGTCACTTCTTCGCGTTTGCTCTTCTGGTTTGATGCTCGCATGGACGACGTTGAAGCTCCAACCACACTGAATCGGCATGACCAATTCTTTGTCGCTTTGCTCGTAGACTTTTTACCCCTTGTTTCATGAACCAACTCATCGTTTCAGGAGGCGGATGACCTTGGGAGGATGAGCATCTCGTTAGTTGAGTCAGGAAAAAAAGACTTTTGCCGAATGGAAGTTTCGACCAAACCAGTTCTTCGTCATCATTTTTACATTCCTAATGCCAGTAGACTTTTAGTTCCAGTTATTTATGAAGAACGAGTATCCGAACCTCGAACGTCGCAAAACATTCTCCCTATTCTCGTCGGAATTTTTGCAGCATTTTTTTTCAGGCGTTTGACTTCTGGTTCCTTTTTCACTCCATGCTCTCTTTCATCCCTGGCTAGGCAGCTTCATTCCTCTCCGTCTAACGGCAATCGACGAATATACGGTTGGCGGCAGGGGTGAGGGCGGTCATTACAATTAGTCGCCATTATAGTAGGAAGGATGGCGCTTCGAGCAGAGCGCAGCATCAGTTGTGGCCAGCTTCGTCTCTCTCTCTTTTCTCCCGCTGTTCTCTGCTTCTCTCTCTTCCAATGCCTAGCGGACCAACCAACCGGTCAGTCTATCATTGCGTTCCAACGTGTGCGTTCGGCTATGCTGAACTGTTCCATTCCATCCAGTTCTCCCCGTTCGTTCGAAACAGTACCGCTGCCCCCTTGTCCTCTTAAAACGACCAGCATCATCCACTTTGGCTCTTTCTCTCTCTCTCTCTCTCTCTCTCTCCCTCTCTCTCGCTGTGTGCTACGCTCTTCTGACAACCCCTAGTCCCTCGACCGTGCTTCAACTCAATCCGGGACCACCACCACCCCAACAAGCATGTTCCCACTGCATGGCAGTGCCCACCCGTCGCGTTGGCGTAATTACAAGCATTTATTTCACACTAAAAGCCGACAAGAAGGGGGCGGGGTAGGAGGGCAGATGGAGGATCGTCGATGGGAACGGGTTCCGAGGGTGGACGTGATATGGGGCAAAACGCTTCCACCGAACCTCCAACCTCCAACGATGGGCACCTCTTGTTACTCTGTGACTCGGACCACCGCTTGATCGTTCTCGCACTAGTTGCGAGGATTCTCATGGAGAATTTTCGACCGGGCGACTTGATGCGCCTGGTTCCCTCTCGACATGCCCCCGAAAACCGATAGAAACGGCCTCGTATGCCCGAGGTACTTTCAAAATTTACGTGATTACAAGCCCTCACCCGCGATACCGGTTGATCGCATACCCGTTTACCGTCGATCGTGTACACAGAGATACACATTTATGTGGGTCGGAGGAGCGCGGTTGGACTCCGGAGCCAGAGTGTATTATTAGCGATACGCGATGGGGCATAGCTCGGCACCAGCTGGACGTTGAAGGGGAGGAGGAGCTGGCGTGATTTTTTTGGCCTGTGCGATACGACTCTTTTTTCGATCGAAAATTACGGCTCTCGTTTGTTCGACAAACAATTACGGGGGTTGATGTTTTGTTTTCTTTTCAGCTTCTTTATCTTTCTGCTCTTTTGAAACGAAAAACTCGTTCGGGAGCGCGTGTCCCATAGCTGATGAGCCTGCGAAATATCGATGAAAATTCAACACCTGATCGTTTATCTTTATTAATGGTCCGTTGGTCCTGCAGGTTCCGGGTGATCAAGAAAATAATAACTACTCGCTGAATACTGGCTGGAGGTGGCCTATAAATTCATTTATATTTCACAATTAAGTTGGTTTGCTTTCGATAAATTGATTTTTCGTTTGAGTTTGCCTAACCCACGATCAGGTGGATCAAACAATCTTTTGTGCGTACTTAACCTGCAGCTGTGACGAGTGAACCGATTACATCGATGAGAATGTACGAATTCGTATATTCACGACTATCTCCATTGACTCGTACGGTAACAGCGTATGAAAATTGAGCTCTCAGAAGAAAAGTACGTAAAGAATGGGCCAATCTCGCGTATGATCGAGCATTTCGATTTCGTTCCAGGACACATTATCTATCCTATCGTGGCATGTTATATATGCATATATATATATATATATATATATATATCTGCGTTTGTATGAAAAAAATGGCATAAATGGCACCGGCGTAGTTCAGGCGACCGTTGAATTCGACTTTATTTTTTTAGTCGTGCGACATCGGACCCAATCAAACATCTCACACCCTCTTTCTCGTTCTCTCCCCTTCACTAACGCGACATTTTTTCCCTTTCCCTGGAATTTCACTCACTCATTCCACAGTCCTGCGAATATAAATGCCCTCGATTTCGTCTATATAATCATGGGAGTGTGAAATTAACCAGACAACTCTGCAGCGAACCACGAACCACAGTACGAAATCATGGTGGCAGGGCAGAAAGCGAAAGAGAGAGCGAGAGAGAGAGAGAGAGACAGAGCGTTGCCATTTGGTGGAATGCCGCCTAGGACAGCAAAAATAGTCGAATCGGAATTGCCAGAGCGAAGCGAGAAAGCCGAGTAAACGAGTGAAGTTGCGGTTTAAAAAAGTTCATTGTCCCAGGCAAAATGGCGGTCATTTCAAAAGATATTTTTATTCCGATATCACCGTCGATGTTTTTCATCATTCCGACGGTTTGTCCTTTCGTAAAATCATCGTCTCCCGTTTGCGATGACTGCACAAATATTTGCGAAAGTCTGGATAACCGTCGAAAAAAATCAATTCGTCATTCATTCGTGTCAACTTTCAACCAGCGTTCAGCGACCAAGTACTGGCAATTTCATCCGCTGAATCGACGTGATCAGCTCGGAGGAATATCTCAGTCGGATGAGAGACCAAAAGGGGAATGGAATTTTAGCCAGTTTTATGATCATTCGCTTGGCGATTAAGGATCGTTTTGTCGCTTGGTATAAAATTAATTAAAACCACCGTGATAATTGAATTTTTATAACACTACAGTGAATGAGACCCTGAAGTTCTCCCTCCGTCGTTTCAATTTTACCCTCAGTGTGCTTCCCACCTGCAGCTTCTTTCCTTATCATTTCCCATCTTTCCACTCGTTCTTCCACTGGATATTCGAAGCTTCGCTCATCCCTTCTTTTTTCCGCGCGTACTCTTTTGTTCTCCAAGGACGGTGAGCAACGTATGATCTCCGTTAACCGGGTAGTTACGCGTCCATACAGGTCCTCACCGCCACCCTAACCGCTATTCCCGGTAAGTATAATGGCGTTACGAAAATATAACCCGCAAGGGTAAAAACGACCATCGGAGAACGAACATTAAACCATGCGCAGCGGGCACCTTCAGCCAATGGAATTTATGGGGCTGATACACAATCTGAACTATGAGTAAATGACCTCTGGTGCATTTTTCAGCCCTCTTTTCTCCACTCCAAGAGCGAAATTAGCAGACTCCGAGGCTCGGGCAGCGATGAAAGTCGATCCCGCGTTTCCCTTGCGGAAAATTGTTGGGAAAGCTTAATGGAAATAAAGGCCTTTCATTCCGTACCAAACTTCATTAGGTTCTCGATAGGGAAAATAAGGTAAGGGTCTCGTCGAGTCCGACGATGGATTTTTTTCTCGATTTCTGATGAAAAACGGCTGGCAATCTTCAACACTACGTTCTTGCGGCTGTTGGAAGTCAAGCGGACGTAGTCTCGAGCACGTGACTGCCAACTTTGTTTCCGACCAGATGTTTAAGTGCGTTTTCGCGTAACATGGCGGAGAAAAAAAAAGACAACGACGACAAAGAAGAGGAGGAAGGAGGGAAAACGGAAGAACGCACGAATTCTACAAGCTTCCTGGATATCGGGCCTTCCACGTGCACAAGTTTTCTCGCCAGCGGATAGACGAGTGGGAAGTTCGTCCAGGAAGTGTATATCGCCTGCTAGAAGTATCGCAGAGGACCGAGGCGATACATTTTGTCTCTGTCCTTGGAGTCGGCACTCCCAATGCCATCTTTCGTGAGATTCTCGATCGTTTTATCTTCCACGAAGGAGCGAAAGCCTCGAGAATATTATCAAAATCCGAGAGACACCGACTGCCTCTCTGTGCTGTGTATGTACTCGAGTCATGGTTCTTTCCGTTACATCGTGTGCCGGGAACGTCTCTCGCGGCGTGAAAGCGCGACTTTGCCGAGTTTCCTCGTCTCCATATCGGATATCCCAAAGATTCACAGAGCCGTGGGCGCGCGCTTCAGGAACTCCATACGCTGGCACGAGAGATTTCTTTCGAATCTCTCTGAATCTCGAGACTCCGAGGAGAGGAGGGAGCGGAACGTTGCTGAACGACCATGAGGCAAAAGACGAATGAATCGAGGCGAAGAAAATCGTCTGACTCGGGGAAAGCTCCGATGGAAAAAGACAAGAGAGGGAGAGACCGAGATGGCGAGAGAAACATGCAGAATCTCGTGTGTGCCCGAAGCCTTATCCAAACGGATATTTATTGAGAGGATATTGAAATTGATAGCCGCGCCTGGCTCCCTCTATCTCAGACATGCTAATCCACGCACGGTGCACGGAAGCGCATGTACGTATATATAAAAATACATATGTATATACACAGGACGAACAGCACCTTCTTCCTTCCCATACCATCTGTGTACTCTCGTGATTCCTCTTTTATGGTGATTTAAAAAAAAATGAAAAAATCGAACGTTCGTGACGGTACGTCTAGTGAAAAACACGGAATTTCCAGATGAAAACGAATCACATTGTTCCTGTTCGAGCTTGATGACTAATTCAAGGTCAGATTTATCATTCACGTTCCAAATTGCTCGTCGAATCGTCTTGGTTTCAAGGTGAAGCTTAATTTTCGATCTTCGAGCTTGCATGCTGATGACCTTGTGCAGGTTTTTTCGCTCGCTCCAGCTTCTTTCCAATTCCATCACAAGTTTCTCATGGTCCACCGAAGATATGGACCAACAGCGTCTACTCTCGTGAATCATATTTACAGCCATGCGCTTTGGAGTCTTTGACGATGGCGTCTTTACGAATTCGTATTTCGAAACGTACCATTATCGTTATTAATATTCCTCAATGTACGCGCATGAGGATGGAGCGCGAGAGGGAAAAAAGTTTAGCCTGGCAACTCAATGATATTTTCGGCTGGGACAGGAAAAACTATCGTGCTTAAGGCCCTAGACGTATGACGCTCCAATTTCCCTCTCCCTCAGGGCTCTAGCTTATTTCCCATCCTACAGCCTCTTCCCCATCCATCTTTCGGTCTCTTTGCACTCACGTTTATTCTCCTCATCTGCGAAAAGGAGACAAAGTTCCGCAACTTGAGAGGACGAGTATAACGTGGACGAGCAAACGAATCCGTGGAGGCCCTCGGAAGATTCCGTCCAAGAGCCAAGGTAAACATCCCCTGTTTTCATCTATTTTTCTTCGTAACTTCCTCGCTCTCTCTCTCTCTCTCTCTCTATCTCTCTCTCACTCGGATTTTTTTACCTCTCCGTCTTCCCGAACTCTGGTTCTCCATACAGCGAACATCAGAGGGGTTACCGTCGAGAGTTGTCGGCGCTTTCGTGGCGCGCCTCAATGTTGCTCGAAGGTCCGAGAGGTAATATTAATAAGTAGGTAGGAAAAGTTAGTTTGATCAACTGGTCCATAACATCTATAGAACGTGGTGATGTTTTTTTCTTTCCTGCTAGGAGGAAAAAGAGGGGAAAAAGTAGAGATGGAGATTGCAGAACCGACTTGAGGGTAGACCACATCAGACGCGGCCAGAGTTACCAAAACTATTAGCTTAATTACAATACGCAACCGTCCGTTCTATCCGACTCTCTCTGTTTATTTAAAAAATTATGCATATATAGCTCTCGAGCTCCTTCGCTTCGCCATATCCCGCCACGGATGTACCTTTTTCCCCCTTTCGCGCTTCCCTCTCGCTCGCTTTTTTCTTCCCTTTTTTCCACCCTCCTCTTTCATCCCTTCTTTTTCCCTCTTCCTTTCTCCACGTCGAACTAACATTTCACGATCGGATTGCGGAATGGATCCATTAGTCTGATGTGGTATTAAAAAAAGGCCAATCATCGGGATGGATGCTGTTCAAGGACTGATACACGTCAGTGGTATAGCATTCGATGGATCGTAGCTGCAGACAGCGTCTGGCTCATATTCTCGTCAAAATTGACCAGGATATTCACGCTCATTTTCTCTCTGCCAGTCACATTTCCCTTTTTCTTTTTGCTTTCTTCGTGTGCACCCTCTCGTTTTTTGATCCAACGAATTTTCGATCGTATGCAGCGTGGGGGCACTTCAATTAAATCTTCCATAATTGTATGCTCATCTCATTTGGATCACCGCGTTTTGCCGGTTTTACCGTCAACAGCACGAACATGCGTCGTGTATTACTAAAGGGATCGCGACGTTTTTCGTCGCGAATCGTCTTTGAAAAAAATCATCATAATAAATAAGACATTTCGACGAGGCTCGTTGCTTCGGTAGCATTTGTCTAGAAATTTATTCATGTATCTCGATAATTAAAATTCATAAGAATAAGCAAGCCTCATTCAAACCAGATTTAGTATCGCTGACTACTTTTAATTTCACTCAAAAACACTAGTGATACTCAAAAACTCGCAAACCGACTGAATGCAAACTTTGCAAAAGTGTAGACGATGTCGTTATCTTCCGGTTGACGAAACTTTTTTTGTTAATTCGAAAAAAAATCACTCTTCAACACCAACCACCTGCTCAAGGAGAAAATATGTTTAAATATTCCTGCAAATGAAAATCTCCGCCACAGGACCAACGTCTTGATTGTAAATGAATTCAAAACATCTGTCGGACACTCAAATTAGACTATGTCTATATTTTCATGAATCAAGGACAAATGTTTCTAGGTTAAAAAAAATCCTCGAGCTGATACTCAATTTTATTGACCTCCATAACTTGGTCGGAAAGCATTTTCCCTTAGGTATAGTCTTAAAAACTTCTAAGAAACTTTAATTTCGCCGAATGAATGGAAAAATGATCGTGTCAGAGCGAAGAATTTGTTTCACAAAAATCTTAGTGGGACTCGCGCACGGCTAATCAAAGATTTACGATCGAGATCACCGTCTCACCGTAACCCTCATCATTCGCGATGGTTGACTGCGCGCCATCATCGTTAACGACCAACGAAATGTACGCGAGCTATTGTATGCATGTATGTACATATATACATCGGTGTATATAAACAAGTGTATGTACTTCGACACTGAACTCCGCAACCATGTATTGCGGATGATGAAGCATCGTTTGGGAAGGATACAAACCCCGAGAGCAGTAAGCAGCGCGGTAACCGAGCTGATTCAGCTGCAACCACCGAGGCGAAACGCACCCCATCTAGCATATACATATACCGTACGGAATATAATATTCGGAACAACGGAAGCGCTGCAAATATCAAATTGCACATGTAATTGCAGTTCCAGGCTTCTTTACCGATCAAGCGACACTCCGGACTCTGGCCAATGATCCTTCGATCCAACGTTTTATCCCAAGGTATGAGAATAAAACTGGCCTTATGATTAAACAGTGTCTATGAAGGAAAAGTCACCCCTGGTCCTCAAAGATTCGCCGATCAACGCCGCAAATGGATAAAGAACATCCTTGACCATAAATTTGATGATCCTCGAGAGAATCTTGCGAGAAAAATACCCTCTTTTTGTAGGAATAAAAAAAGAATCAACAAAAAAAGAGGAAAACAGGATCGAGCCAACGGGAACAAGCTAAATGGCTGGTATATCAGCGGCGGCAAGCTCACAGAGGGTTGGAGAGGAGCGAACGAGACGAGGGATGCTTGATCTCGTGGGGGTCCAACGCGGTGCGAGTGGCCAGAAATGATTACTCGTGATTTAAGAGGTTCCCCGTTGGTGTTGGCCTCTGCAGTGTTGACCACCGGCCACTCGGATGCATTTAACCTTCTCGAATGCCTGCTCTGTTTTATCTGCAACGTGCAGGAATCGCCGGGGCTTAGAGGCATCTCCTCGCTCCTTCGCTCTCGGCGCATTCACTCTTCTCTTTTTTTCATTACATTCTTCATTCCGGTCTTGACAATACTTTTAATAAAAAAAGTACCTACAAACGTTGCACGATCCAACCTCGCTGTTTATCCCTCCTCAACATCGACGATAAGCTGTACGACCTAATCTGATCCGATTCACCGGGTTGTCCAGTTTTGAGATGAACAAAGATGAAACTAGGCCAAACACCCTTCCCAGTATGGCGCGGAGTTGTCTTGGCTGTCTAGCTTTTTACGAAGACTGTTGGAGGAGAATTGAAATTATCCAACGATACTCGCCAGCTGGATGACACAACGTTGATGACATCCGTGCGGGTAGGTACTTGGACGGCTCTCGCGTTCACGTACGGGAGGATGAGGACAGTTGAAATTGTCGATGGGAGACCCGATCGGGAGGGGTGCCAATGGCCTTACCGGGATGGTCCAGCAGTTGGATAGATACGTAATGCGTCGTAATGCAGAGATTGTCATTGGGCCTATACCGGGCGTTTGATATTGGCGATCGTCGTTACAAGCTTCCTACGTGGAGGCGTAAAGGAAGGGCGAGAGTCGACGTTAAACTCGGTATGTATTCCTCCTGTACGGAGGACAGACGCGGCGCAGAGATGATTGCTTCCCAGTCGTGGACATACGTGGTAACCCCAATGAAACGCCTAACGATATAGCGTATACCTCTTCGACCTCTATTCCTGTACGACTTGGAGTCGCTACAACGATTCACCAACACTGATGCTTATTCATGATTGTGTGTACGGTTCTACTTTGGCACACACTCGGACTGTATGTAGCAGTGGTATCTCTGAGCACTATACCGGGCCTGGTGTTCTTGGAGGTCGCTTTGGGTATTCCGTCGCGTTTCCCCGGGTAATGCCGTTCCCTTGTTTCTCTTCCGCTTCGGTGAAGGGTGTATTGTGGTCGGAGCTATCCCATTACCTCTTCCCTCTCCTCTGCACACAGTTTGGTGGTAGTGGCAGGAGCAGAACCAGCAGCATCACCAGGGTACCGACTATGAACCCCTCTCTCTCTCTCTCTCTCTCTCGGTCTCTCTTACTCATTCATGGTAAGTCGTAGGTACCACCGGCAATGCCATGAGCCCTTGGCGATTAGTTTGCATTGCTAACTCGACGACCTACTCGAACGCCTGAGCCTATTCCTCTGGTCCCCTCCATCTCTGTCTCTCTGCTAACTTTGGTGATACCGTTCCGACCACCATCACCTCCAAAATTACGTGACCATCGGCCGTTGATGTTCGACAAGTCAGAATTCATTGCTCTGACGCGATTCATGGCGATCGAACGGGGTTATCATTTTTTACGAGTTTCCATAAGTCTTTGGAGAGTTTTTGAATGGTTTGGAAAAGAAGGTGAAAAAAATATGACGAAAATATAATGTGATATGATTTATTTTGCACTACGGATTGCACTCGGACTATGAATTGTAAGTATCTTGCTTACCCTTGCCGGAGGAATGTTTCGATTGCTCTTGGAATATTTTTATATCTTTGTTTCTGGCAAACAGTTGCATGTTTGAATCACGCACCCTTGGCAGTCTATATTTTTTCTTCTCCGTTAAACGTACCCCCCAGACTCGTTACAGTTCGCTTATGCCCCGAGGGATTGTGCAATAGAACTCGCTAGACGCGTCTATTATGTTTCACCCTCGCCATTCACGCACCCTTCTCATCAACCCTCAACAGATTGGCTCGCATATCACATGATAATACGAGGTGTTGCACTAACAACGTTAAATCGATAATAACAAATGTCAGTCGGAAACAAAAGTAATCGTCAATTGCTCCTGTTTCAAGGTCGAGAGAATCGCAACTTCAAGGCCATCCCAATCTCGCTGCAAACAGTCCATATGTTTAATTGATATAACACATTTCAATAAATGTTCGACGTGAGACATTCAAGATTGAAAATTCAATTTTTTTTTCACATCTTGTGCATGAGAATAATAGCTATCTTTTTTTTCTAAAAATTCTTATCTGTCGTTATAACCAATACCCTAATTGCAATTAAAGTACTTGGTTGAATTTTTTTTGACGTTTTTGAGGATGATCAGGTTAATTGTGGTATCTTTTCTGCCTCGTTTTAGAGTCGTGGATTACCATTCATTATTATAAGTTGACATGCATGAGGAAAAGAAAAAAGGTATGTTCAGCGATGCCCTCGAGTGTCGTTTAAATTCAGAGCCTCCTTGTTTTATGTACAACAGAATAGCCAGTTACAAAGTCAGCTCAGACCTGATGTTCGGGGGCTTATTTCACTGCTACGATCGTTCAATATGTTTCGTCAACAATGAGGATGAATAACGATACGAGCTTACCGCCTCTCGATCTCGTCTCGACGAACTCTGTTTGGTGTGCAAACATGGTACTATATGTATTCATGCAAACGTGTATATGCGTAAGCGCATTCTTCAAAGCTCTCGGCCTTGGTAACATCAGCATTTACGCAGATGCAATCGATCGTTGCAAGAACATTAGGGCTTATTTTCAATGGATACGAGCGACCATCTGCCTACGTTCTCTCTCCCTATCCAGTTTCATTTTTATTAGAAAAAAAATTCCATATGCTTCGCGATACTTTTTATTGCATTATCGAGCATTACTTTATCTTTTCATCTCGAAAAAGCTCGAGTGTATTTCGAGAATAATTAACCTAAGATACTCTGAATCGGAGCAACGATTATCGCTGATTTTGAGAACGGCCACCATCAAAACGGACTCGCAATCGACATTTTTTCCACATTCAGACACAAGCTCAAGGAACAAGGCTGGAAAAAAATGTCTCCAACCCTTAAAAAAAAAGTTGCATTTGTAAATGATTTATTTTTTATTATTCCAGTGGGAATTTTCCCTACGAAAGAAGGCACAAAATTTGCAGTTACAGGATTACCGGAAATTGCTTGGGAATTGATTCCTCATTACTTCTCACGAAGCTCCCACGAGTGTGGTCCATTTCTCTCGAGTCTCGATAAGGCTGCAAGTGGATTTGGAGATTCGCTCGTCATTTAAACTTTAGCGTGGAAAACGTATACTCGCTCGAATGTCTAACCCAAAATATAGCTGAATATTGTATCGACTGTTAATAAGTTTTCATCCGTATTGAGTCGAAAGTTGGCTAGAGTAGGTTGCGCGTAGAGGGAGGTTAGTTCGAAGGCTTCTGAATACATCGACTGATGAAGCTCAAGCTCCAAAGCTCCTTTCTGCATTGGATCTCGGAAATTGGTTCACGATCGAAGCTCGCGCTTGAATTTCCACTTTGAGAGTTTATACCACGACTCTCCGCGTCTTGTACCTTCGTTCGCAACCTTCTCCCGCCCAAATCATCTCCTTCCATCCCTCATTTTCTCACTCCCTTATCTCTCCCTATCGCTGCCACTTTAGACACGAGAAAACCAAGCGCGGCGTTCCAAGGATATTTCCAAAAGCTTTGGGGTACGATTCACGTTGACGAACACGACGACGTTCCCCAATCATCGTTCTCAGACTCATTGAAAACCTTTCACGTGTTGAAGAAAGGGCAACAGGGTCGCTCAAGGATACACACACACACATCCAAACACACACACACACACACACAGAGCCTACGACAAGGAGTTGAACGACTTCTAGACAGAAGCTTGCTGCGAATTTAGTCGTTGCAATGTCTCGTTTCGTATTATCAGCCTTCCGGCAATCTCGCCTGTACATCTGCGTCCAATATTCCGGAAGTGTCTCTGGGCTTTGCCGGAGTTTCTCCCTGCTCGTGTCTGCCTGTGATGATTCGTTGCTTGCGTTTGTGAAATTTTGCGTAATTTATCACATGAAACAACTGTTGTTCCTTCCCAACCGGAAGTTTTCGACAGACGCTGAGAAAGAGGGACTTAGTTTGCAGCGAGTTTCGCCATATTTATCCTTGTTTTTTGGAGGAATCCGACTTACCTTCGGTGAAATTTGGTTTTTGTATCATTTTGCGAGTTGCGATGATCAGGGATGCAGAGTCGGTGGAAAATTTCTGTCTGGAGGCATTTTTCGTCGATCGAAAAATGGCTGACAGCGGGACCATCGGATCCAACCAGGGGTACATTTTTTTTTTTCATTGAAAATTCGCGTTCGGCGACGAGGTCGAAAATCCTTCGTGAAACCTTCGACGTCGATAGTACGAGAATAATACGATGAGGAAAAACAAAGGGAGAGAATAAAATGTGAGTGTAGAAGGGTCCAAAGGGCTACTGCACATTTGTAATGGATGGCATCGTCGTAACAAGTGACGCATCCTTTGAAATCCCCGTTCGCCCTTTTAATTCTCCACGACGCGGAGGGACTATCAATTCGTGTGGAGAATGAGAACAGGCGCCATCTAGGGGACGAAATGATGGAAAAAAGGGAGCTTCTCGTTGATTCCCCTCATTTTTGCACGAGCAGACTTTGCTCCCTTCGCTTCTTTTCCCCGCCAATTCTCATTCCCTTCTGGCTCTTCGCTCGACGAGGCATAGTCACAATTTTGCAATCACGATGATGTATCGTTCGAGAAATCTCGCTACATGCCTGCATTAACCATCAATCGCGATAATTCGAATAGCGCCGAAAAGACTTCAGGACCTGGCAACTTTATCGAAAAACGACGAGACTCGTTTGATTTTCAATTTTTTTATGGCATCTTGAAATTTTTATGTCAAGTGTATCCAACAGGCATTATTCCAGCAACGATAAAATAGAAAGAGAGCTTTGCGTAATTATTGCTGCTACGAAAATAAAAAAAAAGATATTCAACAAATTAATTCAGCATACTAACGTCGAATGATAACAAAATCAAACAGTAATCGACGATTCAAGTACGACAAACAGATATCGAAAGATTCGGATTTTTTCAAAAATTATTCGATTTTTTGAGGATTATTTTTAATTTTGAAAAAATTATCAAACAAAGGAGAAATTATTCATTGTGTTTGCGTTCGAATAAATTCATGAATGAATTCGGTGAGAAGGGAAAATAAGTTTCGTGATAATTTTCAGAATTTTTTTAAACATGCTTCGTATTATTTTGCCATTATTCAAAATCAGAGTAAAAGCTTTCGTCGATGCTTCGTTAACTTTGATTAACCTTGAACGAACGATGAGTGATCCTATTCAAACACGCGATTGCGATTTCATATCCAAAATGGGTACTTGGCGAGCAAACAAATTATTCAAAACAGAGGAAACGTTTTTTTTTTTTCGAAAAAATCAAATCGATGGCATCAGGGCCCTTCCGAAGTACTCGTCTCTCGATCAGCCTCGTTCATCTATCGAGCCATCCCTCCGTGGAGAAAAGTGATTCGAGAGCGTCAACATCTGAGAAATAGTTGAGAAGCAACGAGGCATAAAACCACAGCAGCCTTCGAGTGACTGCGAGAATTCGTCGTCGAAAGTCCTTCGAGAATCCTCACGCGCAAGAGCCTCGAAGAGTTAAGATTCGTCAGGGATGAGCCGCCTCCACGAGATTCGTTTCGACGATAAAGGTGTGCGCATACGTACTTTTATATTTATAGGTGGAACAGTTGATACCACACGCGGGTTTCGGCGAAGTTTTCCTCGGAAAATCCAAACCCTTAAAGGCAAAATATTATAGGCAAACTATTCCAAAGGGAATGAAAATCTCCTCTGTGAGGATCTGTTCCGTCTTAGTAACCTCGCGCGCGACCCTCGTTCCACCCACGAATTCACTCATAGTCTCGTTCAACCGGATTTACCATGCCCGAAGAAACTTGTTCGTGTCTGATAGCGAGCGGAGAAGCGATTTGGTGGGAGAATAGAGAGGAGGCAAAGTGCTGTTTAGTCATGCGACTGCGGGCTTATCCCTTTGCCCTTAAAGCTCCACCGGGGCAGAAGTACCTCGTGGAATATGCGCCCGCTTCGGTGACGTTGAAAATCACCCGTTATATCGAGTATAAACAGCAGCAGTTGGCCAACTCTCGTTCCAGTAAAGCTTCTTTTTCTCTCTATCTGTTTCACTCGCTCCCGCTCTGTCTAACTGTCCCGGCCTCGTTCTCCTTACTGCGAGTAGCTTACATGGCATTTTTTTTATCGGTCTTTCGCGAAAATCAGTTGACACTGACTGATTCGGAGATAAAATTCGTGAAAACTACTTCAAAGTGCCGTATAGACCGAGCGAGAATTTATCGGTGATGGCAGTGTGAAAAAGTTCCTCGAGGAGGGACTGGTGTTCGTGAAATAAACATTTTTCAATATTTCACTCGTGTGAACTTTGCTTTTGTTGCTTGAAAAAGACAGTTGAGTTTGAAAAAAATAGCAACGTTCAATCGCGCAATTTCTGCCGAGCGATTTACGGTGGATCATAGCGTCCTTGACAATTTTCAATGTGACTTTGCTGGACAATGGCGTGACCGACGAACGATCGATGTTTTTCTATCAATTTTATTAACGATCGTTAATTATCCACGTGACATTGCGCGAGAATAAAAGAGACGCCAGTGTTCTTTTCATTACGACTGATGACACAGATGGAAATTGCATCGACATTGCGCGTGAAAACGCCGGAGGATCAAACACCACGTCACTGGCGTTCCACCGAACGGGAGGCAAGAGAGTTCTATAAATCGGACGATCGACGTGCCGTGGTAGGAAGTGCAACTTTGGCCGAGCATCGAACACAACGACGCGAGCATTTGCAGAATGAAGAACGCGAGAGCGCTGCTCTTTGTGGCAATCGGCATGGCGGCTGTCGAGGCTTTTTCCATTTCCGGTGGTGCCTCCATAAACAAGACAGCTGTGAGTAAAGCGGGCAAGAAACACCAAAGATCTCGTTTGCCGATTAGATTCATTGACATTCAAGGTCACGGTCAATTTCGTCTCTGCCGTACATGATTTTCCCGGGTTTGTCCTTGGGTCGGTACCCAAGGTCAACTGTGATCTGAAAGTTCTGAAGGTTGCAAGAGCGTGCACTGCTGCCGAAAGAATTTCGATATTCGTTGATCCTTTTGTTCGAAGAAATCCAAAGTGGTCATTGAGAAGATTCAGCGCGTCATCTGTAACATTGATTTTCAGGCATCTGCGGGAGGTTCAGTGGTTTTTCCCAGAATTCCAGGCTTCAACGCCCCTCTGTTTAGATTTTTGGGGAGACGGACTACTACAACTACCACTACCACTACTACTACGGCTGCTCCATTTGTATCTACTACTGCTACATCTCGGTCTGCTCCATCAATGACTACTGGGTCTCCTACTGATCCATCTACAACTACTGGATCTTCCGCTACTTCGTCAACGACTACTGGATCTCCTACTGATCCATCTACAACTACTGGATCTTCCGCTACTTCGTCAACGACTACTGGATCTCCTACTGATCCATCTACAACTACTGGATCTTCCGCTACTTCGTCAACGACTACTGGATCTCCTACTGATCCATCCACAACTACTGGATCTTCCGCTGGTTCATCAACGACTACCGGATCTTCTACCAGCCCATCAACGACTACTGGATCGCCTACGACCTCGTCAACGACCACTGGCACTTCTATCGATCCATCATCGACTACAGGATCCCCTACCGTTCCATCTACGACTACTGGATCCTCCACCTCTAGTAGCAGTACCGATGGCACCGACCCAAGTTCTGATAAAAGGAGCCCCCGTAGTATTTTCAACCTTCCTGATCTGCGATCGCTCATTCCCGATCTTCCATCAAGCGGCAACTCAACGAATGTGACACCTTCGATGAACTTTGATTTCCTCGGTGTGCCGCAGCTCTCGATGATCCCAGGAGTTTCGGCTGCCATTGAGGACGCTCGTGAACACGTGACGCAAGCTCTTCAACTGGGAAGCAATTTTAGTGCTGGTATCGAACAGGCTGTCCAAGAGGCTGTCACCGGCGATGATCCAACTTCGGCGCTGCGTACGATAGTACAAACGATTCTTGACGCGTATACCACCGTCGCTGAAAATTGTCCGTTTGTTGTCGTCGGTAATCGCGTGCTTCAGGAAGGCATCAGACTGGCCATGGAAGTCGGTAGATCTGCGCAAAATATTATTTTCGGAACGACCGCTGCTCCTGCATAAATCGGGCGCGTTGACGGATTTAAGAGTAACGTTAAGTTTTCAAAAATAGTTCGAATGTGAGACGCAAAAATAAAGGAATTTTTCCGTAGTCTAGTTACAGGCAATCGGACGTTATCGTCGTGCTTTTATTTTTCTTCTATTCTTTTTCCTCAAGCTTATTCCTTTATTCAGATTAATCGTGGCACATTGGTATTGTGATACATTTGTGGGGAGAAAAAATATGTTTTTCGTTATGAGATTGCTGGAGATCAGACTAGACTTCAGCGACCTTGAAAATCATAGTTCGCCCATGTTCATCTGCACCAAAGTTGTTTTCAAATAAACAAAAAAAAAATTAACAAGTTAATTGCAGCCAAACGTTTAATGCCGAGCACATTCTTAATCATTTTTTCACCTTTTGTGGTAACGGTTTACAAAAATGTATCATAAAAAAAAGATAATGGACTATATGTAATAACGTGTATAGTTTGAGTTGAAGATTACATAAAATATGATTCCGGTGACAAAAATGCTATTGTATGCCCGCTGCGCGATTCGTCCTCGCGCCTCATAAAATTGCCATTGTGTGTGCGTCGTTGCATAAAACATGAGAGGAAGGAACTTGGGTGGCGTTAAAATGCTCGTGGCACAAATCTGTCTACATACATAAGCGGTATATTGACGGGCTACGATGCTAAACTTTCTGCGATGTAAAATGCGTAGGAACAGGCATCGTTTTATACGTTTTTCGTTACCGTAAACCATCAAAAAATTCGACAAAAAAACATTGATTGAATCCAAAAAAAGGTCCATGCAATACAGCGCCTCAGATTTGTTTTCGTCGACGTTGCAGAATTTTTTCGTCCCAAAAAGGCGCGTAGAACTGTTTGCAAAGCTTGCAAATGCGTCAAAAAAATTTCGGAAACAAATAAACTCTTCTTTCCACAAAAAAATACTCGAAATACAGCAGCTCCCAGTGCGATCGGAGCAATGATCAAATTTCAAGGTCATTTCGACGAACTCGACAGAAATCTTCGATAAAAAATTATTCAGCTGTAGATACAAAAAATTCCAGCTGATTCGAAGTGGCTGGCTTTTTTTTCGTCTCAAATACCAGCCGAATCGAGCGCGGTATCATGCGCAAATATATCCGTGGTGAAAAGTTGCTTACGACGTTACCGCTCTTCGTGTGTTCTCGGATACGTCACGCGGTTTTCCATCCAACAGGCGAAAAAGTATACCTTTATTTCCGTCCGTCGCTAAAGGGGGAACAGTTTCGCGAGCACGGCATACAGGCAGAAGCCTTGCTTTGCCTTTTTCAGGAAATATACATTTTTGCGCGAAAAGTATCGTCGAGTGTAACGGAGTTCAACGGCAGTCGAAGGGAAAGACACAAAGAAACACGCGACTATGTGCGACGCCCGATTGGATGCGCGGCTGGGGTTCAGCGGCGGGGGGCAGGGGACTGGGGATTAGCCGGAGGAAGGGGGTAGGGGAATGGGTGCTGGGGGAATAGGAGCGCGGTGGGGGATGCGCCGATGGAGGGGGAAACGCCCAAAGCTGCTGTGCGTGAAATTCCACATGCGTGACGCTTCTCCGGATATTTCCATACATAAATTTCATCCGGGTAAAAGTTGCTAGGTGGGCTAGCACCCACAGCATCTAGTACGTACTACGCTACGCAGGAGGCAGCGTAGGAAACACCGTTGTGTATACAGTTATAGACCCAGTACCGGAATTGGTACAGCGTTTTATGGATATGTGTACGTACCGGTTGACGATGCGCCTCGGGATACAAAAACTTCCTCGATCGTTCTTCCGTAAAGCTCCGTGCCCGACGAAAAATGTTTCCTTCCGGATCGCAAAATATCGACGTGAAAAAAATTATATATATGTACAATGTACATGCATTAAGGTGGTTGAAACAACAAAAGTTTTAGTTTTCTTCACCCACGAGAAGAATGCTCTAGATTTTTCTGTCAAGAAAATCGTCCAGCATCGATTTTGCTGTATCTTTATCCTGGAGCTGATGCTCCGGGTCTAAACGTTGATTCTTCTGATTTGATTGATTGATTGATTGATTGATTCTTCGTTGATTCTGAGAGTTTTGTTTCTTTCTGATTCTTTCTAATGAATAACAAGTTATGACAAATATATTTACAATATTTATATAATATGGTCTTGATTGGACCAATATCGACGAATTTTTTTGCCAATAAAGATACGTGGAGAGGTCAAAGTGCACTTAACTTGCTTCGAGTTATTTCAAATCTCCCCTAGGAAAATGGACAAATAAAAAAGAAAACGAATAGGACATGCAGATGTTGAGCCTTAATTCGTCGATTTTTTATTGCCAGCGGAAATATCAGTACGCAAAGAAATATCGATAGCGTTTGAGTAATTGATGATATTCAGTTTGTTTCACGTAATTCTCGAACATCTCGTTGATAATTCGGTGGAACGAATTGGTATCCTCCATCCGCTCGTATCACGTTCGCGTTAATATATGGATTTTCTATTATAAATTGTATCACATGTGCCATCTCATCGGGCAGAGCTTCGCGCTTTGGTGACATATTTGTGAAGGTCACATCTCCAATTACTTGTTTCGTTTGAGCTCCGAACGCAGCTGAAACAAGAAGCTTAATTAATAAAAAAAAACTATTTCTATAATATCTATAAATCTATAATTATATCTATAAAAAGCTATTTCCTATAATTCAATACAACAGAACAGGGGACAAGAATCGAGAATGTCCATTAGGCATTGTTAAACTGCAATTGACAAATATTTGAAAAAAAACCCTGAAAATTCAAAAAAAGCTTAAGGACGTTCAGTATTAAACGGACGTTTCGATTTTTTTAATACACTCGAGAATTTTCCCACGAAAATTTCGGTCCCATGCGTTTCCAGTTGTTTTTTTTTTCAAATCAATCGGATTAAGAGAATGGAGGAAAAAAAGACGAGGATACTTTGAAGCAAAGTTTGCTCACAAATCATCGGAGTTTCGGTGAACCCCGGTGCCAAGGCTACCACTCGAATTCCTTGGGGTGCAAATGCACGTGCCAAGGGTCTCGTCATTCCTGCAATCGCAGCCTTGGAAGTCCCGTACACCGTCGCGTCACCAGGTGCCTCATAGGCGAAGATGCTGGAAAAATTGACAATCACACCGCGTTGATTATTCCCATCCGGTGGATTGCCGGCGATTGCACCAGCTGCGAGCCTCGATACGTTGAAAGTCCCGAAAACATTGACGTCCATAACACGCTTGTAAACTTCGAGAGAATGTGGCTTTTTCTTGCGGAAATCATAAGGCTTCTCCAGGGCTGCGATACCCGCTGCGTTTATCACGACGTTTATTCCACCGAATCTTCTCTCGGCAAGAGTCAGAGCCTGGACGACATCCGTCTCCGACGTGACCTTGTCGTTTTTATTTCAATTTTTTTTTACAGAAAATTTATTGGATTATTCGGTTCTGACTATTTTTTTATTTCCATTACCGAAAAATCGGTGGAAACTCACATCAGCCAGGACGAATATTGCCCTGTCGCCGAGGCTCTCGGCAAGTTCGCGCCCGTTGGAATTCACGTCAACGATCGCGACCCTGCCGCCATGCTCGACGATCCTCTCGACGACTGCTTTTCCAATCCCGGATGCTCCTCCAGTCACGAAGGCTACGGTGTCCTTGAAACGTGCGCAAAATTAAATGTGTTCGAATGCGTTGAAAAGATAAAATTAAAGTTTAAATTAAAACTGACTAGAACAAAAATTAGAATCATGAAACTGTCCAGACGACCTCTTATCCTACGATTTAAAATGAATACTTTCGTTGTCTCTGATAGGCTTGAATTTAAAATAAAGTTTTCGTCGTTTTGCAATTTTTTTATTTTCTAGAAAATAAGTTTTTCTATTGTAGAAAAATAGCAATTTGTTCGTCACGGTTCGGACGTGGTTGCAACAAAATATATTGACGAATATCATTGGATTTCATTTATAAAACATTATACTGAAAATAAAATTTAACGTCCATAGTTATTGGATTAAAATAATAATAATGTCTTGTATTTTATTATATGTTTTTTGAGGACATGTTTCACTCGTAAAATGTCGTCCAGACATACACACTGTTCTTTCGATTCAAGCCAAACTTCGATCGCACTCACTTTCATCTTATTTTCCATCTTGTAATAACAGTTTTTCGTGAACTTTTGTGCGATCCAAAAAAATCAACCGAGCACGACAAATAACCCGAACGAAAATGCCGCGCAACCAACGGGCTCTTTCTGAGGAACGACGGTTTTCCTTCATAAATATTCAATTTGATAATTTCCATTATCGCGATTACGCGTATATATTATTTGTTTTATCTATTTTGCAGACTACAGTGTCTGAGATTTTTGGCATTATCGCTCGAATTATTTGATCGATAAGCTCTTACAATAATAAACGAATAATTCCCCGTCGAGTACGTCGATAGCGTATACCGCGAATGCATTATCCAAGCTGTCAAAAAAATCGGAAGAGAGTCGCACTTATGAATTTCAATGATCCACAATGTGGGTCACGCGATAAATGGCTGAAAAATGCAAGTTTGGAGTATTTTGCATTATACAGAGCTGACTTTTTACAGAAAAATTCTACGTTGCGAGCCCAACTCCACGAGCTTTTTGTAAAATTCCTTCTGCATAATGTACGTCAATCTTCTCAATGAAAAATTCACATTAAATCCGAATTTTCAGAGGAAATAATCATTTCACACAAAAAATAACTAATCAACAGAATTGGACGGAACGAATGAATCCAAAAAAACAACAAAAATAATTGCATAGAGTTTCATGGGGAAATGTGTGGTTCAAATTTATAAATCTGTCAAAAAACGAAAAGTTATCGTATCTCGATGAACGAAAAGACGTTTTAGAGACAGAGCAAACAATTGGGATACAGAATAAAGCTCGAGTTGGAGTTTTTCACTCGAAGAAAAAAATTTTCCTCGAAAACTGCAAAAGGAAAACCGATAATGCTTGTGAAAAATTTATTCGACGACTTTTTCGTCGTTTTTCCCGCCGAGCACTGTGAAAGAGATCGCTGGGGAAATTTGCCAATCGATGAATTCTTGAGCTCCTTTTGCGATTGATTTCCATCGTCATGCGGCATTGACGCTGATCGAAATTGTCTTTGCGCTTGCAGCATTCGAGAATTCACGGCCTGGGAATAATTTGTTACAGCATCAGGGTGTACAATGGTGGAAATATAATGGACCATGGCGATTGGACGGTCGAGGGTACGAGTGCAAATGGAAAATAGGCTTTTCCCCCAGGCGCACAGGAGGATCCTCGTCGGTACGCCGACGGAGGACGTGCGTGAACGCAACGTTGATTCGCGGTGCTCGTGCACGTCCCGTGTGGTCCGCTGCGCCGCCCTGCGTCCCGTCGTCGCTCGTAACCTAATTCCACGCGATTAAACGCGACGTCGCGATAATGCTTGTAAATTGAGGGAATTATGTTGGCAACGTGCGAGTCTACGGAAAACGGTCGAAACCGGAAGCGAATTCAGGCTGAACCAATTAACATACACGCGTTACAGTCGGCCATCCGCATCTCGCATCGTCGGTTTTCCCTCCCCCCCCCCCCCCCCCCTTCGACTACATCTGACCTCCAGGAATTTGCATCACGACCCGTCGAAAGGTCAAACTTCCGGAATTGTAACCAAAGTGCGTAACATCCGGAAGGGCATCGAACTCGAAGCAGGATTCTGCAGGGACGCTGGCAAAAATACGTGCAGAGAAAACAAAATTTCAATGCTTTTCTTTTTTGCGATCACAAGAGAGGACCGAAAATCTTTTACACGTTCAATTTTTAATTGAAATTTAGTTTCCGTGCTTCTTTGCATCCCTCTTGTACTCCATCAAAGAAAATGTATCTTAGATCTCAGATAATAATTACCTTTTCATTAGAGTTTGCATAAAACACTTGTTCATTTCGTAAAAACGAAACGATTTCAACAATATTTTTATTTTTCAAAATTTTTCAGTGACTTAACCCACAGACAAAGGCTGAGGAATCATTTGATGGAATTACTAAATTCATTCCCACCGAGATTCGCGTGTAATAAACAATATATGTCCTCCGATGGGATCTTAAATATGACTAAAAATTAAATGGTCCAGTTATTTTGTAATTCCAATTGCAGTAGTCTTGATCAAGTCGAGCATCATTGCGGGATATGATCTA
Organism: Heteropelma amictum; assembly: GCA_959613375.1. NCBI lineage: Eukaryota > Metazoa > Arthropoda > Insecta > Hymenoptera > Ichneumonidae > Heteropelma > Heteropelma amictum. Next base: position 30,764,530 of record OY390721.1, read on the forward strand.
CCTGCTCTCAAAAACCCCGTCTTGTGAAATCGTCGTAAAACAATTGTTTTCCCACCAAAACATGCTCACTGCACGACATAAAATACGACATTGTGTCAATTGAGGATCGAGAGGAAAGCTGAGACCTCTGCCACTCGTTCCATTTTCCATCGTACACCAAACAGTCGAATCTGACGGGGATTCCAGGACATGTTCAATAACTGCTACACAATTTCTGATACACCGAAAGAGAACAGAGATACGCAAACATGCGCTATACACAGAATCCACAGTTGACTCCATTTTGCTCCGGGCGATGAGCATGGGTGTCGCTGGGGTCGGGATACCAACGTAAATTGCATAACCGATTGTGGTCCGCTGAAGAGTTGTGCCCTCTCTGTCGACTGGCAAACCCTTAGGCGTTAGGGAGATGGTGTCGGAGCTTTGGAAACGCCAAGGACGCCGAGCAGCCTCCCGGCCACAGGTATCTCTTTCTCTCTCTCTCTCTTTCTCTTTCTCTTTCTCTTTCTCTCCTTCTCGTATCAGCACAAAACTGGACTTAACAAGCCCGCTGACCACATTTTGGTCCAGCTCGGACCGGAGCTTGCTACCCCCTGGGACAAGGAACGATCACACCCCCTCTGATGCGACCTCTGTGTTGAACCCCATTTTCGTACACGTTCTCTCGCACACGACACCTTCCTCCCTATATCTCTGCCAATCGCAAACTCCTCCATACCTTTCTTCCTTCATTCTGTTTCTGTATCGTTCGATATTGCTTGTTCCATGTTTTCCCTCTTGGAATGTCCAAACCCCACGACTTTATCCGCCAGACGTCCTGATTCGTGGAGTCTGCAGGTCGCCAAACAAATCGACGAGTTTCCTAGACAGCAACAATGGAATCCATGGTCCACCGTTTCTTTTTTCACTCCAAGATCGTCTGACTTTATTACAGACTCGCTACTGGTCCAGTTTTTCTTTTTCCGACGGTATTCACGTGACCCCAAGGCCATGACGTTCAATATTGAAGCTGCCCTTTTTCCAGCTGAGAAAAACACGATGGAATCGATGATGAATTTCTCAATGGCTGTTTAACCGAGCTGTTCACACTCTGTTGAGTGCCAAAGTAACCCTATCACCGTTTTCAATACCTCTTGTGCCACAAGATGGCGTCGTTGATTTCCTTTCTTAACATTAACCAACCACGGGATGCGTGTCGGTTGGTCGGGTTAATTACCGGTGGTTCGTTAGTTCCAACGTTCTCCCTCGTCCTCGGTCTATTCTCGCCGGCGACCGTAGTTTTAATGCGTCAAAACCACCATTCGGCTTTTCAAAGCTTTCAAAGACAATTTTTCTTCTTATTTTAGTTTTTACTCTCTGCGAAGCTCATCGGGACAGCCTTCAGCCTTGGTAAAGTATCGTTTGGTATCTCCGTGGCTTGCTTGGCCCAAGAAAACACCCTGCGAAACTTGCCTTTGAATGAGTTCCTCACATTGAATGGGGTGTTGAGGTTCAAAGGTCTCTTCTGTTCACGCAATACGTAACCGGAATTGCAGATTGATACTAACTAGCTCCTAATGAGAGCACGTGACTCGACGTTGGTATAAACGACGATTAAACGTCATTTGCATCCTCCGGTCGTGCACGTTTTTACCCTTCAGGCTGAGGCTAAGGCAGTTCGTTAAGGCAAACGTCACGATGCTTTCTTTGATGGCAAAAGTACCATGGTACCATGTATGAAATAATCACGACAGCGTTTGCTACAGAATATCATGCGAATGTTGTTTATGACATCATATTCTGTGCTTGCTTATTCACTTTCAGAATTTCAGGCTCCTCTGAAACCTTATTACGTCGAAATGAAAAAATCATTGGCAGACTTTTTTTTATTGAGACACATTTTTTTGCCAACGAGTATGATTGCGATGAAAATAGAGTCAAACGAGAGGACAAAGTTGAGGCCGTTCGAGGAATCGTCAAAGTCTAAGGGCAGAGATGAAATTTCTGAAATCGCTCAAAGTCGATGTTGAACATTCGCGAAAAACGAAAATTGGCAAAAATCGATGGTCCTACTTTGAAAATCTGTCAAAAATCCAAAAATCGAGATATCCTCATGGACCAAGCGGCATTTTGGAGCCTCATCAATTGCGAAGAGAATAAGCACAAGTTGGCGTGTCTATCTCCAACGAAAAAAAAATGGCAAACATTTTAGTGAGCCGACTCGATACCGCAAAAAATGGCGAAAAATGTTGGATTTCAAAAATGATTTTCAATGATCTGCTTCGATGTATCGATGTATTTATTGCAAAGATATACTTTCAAAGATACAACATTACAAAATGAAAAATGTTTATATGAGTTATTGATGGTGCTTTTATCGTTTTTTTTTTTTTGAAAATGTGTGATACGCGTCAAGTGGTTACAGATTTTTTCCCATCACATGATCAGACTGGTCAAATATTTGCACTTTGGTTAATGCTCCGCTGCTTGACCCTCGTATATCTGATGATGGGGGAAAAAAACACATTAGAAGTATGGCGGTAGGATGATACCGGAGGGTAAAATCGCGATAAACAGGGGCTAAAGGTCATTGCCTCGTACCGTGGTAACTCGATATTACTCCTACGAAGCTTCTTCGGACCTGTACCTGACCTGTAGGAGATGATTCATATCTAGATCTGGCTCTTGCTCCGAAAGAGTTTTTCAAGTAGATCACCTTACGATAATAATCTCACCGTGATATCGAAGATATGTATCTGTACAGGGGCTTCGTGTTCGAATCGAACGTCTTGAAAGTTAGCTCCTTTAACCATGAATAAAAAATGGACAGGCCATAAACAACGAAAATATACATAAATGAAATTGTCGTGATATATAAATAATGGACAAATAAATAACAAATACCGATATTTTCCTTGCTGATTCATCATTTCAAGCAATCTTTATAAATGACCATAAATGCTTCTTTAATGCTGAATGAAAAATCTATATCTATCTGCAAAATCTGAATGAAAGAGGAAGATTCGTGGAAGATATAAAAAACATTATTTTTCATACTATAATAAATTAAATAACACCACAAATTAAAACCAGAAGAATATTCAAAGAACAAATCTAACACGAATTTGAGAAAAATGTCATTCGTACACATATTTCACGTGTGTCTTGATAATTTTTTTTAAAATCGATGAATTTTCACGTATATTTTTTTTTATAGGAAAACATAGGATCCAGTGGATCACCGATGATGAAGAGACCTAGAGGGAGTATCAAGGGTGAAAAAAAAAGTATATGACCAGAATCGTGCGGGGAATGCGTCCGCTCTGACCCCTGGGTGTATTTCAGGGTGCAAGGATTGCAGCGCGAGTGTGCAGTCGTTGATGTTGGCTGGGTACAGCGGTGTTACCCGAGCCGCGTGGAATCGCGAGATACGAGAAATAATGGTACCACGTATACCATCCACGATCGGCCTCGCTCCCACCATTACCGATATACGCGAGCTTTCCCAATGGGAGAAATTGACCATAGGTTCACGTGTGTGTGTGTGTGTGTGTGTGTCTCGGATGTTGGTGTTTGTCCAGCATACACCGAGAAGTAGAAACAGCCAGGGTGATCAGAAACACCAACCTGTTTCAGAGACGATCGGTAATTGCCAGGACAATAATCATTTATCGTAACTCAATGGGGCTCGGGAACGAGCGAGAGCCAAGCACGAGCTAACAAATATATCCGAAAATTTGAGGCGTATATAGAAACATATATTTTTTTTAAGAACTCGAGGATGCTTGTCTCGTTCTGGACAAGAAAAATGTGTCATTAAATACTGATATTACGGTTGCTACCACGACGAAATCCAGTCATATTTTCTGTCCCACTTGTACAGGCTGCTCAAGTGGAATCGTCCGATATTCAAAAAAGACGAAAACGACTCATCGTTCGTCGTTTACAAAAATTTGACGAGTCGTTTCGTTCATGCATCGTCGAAAGAACAAAATTGAAAAAATGGAATTTCAAAAAACACCGAGGTCTGTTGGAAAAATTCACGTCAATTGGAAAACCTTGACGAAATAATGACGCGTGGAAAGAAAGGAGGCTTTTTGCATATTTTCGGAGTTTTCCTTGGTTCTTTCAACAATTTTTCTATAACTTTTTAGCATCGCGGTGTTACCGAAGATTTTTATAGAATCTTTGGGTACTTGAAGCCTTTGCTCATATGACGTGAATTATCGGATAAAAAATCAAAGATGATGAACGACAAAATTTAGACCAAAATTTGATTGGATGCCTTTGGGAATTTCTCACTCCTGCAGCATCCCTTATCGTTGATGAAAAGTTTCAACAGCGAGATAAAGAAAAGTCGAGAGGGAGGGAGACGACAGAACGAATGTCGAAAACGTTAGACGAGAGATCGCGGAGGCTACCGCGTCAGAGTTTTTCTCAAACTCCTGGCCGATAGTCAGCAGCGGTTACCGGGAGATAAGGGACGAATAGGGACGCTTAATATCCCCTTCAAAGGGGTTGGTCGAGGCGTTACGAGCTTGCCTATCTGGCATCCTTCGTTGGAACTACTCGTCTTGAATTTCACGAAGATAACACCGCACCTTTCGTATCTCACGACTCGAGACAGTAACCTTCTGATGAATGTTCCTTGATGTAAACAACCTTTATTCCAATGAGAAAGATACTTTTATTTTTTGATAGCCACCTTCTTCGTAGCCCATACCGTTCCCGATAGCGCTCACCTCGACCCGATAATACCTCAGAATTTCACCGTTGGTTAAATACTCCGATAACAAAGTTGACGTCCAAGGCAGGTCCGTAACTTTCCTCGTAGGCGTCTTTTCTCGCAACGCCTTACTGAAAATGTCCTTTTCCACTCCAAATCGAATATTCGTCGACGAGTCTGGAAAACTGGATCGTCATCCTGCAATTCACAAAAAAAAAACATCGTTACTCAAACCAGCAGCTTGTCGAAAGCTTTTGCGATCGTACATGCTACTTTTCAAAATTTACTTTTAGTAATCGCGAAATAAAATTGTGTTCGCTATTTCAATACGTGTAAATAGCGTGTATCTTTCCTCGTATCGATTTTTTTTACAGGATTCGTGAAATATTCCATTTTGGAATAGGAAAAAATGGTAAAATATAGAATTGTTAAAATTGAAAATATCGATTATTTTTAGGCGAGAAATTCCGATTTTTTCCGAACGTCATCGCTACCATGTAGCACCAAAGGTCTTCCGGAGAATAATTATTACATTTTTTGTGATATTAACATACAAATATAACGATTATTACTCATTTCATCATTCAAAAATGAGAATTCAAAACTCGAAATGTAAAAAATATGATTTTCAACGCCAAAATGGTCACCGTTGAAATATCGGCTTTTCTGATCAATAAACACCCCCGGCGTGCGAGGCTTTGGGATTGACTGCCATGCCAATATGTCGACAGTTGGATACACACGAGGATGCGGAAGATAAGCAGATGATCGAGGTTGCAATGGACACAGTTTGTACGAGTATATGGAAACGCGTCTGTGGGAGCCTCGAGAGCAGCAGGACGACGTATGGTTGCGGAGAAATTTACATGGTCTGGCAGAGAGATCGGCAATAAACACTCCTCGAGAGGCGAACGCGACGTATGCACAAGGGTTGGAAGGGTCAAAGGGGTACAAAGAGAGAGAGAGAGAGAGAGGAAATGTCGTGTTCACGGCATTTGATTGGACCATGACCGTAATGACGGGGCATTGTCATGCAAATCTTGGTGGTGAGGAAGCAACGCTTACGGCCCCAAGGCCCATTACACGTTGGCATCCGCTTATCGCACCAGGGTTTGCCTGGCATAAATCTACGATTCGCTTCTCGAAACCGGATACACCCGGAGGGGATCTTCCCCTCGATCGTTCTCAACCGATCTCGAGCGGCCTATCGGGTGTCTAACCGATACCGAGACCCGGTCAATCTCACATTTATATTCTTCTCAATAATCGAGAAATCGTCGGATTCTCAATGATATTTATCCAACGGTCGCTACTCTCGTATCAAGCTTGCAGCAGGATTTTTCGGACGACGTTGAAGTTTGTCGTTCAAAGAAGGATTCAATCTACGTTCGCAATTTTGCAACGACAGAGCGGTTAAAGGACACGTGCTTTCTCGTTAACGATTCGTCGAGAAACTGGAGGCAAACTGGGAAAATCGATGTACGATGAGAAAACTCGCTCCCATCATCTTTGTGCCCGCTAAAATCTGTCCAGGCTCGGTTAATGATGTATCATTTTTTTTTTCAATTTCACCGATTTTTTCATCGAGCTTTTCTGTGTACAAGTGTTTTTTTTTTCATCCTGCGAAGAAGGAATTGAAAGGCAACTCGTGGACCATTTTTTTTGCACCCAAATTAATTACATAAGTAAAACTACGTATTTCATATGACGCGAATGTTTTTGGAATAAATTATACCGTTATTGATATTGTATTATTACGATATTAATATTATTTTATTGACGTTTGTTTATTTACGCTATTTACAGCTTTTAAACTTTCATGAATACAATTTCGAACATTGCAACAATGGGATAAATATTATTTCATAAGGGATGTTTTTGTTCGTGTGGTATCGAGCTTTCGATCGCACGAAATTTCGAACGCAAGCTGCCAATGAAAAAGCAGATGGATAGATTCATCTCACGTGCGGGAAAATTCCCTGTGTACTAATTTAAAGGAAAAAAATACATAAAATCCACACGTATAACGTATCTCTATTTTTTTTTGTCGCTCTATGCTCGTACTGCGGATGAGAAGCTCGACCGATGGTCGACTTTCGAAAAAACCTATAAATAACGCGGCGACTTTCGGAGATCCAATCAAAAGGTCGAAATTTGTCGGTGAACATCGCCGGTCCAATTCATCGCTGGGTCCAACGAACCGTCACCGCCGATCTTTGTTTCTTTCTCTCTCTCTCTCTACAGAATCGACGGGATAATAAAAATAAAAGAAGGAAATTCCCATTTCTTTTTTTTTTCGACTTTTTCATTTTTCGTTTCACGTAACTTCGCCCACCAGGCATTTCTGGGACGCGATATAGAACCGGAGAAGTATAAAAAAAAGGAGATAAAATAAAATAAAAGAGACGAATATGTGATGGACCGTTGGCGCGAGAAATTCGCGCGATCGATCGACGCGGGACATGTACGAAGATCGAAAATTTCCTAGTCCCATAGGACAGCGCTATGAGGGTTTCAGTCAGTTTTGACAGCTTTGTCCCCTCTCCCATTCCAGTCTCTCGTAACGATTCAATACGTGCTTTAATATTGGAGCGATTTCATCGTGATTCAACAGTGATTTCTCTCATCTCAATTTGTCCAAACTGATGGAGCCTACGGTATACGCGATATACCATACGTGTACGATCGATTGGCTTTTAAATATATATGGACCTTCGAATTTTTGCGAAAATTCGGCACAAATTTTCAAAGCTATAATCGTACATTTGCGTCAAACAAAAAAAAGCATGCAGAAACACGAAAACATCTGTCGAAGTCGAGGCTATTTTTCCGAAAACCGCGATGGTCGAAATTTGGAGTAAAAAAAAAGAAACAAAACAAAAAGTTCAGATGAAAGATTCTCGGTGATTCTTTTTTAACCCAAAAAGCAATCAAGGCGAAGCTTCGAGGGTTTACAAAAATTAAAGCAGCATCTCCGACATAGTCTTCCTTTCGGGCACTCTGTGGCAAGCTGTTTTCTACGTTTTTACAAATTTTCACGAATTTTCCACCACTTTGAATGAAAAAAAATTGAATTTTATGAAAATTCGATGTTACGAGTAAAGGAACCGGAAAGTTGATGGAAGAAACAGGCAAACAAAATGATGACGTTACTTTGCGAAGGCACGAAATAAAATGGCGTCTGGATCATCGTTTGCGGTGGATGATCCGACCGGAAGCTGGGATTTCGGAAAGACAGGTCAGCGAGTGAAGCTTTACAAGGGAAGATCGAACTAAATTGGGAGCGAGAGGGAGTGGGGGTGGGAAAAGGGGTTGCACGGGTTGAGTACAGAAGGATGCAGCGGGACGTGCTTGTGACTATATCGTCATGGCTAGGTCGCTTATCTCGACACAGTGGCATGCTAATCGACGTGAGACCTGGTAGTAAACTCGAGGGCTTCGAATATATATACGATATTAGGGTGGTCCTCGATATCAATGTTTTGGAATCGCTTCTACAAAGCTGCAAACACTTCCAAATTTGATGAAAAACGAATCCCTGAAAATTCGAAATTTTTATCTCAACTTTAACGAGTTAAAATCCGCTTGTGACCAAAGTTTCCAAAGGAAATAACAGGAAAAATGCACATTTTTGCACAGAATTAAAGTACCTCAGATCGGACTCGAATGAACCATCTCAATGGACCATCTTGGAGTTGAGATAAAAATATGAGATATCACACTAAACATTGGACTTTCACTCATCGAAGCTTTTTCGTGTATCGTTCGATTCTTCGAAAAAACTTGTGTTTCCCATAAACACACACATTTTGCAGGGGTGTAAACGTGGTTTCCATAAAAAAAACTGTCGTCACGATCTTAGGGTCGAGATGATGAGATGAAATTTTCAGGGAATCTCTCTTCATCCATTTGGACGTGTTCGAATCTCCGGCAGCCCGAAAATTCGACAACGCCCTTGTCAAGAACCACCCTAATTTGTTTATACGCGTATTTCAAGCCCTCGAGTGTTTATATATATATATATATATATATATATACGTAATATTGTTCCGTATGAGATAACTGTATTTGTGATTGCTGTGTACACCAACACGAGTTTCTACAAACGGTTATCTCGATCTGTCCGAATAACCCGAGGGACAAATCGCTCGGTGGGTTTAACTACTCCGCTGGATCGTCTCGTCTGTGAGTATGGACTCTGCCTCACCTGGACCGGATACAGGGATACGCGAGATATACATTTACGATTCGTATAGATTTCTGGTGGATTATATACATATAAAACCTATGTATAGGCACGGTATATAAATGCATCGATACATCGGTAGTTCGGTGACCCCGAAAGATTGCCTGGAAATATTGGTCAATAAATAAACCCTCGGGTGACATAATATACCCCTGTACCATAGTCGAGATACGATGGAAAAGCTAACTGGGGCTAATCTCCCACGAATGATGTGACGATCGAAAAAAATTCGTACACCGAAAATCCGAGAGATACAGAGCGAGAGAGGGGATGAATAAAATTTGTTGGATCCATGAATAACTTTTGAATTATTCCAAAGAATTGTCGAAAAATAAATTCGTACTTTTGGAACAATAAATATTTTTGTCACAAACAGATACACACAATGCCACCTTTTTTTCAAACACGTTTTCGAAATTCAAAATGTCTCAATTTTCCTGAAAATTGTTACGTTGGGGTTTTCGAATTTGAAAAATCTGACGATAGATTCGTAATCAGCGATGCCGAGAACCGTCGTCCATCAGTTTTCACGAGAATTCGTTGACTACTAAAATCTGCGTTGCAAAGGGTTAACAACCCTTAAAAGCAAGCGTGTTGTGTATTTCGTAATTAAATTTCGCACAACTTGATTATCTTTTCTTCCAATGAAGATTGATATGTTTTTTTATGTAAAATTATCTCGGAACATAATTGTCCTCTAAAGGGGTAGTTTTTTCCACATCGATGAATAAAGATCGCTTATCTGAATTAAATTCCAGCTCCATTTCATTTCGAGTCACTGTTTCCGATGTTTTTAATCATCTAATGGCGAAATCGACTAGTTCTCGACAAAATCGTGCTTTTTTCCTGCTTCTTCCCCTTCTTTCATCCTCGGAATACGCGAGCACTCGTTGCACCGCGAGAAGATCGCCATCTCAGTGGAAATATGGTTTCACGATTCAAGGTGAAAAAAAAAAGACCAAGAACCAAGAAAAAACGTCGAAAAACGTCTAGGATAAATGAATGAAGAAATTTTGAAAGCCGATGGAGGAGAGACATCGAGCGAGAACGAGACGAGCGAAACTCGAAAAAATTTCTCACCCTGTTTTCCGACAGTTTCATCAGGGAGAAAGAGCGCCGCGCGATGGGGCAAAAACGTGGATGAGAGATGAAAACAATGGGCTCGAAGATTCGCGATTGCGAGATTTGCATTTCTGCCGGTATTTTTTATTATTTTTTTTTTCCGAGCAACGCACTTCGTTTCGCGACGACATGATCATTGTTTTCTTGCAAGTTGCCTCTTCGTCCCTCTTTGTCTTTACAATCTCAAACTGTTGGTACCAGCTGTTCACCAGGAGGACGAGAAAGGGGTATTGACGGTGCAAGAAGTTGGGGCGATGTCGGAATAAACGACCCCTAGACGAGGGCTGCACAAATCTATAGATGCACCGGAAGAGAAATTCTCAAAGTAGTAATGGACTCGTGTCTCTTCCATTTCTCATCTTTCCTCGCAGTTTTATCCTCGTTGTATCAAAAGTTGCTCGCGCGGTAGTCTTGATTCGATCTTTTTCCATCGATTTTTCCGTAATTTGGATTTTTACGAGAACCGAAGAAGACGCGAGGGGGAAGAAGAAATTGTTTCCAAAGTAACGACAAACAAGAAAAAGCTTCACGCGTCGATGGATGTCGTTCGATCTCGTACATGGAGACGGAGATTTCTCGCAAACTCTGCATCTTCAACGCTGAGAGACTCGCGAGGACCAATATTTGAGTACACTTTTCCACTCTTGTACGTTTCATCCACTCGTCTTTTTTTTTTTCGTCTCTTATCTTTCTTATCGCATACACCCTCTGTGTCTCTCGTGCGTCCTCCTCTCCGCATGGTCGTTTCACCAATTGGAGCTTTTCTTCTGTCGAATTCCCCCGCGTAAGGGTTCATCGACTTTATCCCGGAAAAGACGAGGAAAATTGGTGAGGGCGAGACGATTTTGGTGGGTCTCCGAGTCGCGACGAGACCCGAGCAAAATGGAATGAGATACAAACGAGGGGGGAAGGGAAAATGAGGTTGAGAGGTGAGAAGACTCGATACGCAGCATCTTCCCCTTGAGATCACCGGGAATATCATAACTCTTGGATCGTCGGACGATTTTATTTCTCACAGGCATTTTAAGACTCTCCATCCCCCCTTTTGCTCTTTCCAATCGCCATCTGCATGAATTTCGGAACATGGAGCATTAATTCGCGTGGGTTTTGCGGGCATATTTTTCTCATTTCGCTTCTTTTTTATCTTTCCTTTTCTTCAAACGCTGTTTTACGGGGATAAAGTGGAATAGAGCCTGTATCGAGTTACGCTGGCTGCAAGTTTTTTCAGTGTTTTTTACTTTTAAATTATGCACATGTTGTATTAATTAAACAATTCTGATTCCGAAATTTTCGCCATGAAATATTATTATGCGCGATATTGACATAATCTTGTCGAATTTTTTCTTTGCTGAGATGTCACGGTCGACGTGTACCATCATCCATGATTTTTTTGTTTCTCTCCGAACCTCGAAAAACAATCAGGACGCAGACGTCGTGGTGTGACGTGCGATTTTTCCCACGAAGATTTCCATCCAGCGGGAACGAAATAATTGCAGCATCCGCTCTTCTGAAGTCACATTCACGATGAAGCACTATATTTCCATCAGTTCTTCGCACCCTATTTATACGTTTTTTTTTCAAACGAAACATGGGAAAGGTGTGTGACAGGATTGTTAGTACACGCGGCAGCAAAGTTCCTTTTTCTTCCAGAAAACTCCTGTCTCGATTTGTGTCATTCCAAAACGCGGAGGAGAGAATAAAAGAGAATGAGAGGGAGAGAGAGAGAGATAAAGAGAGAGAAAAGGAAAGAGATGCAAGGGGTTTGGCGCGCGAAACGAGAAAGTGAACCCAGCGGGTGAGACTTAGCATGCACTTGGGGAGAATAGGTACGGTCGAAAATACGTGCACGTAAATATATATACGGGTATTCTATACATACGCAAATACACGTTATACACTCATGCAGGAAGGAAAAAAAAAAGCAGAAAAGAGGAACGAAAAAAAAGCCCGAGTTTCACGATTAGATGACTTGTCAACCTACGGGAAAATTGCATTTTACAAACTTGTTTCGAGAAAAGAATTGGGGAGAATTGCCGGAAGAGGGAAGTGGAAAAGGTTGCTGAGTTAGAGGCAAGGGAAATAATAATAAAAAGAAAAATGAAATAAAAAAAAACCGTGGAAAGGTGGATACACGGCGTAGGGCGTACCAGGAATAAGGTAGGGTTGCTGTCTCTGTGCTGGGATCCGCTTCTGGAGCCGTGGAAGAATCGCGCACTCCAGGTTGAAGGAGGCAAAGAAACGCAGGTGGAAACGCGAACAAGAGGGAAAATAGAACGAGTCGAGGAGGAGAGCGTGACAGGACGAAGCTGGAGAGTATGGCTGGATTCACATCGTGAGACTGGAATCGTCGGAGAAGATGGAAGATGCTGGCGAGAGACGAGACTTTCCTCCTCTCGACTTTACATCAGCTGCTGTTTAGTGAAAAGTAAATTTCTCATCAAACGAGATTAACAGATCGTCTTTTTTTTCCCCTGGAAAACATCTCTTCAGGAACATTGCCTACGTAATCAATAATAATTGTAGGAAAAGGTAAAAAAAATCTAGAGTCATTAGTACACTTGGCAAGTTTAGAGGAGGAGCCTTGGTCCATTTCCAGAATCATCAGACAGATGATCATATTTTAATCTCTGTATCTCGCGATCCAATTGGAGAACTCAAAGTTTTACATCTGTTTTCGGAATTTTCCCTGCCCGGTGGTATCCCAATCGTGACCTTCGTCGAAGTCTTGATTCGACGTTTCTCATGGATTTGTTCTCGTAACGTGGATTTTCACGAGAATCGAAGAGGAAGTAGGGATTGTTTCGAAAGTAGCAACGGAGAGCTTCAGGCGACGCAAGCAAAGTCAGCGTCGATTCCGTGTCGAAAGACGCCAGGACCGATGTTCGAGTACGCTTTTCCGCTCTTGCGCGTTTTTCCAATCCTTGTTTTTTCGCTTTGACAACGCAAGAACATTGTTCGCAACATGGACGACCGTGGAAGCTTCGATCAAGCTTCTCATTGGCCATCTTGCAAAATATTTCAGATGGAAAAACAATTCCCAACCGAATTTCCAGGAAGACTCGACGGATTTTACGAGTCTCGCGCGAAAACGTCGAAGGAAAAGAACAGTCGCTTCGGGATAAAGAGTTCCGGTCCATTCCCAGAATCCTCAGAGATCGTATTTCCATCTCTGTATTTCACAATTCAATTCGGAAACGCCAAATTACACATCTGTTTCTTGTTTTTCCCTCCGCTGGTGGTATTCCAAGAGTGACCATCGTCAACTTTTATCGCTGGAACCACGTTCCTCTGGATGCTGTGATACAAAGGGGTAGGAGAAGCTAGCAAGGTTAAAGACCGAATGGCAAAGATGCAGGGAAGATCCGGTAAGCTCCGCTGGAGCAAGCGCGGAGGAATAAAAGGAGAGGTGCATGTTGGTGCTGGCTCCTTTCCCTTGGCAATGCTGGCAGTAAAAATGAGAGAATAGAAGGTACAGGATGGCAAGAAGCTGGGAGAAGAATATTCGGGTTTGGAGGCGATGCAAAGTCTCGTCGTTTCTAGACCTCACCGAGAACTACCCAATTTCTTCTTCATTCGCTCGCTCCACAGTCTACCGACTATTTCGTTCTTGCACTCGCACCCTTTTCATCTCCCTCTCTCTCGCTCTTCTTCTTTCTTTCCCTCCAGCATCCCTGTCTCGCGGCATCTTCCTACTCCTCATCTCCCATTCGAGTATCTCTCTTGTACTTTCAGTTCTTTTCCGTACTCCGCTCTGGGAGGCTCCTCCACCGTTTCTTACAAAGAGACACACAAATTGCCTCGGAACTAAGTTTAGCCGGATATAAAGGACTTTTCGATTACGTTACGCGAACTCCTTGATTGATCTGAAATGACGATTGCGCGAGAGAGGAAGTGTGACCTCTTTTCCCTCGAGGATGAGAGTCCCAGCAACCTCCTGTATCCTCATTTTCGTCAATTTCGCGTCTCGCTCGTGTCGCACGAAACGCTCGTGTTTTTTCCTGCACGACCGAGGGCCGGATAATTGTGGACGTTTCGGAACGAGCACGAAAAGCCAGCGGGTACTTTTCATTCGATAAAAGTCCCCGGCGGGTCAGCCAAATTTCACTCCAACTCGAAGGTTGAACGACGAAAACGCTAGCTTCAAATTTGAATTACATACGATTATCGTCAATGTTGAATAAACGTTTGGCAAAGGTCGGAGGACGGGAAATGAAAGGAAATAAATGCATTTCTTGATCCTTTCAAAGCTTTCGTCGCGAAATGCCAGAAATATTTACACGCCTTCCCTCGTTGTTTGGTCAGTTCTTGAGGCGAGGCTGGACGGAAGGATTTGGCGGGGTTAATTTTTGCTCGTCGAGGCAAACACGTACAAACTAAAATCAAAGAAGGGCATTTATTTCGTGAATTTAGCTTCGACGATTTTTCCCTGTTAAAGCTCGCCGACCGGTCAGTATTTATTTATTCGATCATCTACTTTTTTTTCGACCCTCGACCAAACTTTCAAAATGGATTTCAGACATCGTTGCACCTCGAAACGGCAAACGACATTTTGCCAAATTTCTGCTGTATGCGAAAGTCCTTTCGCACACAGCAGAAATTTGGCAGGGAGGCTTTCGTCGTGGCCCTTTCACATTTCTTCCCCTCATATCGCCATACGATTATTCGAACCCATGGAACGTTACGATCGAGAAAAAAGAGAAAAAAAAATTAACGAATCACACTCGTCAGCTCGCATACTTTTTTTCCTCGGACTTTACGCTACGACACTTCCAATCACGCGGAGCCCTTGTAACACGATTTATTTTTCCCTTTTTATTTTCGTCGCTAACTGTCCAATGTCCCTTTGTCATTTTTTTTTTTTCGTTCTGAATCCATTCGCAGCTTTCGATACAATTGTCCCGCCGGAAATCCCTCGACATACCCTACATAAGCTCGAATCGTTCATCCAATGTCGAAACGGAAAACGCGTATTTGCTTTATATTTGCATCGCGCAATCCCGTTTGATGCTGCTGAGAATTCTTCAACCAGGCTGGACCAATCTTTCGACACAAAAGGAGCAATAAACGGAAAATTGTGGCTTCATTTTTTTCAACGTCCACGACGAACCAACCCTGTTTTCGTCATTATTTAATGTGACACAAAAAATCTTAACGACGTATAGCACGCATGGTCTCGATAAAACCAAAATAGAGTGAGAATTTCGCGTACTCGACGATACCGTAAAAAATTCAATCGCCTCCAGGATAATGAGCACAGTAATTGTCGATAAAAACGTTATTAAAAATCAAATAAAGCCACATTAAAAATAGAATAAATGGAGAAGGACATTGAATAACGTTATTCGGAGACGGGAACGAGTCGTCCGAATATTTTCGGAATTTTTTTATAACTTTGCCGCAGTGTTGTTATTAAAAATTGTCCCGGCTAGTATCTTGATTGTGATTGATTTTTCCAGACTTTAATAGCATCGTTGAGCGACAATGGAATGTTGTTGACTCGAATTTGATCGTTTTGTTCGTCGATGATTCCCTTCGATGGAACGTTTGTTCGAGCATCTTCGTCGTAACAAGAAAATTTGCGAGAGAAGCAAAATTCTGAAAAATAAAATATATTCCCTTTCTCCTTCATCCCTCGGGCAATTGTGAGTTCGGACGTTTTTCGGTTGATCGATTCTCGCGTGCTGCTCTTCCTGATTCTCTGTTACTGTTTCTATCTTTCTCTCTCTCTCCGTCTCTCTCTTTCTCTTTCCCGCTCCAAAATGCTCGACCAACCCCCTGGTTGTGCAAGAGTGAGTGAGCGCTGATGCGGAAACCTCTTCTCACCCCCTGTCGGTCGCCACCGGTCGCTGCTTTCCGTCAAACCAAGCGCGAACTTTGAAGCGAGCCCCCCGTCAACCAACGCAACATTTTTTATTTTTATACGTTGAAACATTTTTCTTTTAGCTGGCAGGATTTTTTTAATCGGAAAAACGGAGTGATTTATTGTAAAAAAAGAAAGGACACGAGGGGCGCCGTTGCAGTATCGGTGTCCAGGTACATTGATACTTCAAAAGGGTTTTGGTGGCAAAAGTTTCATGATTTATTTATTCGAAATTAATTTGTATCGAGTGTTACAACGTTTTTTGCTTTTGCAAATATTATAAACAATATGCTGAGCGAATTTTGAGCTCCTAGATTTTGGAAGACGCGATAAGGAAATTCAGTCGAAATTCATGTCGATGAAATAATAAAAAATTAATGTCTTTTTGTAATTTCATAGCTTTGGGGATGATATTGGTGGTGAGATCACGAAAAAAACCGAAATAAAATGAGAATTTCGAATATTAGTGAATTTCCAAGCACTATGATTCCAACTAATAATAATAATAATAATAATAATAATATGGGAAAATTTTTAAGAAAAGAGAAATTGTTGAGAATAATTTGGATGTAAGTAATTTTTTAAAGATTTTTACATCGATGAATAATCAAAAATTGCACGTCATTTTGTTGGAATTGTATCGCCGGATCATCATTAAATCGTTGTCGAGTGATCAGATGGTCAAATTTGAATTTTTGTCAAGTGAAAATAATCCATTTAATCGACAGTGTTTATTTTTCGAAATTTACGTTTTCGAAACGGTGGCTTTTCAATCTTGTGAAAATTCCAACATTTCCCATTTTATCGATAAAAATGTCTCGAAATTTCCAAAATTCCGTAGCTCCTGGTGTACGACGAGTTTGGAAATCTATTAATACGAGCGATTTCTTCAAGCTCGATGCTTCTGTAATTTCGATCGTTTCATCTTCTTTGAGTGCTGCTCGTCGTCATCCTGTTTGTGAAGAATCTCCGCCTCACAATGGAAAGAAATGTCTAGCGATGAAAAATGAACAACCGGACGTGTGCAACATTTTCGTAATAGGAAAAAGCTTTTTTAAACTGTAACGATTCAAGATTCTCCAGTTTGTCGGACAAAAATTCCATACGTATCGCAATGAAAGGGCTATGATCTCGCAATGGAAAAAAAAACGATGGTGAACACGCGAAGCTGAACAGGGATGTCCGTACAATGAGGATCGCGGACTTACGGAAAGAAAAGTACATGATCCTCTCTGCTCTGCTCTTTTTTCTCTCATCCGACGAATTATTCCGGTACCATCGACAGGGTCCATTGTAGCTCCCCTGCAGATCGCGATCTCTGCGAGCATTTCGGGTCTCTCTTATTGCCGCAATGAGGAAATATAACGAATAAAATGAAAGAAAGCAGTTTCCAGAGAAAACTTCGATCGCAAAAAAAGTAACGGGACGAATTTCGATCAGTTTAATACGAAAAAAAATAATTCACCACGAAAATTCATTCTCCTGCATTTGTATTTTTCCGCTCTGTGAAAAGAAAATACGTCGAGACTTTCAACGACGAAGGGCCGAATAAAAAATGATTCCTCTCGGGTCGAAACGTCGGAGGAGGGTAGTTTTATCCGTCGATTAATCAAAATTGATTGTAAGATGTGTGAAAAAAAATGTAAAGAGAAAGGAGGAAGGAAAGAAAGAGCATCGATCGTTTCGTGAGGTACAGCGAGCCCCGGCAATCAAAAGCCCGCATATTCTTGGATTATCCACGGTGACTGACCCCCTTAAGCTTTGCTCTTTATACCCTCTTTATCCTCCAATTTTCACAGTCTCGGAGGCTGTCTCTTTTCGCTTCGATCTTTCTTCCCATTATCGTGTTTTCCGGCTGTTTGATTTCTCACGTCAGTATACCGGTACGACCTTGCCGATGTTTGCAACGTGTCTGATCTCTCAGGAGGAAAATACAGAACGCTCTTCTCTTCTCAATCGGTCCATCGTCAAAGGTGAAAGGGATGAAGCTCATCGAAGCTTTTTTACTCTCTCTACTCACGAATGAACCGGAAATCAAGGAATTATGTGCACAACGGGGTCGATGCTCCCTCTGTGTGTCAATTATTTACGAAATACATCAGCCACGTCGGAAAATCTCGAGTTTTTTTTTGTTAACTAACGTGCAACAAAACAGAGGGCGTACTTTCAGCGTGTGGCACGCTGGAATTGGAATTATTTTTTCGGATTATTCGCGACACCATTTTTCGTAAGGGGTTTCCCAGTCTCTGATGCTCGTAAGACAAAATTTCTTTCAAAAAACAAAATGATCAGTTTAAAAAATTGAGTTTTCGCAAGTTTTTCGTGCACTGCTTGTGGTGTTCGGTCATTGGCAGGTGAAAAAGACGTGCAAGACAGTCGGACATTTTTTTTTCTCTCTCGAAAGGATGAAAAAAATGAAGAAAAAGGTTCGACGATAGTGTGGAGACAATCAACGCCTAGTCGGTCGCCAAAGCATGCCGATTTCGTCCGACCCACGCGACGGGAAGTGGACCTCGTCGTTTCTTTCAAGATTATCCTTTGACTGTCTCGAGATGAGACAATAACACGAAGGGGGCTTTCGAGAATTGTCGGAGATCGAAGCTTTTTCGGGACGGAAGGGAGGCTGAACGCTTTGACTGTGCAGAGTTACGAAAAGAATGAAAGAAATACGTATGCTTTCGACAATGGTATTGAACCTGTTTTATCTCGTTATCGGTTATCGCCCGAAACAGACAAGCTTCGCGAGGCTTCTTTACGGCTCCTTTATTTCGTTGACGAGCTTCGCGACGGTACGTTCCTTTGATTTAAAAACACAGCGAAGGACAAAACGGTAATAGCGAATCTTCCGTCTGGAGCCAGCATCCTCTTCTCATCTCTCGTAGAGAAAAAAAAAACTTGCACGATACTCGAATGACTTGATAAAATAATGAAATTATTCAATCATTATTTCGTGAGAGATGTAATCTCCGCATATTTTGAGTCGTATCAAAAAACATGAATTACTTACGAAACCTCAAAATTTTATTCGTCCAGGAATAAATATTCAATAAAAATGTCTTATTCATAAAATATACGCATATTTCTCCTGAAATCTCTCTGAATTATAATCTAGGTTGATATTAACGCTGCACGTCTAAAATGCAATGTGGAATATTCGAGCAAAAAATATTTTTATTTAATAAAAATATTCTATGTTCCGATTACGACCTAGGACGATGAAAAAAATATTTTTCCAGGGCTTTTCTCACGAAGAATGTTCGAAGAATCATTCAGCAAGATCTTTCATACCGATCCATACCGGATGTACCGTCACCCAGCATTCAGCATCATTACGTCATACCGAGAGGATTGGAGGGAAGCTGACAAAAATGCAAATCTGTTCGCAGATATATCAGCGAGTGAATGAGTACAGGACGATGAAGAGGGTGAAGAGAAAGGACGAAGTTTGCGAGGGAAATCATACAGTGCAATAAACGAAAATTTTGTCGAGTTTGGAAAGCCGAAAGAGAGACAACCGGATGAAATACGAGAGAGAGAGAGCGAGAGAGAGCAAGAAAACTGGTCCAGCGATGACAAAGGATGACCATGTTCGTTCCAAACACGTATATACGCGTGTAGGTACATGTGCATTTATATGTATGTATTTGTACGAAAAGTTAGGGCTGAAGGTAGAAACGATTTTGAGGAACCCTTGCTCCGCATAAAGCTTCGTTGTACGTATACATGTATAGGAGATTCATGCACGGGAGGTCTTTCTCTCTAGTATCGTATATAACTCACGAAAGAGGGATGAAGAGAAAGAGCAATGCATGCTCTTATGGCCCGCACTACCATGGATTCGGGGTTCGGAAAGTTGGACAGCGGGGAAAAGTGAAAGCCCGATGTTGGCGAATTAAACGGAACGTTGTACATTTTGGAATAATGGGTAGAGCGGAGGAGACCTCTCCGAGGGTTCGACGCGACGTAAAACCGCTATGATTCCAGGATGAATAGCTGTCAGGGACTCGGAGCTGACCGAGACGGAGCCTCCGCACGAAAATGTCGCGAATCTCAGCCCGAAAAAAGCAGGAAAAAGGACAAGAATGTAGAAGGATATTTTTGGAGCTATCGTCCATTGAACGAGCTCGATGGATTTTTGTAATCAACTTTGTTACAGCTAGGATCACGCTCCTTTCGCGAAATTTCAAGGTCAAATCTACAAAATGCGTTTTTTTCTCAAATCTATCTTTCAAGGTCATATTTGCGCAAGCTGAAACAATTCCGGTAACGAAAATTACCGCGAGATTCGGATGGATATGACCTTGAAATACGATGCTGCATGAAAATCGCCGAACTTCAAGGTCATACCTATGGAAAGAGTCAAAAATTTCATTACATCGAATGACTTGCGTCTATGGTTGAATAAAAAGTGCAGCAAAGTCGTAATTTTTTGACTGCTTTACTTTTTCCCATTGATATCATCATGTTCCAAGGTCATATCTACGATACTGGTCACGATTCTTCTTGTATCGAATCACCTGCACCGGACAGTGGGGATATTTCGTTCGATAAGTCGTGCTCCTTTTTCCTCCTCCCTCCCGTATATCTCGAAGCTTCTGGCGGTGATTTCCGATGCGCTCCATATTCCTCGGAGCCTCTATCCCCTTAGCGAACTTATCCGAGGGCTGGACGCGAAGCTTATGAATACGCTTGAAAAATATGTGTATCGGCAATAGAAATCTCTTTCACGTTGGGACATTTGTCCGTGTTATGTAATCGGCTCTGGGTGCCAGAGGCAGGGTTAACCTTCCCGATCCAAGGCTGTAGGAAGCAAAATTGCCGGGGATCCTTCCACCAACTCCTCCACGTCTCGTCCTCTCTATTACCACTTCACTCCACACATTTCCATCGTATATACACACCCGCCTGTTATAGCAAGTATCGAGCTATTCGACGTGCCACCAACGACCATTAGAGTATCCTGGATCCGACCCAGCAGCGACCCCGCTTCTGCGGCAAATGGTCCCTCCTTTTCAAAAGCCCGCGGAACCCTCTCGCATTTGCTGACCCCGTGAGTGGTACGTCATCTCTCTGCGATTTTCTTACCACTCCGGAGGACTTTTCGTACCTCGAAATGGAGCTCAATGAAGGGAATAGAAATTATGATATCAAGAGTGAAAATTAAATCTGACCATGTCGTTCTAGGGTCTTTCGTTCTTAGGTACCATTTTTCATAAAGTTGAAAATGTCGATGCTTGAAGGATCTTCAGGCCAGGACAATAATTCCAGCTGGATTACATTTTTTCGAGCGTCATAAGAGTTTGACGTGATTCGCGTTATATCCAGTGTACTCATCAGTATGAAGAAAATTCCAGAAAGAAGGAGAGGAACGAATGATATCGTTCGAACGCCCGCGATTGAAGCTTTGAAAGCCACCGGGTCGTGAAGGGCATTTCGGAGCTTCGTTGAAATTCAACACAGTGGATTGATGAGCGGATTCACTTGTAAAGGCGAATGCTCGACAGGCTCGAGAGCCCAAGCGTGTGGCAAGAATCCAATGCGACCACCGACCACGATATCTGTAGAGCGAATCCCATGTACTATGGGATTCGAGACCACATGGGAATTGCCTCGGTGTGCCAACGAAATATTTCCGATTGTACTGGACTGAATAGTGTCCGAGGGTCATAGACGGGACAGATAGCCGTATCGAATGATCGCAGTCCCGCAAAACTGAGAATCATCATTGGACGCGAGTCTCCATCGTGAAACCACGTACAAACCAAAAACAATGACTTCGACACCAGCGTTTGATTGGCTCGACGATTCCTCGCAGCATCACCGACAAAATCGCGACTCTCTACTTTATTTCCTTATTTTCGAATAAGCATAACCCTCATTTTCGACATTCCATAAAATGGTTTATACGACGTTGGTTGATGGTACCACAGTTGGACATAATTTCGTTTTATTCAAGACCAATCGGACGCAGACATTTCGAAGAGACGCGACGAACAAACATTTTGCCTTAAAATCAGTATAGACACTCGAGGTTTAGCCAATAAACGACGTCTCGAGTTCGCACTCGTCATCCATCGTCTTCCATGAGAACCGGTCGGAAAATCCAGTTCAGGACTGATCGGTAGGTTTATTATTAAAATTAACTCGAACCAATAAGGAGCACTCGATGCAATTGTCAAGGGTCCATTAGTTTCATTCACCAACATCTTCCGCCCCTTTCTTGCCTTTTGTCAACTTGCCCTAAAAATTAGACGATTCTCCGGTTGAACTGGCAAGAGGCCAGGTTCTCTGCGAAACTCTCGACGCTTTCCGATATGCAATATCCGTTATTTCCGGATCGTTGGGGTCGCCCGCGCGTTAATACGAAGGCTAATGTAATGGAAATCGTGTAAGCCCAACAATGTGCTCTATAGCGTTAAAAACTACCCCTTTCTTCTTTTTTTTGGACCACCCGTCTATGCATATTATTACGCCACTTTCAGACAACGCGCGCTGTGCCAATAATTGTTATGGCCCGATAGAGTGCAATTTGATAGCGCCCTCTAGGAGACTACGGAGATGTCCGTGTCGTTCTCGCGATCTTTCCGTTGAATAAATTTTAACTTTGTTGTTTTCCGTTGTACACCTTGGGGTAGCTTGGAAAAATCGAGCTTTGACTCCATTCCCGAGTCCCCCGACCATCTGAATTCCGCTCCTTCATTTTATGGGCTTTTTTTTCTTCATGCATTATGCACGCGAGGCTCAAATACGAAAATCGTTATTTGTCGATCGCTCGTTAAGTTTTTCTATCTTTTCCATTGAGAATCCGGTCAAATGGACCGAGGGTGAAGAGGAATTTTTCGCTTTATCTTGAAAGTTTCTCGCGAAATTCAATTTTGGAAAAATCGTTAACGTTCTCTGCGGTAGTACAAAGTAATCGCACAAAAGTATTGTACTACAATTACAATGGTACGAAATACTAATTGCGTTGAAATTATCAAGGAGTTGTTTCAACTGAAGCAGAGTCAGCAAATTTCGAACACGTGCGATTCTCATCATTTTCCTTCGATCTTATTCTCAACGTTTATGGCATGTTTCGAATTTTTATGATACTCTTGGTGATGACACGGGGGAACCGCAAATTTTGTGCAAAGTGTCAAGCAAATATGCTTTGAAATGATTCGTCGAATGGTCAGTCGACGACGTAATCTTCGATGGCTCGATGGAAATGAAAAATCGTTACCACAATTTTTCAAGGTCGTTCTCCAGCGTCTGTACAGCGAAATCCTCAGAGTCAATCCGCAAAGAGACTGCGATCTTGCGAATACCATGTTTTATTTGTTTCTTTCATTTTTTTTTTCGCGCGCGAGATTATTTCATTGGGAGAATAATAAAAGGGGTGGAAAAACGTGATAACGATGAAAATCGCGGTTTGAAGTTCAGTTTGGTCGATAAATAACGTTTTTGCAATGAATAATCGTATTATGCGTGCCACGTGGGGACTACCGAGTTTACCATGGGATGCGAATGGTGGTCGGGGATTCGGGTTATATCCCCCGTACTCCGGTATACGAATGTTGCAGTTTGGTGGATTCGGGGCTGAGAGCTGAGCTAGATTTGGTCGGCCAGGAGAGACAGGAGCATGGAGCGTGTGAAAGAGAAAGAGAGACGGATTAGAGAGATGAGAGAGAGAGAGAGAGAGAGGTGAATCGCGGATTGTGGCCACTAGAGTTGAGAGATCGTGTGCGTGCGACCACGATGGTATCGTGATAATCGGGCTTCGATAATATCCTCCAATAAATCCACCCCCTTCACTCTCCTCCTCTTGGTCCACGAGATAACGAAGAGAATTTATATTATTGGAGAACCTTCCGGTTATAACCTAAACCGGAAATGCTCGTGCGCGTCACGAGACGAATTCCACTGGGCCGATAATTTGTTTTCCATCGCGACGTGCGGTCCCCGCCAATAAGCAAGAAAAAGAAGGTCAAAAGATCGTCGACGATGATCACTTCAGCGTTCGCGAAAAATCGAGAAGGTCCAAGGGAATCTCGTGGTACCAAAAGGTCCAACTTTGTAGCAACTTGCAGGATGCCCCAGAATCGAATGCCGAAATAATATCGAAATAACATTCTACCGCTGTATAAACTTTTTTCCTAAACTTTGCACCTTGAAGAAAAAATAATTTCTATATGATCCCATAATTAGGGGTTGAAAAAAAAACAGCAGCGATAAAGAGACTTGCCATCTCGTGTCGGTTCGGCAGCGGCAAATTGTCGACGACGAAAAAATTGGCCAATCAAGGCTTCTTCCGCTTATCGGATAATTACGAAGATGGTTTCTCACCGAGGTAAGCGAAGATGGAGAAAGTGAGGTAGGAAAAAGAGGTGATACCGGCTTTTCCGTGGTTCGACTCTTATACGATAAGAATATAAGAAAGAAGTCGTTACAAAAATTAAGGTCGGCACGAAAGTACAGTGTGATCCCAGCAGGGTGAGAGGATGAGACTGGCACCGAGTGAGATTAGCGTGATCTCGAATGATAACGTTACTTTTTGCCATCTCTGCCTTCTTCTCTCCCACACTTTTCTCGTACCTTGGATTCAGTCAAGCTTCTGCATTCGGCCGTCCTTATCGGCGACTAAACTTTTCTTCTCGTCTCAGAAGCACCGTTTCGACCTCCTTCGCGGGATGTTTCACGCGGCCCTTTTCGCCCACTATCTTTTTATCCCACCCCTTTCATCCTCAAGAATGTCTGCGCTAGCGTCATAAAAAATGAAGAAAAAACGAAGTGGAAAAATAAAAAAAATGAAATAAAACAGAAGAAGAAGGAGAAAAAAAAGAGTCCGAGTAAACGGAGCGAGTCTATTCTACGAGATCCCGGAAATGGTACGGGAAATCTTAGCACGTTACCGAATCCTCTCTCTCTCTCTCTCTCTCTCTCTCTCTCCCAGCAATTACCGGTTCTGTAACGAGAACTACGTGGCTTTTCAGCCAACCTCTGCTCTCTCAATCCTGTCGCCCTCGCAGTCTTCGAGAGTGTGTGAGACTTTCGAAAATATCCTATTTGAAATAACGACGGAGAAAGAGAGAACGGCGAAATGACGATGTGCAGCTTCTTCGCGGGCTCCCGACTCACGATCTTGTCCAGTTATTCCGAGTCTTATAATAATAATGATATCTTCGCTCTTATATACACGTACATACCATCTCAGGGGATGGAAAAACTCGCGGAGCCTTTGGTACTCAACGGGCTTGAGTATTTAGTCTCTTTCTTTTAGTCGAGTTCGTTTTCCATGGCGACGCGCAAGTTCATTGGTGCGGAGGATGGTGGGGGAAGCGCTCAGCCAACGAGTACGCCTCTGGACGGGCGAAGCGATTGGTGCGGCGCTTGGTGGGGGTAAAGACGGGCCAATGATCGAAGGAGATCCGGCGTAATGCTTTTTCTTTCGTCGATCTCCCCGTCGCGGCTGCTCTGCTATATAGTTTCGACTGAAACGTCATCTCGATTTGATTATCCTTTTGAGAAACGTTCGATAATGCCATTGCGTCACATTGAAGGTACATAGATTGATGAAAAAAAAGATTTTTAATTTTAATTTAAAAAAATGTTGTCATGATCACATTGGATACTAATTGTGCTACAGATTTGTGAGTGACGTCATCGTGATACGATTAACCCCTTGAAAAATCATCAGTCATGCCATTACGTCAGCTCAAACATCGTAAGATTGGAACATACATCACACGTACTCGTGTACGATATATATTTGACGAGGTCATTGTGCAGTGACTGCAATGTCCTTGAGATTCTATTCCAAAAGGGACGAGCGCGGTACCGAGCTGCTTTCGCAGCCTTTGATGCAGCCATCGAACCTGACAGGTTCAACATCGTCCTGTTTGCACGAGGTTCGAGGTCAAAAGCTGAGCCTGCGGCAATACGTAGTTACGTTGAAGCATCTCCTCGTGTCCCAAATAATCAGAGGGTCGAACTGATGAAACTGATACCAAAATCAACGTAGAATACTTCACCTCTCCCTTGCCTTATAAATTCAAGCGAGAACCGGACGTCTGCGTTTTTCCAGATTTTTTGTGCGACAAAACAACCAAAACGATGTTGCGTCAAATTCGAAAGGGCGGTTGGGACGAAAAATGTGCCAAAACCATTACAAAACGTGCAGGGTCAGATTGCCCAGAGTGTTCTCAGTGATTTAAAAATTAAGGGTGTCCCCGGAGGGTACGAACACTGATATAATTGTCACACGTGACGACATTCCAATTTTCACCCCATTTTTATTTTTCTTTCGCACTCGGGATGACTTTGACGAATGTATAAGAATGGGGTAAAAAAAGACGATGGTCGACGAGCGAAAATAATTGGACAGCGAAGAGTCTGGCAGCAAGGGGATGATGACGGTGGATAAAGGATATTCTTTTACCACTCGCAGCTATCGAAGAGTTCAAGCGGAAGCTCGTTAAGAAATGTAATAAAGAATATTTAACAAAAAATGCAAGAAAAATCAATGAAACAACATGAAAATCGTTCTTCAGCGAAACGGTCCACGTTACGAATAACAGAGAGCAGTACCGATAAATAATCAATGAAAAAACAATAAACTATAAGCAGCGATAAAAAAAAACACACGCAGGAAACAAAAGATTCCTTTTTTGGTCTGATTTACCTCCGAATTGGCCTCTGTATTTGGCCTCTTTTTCAGATTATCCAGCGTGTTTGGAAAAAAATCATTGAATTACCAGAAAAATTCGAATTTCCGGACTAGTGGATAGAAAAAGGCACAACATCAAGACTCCCCTCGGTTTTTTATCTCCATGAGGATTTGAGGAACCTTCAAAAAGAATATAAAAATCGGAGGCCGAAAAATCGTCGATTTGGCACGAAGTGGCCCATAAATTTCTCGATATCTTTTCAATGTTCGATCAGATGGCTGTATTGATCTGCTCTATTTTCCATTAAACTGCTGACCTGAACATCGTGGCTGTTTATTTATTTCCATTGACGAGGAAACAAAGGAATAAAAATGATTGACTCGTTCTACCGTTTGCATGGTATCCTCTGTCTTCCATTTGGATTTCTGCAAAGCACTCGAGTTCAGAATGCTCCCCGACGATCGCACAAGTGTCTTAAACCTTTGACGACTGTTATACACCCCTATATAAAATACTGGAGGGAGAAAACCCAAGCGGAAATCTGCGATATAAAGAAAAGAAATATTTCCCTCGTTTCGTAATGGCTTCTGTCTATTCCCATTTCTTTTTCTCTCCCTTCCCTCGTTCTCGTTTATCCTCTCTCGATCTCGGGTCAATTTGTACATCAAAGAGTTTTATTCCTATATTGATATAGATGGAGATAAAATGAAAAAAAAATGGCCCACGCCCAATTTCTTTATCTCTCTCTTTCCAGCTTTCTATTTTTTTTCCAAATTCTCATATTCATACATCTTCCGTCCTACATACATCCTCTTTTCTTTCGAGCCCCTATCACTGAATTTCGAGCTTGAATATGGATGGCAGCCATTATTCCAGCAGCAATGGAACGGAATTACAATTTTAGGCACTGAGCTGCGCTACAAAAATCTGAAAAAAATCGGTCACACGATAATGTAAATTTTTTGAAACGAAAAAGAAAGAAAAAAAAAGAAAGTTTTCTCTCCCTCGCAATACACCCTTGAGAATTTCTCGAAAATATAATTTTCATCTTATTTCGAAATAATAAAGTCGTTCCTTAATTTTTTTTCTCCTCCGTATTTTTCCGTATAAATGATGATGAAAATATGAAAAAAAAAAATGATACAGCAGAAAAGAAGCGATCCCTGATGACGTTACGAGGCAAGGAAAGTCGCGGTAGTGTGGGGAAAATGCACTCGAAGGTAAAAAATTTCGAGACAGCCGTGAGAAAGCAGACTCGAGGACCATCCGGAGTTATTTCGTAGCGTGTGAGAGACGTTCGAGTTGGTCGCGTTAAAATCTTCGGAAAATCGCAGTTCGAGAAAAAGCGCGATGGGGGAAAAAAAAAGAGGACGAACGACGGCGAGAGAAGAGACACTCGCGTGAGTAGTGCGAGCACCGAGTTGTTACACGTTGATTTTCCATGGAAACGAAAGAAAAAAAACCGAGAAGAGATTGGATGCTGGATGAAAGGGCGAGAGATGACCCGCGCGCACGTATCCGCACACGTTGATCGGGATAAGTAGTGCGAGGTTAAAACGACACCGTTTCTTTTTTCTTTCCGTCTCTGTAAGACGTCCATTTGTCTCGTTACAGTTTTATCGATACGAAAAGGAGAGGATCGAACGGGAAAACGTGTAAGAGGAAAAGGAGAGAAAAAGAAAAGTGTACCGTCAAACGTGCTGCTCTCGAAGTGGTCCATACCACACCGATGTTCTTCGCTCGAGGGTGGACAGATGACACTTAAAAACCACTTTAAAACTTATTCAGGATAAAACGATTTCGCGATTGAACGAACGAGAACTCGGTTGAGTGCGTGCGTGAGTTCACGATCGCGGTGATTGATCGTACGAAGATTCGATCAAGAAAAGCCCTGTTATTGACACATACTTTTGTCTCATTGAATCTCATCGACATCGCGGATACCCAAGGGTGCGAAGACACTCTGGGAGTCCGAAAATGAGTTATTTTATGATTTTTTTCAAAGTTTTTATAATAATCGCGTCATCTTTGAATTTTGACATAATCTTGATGACATATTTTCGATCGTTGAAAAAAAATGTTTTTTCTCGGACCTTTGATATTATAGCGGTGATTACGCACTATCCCGAAATTGCATTTTCAAAAACTGCTGATAAATCGAAAAGTTATCGATCCATCTGGCTGAAATTTTGAGAGGTTTCTCGCTTGGAGCATGAAAAAGTACTTTCGTTAGGCTTGAATGGCCAATCACTGTGTGTTTCGAGCGCAATGACCGTAAATTCCTAACGTATACCAAAAATGTATACATTTTAGTTTTCGAGAGTAATTTCCCCCTCAGGTCCCCTCCGCCAGCAAAATAAAAAAAAACGGAAAACGAATTTCCAAAAAACCGAAAAAATGTTGAAAAAACTCTAGAGTATCTTAAAAAACGAGCGAATATCAATCAGACGTGAAGAGAAACGGTGTTTTCTGAATTTTTCAGGAAATTCTAGGACTCGGTACCGAGAATGTCCGATGGATGGCGCTGGGAGTACCGGAGCTGTCGAGTCGCGGGCTGAAAACTTTGCTCACCGAGTCGCGAATCGATCGCCGGGGCAAAAGTTGCTGATCCACTGGAAATTTCATCCGGTCAAACAAGAAAAGCAAAGTATCAAAGATGGTAAAGGATGGTAACTTTTTCGTCGTACGAAAATTCAGTATAATTTTCTTTATTTTTCGTTCTGCTCATGTTTTCCATCTAATTCTTCTTGCGAATATAACTGAGCTGAATCTGGAGCTTGAGAGAGTCCGGGGGAAGGGTTTTCACGCGGTAAATCTGCAATTTGTTTGATCTTTTTTGTGTTTAATGGAACCTCCCTCCTGAGCGGTTTACTACACCTGGGAATAAATGTACCGAGGAATAAAGACCACGTGTGCTCGATTCAGTTTACGTCACTTTGGTCCATGGTGTTTTTCCCCCTGCTGCCCCATCTGTAGTTCGTGACAGTGGATCCAGTTACGATCCCCACCGGGCTGGACCGAAGGACTGTGAACAAAGCTTCCACGTCCGGTTTTCTCGTATATGAATAAAATATTGACCCACATAGAGTACATCGGTGTGAGCATTTTGGGAATTCAATATTTATACTTTCCCATCGACGAGTAAAGTTCGCAACAGATTTGAACTTGGACGTCTTGATTTATCGAACGTTCAATTATTTTCTAGTCTCATCGAAAAAACTGTAGTTTACAAAAACGAATTTCCATATGAACTCAAAATAATAAGAATACCAAAATCATTGATCGAAAGGTTATAACGTTGAAAGAACGCAGGGGTGCTTTTTTACATTTTTATAATCATTCGAATAGCTATTTATGTGCGACCTTATGAGACAAATCCAAGTCAGCTGACGTCAAACGACCCACGCTTTTTTTCACATTCAAATTCATCGTTTGGTCAAAAAATAAGAACAAAATCTTTTTTCAAAAAATTGAGTTAGTTTTAATTATTTACTTCAAAATTATTTTCCTACAATTATTTCCCTAATAAAAGTGTAATTATAAATGTCTGATGGTTGAACTTCATTTGACAATTTGTTTGAGAATAATTGGATAATTTTCGTGAAAAAGATTGAAAAAAAGACCCTCAGGGGTTAGTCGAACAACAGCGGGAAAAATTCGCTTCCGTTTTAATTTCATTTTTCACCCGGTCTGCACAATTATTTTCGACCTTGTAGGGTCGCACTGGCTTTTTTTCATACAGACGACAATTATCAAGGAAAATTTTAATTTCAACTTTTTCATTTTGTGACGATAGTCGGAGAGGGTGGGTGGGGGTGAACAACGCTCGTCGCGCACTCCCGCTCATCATCCAAAATGCTGAAACAACGGCGGCGCTTCGCATATATCGCGCGGCACATGCGTGCGAAATCGTATTAATTTATGATGCGGCAATTACGAAGAAGCCGTATATCAGACGGCTAGGGGGGTGAAGAACGAGAGTTTGAACGCGCGAGCAAGGGAGGAGAAAGTTTGAGGGATGAGAAGTTACCGAAGTAACGAAGAGGTGACTGAGAAGCGCGCTTGAAAAAAGAAAAATAAATGTACAGCATCATCGAGATGATAAAGATTCTCGATGCAATTAAAAATCGTGATAAATAAAGTAATTTTAAAAAATAACCTCCGAGGGTCGAGAGAATGAAAATGTTTTCTCAATTCTTTTTTTCCTCCTCAAAACTCTTCCTGTCAAAAAAAAAGCGTTTTTAGGGGTGTTTTCTTCTTCTTTTCTCGTTAGGGGTAGGTCTGGACCCCCGCAACAGATTTTTGCGATACTACGATTTTATCCGCAACGACCCAAACATTTTTCCAAAAAACAAACCAAAAGAATGTAATTTAAAACCAACGTAAGACGCTTTCCAAGCTTTTTTTTTATCACAGTGCTTTTGCACTAATCATTTTTTCTGTTACATTAATCGCCAAGAAATCCAAGAAGATCCAAAAATACTACATTCTCAAGACACACATTTTTTCTCAATAATTTTTACCGGAGATTCAAACGGAACTTTCCGCATCAGAGGGGTATTTTTCGAGCAGGGGTGGGTCTTGCCTGAAGTAAAGTTTCGTGCCACCTTACCGGTTAAAAACATTCGCGGTTCGCAGATGCCTCTCGTGATTCAATTAATCGAAACTCAAATGAGTTTCACTCTTGATTCGTTTAATTAGCGATTATTCCGACATAGGATTGTTCGTTCTACGAAGGCTGGAAAATAGAGGAGAAAAGGAGAAGTAAAAAACAAAAAGGTATAAATTAGCGAATTATTTTCCGAGGTCGGAGAGCTCGCCAAATGGATGTGAAAAGGCCACACGTGGGTGAATGTTGCATCGGTAAATGTGAACAAAGTTGTGTGCAAGCGTGTAACATCGCCATGGGTAGTACATTTTAATGGGAGGCTTTTTAAGGGGGAGAGGAAAGCGGTTGCAACAAAAATTATCGGCTGGATAATTTCACGAGTGCTCGTGTCCCGCCTGGCATTAGTTATCGTCCGTGTGCCCTGCACTCAATGATTCTCATCCCTCTCTCTCTCTCTCTCTCTCTCTCTCTCTCTCTCTCTCTCTCTCTCTCTCTCTCACTTTTCCTCTTTTCCCTCTCACTTCTCGTCCCTCCTGTAAATTGAGAGAATAAATTAAAAATAACAGTTTGGTCGTGCGGTATTAACGTGACGTGT